>CM033343.1:16434332-17634332 GCA_019395295.1 Osmanthus fragrans | reverse complement strand
GGAGAATACTTAATGCTAGCAATGTCATGTTTTGGTATAACAATATTGGAATATCACTTTTTATGCATGGTTACAGTATCAGTACATTTGTATAGCTATACTCTTGGTGCAAATGATCAAGAAAAGCTAATGAGAAGTTTAGAAAATCCTAAAGAACACAATGAACATGTACATATTATATCAAGACAATCCATCCAGGCTAAAAAAAATTATGATATAAAGCTATACTGTATTTTGCTTGGTTGCTTATTTTATTTATTATGTTGCTGCAATCATTTTCAAGAAACTTTCTTTTTTCGGTCTAGGCTGTTTGAAGTCCGAGGAAAGTTATATGAGCTACTTGTCAATTGTATTCCTCCAGACATCATTTTAAAGGTTAACTTCTTATACTGTGAACACTCCTCCCTTTCCCTTTCAAATTTCTACATGGGTAGAAAGAAAATCTAAAATTGGTTTCACAAAGTACTGAGGAATAATTTTTCCTTTCATTTTAGAGATTGCTTTATGAACTGTTGAAGAAATTGGATTCAGAACTGAAGCATGAGATTTCTCATTGGGCTGCCTATTATGTAAGTTTTAATACAAATGCTATTTGTTTTATCCCTTTACTTGAAGCAATGTTCCAGAGAATTAACTGTGTGTTTTTCTCTGTTCTCTTTTGCCTTCCTCCTCAATTCTGTATCTACTTAAACTGTCTATTGTGTGTACATGACCCAGACTGGGCAGTCTCATCACTCTTTTATGCTTTATCATAAACCTTCTAACATCTTCTAATTTACCTAAATGCTTTTAGACATTTCTTGTGTTGTCGTGCAATCTTTTGTTCTTATTAATTGTAGATGGGTGCAGAACTTATGCATCAATTTTATTTCTGCATATTATTACTTTACCAAAAATCTTGCGCTACAATAAATTGATTTATTGTCCTGGTGGTATTTCTTTTCAAAAGGGCTAAATTTCATCTGCTGTCACTGAATTTCCAACGAAATTTCTATTGAAAGATTTCAGTTTCCAGGAAAAGGATACCTATAGGTGGATTGACGCATCTGAGCAGGCAGGGTTTTATTTTTCTCAATTAGGTCAATGAACTGAGATTTTGCTGAAGTTAGTGACCACAGATAGAGTTTACCCTTGCAAAAGACCTTTTTAGGGTTCCTGTATACATGACTATGTACCGAACAATTTAGGAGAACGCATGAAGTTTGAGTCTATAGCACTGCTTGAATTCTTGAATTACTAGACTCTTCCTTGGATGACAATTACATATAGTATCTGATTCCAATAAGATAATGATGCTTGTCTACTTATCACTTCCTCAGAAGCTTTGGTACTTACTGATAGAATTAGATATAGTATTCTGGAGCAATGAATTATCTTAGTCTGTCTCAAACTTTCTTGCTTATTACCCAGGAACATAGGTTACGGCTTGGACAGAAAGCGATATTTCACCTTGAAGGTATGTCAGAATTTTTGCAGTCTTAATAGAATGAGTGATAACATAGTTTTGTTCTAATTATGCTTTCTGTGATTGATTATCTAAAGTTTAGCAGCTGTCAAGGCCGAACTAGTAAAGTCTATAATTAACTAAAAAGGGTAAATTATCTCTCGCTGGAGTTTGAAAGTTGCACATCATCCTCTTGGCCTCTTCCCTTCCATGTTTAAAAATACTTAAATTACATTTTAAGCAATAATTGTATCTATGCATGCCCATGCACTTGGGTTTGATTTTTCTGAAGTGGGTGGTAAATATGTGCCTAAATTTTTTTTTTTTTTTTTTTTTTTTGTGCTATTTCAAGTAAGTTAAGACAAGGAATGGGGGTAAAGACTGAAATCAACTATAGTCAAAGGATTTTTTTTTGGGGGGGGGGGGGGGGGGGGGGGGGGGGGGGTTAGTGAACTTAGTTAGTAACTATAGATGTAATTTATCCATGGGGAAAAATGCTTGTTTCTCAACAGAAGAGAGGCATATCCATGGACAATCATGTATTACAAATTATACTGTAGCATATTTTCCACATTTTCCGTATATTTTGAGAAGCTGTCACTTCTTTAAAAGCATCGGAGTTGTTGAATCATTGTTCCTATTTTATCTTTAACTAGTTTACTTGATAAATTTCCCAATTTTGAGTAATCAAATCCAAATTGATCAGTTTTTTCCAGTATTTACCAAAGCATTGCCATCCCTTCATTTCTGAGGAGGTACCTAGTAAAGTGTGAGTTTTGTAAGGCCATCTTTACCTCTAAGAATCTTATGCCGCTTGAAATGATAGGATGTGTGCTAAGCATGTCCCACCTTGAGTTTTTGGGCTCCAACTGTTCAGAATGATTCATATGAACTGAGCATCACAGTGCCAAAAAAACATAATATATTTTTTTCTTAATTCACCGATCTTATATTCTGGTAATGAACTCATGCAGCACATACGATCCATCTGTCATGACTTATTGCAATGTAATTGATTGTCGTTTCTAGAAAGATGTTATACTTTATATCTTATGCCATGCAACTTTAGAAGTTTAGAATCTTTGCATTTTAATTACTGCCACTGGAATATTATCCTTTTCTTTTTTTTTTTTTTCTTTTTCTTGATCAATCTTGCAGCTTTTGTGGCCAAGTTTATGAGCATCTACAAGGGTTTCCTCATTGATACATTTGGCTGAAAGTAGATGAATGAAGGATATGATTTTGTAATCTACTAGTAGTTCTGGACTAATCATTGGCTGTGAACGGTTCTATGCTTTTGCTACATTTCATTGAAAAATCTTGGTTGACAGGAAACCTACTTGTGAATTCTTAATATTTATTTACATAATTCTCCCGTTGTTTTTATTGTTTCTTTGGTCTTATGCCCAGTATTTGCATTAGAAAATACAATATTCTTTAATGATTTTCTTCATAAATCAGTACTATTTCTTATTTAACAATAACTGAAAAACCCCACTACTTCGCAGATCTAAGCAATCAACGATGGTGATTATTAGTAAAACGAGTAAAGAAATTGAAGACTGTCAAAACTTGCCATATGCTAATGCCTGGTCTCTTCACAAATAAGAAGTTAGTGATTCAGAGAGTACATCATCAGGCCTTAGAAAACATAAAAGTAAAAATGATATGCAATTTATTTTATACAATGTACAATGTTATCTATTGAATCTTCCATTAATTCGAGTACTCAATAAGGCAGCATTTGAAAGCTGGTTTCTTGCCTTAATCTAAAAATTGGTCCGTGCAACTAAAACTACACTTAGCCAACATTGAGAAACTCAACAGGGAAATGCATGAACAAAATTGATTGACTATTTCTACTGTGATGGAAATATAACTAAACCTGAAAACCACTCCCCCCTCCCAACAATTCCAATTCCACTTCTCCACGTTTTTCGCTCATAATCATAACCAAACCTGAAAACCACTCCCCCTCCCAACAATTCCAATTTCACTTCTCCACGTTTTTCGCTCATAGTCATATCCTCTAACGAACACTTGCACGTGCACAAGGGGCATCCACCATCTTCAAGACAAACCTTGATAAGTCGAAAATTTCAAGCCATGATCAACAACGGTCACCAAAGGTTTCTCGGGATATCGACCAAAATAACCTCTCCTTGTCCAGGGACAAGAGTATGAGAAAATCGCCTAGCCTTATGAAGCTTCATTTTCATAGCCGGAACCTTTCTAGCAACAGCTTGCCATATCATCTGAACAGCATCATTGTCCTTAGACGGATACCTAAATTCATAAAAGTTTTCTACCTCTTTCAGCCTTTTCCATTTCCTTGTCCATTCCTCTTTCCCAATGCTCCCAATAAGGTTTATGAGGAAGTTCTTTTTGAGAACATCTGATGTACAGACGAATATGCAGAATAAGAATAGTCGAGAACATCTTCGTAAGGAAGCTCAATGTCATCGCTAATCATGACAGGGACGCAGTGGCTGGCAATGGCATCAAATAGACGATTTGACGATGGAGATAACCTGCTATGTTAAGGCAGAATTTGGACGAGTGCATGCCCTTTGTGGCTTGCTTGATATACCTTCTTTTTGGACATTTCCAAATGAGAAATGCACATTTTTTTCATCTTTTAACATGTAGAATAACTCTTGTCTAATTTTTCCACCCTGTAAAAAAATATTTCAGAAGCGTAAGACATGCAAGTATCAAAAGCAACTGATTTTTTCTTATAGAAAATCTAGCCAAATTGGAATTAAAATTGAAGAAAGACATTTTAAACCAGATAGTCTACATTTAGTTGGATGTATTTCAAGAAAAATTTAGGAGTGATGATATTCAACACCACTGGTGTCAAGCATGACTCTAGGTGGCAACTACATGACATTAAATAGTAGATTTACTTAAATGTAAAGTCACATGATTCAATCAAGTGTGGCCACTTAGACTTGTGCTCTCTAGTACTAATGATGCTAGATAACATTATTCAAAATTTAGCCGTCAATGAAGTGCATTTCATAGCTCTGGAATGCATGATAAACACTATTTTACTGAAGATTAGTAATGACATGAACAAAGAGTAATTTCACCTATAGATGCATTATAAATTACCCTGAATACTTTATATTACTTACACGGAGGAAGCAATCCACAATCAAAATTATATCATTCCACTGGGATCAGGGACGAGCGAGATGTAGTGTTTGGGGTGGCCTAGAATTATGATGGCAATAGATTGTAGAAAAAATTGTTAACTTATAGTATATTTGATATCTATTATCTTGGTGGAAATTCGATAACTAATAAAGAAAGAAAGGGGAAAAAAAAAAAACAGTTTTTTAGTTGGTTTTATTTAAAATTTGAGGTTGAATGAATAATAAACTAGCAAAGAACAATTAGATTTTCTACATCATAACACAATAAAGCTTATATTTTACCAACCAAAGACCTTTATAATGCTGTAAACTCCATGTTAAGTTCAATGTTCGACAACTAGCAAGATTTACTGTACCATAACCCCTCAAAGACCTTTGTTGGTTTTGTTCTATTCGGAGTGTGCAGGGGGCTAAATTTTTTTACTCAATTTATATCAAAACGAAATAAAAAAATTTGGGCCACGAACAGCCCTGGAGTACAGCCCATATGAGGCTCCCTTCCTGATTGGGGCATCATAATTGTTACATAAAATCCTAAACCGGATAAAAGCTTACAGAGTCCAGAACAAGCAAATAAGAGGAAAGGGAGAAATTAATCTTAAGAACGTGTAAGCGAAAAAAATAGTACCACAATAATTTTGGAGAACTTTCAAATTTTAGAAGTAGAGCATAATCTGAGATGTAGGAAAGCCTGGGATGTTAGATTTATTAAATTAAATCTTTCATGTTGAATCATTAAGAATATTTAACCGAATGCGGAAGCGTACCTGAATCAGACATGATTATTGTAATGAATAATTTCTGCGGCTTTTGTCTTCCAGATCAACACGTTGTTCCTTTGTTTCTCTCTGGCGATGGGATCCAGAATGAATGAATACAGAACATGTGATCCGGGGACCATAACCATATATATATAGATTGCCTAGTTAACCTAATTCGGTCCATCATGAATTAGGAACAGGCCTGGTCTCTACACATAAAAGCCCATACTTTAATTGGATGCATTAAAGCCCAGACGGGTTTAACCAAAATTGATAGCCTTTAATCCAATACAAAATATTTCACATATAAGCCCATATAATCGATTAAAACCTTACAATCTCCCACTTGGGTTGTATGTGTTACCTTGTAATTGTGCATTAAATATAACCTTATGAGTATTCAAAATTTTGCTATCATTGCCGAATGCATCCCCAAATAATCCGGTCCATCAATCATATAAACATAGGATCAAAGTGGCTTTCGCCACCTTCTATTGTAGCTAAACCCATCAATGGTCACATATATCAATACAATTGAATGACATGGATCAAGTATGAATGTGTAGCATGGAAATTGCATGTAATGTGGTCTTATCATGCCTATTTTCAACTAGTCCACCTTAATACCTTAGCGAGATCATTTTCAATCAAGTTCAAAGATAATAAACCAAAAACTTTATAACTGAAAATAACCTTAACCTTAAACCATATCCAAAATGACAGTACATGTGTCTAATATGAGAAGCAAAAATGTACAAACTCCCACTGAAACTAGATATCCTCAAGAGTTACTACACCCATATGAGCAGTGTGCTCATGAAAGACCTTGGGTATTAATCCCTTAGTAAGCGGATCCGCAATTATGGAGTTTGTCCCGATATGCTCTATAGACACCTGTCCACTCTGAACTCTTTCTTTAACAGCCAGGAATTTGATCTCTATATGCTTTGACTTCGTCGAGCTCCTGTTGTTATTTGAATACAGTACTGCTAATTTATTGTCACAAAATAACTTGAGTGGTCTTTCTATATTGTCCACAATGCGCAGCCCAGTGACAAAATTTCGCAGCCATATTTCTTGGTTTGATGCCTCATAACATGCTATAAACTCCCCTGCCATGGTGGAGGTAGCTATGAGTGTCTGCTTAGCACTCTTCCAGGAAGTAGCACCTCCAGCAAGTAGATAAATATAGCCTGAAGTGGATCTCCTACTATCTTGGCATCCCGCGAAATCGGAATCAGAATAACCAATGATCTTCAGCTGATCTGATCTCCTGTATGTGAGCATGTAGTCTTTTGTTCTCTGTAAATACCGCATGACCCGTTTGACTGCTTTCCAATGATCTATTCCCGGGTTACTTAAATATCTCCCTATCATCCCAACAATGTACGCTATATCCGGACGCGTACAAACCTGAGCATACATCAGACTCCCTACAGCTGAGGAATAATGAATCTTCTGCATTTCTTTAATTTCCAAGTCATTTTTGGGGTATTGACTTAAACTGAACTTATCTCCTTTAGCCACAGGGGTGTCACCTGGTTTACAATCTTGCATGCCATATCTTCTAAGTACTTTTTCGATATAGCCCTTTTGCGATAATCCAAGAATACCCCGAGAACGATCTCGGTGTATCTGAATTCCTAATACAAAGGAGGCGTCACCAAGATCTTTCATCTCAAAGTTCTTTACTAGAAATCTCTTGGTTTCGTGCAATACGCCTATATCGTTGCTGGCAAGCAAAATGTTATCGACATATAAAATCAGGAAAATATACTTACTCCCACTGAACTTGTGGTATATAAAATCATCGACCAGATTCATCTCAAAGCCGAATGAGATGATTACTTGATGAAACTTGTAATACCATTGACGAGACGCTTGTTTGAGTCCATATATGAATTTCTTTAATTTGCAAATCATTTGCTTTGCATCATCCGATACAAAGTTTTCTGGTTGCACCATATAAATTGTTTCATCAATGTCACCATTGAGAAACGCTGTCTTAACATCCATCTGATGTAACTCAAGGTCGAAATGTGCTACCAATGCTATTATAGCCCTGAAAGAGTCTTTTGAAAAAACTGGAGAGAAAGTCTCTTTATAATCAATGCCTTCTTTCTGTGTAAAGCCCTTTGCGACAAGACGAGCCTTATACCTCTCTACATCACCTTTGGAATCCCTCTTGGTTTTAAATATCCATTTGCAACCAATGGGTTTCGCACCTTTAGGCAATGGAACGAGGTCCCATACGTCATTGTCCTTCATAGACTTTATCTCTTCATTCATGGCATTGAGCCACTTTTGAGAGTTAGAACTTTCCATGGCTTGACGGAAGTTGATAGGATCATCTTCCACCATACCAATGTCAACTTCATGTTCTTGGAGAAATACGATGTAATCATCTGAAACCGCACTTCTCCTCTCTCTAATGGATCTTCTTAATGGCATTGGTTCTTGAGGCTGTAGAGTTTGTTTCTCTGGAAAAATTTGTTGACCTTCAGAGGGAGATACAATGACATTGTCTTGATCCGGAGTTGCTTCTTGAACAATGTCAGGGATAAAAGACTAATCATTGTCAATGGCAATTGGAGGGATTTCAACATATTCCTCTTCAAAGACAAAGTCTGTAACCCTTTCTCCCCCCGTAAACTCAACATCCTCAAAGAACCGAGCATTTTCTGTCTCGAAAATTGCCTTAGTTGTGGGATCATAAAACTTGTAACCCCTGGACCTTTCAGAATATCCAATAAAATAGCAACTGATAGTTCTTACGTCCAGTTTCTTTTTCATTTGGCCTATAAAGCCTTGCCTCAGCTGGACATCTCCAAATGTGTAGATGTTTCAAAATAGGCATTTTGCCAATCCAAAGCTCATAAGGGGTTTTATCAGTGGCCTTAGTTGGAACTCTATTGAGTATATATGCTGCGGTCTTTAATGCTTCACCCCAGAGTGATTCTGGCAAGGTAGCATGAGCAATCATACTCCTCACCATGTCCTTAAACGTTCTGTTTCGTCTCTCAGCAACACCATTCATAGTGGGCGAACCCGGCATAGTGTACTGTAGGACAATACCGCATTCCTCTAGGAATTTAGCAAATAGTCCTGGACGTTGTTCACCTGAACTGTCATATCTGCCATATTATTCACCACCACTGTCAGATGTGACGCTTTTAATCCTTTTGTCGAGTTGGTTCTCAACTTCAGCTTTATAGTTTTTGAACACATCCAGTGACTGTGATTTTTCATGAATGAGATATATATAGTCATATCTTGAAAAGTCATCTGTGAACGTTATAAAATATTGTTGACCATTCCAAGAAGCCGTAGGGAATGGTCCACAAATGTCCGTATGTATAAGTTTTAAGACGTCCAAAGTCCTGTTGGCTTGAAATCTCCTTTTATTGGTTTGTTTTTCCTTTATACAGTTAACACACATGTCATAATCTGTAAAGTCAAGGGGATCAAGAATCCCATTGGACACAAGTCTCTCAATTCTCCTTTTGGAGATGTGACCTAATCTCTTGTGCCACAACGAGGCAGAATTCTCGCCGGTTAATTTGCGCTTTACACCTCTAGTACTTACATGCAAGGATTCAATAAAAGAAGCAATTTTTCAATCAAATAAAGATTATCGTAACCTGACAAAGAATCGGAACCAACCAATTTTGAATCATGAAACAAACTAAATTTTCCATTCCCAAATGAACAAGAATAACCAGATTTGTCCAAAGCAGAAATAGAAATCAAATTTCGTCTAAAGGACGATACAATAAATGTCTCATTAAAATCCAAATAACATCCAGTTTTTAACAATAATCTAAATTTTCCTATTGCCTCTACTTCGACCGTCTTGCCATCGCCAACATAGATGTGTCTTTCACCATCACTTGATTTTCGACAATTCAGGCAACCCTGCATAGACATACTGATGTGAGTTGTTGCACCAGAATCAATCCACCATGTATGTCTAGGTACAGAACTTAAATTAACCTCAGAACAAACCAAATGAAGAAGAATACCTTTCTTGACACGCCACGCGTGGTAGTTGGTACAATTCTTCTTGTTATGACCTGCAGCTTTACAGAAGAAACAACCACTTTCAGTTGGGTCCTTATGCTGTTTCTTGTGTGATGCTGTACCCGCAGCTACCTTATCATTTTTCTTTTTCTTGTTCCTTTTGTCCTTGGAGGTGCTGGCCAGATGAGTACTTTCTGTCTTATCATGTTTCAATCTTTCCTCTTCTTGGACACAATGTGAGATGAGCTCATTAATGGACCATGATTCCTTTTGACAGTTATAGCTCACCTTAAATTGACTGAAATGTGCCACAAGGAATATCAGAACCAAGTGCACTAACAAGTCTTCAGATAAATCCAACTTGAGTGCCTTTAGTTTTGAAGCTGTATGTGACATTTCCATAATGTACTTCCTTATGTTTCCTTTTCCTTTGTACCTCATTAAGATAAGATTTGCCAAAAGTGTACTAGTTTCAGCCTTTTCATTCTTGGCAAACCTTTTCTCAAGGTCCTCAAGGAAACCCTTAGCCGTAATCACCTTATCGGATATAGTGCCCCGAAATGCTTCTGGAATAGCACGCTTTATGACCATTAAGCTTATGTGATTTGATCGTTCCCACTTTTCCATCTCCCTCTTGTCATCAGAGGTACTATTATCAATGAGTGCAGCAGGTTGATCAACTCGTAAAGCAAGATCCAGGTCCATGACTCCGAGAACAATCATCACGTTCTCTTGCCATGCCTTGAAATTTGTGTCATTAAGCATTGGAATTGAATTGGTGCTAGTAGAGATATTAGCAGCAGAACCTGAAACTGAATTGGAAAACAATTAATTTGAATAACTCACATGAATATCCTTAATATGCAAATAATAATAATAATCTCAAATAATGGTAGGGCCCATCACAAGATACCTAGCACAACATCAATATTTAGTCTTTGGACAGAAATATTGACTTGTAAGTGGTACTCTTGGTGTAGTGATCAAACATTGATAATAAAACAATATGTCAACCAATAAACCTTTCTTTGGACCGATTTATTGATCACACATTAAACCAAATAATTGTCACATATTTATCACCACAGGTACACGTGTAATTCGGCTGAATATTAATCTTCCTTTGGTTCGATCAAGTATTCCCATGAATGACACATACATAAACACCTTTTAATATTCTAAGTTAATCAATTTTCGCAAGAGAGGTTGCTTTGGCAACATGTTGCTTCAATTAATTCACTTTCGAATATTATATCTCTTAAAAAGAGTCTTTTGTACCAAAATTTGAGAAAAGAAATCGTTAATTTTGCATATTTGATTTTGTTTTATACTATAGGGACCTTAAGGTTAATAATTCAGAATTTTAGGGGTTGAAAATTAATTATTCAAAACTTTAGGGGTTAACAATTAATTATTGAAAACTTTATGAGTCAAAAAATTGATTATTAGTAACTT
The DNA here is from genome assembly GCA_019395295.1 of Osmanthus fragrans. Classification (NCBI taxonomy): domain Eukaryota; kingdom Viridiplantae; phylum Streptophyta; class Magnoliopsida; order Lamiales; family Oleaceae; genus Osmanthus; species Osmanthus fragrans. The sequence continues at coordinate 17,623,491 of CM033343.1, read as the reverse complement.
TAGGGATCCAATAATTAATTATTAGAAACTTTAGGGGCTAATTTAAACCAATTAAGAACTTTCAGGGGCTTAATTATAAAATTCAGAACTTTAATGGCCGAAATTAATTAATTTTCAAACTTTAGGGACTGAATTATTAAATCGAAACTTTAAAAGGCCCAATTGGATGAATTTTAACCTTAGGGGGCTGAATAACCAAATTTTAAAACTTAAGAGACTCAATCTTTAAATATTTAAAACTTAACCCTAATCTTAAATTGCATGGAGGTCCCTGAAATCACCTAATTTCCAGAAGAGGCCCCCGTCCCCAAAAATTCATCAAAAACCGACTGAAACTTGTTGTGAGAACTACAACCTACATCTCAGGACGTAGCAAATACTTACTTCTCGAGCCCTAGGTAAAGGGTTTTCATTTACTGAGGTTCCTTTAAAAATGTCCCCACTATAATGATAAATTCTTAAATGAGGGTACACTACATATATATTCAGTCATAATGAAAAAAGTACTACTAACTTTTACCCAAACTTAAAAAAAAAACAGAACATCATTTCCTGAATCAATTCTGAAAACAGTTTGATAAACATATATATATATATATATATATATATATATATCATATACACACACGCAGCCGTAATGGAGGTGTAATTCAAGCCGCAAATGTGGACTTTTGATCCTTGAATTTTGTGTTCACAAATGGCCAGTACAATGGCAGCAGTCTAAGCATGCTTGGGCACAATGAAATTTTTAACAAGTACCGGCGCAGTAAATTTACCCAGTTGGATGGTCTTAATCAGGATTAATTACCGTAATCATAAATTTGCATGATCAATTGACCCAAACAATTCTCAATTAATCAAAACCTTTATTTCTCAAAGATTCAACAATGGATTGGCTCTGATACCACTTGTTAGATTTATTAAATTAAATCTTCAATGTTGAATCATTAAGAATATTTAACCGAATGCGGAAGCGTACCGGAATCAGACATGGTTATTGTAATGAATAATTTCTGCGACTTTAGTCTTCCAGATCAACACGTTGTTCCTTTGTTTCTCTCTGGCGATGGGATCCAGAATGAATGAATACAGAACATGTGATCAGGGGACCATAACCCTATATATATAGATTGCCTAGTTAACCTAATTCGGCCCATCATGAATTAGGAACAGGCCTGGTCTCTACACATAAAAGTCCATACTTTAATTGGATGCATTAAAACCCAGACGGGTTTAACCAAAATTGATAGCCTTTAATCCAATACACAATATTTTACATATAAACCCATATAATCGATTAAAACCTTACATGGGATGCTAAAAGAGCATATATAAGGATCCCATGAACCTTCCATTCCATTTTATAAAAGAGACGTAGGAAAGCCAGTCTTTTATCTTGTTTTAGTAGGCTCATTTTAGATTCAACTTTGGAGCCATGTGTTGGTCCAGTGATCTCCCTCCAGACATGAAATGGCTAAAGGGGCAATTCATAATATTGGTGTCCTTTGGCCTCGAAGCAGAACTCCTTTTCTCTTATGGGAAAATTATTCACTGTATTGGAATAGGAAATATATGGTAGAGCTTCTTTACCTTTGATGGGTGAGAAATACAACTAGTGAAACAACAGATCTCTCAAAAATAAAAATAAGAACCATTATTCCAGAAAGGATGAAAGAAGACGAAATCTCCCTTCATTTCATGTATTCCTTTTGTAGCGACCAAGAACTATTATTCCAGAAAGAAAATAACTTCTTCTACATTGATTAGTTTACTTGAATAGTTGATGGTTATAACAGACGTTTTGAAGGAAAATAATTTTATTTATTTATCTGTATGGAATAAGGAAGGATTTTAGCTTCTCTTTGGGCATTAACATATAAAGAATTTAAGGGTTTCCCATTTTATATGATCAATCTAAGTTGGAAGAATCCTTTAATAGATATTTGTACGTTCCTCTTCAGTTTTTTCCTAGCTAGAAGATGAATTGTACCACCATAACTTGCTGGTAGTTTTCCTAATTTTCTTCAAATAAAATCCATATTTACTCTCAATTGCTGGTTATTCAAATTACATAACGGTTATTAACTGAACAACCAATAAAAATGCCAATGCTAGATCAATTAAATCGATTTGAGAGAGGAAATCCTTGTTAGAAACATATGCTTACGATAAACAGAAGCACTTTTTGCTGCTTGTAAATCATCGAGGGATCAAAGGAAGTGAAATTTAGGATAAAATTTGTTATCTTGAATCACTTAAGTTAGCAGGTTAAGCCAGAACTAAGTTCTAACCAGACATAATTTAAGATATAAAAAAAATTTAGAACAAAAGGTACATTATGTAGATTGAAGAATAAAATATCAGAAGAGGAAACGTTAATTCTCACGGCCAACTATACACAATAAAATTACAAAGAAAATTTAACATCAAAATAGGACACCAGATGAAGCAGCATATATATGCAAGGGATAAATGTGAACTTACATCTTTTCGATATAAAGCTCCCTGGAAATAGAGCAAAGTCGGACGACTATCAAAATCAGATGAGTCATCAACAAAACTTCTGATAACATGCCTGTAAGGTGCAATCAAGTCTTTCTCAACATTAGCTATGGTTAGGGGATACCTTCCAAAATCTGAAAGAATATATAATGCAGGCCACAGCTTCATCCTTGCATCTAAGAGGCTATTTGGATGGTGTGCAACTATTATATGATCTCTTCCACCAGAGTTCTTCCACTCTTCCTGAGCCATCAAAGACTTAACCAATTTCTCCTGTAACAAATAATTAGTACTCTTCTTCTGGTTAGGCTTAATCTTCGAGAACCTGTTATAGCATATGGATGAAAAGAAAGGAACAAAAAGCACATCAGCTTCACTTGAGTTACGCACTCTTATAGCACTACAACCACTCATATTTTCAGCAAATTCAGAGTCCAAAAGATCCAATGTTAACCAATATTCTATACTGTGCTGCAAATTTAATCCACCAGGGTATTCAGGCACCTTTGCACGAATATCTGGCCAAACATTCTTTCCCTCGGCTTTCCAACCCAATAACTCAAAATGAAATTCTGAGGGCAAGTCACACATAAAAACTTTCAGAATTTTCTTAATGGGATCAAAATTCTTGGAATGCTTATTCCAAGTTGCTTCTTCTTCTTTATCCTTTGACGCACTCATTACTTGAAAATTTTAGTGAAACAGTGAAATGAAAGCACTGTAAATTAGGAAATGAACAGAAAAGGTTGAGAGAAAAATCTCACTATATTAACCAACTTACAGAAAATTGAATGAATATACAAGACGGGCACCTTACGCTATATACACATGGAAGGATAAAAGAATATTCTAGCTTAACCAATTCTATACATTCAGCCAAAGGAAGAATTACACGTCCCACTAATCTGTTATAATTGCAGTAGATAGCTAGTCTTGTGTATCAGAAATGATCTTCTGCATATCTGGAATTAAATGGACAGTTGCTGATGAAAATGGGCTACATAACAGATCTGCTACTGATATTAGTGCTGTGGTTCCATTGGGCTTGGTCTTGATGGACTTCTCATTCTACAATAGCCCCTCGCAAGATGGAGAATAGAGGTTAACTATTCCCATCTTGGACATATGAGTAAAAAGAAGAGAGGAAGGTAAAGCCTTAGTTAGTAAGTCTACAAGTTGAAATTGTGTTTTAACATGTTTAGTGATGACAGAGCCTTCTTGAATCATATCTCGTGCAAGATGACAATCCAACTCAATGTGTTTTGTGTGTTCATGAAACACTGGGTTGGCTGCAATATGTAAGGCAGCTTGGTTGTCGCAATGTAGTACAACAGGTTGAATATGAGAAACCTGGAGATCAATAAGAAGATATTTAAGCCAAGTGATTTCACAACAAGTGCTAGCCATGGCTCTGTACTCGGCTTCTGCAGATGATCGAGAAACAATGGTCTGTTTCTTTGAATGCCATGAGATTAGGGATTGTCCTAGGAGGATGCAATAACCTGTTACAGATCTCCTTGAGTCAGGACATGAAGCCCAACTGGAATCACAAAAGGCTTGTAAAGCCAGTAAAGAAGAAGAGGGAAATAAAATTCCTTGGCCAGGAGCATTTTTCAAATAGCGCAAAATATTGTTTGCAGCCTGAAGATGTGGAAGTCTTGGTGAATCCATGAATTGACTTAAGTTGTGCACTGCATAACTCAAGTCCAGTCTGGTGATAGTAAGGTAGAGCAAACGCCCTACCAGCCTGCGATATCTAAAGGGATCAGTAAGGGGCTCCCCTGTAGTTTTGCTTAGAGTCAAATTAGGATCCTTTGGAAGCTTCAAAGGTTTAACACCAAGGGAACCTGAGTCAGCTAGGATGTCAAGAGCATAATTTCTTTGACAAATATGTATTCCCTGGTCTGATCGAGCCACTTCTATGCCAAAAAAATATTTAAGAGAACCAAGTGTTTTAATTTTAAATTGATCACTTAGAAAAGCTTGTAAAGCATGAATAGAGTCCATAGAAGTACTTGCCACAATAATGTCATCTACATAAAATAAGAGAGCAGTAAGTGTAGAGTCTTTGAGTTGAGTGAAGAGGCTGTAATCTTCCTTTGATTGAACAAAACCAAACCGAATCAAGAGACTGGAAAATTTTGCATACCATTGTCTCGAGGCTTGTTTCAAGCCATAAAGACTTTTATTCAACCTATAAACTTGTTTTTGTTCCCCTTTAGTAGAACCTGGTGGTCTCTTCATATACACTTCCTCATCTAAGTCACCATGGAGAAATGCATTATTAACATCAAATTGATACAAGTGCCAGCCTTTAATGGCCGCAATGACTAAAAGAGACCTAATGGTAACCAATTTAGCTACTGGGGAAAAAAGTTTCATGGTAATCTATTCCTTCTTATTGTGTAAATCCCTTGGCTACTAACCTCGCTTTGTATCTTTCGGCACTACCATCAACATGATATTTGATTTTGTAGACCCACCTACAACCTACTGCCTCTTTGCCAGGTGGTAAATTAGTGAGTGTCCAAGTATTATTGATTTCAAGAGCCATCAGTTCATTATCCATAGCTTTAACCCAATAGGAACTCTTTACAGCTTCACTGTAGCTAGCAGGTTCAACATGAGTAGAAATGCATGAGCTAAAAGCTGTAAAAATAGGTGAAAATCTGTGATATGAAAGTGTATGTGAAAGTGGAAAGACAGTACCTGAGGTTTGTCCCTTGATCCTTGATAATGAATGAGAAGAAGCGGTGGAGGTGGTTAGTATAGGTTCTGTAGTGACAGCGTGCTTGCAATGAAAATCTTGTAAATATTGAGGAGGATTTCTAGTCCTACATGATCTGCGAAGGGATGGTTCAGCAAGCCTAATAGTTGAAGGTTCTGATTGGGGAGAAGATGTAGGGTTGGAATGAGAAGTAGTGGAATTGGTGGAGTGAATTATAGGAGATTGAGTGGAGGTAATAGGAGAAGGAGGACGTAAAGAAAATGAAGTATTGTCTGGTATAGAATTTGTGATAACATGTTGATTAGGGAAAGACTGGTGTGAAGAGACAGGTGTAGAAGACTTAAGAGGGAACACAGTTTCATGAAAATGAACATTGCGAGAGATAAATATGGTGTGAGATTGTAAATCAAGCAACTTGTAACCTTTGATGCCGAAAGGATAACCAATAAAAGTGGAAGGTCTGCTCCTAGGATCGAATTTCTTACGACCTTGTGAGAGGGTGGAGGCAAAAGCTAAGCAACCAAACACTTTCGTATGACTATATTGAGGCTTGATACCAAACAAAATTTCAAAAGGACTCTTGTTGTGCAATAATGGAGTAGGAATATGATTTATGATATAGGTAGTTGTGAGGATACATTCTGACCAAAATTTGATAGGAACTCCAGATTGGAACAATAAAGCTCTCGCTACATTAAGCAAATGCCGATTTTTCCTTTCGGCGACTCCATTTTGTTGTGGGGTTTCAACACATGTTTTTTTGATGAATAATTCCCTTTTGAGAATAAAAATCGTTAAGGTGAAACTCTGTTCCATTGTCACTCCGAAGTATTTTTATCTTAGTTCCAAACTGATTTTCAACTAAGTTGGCAAAAGACATAAGGCATTTCTTAGTATCTGATTTGTGTTTGAGCATGTATACCCATGTACTACGTGACAAGTCATCAATAATGGATAAGAAATATGAAGAACCATCATGTCCAGGAAAGAATAGGGTCCCCACAAATCATAACGAATTAATTCAAACAAATTATTTGATTTGTGCTCACTTAAGGGAAATGGGGATTTGTGTTGCTTGGCCAAATAACAAATGGAGCAAGGAAGAGAAATTTGTGATTTCAAGTCTAAAGATGCAGTTACAAAAGAGTCTTCTATGAGCCTAAGTCTAGTATCTGAAATATGGCCTAAACGATAGTGCCATATATCATGCTTAGTGAGTTTATTGGTTACAAAGGCTGAAGAAAAATTTAAATTGCACGAAAGTTGAGAGACTGCATGTTGGAGAGCTTTAGGGGAGATGATGTGATCCAAGATGCCAATACAACAAGAGCAAGTCAGTGGAAGGATCCGTTGATTGTTGAAGGTGGACCAATGACACGATTGAGGGCAAATCGAATAAAACAAGCTATGGGATTACTTGCACAAGCAACGGTGGACGATACCATGAGCTACACGCAAGAAGAGGCAAGTTCCATGTTGGGGTCGAAGTCCGAATCAACATGGATCAACGTGTTGGAAGCAGCCGAAAACGAAGGTGGGAATTGCTTCTATGCGGCCGCATAGAAGAAACCATGGTGCGGCCGCATCCAATGGTCAGAACCTCAGAAGAATTGGCCGCATGAACCATGCGGCCGCATATAATACAACTATGCGACCGCATGGTTGTTTTTGGAACAATTTCGAGATTTTTCCATAATTTGACTAGGATTTATTTTCTTTCCATATTTTGGCAAGTTTTTAGGGTTTGCACGTTTTTTTGGCTAGGTTTTTGGGATAAGTATAAATACTTATCATTATTGACATTAGTCTTTAACACATTATTATTGAGAGAATTAATTGGCTTCAATTCCTTTGTTCTTAATTGGGCAAACTCTGAACTTATCAAGAATCAATCTTGTGGCGTTCAATCCATTGGGTGAAGTTCTTAATATTGAATTCAAAAAGGGTCAGCGTTTCTTTTCGGATCGTTGGTTGTTTTTCGATTCATATTTTGAATCAAATCTACAAACTAAGGTTTAATTGAGTTTTCTTGCGTTCTTCAACAAACGACGTGGGTTTGGTAGTTCTAATCTATCCGGATTCTCATCATTTGGTATCAGAGCACAGGCTCCAACGAATCAAGGTTATATCTTTTCTAATTTGTTTGAGTCTTGTTTTCATTAATTCCAGCGTTCTTCGTGTTCTTGCGTCTAGTAAAATTAAGGAGTCTTTGATCCGTTTTTTCTTCTGCCAAAATTTCAAAAGTTGTTTTTGGGTTGAATTTTCATCCAAAACAGTTTTCATTTGTTTTGCCAGACTCGTAGTTGAATTCTCGAGTTAAAAAAAAAAAAAAAAAAATTCCGTACTGTTCACGTCAAATATAACAAAAAAAAAAAAAAATTTTATTGTTAACTCAAAATAATTCCTGGCAAATTCCTTGTTTCTTGTATCAAAATTCAAGAACCACTTTCTTGGATTTCAAAACCCTTTTCACATATCCAATTCAATTCTTGTGTCTTGAATCTTTCAAACTTCAAAAAGGATTCACTCAATTTTCGGTTGAATTATACTAGATTAATTCCTTGATTGAGTTCTATTTTGCCCTTTTGAAGCACTTGGGTGGAAGCTTTGAGTGGAAAAAGGCAGAGTGGTGAGATTAATAGAGGGAAAAAGCCTAAATTGAGTGATACACGAGAGATAAATTTGTGAGGCACAAAATTAGATTTTTTTTTTAGGATGTCTGACAAGGAATCAGCCACGCCAGCACGAAACAACAACAATCAAATCAACATGTCTGAGGAGATGATTCATAGGTTTGAACGTTTGTTTGAGGATGTACGGGATAGGTTGGATAGGCAGGATACAGAACTTGCTGATTTACGTAGGGGAGTTCCAAATGCGAGGAGGCAGGGTCGACGAGAACATAGGCAGGAGGTTAGGGGAGAAATGGAATATGAGAGTGAGGTGGATGAGGAGGCGATTATGGATGCTGAAATTGGTAGGTTGAGGAATAGAGGAGCTAGGCTTGACAGAAGGGGTAGAAACTTGGTTGGAGACGGGTTAGATGGTGACATGGGCAACATCAAAATGTCCATTCCACCATTTAAGGGAAGGAGCGATCCGGAAGCTTATTTGGAGTGGGAGAAAAAGGTTGAGATGATCTTTGATTGTCAAAATTATTCGGAGGCGAAGAAGGTGAAGATAACCGTCCTTGAATTTACTGACTATGCTATCAATTGGTGGGATCAAGTGGTGACATCTAGAAGGAGAAATAGGGAGAGACCAATTGGGACATGGGAAGATTTGAAGGCCATCATGAGGAAACGGTTTGTGCCTAGTCACTATTACCGAGAGCTTTATCAAAAACTACAAAGCCTTTACCAAGGGTCGAAGAGTGTGGAGGATTATCATAAGGAGATGGAGTTGTTGATGATTAGGGCGGACGTACATGAGGATAGGGAGGCCACTATGGCCCGATTTTTGAATGGTTTAAATAGGGAGATAACTAATGTGGTTGAGCTACAACATTATGTGGAGTTGGAGGACATGTTACACATGGCTATGAAGGTAGAGAGACAATTGAAGAGGAAGGGGACAGCAAGGTATTCATCGGGTACTTCGGGTTCTAACACTACTTTGAAACTGAGGTGGGACGACAACAAAGTGGATGGGGCTGCTCCTAAGGTTAAAACGGAGTTGCCACGGGGGAAAGAAGAAAGTGCTAGCAAGAAGGTGGAGTTACAACCATTTAGGAACCGAGACATCAAATGTTTTAGGTGTTTGGGAACTGGACACATTGCTTCTCAGTGTCCAAACAAAAGAACCATGATTTTGCGGGATAGTGGTGAAGTGGAGAGTGCAAGCGAAAGTGATTATGAAGGCATGCCAGAATTGGAAGACATTAGCGATGAAGACCAAGTGGAATATGCTGTGGGCGAGTTGTTAGTCATGAGACGAGCTCTCAACACTCAAATCAAGGCTGATGCCTTGGAATTGCAAAGAGAAAATATTTTCCATACGCGGTGTCACGTCAATAATACGGTATGTAGCTTAATCATTGACGGGGGAAGTTGTACTAATGTAGCTAGCACCAGTTTGGTTGAAAAATTAGGATTAATAATGCTTAGACACCCTAAACCCTATAAATTGCAATGGTTAAATGAATGTGGGGAAATTAAGGTGAATAAGAGGGTGATGTTAAATTTTTCAATTGGGAGTTATAGTGATGAAGTGATGTGTGATGTAGTACCCATGCATGCGGGTCATATTTTATTGGGAAGGCCATGGCAATATGATAGGAAGGTAATACACGATGGGTATAAAAATAGGTACAGCTTGATCAAGGGAGGAAAACCTATTACATTAGCACCATTGACACCTGCACAGGTGTATGAGGATCAGCTTAAATTGAAAACTGAGGAGGAAAAAAGAAAGAGAGTGCTAGGAGAGAAGAGAGAAAAGGTGAGACACGAGAGCATGAGAGAAAATAGTGAGGTGGCTAAAAGTGAGAGAAAAGGAGAGGGGCCACATGAGAGAAAAGAAGAGGGGTCTGAGAGGAGAGAAAAGTCGAAGGTGAATTTCTTTGCGAGAGGGAGTGAATTGAAAAGGGCAATTGTGGAAAAGAAACAAGTAATTCTCTTGGTTTACAAAGAGTCATTCCTCAACTTTGAGGAAATTAACACATCCCTCCCTAGTTTGGCTATTTCTTTATTGCAGGAATTCGACGATGTCTTTCCCGAGGACGCACCTAGTGGGTTGCCAATCATTCGAGGCATTGAGCATCAGATTGACTTTGTACCCGGCGCAGTCATTCCAAACCGATCGGCTTATCGGAGTAACCCCGAGGAAACGAAGGAGCTTCAGAGGCAAGTTGAGGAGTTGTTGAGCAAGGGACACGTGAGGGAAAGCATGAGTCCATGTGCCGTGCCAGTACTACTTGTACCTAAGAAAGATGGATCGTGGCGGATGTGCGTGGATTGTAGGGCCATCAATAATATAACGGTAAAGTATCGTCATCCTATTCCTAGGTTAGATGATATGTTAGATGAACTATTCGGTGCATGCATATTTAGTAAGATAGATCTTAGGAGTGGTTATCATCAAATTCGCATGAGAGAAGGAGATAAGTGGAAAACTGCATTTAAAACTAAGTATGGCTTGTATGAGTGGTTAGTTATGTCGTTTGGACTCACGAATGCACCAAGCACGTTTATGCGTTTAATGAATCATGTTTTACGTGCTTTTATTGGTAAGTTTGTTGTGGTATACTTTGATGATATCCTAATCTATAGTAAAGACCTCAATGAACATATGGAACATTTGAGATGTGTGCTTGTGGTGTTAAGAAAAGAACAACTTTATGCTAACTTAAAGAAGTGTTCATTTTGCTTGGATAGAGTTGTGTTCTTAGGATTTGTTGTTAGTGCTAACGGGGTGGAAGTAGATGAAGAAAAGGTAAAAGCTATTAAAGAATGGCCAACACCTACTACTATAACCGAAGTGAGGAGTTTTCATGGATTGGCTAGCTTTTATAGGCGGTTTGTTAAGGATTTTAGCACTATTACCACACCACTCACGGAAATTGTTAAGAAAAGTGTTGGGTTTAAATGGGGACATGAACAAGAGCATGCATTCAATACTATTAAAGATAGGTTATGTGAAGCACCAGTTTTAGCATTACCTAACTTTGACAAAGCTTTCGAGATTGAGTGTGATGCTTCAGGTATAGGCATTGGAGCAGTCTTGATGCAGGATAAAAGGCCGATTGCATATTTCAGTGAAAAGCTTAGTGGAGCGGCGCTTAACTACCCTACATATGACAAAGAGCTCTATTAATTGGTTCGAGCATTGGAAACATGGCAGCACTATCTATGGCCAAGGGAGTTCGTGATTCACACCGATCATGAATCATTGAAGCATTTGAGAGGTCAAGGTAAGTTGAACAAGAGGCATGCTCGATGGGTGGAATTCATAGAGACATTTCCCTACGTCATCCAGTACAAACAAGGTAAAGAAAATGTGGTTGCGGATGCGTTGTCTCGCAGGTATGTGCTTCTAACTTCCTTAAGCGCGAAGTTGCTTGGTTTTGAGTTTATTAAGGGCATGTATGAGAATGATTTAGATTTTTCCAGCATATATGCATCATGTGATAAGGGAGCGGTGGATAAATTCTTTAAACATGACGGGTATTTGTTTAGGGAAAATAAATTATGTGTGCCTAATTGTTCTATGCGTGATTTGCTAGTTAAGGAAGCACATAGTGGGGGATTAATGGGACACTTTGGGGTTGCTAAGACTTTAGGGATGCTAAGTGAACATTTTTATTGGCCTAAAATGAAAGTTGATGTTGGAAAAACTTGTGAAAGATGCTTAACTTGTAAACATGCTAAGTCTAAGGTCTTACCTCATGGGTTGTATACACCTTTAACCGTTCCTAGTGAACCTTGGGTCGACATATCTATGGATTTTGTGTTAGGTTTGCCTAGGACTAAAAAAGGGCGAGATTCTATCTTTGTAGTGGTAGATAGGTTTTCTAAAATGGCACACTTCATTCCATGTCACAAAACCGATGATGCCACTAACATTGCTGATCTGTTTTTCAAAGAAGTAGTGCGTTTACACGGGGTACCTAAGAGTATAGTGTCGGATAGAGACGTTAAGTTTCTTAGTCACTTTTGGCGTGTTTTGTGGGGAAAGTTGGGCACGAAACTGTTGTTTTCTACTACTTGTCATCCACAGACCGATGGGCAGACCGAAGTAGTTAATAGGACCATGATACAGTTGTTGCGCACTGTTATTAATAAAAACTTAAAAAGTTGGGAAGAGTGTTTACCTTTCATCGAATTTGCATATAATAGAGCTGTACACTCCACTACTTCACATTCACCATTTGAGATTGTTTATGGTTTTAATCCACTAACCCCACTGGATTTAATGCCTTTACCTGTGAATGAACGAGGTAGTTTAGATGGGAAAAAGAAGGCTGACTTGATAAAGGCACTCCACGAGAAGGTAAAACTGCAAATAGAAAGCAAAAACAGGCATTATGCAGCACAGGCAAACAAAGGCAGGAAAAGTGTTACGTTTGAACCCGGCGATTGGGTTTGGGTACATTTGCGAAAGGAGCGATTCCCAGAGTTGAGGAAATCAAAGTTGCAACCACGGGGCGATGGACCGTTTCAAGTGGTTGAAAAGATCCATGACAATGCTTATAAGCTCGATCTACCTGGTGAGTTTAAAGTTTCAGCCACATTTAATGTTTTTGATCTATCTCCGTTTGATGCAGGTTCAGATTCGAGGACGAATCCTTTTGAAGAGGGAGAGGATGATGTGATCCAAGATGCCAATACAACAAGAGCAAGTCAGTGGAAGGATCCGTTGATTGTTGAAGGTGGACCAATGACACGATTGAGGGCAAATCGAATAAAACAAGCTATGAGATTACTTGCACAAGCAACGGTGGACGATACCATGAGCTACACGCAAGAAGAGGCAAGTTCCATGTTGGGGTCGAAGTCCGAATCAACATGGATCAACGTGTTGGAAGCAGCCGAAAACGAAGATGGGAATTGCTTCTATGCGGCCGCATAGAAGAAACCATGGTGCGGCCGCATCCAATGGTCAGAACCTCAGAAGAATTGGCCGCATGAACCATGCGGCCGCATATAATACAACTATGCGACCGCATGGTTGTTTTGGAACAATTTCGAGATTTTTCCATAATTTGACTAGGATTTATTTTCTTTCCATATTTTGGCAAGTTTTTAGGGTTTGCACGTTTTTTTGGCTAGGTTTTTGGGATAAGTATAAATACTTATCATTATTGACATTAGTCTTTAACACATTATTATTGAGAGAATTAATTGGCTTCAATTCCTTTGTTCTTAATTGGGCAAACTCTGAACTTATCAAGAATCGATCTTGTGGTGTTCAATCCATTGGGTGAAGTTCTTAATATTGAATTCAAAAAGGGTCAGCGTTTCTTTTCGGATCGTTGGTTGTTTTTCGATTCATATTTTGAATCAAATCTACAAACCAAGGTTTAATTGGGTTTTCTTGCGTTCTTCAACAAACGACGTGGGTTTGGTAGTTCTAATCTATCCGGATTCTCATCGGGAGACCTTGTCAGGCTGCAGATAGTACAAACCACACTCCATTCTACCCTTCCCAATCGTTGTCCAGGATACAAGGTCCTGAATAAAATAACAGTCAGAGAAAAAAATCAAACAACAATGAAGTTGGTCAGCAAGTTTCTTGGCTGAAAGCAAATTAAAACTAAAGAAGGGTAGGCATAAAACATCTCGTAAAGTAATGGAGTCAGTGACTTGAACATCACCTATATGAGTAATTGAAGAAATGTCACCATTAGGTAATCTGACGGAATATGATACCTTGGTGGGTGAAGTGTTGTAGTAAGATGGATTACAGATCATATGATCTATAGCCCCACTATCTATTATCCAAGTGAAAGTATGTGCAATTGAAGAATGAAAATTAGGCACAGCTAAACAATGAAGAATACCAGACATAGGAGTGGATTGAGAGTTAGAAGAATGAGTAGGAATCAGGGATTGAATCTAGTTGGCTACATGTGAAGTTGTAAGAGGATCCTTGTGTTTGAGCAAAACCATGAGGTCATTGTATTGATATTTGGTCAAAGAAACTTTATCACAATTATCATCCCCATTAATTTCCATGTTCTGAACAGAAACATGATTAGCAAATTTTCCAGTTCCCTTGGACTTGTTGTGCATTTTATGATTTGCTGGGTAGCCATGTAACTTATAACATCTGTCTACCATGTGTCCTGTCATATGACAATGGCTGCAAATTGGTGCCTCCACATTACCAACTTTAAAACACTTTTCAAAAGGATGACCAGAGATCTTACAAAATTTGCAGTATGTCCTTTCCTTATTGTAACCAGTGTTTTGTTGGTTCTGAGGTTTAAAATTGGAATTGGTGTTTCTGGTGTAAAGGGCAACGGAGTCAGAACCAGCAACAGTGGAAGTCATTTGTCACTGCCTTTCCTGCTGTTGGACACATGAGAAAACTTTATTAACATGGGGAAGTGGCTCTATAAGCATGATTTGATCTTGGGTATGCTCATATACATCATTGAGGCCCATCAGAAATTGAAAAGTGCAGTCCCTGTGGTATCCATCAACCAGAACTTTAAGTTTTCCACAATGACAGTCTAGGATTGGGTCATAAACAACAAGTTCATCCCAAATACTCTTTAGTTTACCATAATAAACGCTAACAGAATCTCCCTCTTGAAATAAGTTTACCAGTGCCCTTTTGAGTTGGTAAATACGCGGAGCATTTTGTAGAGAAAATCATTCAGCCAGTTCATCCCAAATCTCAGAGGCATCGTCCATGAAGGCAACACTAGACCGAAGGTCTGGACTGATAGCATTATGAATCCAAGAAACCACCATGTCATTGCACCTTGCCCAAGCTTCAAACAGATCATCTGCTGAATTGAGAGGCTTGGAAATTGTTCCATTAATGAAGCTAAGCTTATTCTTGGCTCTAAGGGCACACTGCATCGAGTGTGACCAGGTTTCATAATTATTTGCAGTCAACAAATCAGAAACGAGATTTGTTCCTGGGTTGTCTGATGTTTCAAGACGAAAAGGGTTAAGTGGGTTTGCAAAATTGGTATGTTGGTTAGTCTTTGATTGAAGAAGGGGAAATGTATTCTCAAAGGAAATGGGAGATGTATTCTCGAGAGGAGTCTCAGTAGAAGGAGAAGATGTATTCTCAATGGTCGCCATTAATGCTCTGATACCAAGAAAATTTTAGTGAAACAGTGAAATGAAAGCACTGTAAATTAGGAAATGAACAGAAAAGGTTGAGAGGAAAATTTCACTATATTAACCAACTTACAGAAAATTGAATGAATATACATACAAGATGGGCACCTTACGCTATATACACATGGAAGGAATAAAAGAATATTCTAGCTTAACCAATTCTATACATTCAGCCAAAGGAAGAATTACATGTCCCACTAATCTGTTATAATTGCAGTAGATAGCTAGTCTTGTGTATCAGAAATGATCTTCTGCATATCTAGAATTAAATGGACAGCTGCTGATGAAAATGGGCTGCATAACAGATCTGCTACTGATGTTAGTGCTGTGGATCCATTGGGCTTGGGCTTGATGGACTTCTCATTCTGCAATATTAATGAGGATTCATTAGAATTCTCACTGTAAGCCAATGCAAAAAGCTTGGAATTTGGTAATGTGGTAAAATCGACAGAGTGATGCGGACCAGTCCATCTTAACACGAAGAAACAAGATAATATGAACAATACTGATGTTATCAAAAACAAACAAGAGATTGACTTGTGAGTAAGGAGACCCATTTTTGACATCCAAATAGCGAAAAAAGACCAAAAAATTGTAATTTTTATTTATATTTCTCAAGAGAAATAAGAAACTCGATGACCCTTTTTAAGATTTGGACACAAAATTACTCGTTAAGAAAGCAAATATGACCAGAAATTTGAACATGTCTCACTATAAAATCATATAACATTTCTCAGTGGCTCAGTTTGTGAGCAATAAATTCACAAGAGAAACGCAGTAAATGGGATTTAAAACAAGAAACCCACCAAAATATGAAAGAAAAGAACCTCATAATGACAAAACAGAGAATCAGAGTAGGGAAACCAAAAAAGGGTTTAATTGACTCGATGGAAACAGAAAATGCATTTACAAATTAAAAGAAAGAAAACCCAGATGAATTTTTAATCTAAGATCCCGACCCAGTATATTATTCAAAACAATATACTCATATACATATATAAACCTGTCAATAGAGAGAGAGAGAGCAATGAAAAAGAGTGGGACTTGTTGCACAGAAAGAGATTCTTGTCAATGTTGATTTGGATTCTTTTTGTCTTTCACAAATCTCTTACTGCATGTCTGCCTTTGTCACTCTGCTTATATTTTTGAATTATTCTGATTGTACAGAATAATTCTGTTCAGAATGCCTACAGAATACTCTAATACGTGGGGCCCACCATGAATAAAATAGTCCCATGTTGTGAGGTGTTGGTAGGGAAGACTACTTGTACACTTGCACTTACCCAAGAACCAAATTCATATTTCAGGATTCGAACTCTTGACGCGGCAGCCTCAAGCAAAATGTCTTCTTTGATAAAGATTTTTGAGGAGTCATGAAAAAATAAATAAATAAATTGTGAATGTGTGGTTTTTCGTGGGCCAAAAAAAGTGAATTTTTCTTTATTTTTGTTCTATAATATGAGAAAATAAATAAAGTAATGCTATTCATAATGAAAATTATCATTAGTTTTCATATGTGATATACAAATGATAATTTGTTATTTGATGCGTTATGTAAACATAACTATCCATGTAGGAGAGTTAATTGGGACGATACAGCTCGCTCAAAAAAAGTGCGGCTTGGCTCACCATATTTTTATTATTATTATTTATTTATTTACAAAAATTGCATATTTTGCTATATTTAGCTCGTTGACTTGCACACGATTTAACGAGCTCGCGAGCTGACCAAATCGTTGATCGGCTCGCCCCACGACGCTCGCTGACTTAAAATCCCTATATCCATGTGGGACTTACTCGCCATATCACCTGCATACAAAAATGCAACTTACGAAAACTGTAAATACAAAACACAAATTAAATAAAAAAAACATTAATAGTTAGAATTTTTTATTACTTACACTCTAAGTCAATCGTAGATTCGGTAAGAGCAATAAAGAGTTAGGAATTGGAATGATTGATGAGAATATTGTACCCCAAAAAAAAAAAAAAAAAATCTCCAATGCTTAAAATAAGTATATCACCTTGAAGTTAAGTGAAGCAGATTGAACTTAAGCTATTGTATTTTTGCAAATTGAAGTTTAGTGATGTAATTGTAATTGGGTTGAAAGTTGGGTGACTGCCTGTACAATTTACCTTGAAAAATTGTCACGTTTTTCTACTTTTTTATTTTTATCCTACTCTTTCTAAATTTAAAATCCGCATGCTTATTAGTGAGGAGTTGGCCTTGAACGCAATTGTATTCATCAAAAATCTTATGCCTATAATAATCGTATTCTTTTTGGTTACAAGTCGTATTCTTGTAAATATACAGAGCCTTAAATGAAGCCTTCACTAACTAACGTGACATTTTCTAAGATCTCATTGCAAACTATTTCATCTACAAGAAAATTAGTAGAGTTCTCATTTTTTCCTCAACTCATCAATTACACATTTCATAGAATTTTCAATTTCTTTTAACTTTTTAAATATATATATATCATCAACTTTTATTAAAATTTACTAAAAAACTAATTTTTATCCAAATCGAACCGGGTTAACTTTCCTTCCACCATAGTTTCAAAATGAAGTGAAAACAAATTTTCTGCTTTTGCCGTATATACCTATACCTATACCTATATATATATATATATATATATATATATATATATATATATATATAACTTAGCTTAAGGTTAACAAATGACTTGGACAATATGTAATAGATCACAAAATTTGACAATATTTAGTAGATAATTCGATTGAATCACGAACTTCCAGCTTGTAATTACAAGAACTTGATACTTCAAACCTTCAAATTTTCTATGGTAATCTCTAAAGTCAATACTACACAGGTGGGTGGACACTATCTTTTAATTAAATCAAGAAACTATTTTTTTTCTCTCCAAATTTGAAAACGATGGAATTATGTATTATAATTGTTATACAATACCATATGATGTCTAGTTTTCATCTAATATATACTTATAGAGATAGAATAGTTTCAATCTTTGTACTATAATAATTCCAAATTCAAATAGGAGTTTTGTAGTCTCAAAATTTCAATTACAATTGTAACTAAGTTTATATTTTTCATAATAATTACAACTAAGTACAAAACTTTATTGCAATTACAATTAAGATCAAAATTATTATAATTACCGTAATTAAGTTTTAATATTTTATTGAGTTACCATAGAGACTTGATCGGACATATATTATCCAAACTCCACTAATAAGATATTGTCTAGTTGACCCTAAATTATCCAATCTAATTATTAGTCTTTTCTTTTTCCACTAAAGACGAAGACTAAACTCTTTGAATATATAAGATCACAAAAGTCAATAAATCAGTAATATGTTTCTCTGACCTGCCATATATATATTTTTTATCCTCATCCGAGATTCGATAATTAGGTACGAGGATAAATAATCGTTTTACTATTCTAATTATTCTCACTAACTTAAGCATCATTTTCTTCAACGATTTTGTGAACTAATCGCATATTTAGAAATTTAGCCGTCGCTAAATATTGAGTTCAAATATTAATCGTTCAACAAAAAATAATTAAACAATCAATCTACCAATTTTTCAGGATGACGGTTCCCAACATGAATTTATGTTCTCTACTTTGCTCATTCAAAAATTTCCAACTCATCGAGATATTTAACCAATCAAATTGATCTTACTCATTGATGAATAAAAAAATCATTAATCATGAAAAGATATACATAATTCTGTCAAAGGATTTAGATGAAATACATAGCGGTTAAGTGAAATTTAATTCTCCGCATGATCATGCTATAAAATCAATCTTGACACACGATCCATTAAATACACTCCAACTGTGCTAGTGTTAACTTTAACTATTTCTATGATAATGACAAATCATAAACCTAAATAGTGAATCTGTCAATACTACAACCTTCTAGTAAAAGGTGCCCACAAGGATACATTGGTTGTGAACAAATAATTTATGATCAAAATATAAGTTGTGTCACACTCTACTTCTCAACGCAAGTACCCAACTTTTATTATCAGAAGTAATTATATGCACTTTAATTCGCATGCTAAAAAATAAATAAATGCAATAAATAAGTAAAACCACAATTTATTCATTATAAATAAGTAAGATTGCTGTTGGATAACCTTTTAGACTCTTTTACCAAGAGCATTTGCCACCATTTTACTGTTATCCCAGTAAAGTGTAAAGGATTGTACAAATGCAAGCACCACCTCGATGTTCTTAAGGATTTTCTAAGTCATACAAGCAATTTAGTAGCTTTACAAGTTGCCAAATACTTGGCATCAATGGTGAAATCGACAATGCATGATTGCTTGATATATCTCCAAATAATGGCCCCACTATCAAGTGTAAACAACGATACCGATGTAGACTTGCGATAGTCTTCATCACTCTAAAAGTCCAAATCCTTTTAACCCATCAAAATGAGGTATGGTGATGAGCATATTATTCATTGTTTTCTGGAGGTACTAAAAGATATGCTTTATTACCATTCAATGTTTCAATCCTAGGGTTAAATAGATGTCGACTCAACACATGAGACTATATATTGCCAATGCATAAGGTATCCTACTCATGTACTAATCTCTTTAGGAGCCTTAGAAGACTAATCCTTAGAGTTAGATTCCATGCCCGATGGCAGAATCTTGCATAGCAAATTTGGTAAGTATCTTGTCAACATATGGGACTTGGGACAAAGCTATTATCTTATTCTTTCGATCTCTTAAGATCTAAAAACTAGAACATCGCTAACTTTACAAAGTCCTTCAAATGAAACTGTTGGGCCAACCACGCTTTCGTAGAAGATAACATACCCACATTATATCTAATGAGCAGAATATCATCTATATAAACATTAGAAAAAATACAATTTTGTCTCATATATTCTTATAGACACAGGGTTCATCAAAGTCTTGATTAAAATCATATGTCTTAATCACTTTGTCGAATCCCTATTCTAAGATCTCGATGTCTGCTTCAATCCATAAAGAGATCATTGCATCCACAATATCCATAACCTCCTTATATGAAGTCAGATCATCAACTTGTACCATGAAGATCACCAGATTGGACTCTCCACCCAACAAGTACCTTGAAGGTGAACTGATAATCACCCGACTTTGTCTAATTGACGATTGATTCAAGACTGTGGTGTCATTTGGAACATAATATTTTTATCAATGCTGATATTACCATTAGGTGACCCCATTAACTCCTCATTACCTTAAATGTCCTATTGATCTATTGGATCATATGACAACCCATCTCTCCCACTTAGATCACGTTGTCCAGATATATTTGACACCATGAAATCGAAAATAGAAATCAAAATTTTGTTTCATTGCGAGACATAATAACAATCTTTAAGAATCAAATGTATACTACTATTGAAATAAAATATTCCTATTCTCTTATGCCAATGATAATTTTAAATTGGCCTTCATTGAGTTTGTGCTTTCTTGAAGCACCCGTATCAACATACATATATGATTAGTGGTTCCAAAGTCTACAACTTAAGAATTTGTAGTATCAACCACTAAAAATACTTAGTAACAAAAAACCTCACATGCGCATTACTTTCCAGCCGATGCATCTTGACAGTTTTTCTTCAGTGTCCTTTTTTACCGTAGTTGGAATACTTGTCTCAAGGTTTTCCATCTACTTTTGATCTTTTGTTGCTCTCATGCTTCTTAATAGCTTTCTTCTTCTTCTTCTTTCTAAATCTAGCTTTTGGCTTGGAACTAGATAGGCCACCAAATGATGCATGAGCATCGCCATTATATCCTTAAGACCATTTTTCAAATTACAAATCTATAATTAACTCAGTTAATGGTATCTTGTGCAAGTAATAGTCCAGAGTAAACTAAGAAAAATTACCAGGTAAAGAATTGAATACCATGTTAAACTAAGTCTCTTTTATAGATGGTTGCATCCAGACTCTCAGCTACGTTTGGAGTATGCAATCATATTCCAACTATAAAATTTCACGGGCATTCTGGATTTCATGCGGATGTTCTATAAGGTACAAATGGCTTCAAAAGAGCCTTACTACTTCGATGACCAAATATGCACTAAAGGATCTGTAATATGTCATGAGATGTACTTTGACTTTTAAGCCTATTGTTGTAACATGTTTAACATCGAAGTAAAAAATGAAACAACTAGCCATCTTGTTTGCAGTTTTCCACTCAACATATTCAACATTTTGGACTTGTCACGTGGTCTTAGTATGTCCATCAGGACATCCTACGAGCACAAATTTAAGTTTTCCCACATTGAGCACAAAACATCGAATTACATTTCCAATCCACATAATTTTTCTTGATTAATTGGTTTTGTTCTAGGCTAACGAAAAAATTGGCCAAGTGATATTTCGCACAAATATAATCATACATTGCATATTAAAATTGAGCAGCAAATAACAATTTAGCATAAGATGCATGAATGTACATGTAGATCCATCTAACTATAATAATGCAACGATTACTTGATGTTAAATGATATAAATCCTATTCATAGTATCACAAGCGATGTCATAAATAAATCTATATGTCATGATATTTAGAACCATAATATTTTAAACAATATTCTAAAACATTCATAAAGCAATAAATTAACAATTATTTGTGGCCCAAAAAATGACTCAAGAATTAAACTGAAAGCTATTTCGGCACAAGTCTAATATTTAATATGAATTTTCAACTCAAAAAACCTTCAAGGATCCAACAATAGCAACCCAAATAGAGATAGGACTCTGTCGTCGTACCTGAAAAAAATAATTAATTTCGAACACGACTTATCCAGACCATATAAAAATAAACCCAGATGATCAAAGTTGAGTAATGTGCCGCGCCGAACGTAAGAAACCGCAGCCCGGACAACAGCATCAAGCTGCTACCCATGCAGTAACAAATTGCTACTGCCCAGCGCAGCAACAATTGCTCCTACTAGGTTGCTGCTAGCAGCAATAGTTTGATGCCACATGCAGATGAACTAAATAATATAATTTTTTATTTATGTAAATTCTTGAATTCTTTGTCCTCCATCTTCAAGTCTTTGTCTTCAATCAATTTATAATATTCAAAAATTATAAGAATTACATAATTCTTATGTCCCGTAGGTTCACAATTTTGAATATAATTGAAACAAAAATTAAATCAAGATGATGAAGTTGTAATCCGCTTATCTTGTTAAACTTTAAATAACGAATTACAAAAAAAAACTGGCCACAAATACTAGGTTCATAGTTTAAAATAATTCAATCATTTAATCATTACATAATAAAATATTCCTAGACATCGCTCGACTAGAACATGCAATCAAGATTTAGAAATAACAAGCACGTGAGCGATATAGATTGCTCCGATGCTAGTTGTTGAAATGGGGAAACGAAATTATCTAGAAATAAAAAAAAAAATCTTTAATTCAATAAATAAGATCATCTAGATGTTCACATGTTTATTATATTAAAAATAAAGTAGTCGAATCTTCATCTAAATTCGATGGTCAATTTTTGAATTAATTCTGAATCATGAACCTCCAATCTTCTAGATTACGAACTTCCAACTTTTAATTGCTAGAACTTGATGGTTCAAACCTTCTAGTCTCCTATGATATTCTCCAAATTCAAGACTACACCGGTGGATGTGCACATTCTTTTAATTAAATCAAGAAATTAATTTTGAATTGGACAATTGAATAATATGAGAAAATAATTATTTTATATTTTATTTCTCTCTTTCCAAATTTGAACACTTTGAAATTATGTATTATGATTGTTGTAAAACGCCATAGGATGTCTATTCCATCTAATCTCTATTTATAGAGATAGAATAATTATAATCCTTCTACAATAATAATTCTACATTCAAATATGACATTTAATTAAAACCCAAATCTAATTATTTATATTTAATTACATGTGTAGTCCTAAAACTTCAATTACAATTATAATTAAGTTTACAACTTTTATAATAATTACAACTAAGTACAAAACTTTATTGTAATTACAATTAAGTTCAAAACTATTATAATTACCGTAATTAGGTTTGAATATTTTATAGAGCTACCACAAAGACTTGATCAGACATATATTATCCAAACTCTAATAATTAGATCATGTCTAATTGACCCTAGACCACTCAATCTAATTATTAGTCTTTGTTTTTTTCCACTAAAGGCAAAAGACTGAATTCTTTGAATATTTAAAATCACAAAAGATAATAAATTTTTAATACTTTCCTGTGACCTGCCGTAAATATATTTTATTCCCATCCCAGATTCGATAATTAGGTGCGAGCATAAATGAACGCTTTACCAGTCTAATTATTCTCACTAACTTAAATACATTTTTCTTCAACAGTCCTGTGAACTAATCTTAGATATCGAAATTTAGCTGTCACTAAACATTGAGTTTAGATTTTAAACATTCAACAAAAAATAATTTACCAGTCACTCTACCCATTTTTCAGAGTTACAGTTCGTGACATAAATTCATATTCTCTACTTCGCTCATTCTCAAATTTCTAACTCATCGAGATATTATACCAATCAAATTGGTCTCACCCATTGATGAATCAAAGAATCATTAAAATCATGAAAATAAATACATAATTCTGTTAAGTGATTTAGATGAAATAGACATCGGTCAAGTGAAATTTAATTTTCAGGGGTCATGCTATAAAATTAAATTTGACACATGGTCCGTTCAATAGATTCCAAGTATACTAGTGTCAACTTTAACTATTTTTGTGATAAGGACAAATCACAAACTTGAATAGTAAATCAATCAACACTACAACTTTTTGTTACAAGGTGTCAACCCTTATATATTAGTTGTAAACAAATTTTTTATAGTCAAAATAAAAATTATGTCACACTGTACTTTTCAATGTAAGTACCAAACTTATATTATCACAGGTGATCATAAGCACTTTAATTCGCATACTCATAAATAAATAAAATCACAATTTATTTATTACAAATTATAATTTTTATCATGTAAAATATACTATAGGGGCAAACAAACCCGACAATTTATACACAACCACAGGGCTTAACTAGACATGTTATTAGTGATTACTACGTATTTAATTCATGTTTGTTCTTCATTTTTCAAATTTTATTTTGCAAAATTTTTTTTTAATCACAATTCAAATTTATTAAAAGTTTACTTTTTATTCAAATAATAAAATTTAGGACTTTTATTCGTGCCAATTAATTGTTAAATAATTTATTTCGTTCTTTTATCCTACCATAGCAAAGTCATGCCATAAGAAAGGAAATGTGTCTGTAAATACTTAAACCTAGTTAATTAAAAATTCTATCTTAATTACCTAGTTCAGACAGTACACGTCAACCTGTTAGAATATTCTACAAGCAGTTATTAAGACAGTTTTGACTGTAGTGTGTATAAAGAGATTATAGTGATCTATTCTATGTGATTTACTCAACTGCAAAAATTAACAAGTATGAACACCATATAACATGGTAAACTCCTAAAGAAAACATCTACGGGCCTCCACCCCTCGGGTAAATCAATTCACTAAATTAAATGATAAAAAATACAATATTCTCGATTTTATAATTTCACAAAAATAACAAAACATAATGAAAAGAAATCTAAGAACAACTCCCTAGTTTTCTTCTATTTTTGACTTGTTGTAGAAGTGGAATCAAACTCTCTGGCCTTGACTTTATCATTATCTCACTATTATACTCGATCATAACCACAACTTGGATTAAGAAACACGGTTCTTAACTTGCGCCAAATAGGTTAACCTTGGAATTGGATTAAACATTCACTCTCTCATGTGTTTTCTTCAAGTAGGTTGAAGAACATGATCTTGCTACGAGATTATTTAATAATGCATGGCCTTGCGTGAACTCACTGGAATATGGTAGAATTCGTTTATGTCGATTCATTGGCAATGTGTATAGATTTCTCAAAGCTATTCTGCTATGAGATTAATCAATAGAGCATGTCATCGGTTGAACTTGCTGGAGAGTGGCAGAACGTGTAGTTGCTGGTCCATCGGCTGTTAGTCTATTTTCTCAAAGCAGTTAATTGTCCATTGATTTCTTGCTTTACTTATGTAAGTAATTGATGAGTGCTCAACACTCATGATATTTATACCACTTAATTTATTATTTTGTAACCCCTGAGAGTATTTTAGAACGTTTTAATGTGTGTTTTGATGTTATGGTATAGGTTGATGATATTGAAGGAAATAGGAAAAAGTTTGCAAATTTGGAGAAAATGGCAAAATTGTAAGAGATCCAAAGTTCGGGGACTAAAATGTAAATACCCAAAAGTTGTGTCGAACCTCACGATGAAGATCCGAGACTGCTAAAAGTCAATTGAATAAAGAAAGATATCAAAGGGATGAAATATAGTCAAAGTATGTCCGTACATCAATTTCTAACTGAAAAACGTTTTGCCCAAAGATTTGTAGTCTCATATTGAAATCCATTTTTGACATAGCAAACGATCGAATTGGAGAATGATGTCTGAAGCAAAGTGGTATCCCTTTGTGTTACCTTTCCAACTCATCTTGAATTGCCACAATTGGACATGGGACGAAAATGTTATGATAAAAATACTGAAGAACTGCCTTTCCCCCCGAACCGAGCGCCGCGACGCCAATCTTAGGCGCTTTTGTTTTGAAATTTAACAGCAAGCTTGGCACCGCGACGCCACTACAGTGGCGCCGAGGTGCCTCCATGCGGGAGAAGTCTTTTTAATGTTTTTGGACTCTTTTCTTGGCTCAATTCAACCCTAATTCGTCCAAGACTTTAACAATACTATAAATACAATATCAAAGACCTATTTTCTAGAGAGAATTTGGAGATCAATTGAAAGGGGTAAGATTAAAGACAATTCAAATGGATTTAACTACAATTCAAAGGAGAAATCGAAGGAGGCAAGAAGAACAAGGAGGAAGAAATTGAAGATCTACATCCTAGTTTTTCTATCCTCTTTCTTATGTTTTCTTATATGAATTTTTGTTTTTCCATAGATTATATCATGAACTAAATTCATTATCTAGGGAGTGATTGTAGCCATACTTGAGATTATTGTTTGATTTTGTTATACTTATTTTTATTTGATTTTCCACCTAGGTTTAATTGTGTCATGAAATTAATTCTTTCAATTAATTGACCACTAATTGAATGAATAGATGCTAGTCGATTTCGACACTTGAGAGATGAAAATTTAGGTGGGATCATAGGATTGACACAACGTAGATTTTATGGGTTTCGAGAGAAGTATATGATCTATAAAGCTTACTCCATATTTGAATCATGAACTTGATTAATTCTTGATTTTAATTCGGAATAGAGATATTAAAATTGAAATCTAGGATTAATTTTTAGCCGGCACTCGTGAGAGATGAGAGAAATATATTAGGGTTCTTGCTTTTAAACATGTGAAAATTGACTAGAATAATTGGACATAATTGAATTATAATGGATAGTTAGGTGAAATCATTCCCTATGCCTTCCTTATATTGATTAATTCATATATCTTGCATCCATTGAATTCCTCACAATCATCGTTAGATTAGTTAATAATATTGATCACAAATTTCATCCGCCTAGATAAAATAAAGGCTATATCATTATACTTAGTAGAAATTGAATTACAATTCCTGTGGGTTCGACATCCTAAATTCTTTACTATATTACAAAACATGACACTGTACACTTGCGGTATAAATCACGTTGCATAAAACCCGTGACAAGTTTTTTGTGTCGTTACCGGGGATTGTTTAATTTGATTTTTACTAATATTATTACCAACTAGCTTTTGTTTTAATTTATATTTTCTTTTATATTGTTAATTTTAGCAAACCACCCTAATCTTTTTGGTATTTGTCCAAGTACTATTCAATAGCATATGCATGATTCTAACAAAGGTAAGAGAGCGGAAGAATTGCAATAAGTAATCTCGACATAGATACAAACTACATGCTTGTAGAAGACATCTTTTGTCAGCTATGCTATTAGATGCATTATACTGAGCACTGTATGAATACATGCACAGACTCCCGTACGATAAAGCTTCTAGGGTTCATAGAATATTTAAAATGTCAAAAAGAAGCGATTGACAATTCTAATGAAGATTGCATGCCTTTAGGAGATTATGTACCTGTCGATTGGGATGAGGACGACATACTTGTGGGAAATGGTCCTCCTATGTTGAATGAGAGAGTAATTGCAAAATACTATAATAAACTTGCCAAGTTGGAAGAGCGCAACATATGTATTGGAGATTGGAATTACTGGAATGAATTCAAAAGGTGGAAATACAATCCACTTGAAAGGGTTGAAAAGAAAGACTTATCATTGCCCATGGATCTAGAATTCAGATTGATCAGTCAATCCGAAGAAATTTCAACGATCGTAGAAGAGTTTAAAGTGAATGACAACTTTATCACAAAGGAACCAGATGAATATGGAAAAATCAATGAAGAAAAAAGCAATGTACGTTCGTCTGAATTCATTGATTGCATAGAAATTGATTTTGTGATTAAGTCTGTTGGGGAGGTTGAAGTCTACATTATTGAATTTGAATTGGATGGAATGGAAAAATCCTATTACATTGAAAAGGATAATGTCGAGGTTTGGAGAATCAATGAAAAGTGGAGTAAAGTCAAGATAAGCAAAATGAGCAAGGCATCAAAAGATTTCTTCAAAGTTCCATGATGCAGATTGTCAACGTCAAGCTAATGACGTTTAAAATGCTCTTCTTAGGAGGCAATCTAAGCTTTTATTTATTTATTTTTCTTTCGAGTTATAGAATAGTTAGTTTATTTAGGAATAATCATCCATATCCCGTCTCCCCTTAGGTCCTTAAGTAATTAAGATGGTTATTAGATGTTTGAACTAAGTAACCCTCGTTCCATGTATTTTAGATCTAAAATTTGATTTTTCAAGAGCATGACGTCGAGTAACAATCAAACCAACATCGACAAAGAGAAAATGGGATAAATCTCAAGTTTCGGTGAAAAAGATAGAAGAAACATCCACCATCTCCAGCATCATTAGCACCAAAACATTATTAGCAATTCAGACAATTTAGGGAAGTTCTTCTCCTTTGACTTTAATTTCACGTTTGGAACAATGTTTAGTTAAAGTTTGGGGGTGTACTATAAATTATCTTATTGCATTAATTTTTTTTTTTTAATTTGTGTGCATGTTTTATAAAAATAAAAAAAGTATTGCTTGTTTTACATGCTTGTGCGAGTTAGATAGCATTGCCGGCAGTAATGTATATAATTGATTTATAAATTGTGGATACGTTATGTGTTTCAGTTAAATTTGTGCTTATTCATGTGGAATGGAAAATTTTTATGTACGTGAGTTGATTGTAGAATTGTACATGAATAGGTTGATACATGTTTATAGGTTGAAATAGAGAACTTAGATGTCAAATCCAAACAACTACTAAACAAAATTCACATCCCTTAACCAACTTTAGGATAGTTTGGATGGTTGAATTGTTGTAGGGAGATATGAATGTAGATGTGGATTCTCTATGTGCTAAATTTTATGTGGACTGTCTGAAACCAATATGATGAAAATTGGGTGAAAATCTTAAATTAGAGGTCAATCTTCGATACTGAGTGTTTAATAAGAGGTATTGCACTAATCACTGCATTAAAGGGAAAAATCTCATTGTGAAACGTCCATTCGTAGCCTTTATGACTCAAGTGACTGAGCCTGCAATGATTTAAAACATGCTGCCCTAAAGTAATCTGATTTGGGCGTCATTGACCTACAACTCACAATATGGATAATTTAGAAAGCTTAATGGAGAGACGTCTGCACAAGATTCATTAAAAATACATATCTAAAAAAACAAGTGCATAAAATAGAAGACGCACTACACACCTTGATTAAGCCCAAAACACTTGTTTTAGAGGGTTTGACTTTTGACAATAAGTTAGTAACTTGATTGATTTTTGTAGGTTGAAGCAGTAAAAAATAAGGAGAATCCTCATTGTTGATAAGTTAAATTGTAATTAGTGACATCTAACCAAACTGGAGAGAGTAAGGAGTAGTGATTTATAAATAAACTTTAGAATGAAGTGAAGAGAAAACAAGTTTGGGTGTGCGAATCCCACAAGTGAAGTAAGGAAATATTTGACCTTTAAGGTTAGAAATTGGATCAACTTATTATTGTACAGCGTTGCAGTCGATTCTCGACACACATACCCATTTTGCATTAAATAGGTGAGAAGTTAGCTTTTGCATTATAGCTTTGATGTGGTTCATAATTGATACTATGTTTTCAATCCTGAGCTATGAAAGAAAGATATCTAGCAAAATTTGTTTTAAGTGATTTTGTTTGTAGTCATTTGTTTGTGTGTTTGTTAGTGATTTTCTTTAGTTTGGTGCTTACTCGAGGACGACCAAAACATTAAGTTTGGGGGTAATTGATGAGTGTTCCACATTCATGATATTTATGTCACTTAAATTATTAGTTTGTTACCCTTGAGAGTTTTTTAGAACGTTTTAATGTGTGTTTTGATGTTGTGATATATGTTGATGATATTGACGGAAATAGACAAAAGTTGGCAAATTTGGATAAAATGACTAAATTTTAAGAGATCCAAAGTTTATGGACTAAAGTGAAAATACTCAAAAGTTGTGTCGAACCTCATGATGAAGATCCAAGAGTGCTAAGAGTCAATTTGATAAAGAAAGATGTCAAAGGGATTAAGCATAGTTAAAGTATGATCAAACATCAATTTCCAACCGAAAACGTTTCGCTCAGGATTTGTAGTCTCATATTGAGAACCATTTTTGACATATCAAACGATCGAATTGGAGAATGATGCCTAAGAAAATTGTAGCCATTTGAGCTACTTTTCCAACGCATCTTGAATCGCCTCAATCAGACATCGGACGAAAACGTTATGATAAAAATATTGAAGGACCCGCAAATTGCATTTTCGCCCGATCCCGACGCCGCAGCGCCAATCTTGGGAGCTGCTGTTCTTAAATTTAACAGCAAACTTGGCGTCCCAGTACCGTTACAGCGGCTCCGAGGTGCCACCATGCGAGAGAAGTGTTTTTAATGTTTTGGACTCTTTTCTTGACACAATTCAACCCTAATTCGTCCAATACTTTAACAATACTATAAATACAACTTCAAAGACCTATTTTTTAGAGAGAATTTGGAGGTCAATTGAAAGGGGGCGAGATTGAAGACAATTCAAATGAGAAATCAAAGGAGGTAAGAAAAATATCAAAGAAACAATTGAAGATCTACATCCTAGTTTTTCTATTCTTTTTCCTATGTTTTCTTATATGAATTTTTGTATTCCATAGATTATATCATTAACTAAATTCATTATCTAGGGATTGATTGCAGCCAAACTTGAGATTATGGTTTGATTTTGTTATACTTATTTTTATTTGATTTTCCACATATGTTTGATTGAGTCATGAAATTAATGCTTTCAATTAATTGACCACTAATTGAATGAATAGATGCTAGTCGATTCTGGCACTCAAGAGAGGGGAATTTAGGTGGGATCATAGAATTGACACAACTTAGATTTTATGAGTTTCTACAGAAAGTATAAGATCTATGAAGTTTACTCCATAATGGAATCATGAACTTATGAATTCTTAATTTTAATTCGGAATGAAGATATTGGAATCGAAATTTAGGATTAATTTCGACCCTACACTCAAGAGAGAGGAGATAAATATATTAGGATCCTTTCTTTTACACATGAAAAAAATTGACTAAAATAACTGGACATAATTGAATCATAATTTATAGTTAGGTGAAATCATTCTCTAGACCTTCCTTATATTGATTAATTCATATATCTTGCATCTATTGAATTCATCACAATCATCACAATCTTTGTGGGTTTGACATCCTAACTTCTTTATTATATTACAAAAATTGACACCGTACACTTGCGGTATAAATCATGTTGCATAAAACCCGTGACAGTAATTTACAAGGCAGGAATTGAATTTACCTAAAGTTAAAGCATTAAAATACGGTAAGTATATAATCATATCACATAAGATTTATTTGATATGATAATTAATATACCTAAGGAATGTTTAATATTAAATCAATATTTCCTTAAAGCAATAGCCAAGATTAGATTAAATCTTACCTAAAATTATACACAATAAAATCGGTAAGAATGTAATCATATCATACAAGATTTATCTGGTATGGTAGTAAATAAACTTATGAAAAGTGTAATAATAAACCAATCTTTCCTTAACTTTAATTATTTGACTTATCAAATAATATCCAAGATGGTAGGTAAATAAATTTGTATTAGCTACATTATGAAAAGTGAAAATTACGTCCATTTTGGGAGTTAAAATCCTAAAATCCGCACCCACAAAATTCTATTGAAAATTCGTACCACCTCAGTCGACCAGGTCTGATTGTCTGCTTGGACAGAATCTTATTTTTCACGTTTTTAGCTTTTTTCATTGACATTTAAAAATCAATTTATATTAATTAAGCTAACTAAAATAATGTGTAAATATACTTTTCCAACAATCTCCCTTTTGGCTTAGCATAATTTCAAAAACCAATTTTTGAATTTTTAATGTCACGTTTGTGTGTGTGCGTGTGTTGTGTTGATCAAAATATGTACATGAACTAACTACTGCCTCATAGTTAATATTCATCACACATCATGCTCCCCCTAATTCAAGCATTCTAGCACTCATTTTTTATTTATTGCAATTTAACCATCATCGAAAATCAAAATTTACTACTATCTCCCCATTTTTTGAAATTAAAAACACACCATAAAATATTAGGGAGAAAATAGTTAGAGCATAGAGTTAGATTCAGAATAATAGAACCAGTCAATTAGTGGATTTCTTGGCACATAGAAGGTTGGTCTTGACTGACTGTCTAGTGCTGGGGTCTCAGCGTCTTTCTTGACTTCCTCAATTGGGTCAGACCTGACTCTATCTTCAGTAGGAATAATAGCAACAGTTGTAGCTGCTTTAGTCTAACGTGATAGGAGGTCAGAAGTGGAACTGGTTGGTTCTATAGATAACTAATCTTCCCCTTACGTACACCTGCCATCTATAATCTGCAAATTTTTTAGATCAAATGCAATGAGCACTCTCTTAATTTGTAACACCAAATAAGGTTGAACTAACCTCTCATATGCCACCTAGATTTTATTTTTAAATAATTTTGCTCAATTTTTCCTTTTGCAATGGATACTAGAGTTTACTGCCAAGTTTAAATAGTTGATCGAAAAATTTACAAAAACGCCAACACGTGTCAATCACACCAAAAATATGAAAATTACTAAAAATTGAATCAATCACAATATTTTTGGACAAATTTTATATTCATATCAATTTCATTACCTGCTTAAAATTATCAAGATACACATGAAATTTCCATTATGATGTTTGCTCACAATTAGTTCAATTAATTTTTTCAGATTAGGATGTGAGTGTGAGGTAAGATCATCTAGACTAATCAATCATAAACCATGTCCTAACCAAAATTCACACTTGTAGTGACTAGATGAAGAAGTGTATTTCAAATCAGCCATCATCTGAAATTGTCTTCGTAAATAAAAATGTGTGCCAGGCTTGAGCATGTATAGACATTTTTTCTTTTCAATATTCTTTTGAATGCTCATGCATTGACTCTTTTCAATTTTCTTTTTAATTCAGAGTCTTTTTAATTCAGGGAATTGACTTTTACACAGCTCTAGGGATAGCCATTTTCTCATGACTTATGTTCATTATCAAGGACGATTTCACACCATTATGGCGGTAGTCCCCTCTTCCGATGAACCTATCTGTTTACACAACATCATATTGTAGTGTATAGAGACATAGATACTGACCATAGGTCTACACTTGAACATTTACCACCTTAAGATGACAACCTAGTCAGTAAATAGTCACAATATCCTAATGGTGTACTTATCTGAAAATAATTTACCATAAGTTAAAGTGAGTACACCACACTTATTAGAGATTCCAATTTTATCTCAATAACTTCAAACCAATCATAAATTCACATTTTGTGACATTTACAAGAAAAGCCCCAAAAAAAATTTAATCTTTTTTAACCTTTTTTTTTTTTTTTTTTTTTTTTTCATGTAAATGGGAAATACATGAAAACAAAATGAACACACAAAATCAAACAAAAAAAATTATATATATCAAACTGGATTTTAATGTATCATGCATATGCCAAAGGCCTTTTGCAAAAATTCAAATCTGACAGTATCTAAACCATTGGTAATTAAATCAACCAGTTGTCCTTCAGTGTGAATGTGTTCTAGGACAATTATATTCCTTTCAACTAAGTCTATAATGAAATGATATCGAATATTAATGTGATTAGTCTTAGAATGATGAACATGATTCTTAGAGATATTTATAGCACTAATATTGTCACAAAATATGGCGATAGAGACTTGATTAATACCATAGTCATTGAGCATCTGCTTCATGTATAGTAGTTGTGTACAGTAATTATCGACATCAATGTACTTAGCTTCTACGGGAGATAAGGATATAGAGTTTCGTTTCTTAATTAACCAAGATATAAGATTATTATCTATGTAGAAGCAACCACCAGATGTGTTTTTCCTATTATTCATGTTTCCAGCTCAATCAACATTTGTATCTTTGGCCACGTTACTAATTCCCATACATTATTTCACTCAAATTGTATCAATTCTTCCTGCATAGCTAGTGCCCAAGATTCATCATTAGATGCTTCAATAACTTTTTTTGGGTTCAATATGTGACGTTTAGTATACGTTCCCGAGTTATTTATCAAGTCTCTTTTTTGTCATTATTCCATCTCCAAGGTATGAAAGAATGTTCTCCAGTGGATGATCCTTTTGGATCCAGGTAGGAGGCTATCTTTTATACTGTAGTCCATTGTCTACCTCTGGTGGGTCAACACCTCCAGTAATGGGTGCAGGATCCTGAGAACTTGGTACCGACAATTCTGTTTGACTGTTACTCCCTAAATCTGCAATACAGTTTTCCTGAATTTCTGATAATATTTAATTTGTTCCTCTAGAATATGAATCTCATGCTGTTCCAAATAAGAAAAGTAATCATTAGTATCATCAATTTTAACATCTATGGATTCAAAAATAGTTTGAGTCCTCATGTTATAAACTCTATAAGCCCGACTAGCTTCTGAATACCAATGAAAACTCATTCATCACTCTTGCGCTCAAATTTTTCCAAATGATCCCTATAATTTAACACATAATACTTGCTACCAAAAAGCATGAAAGTACTGGAGATTTGGTTTCCTACCTTTCTAGATTTCATAAGGTATTTATGAGGTACCAATTCTCAAGGATACACGGTTTAAAATATAGCAACCATTGTTTATAGCTTCATGCCATAATTTAACGGAGAGTTTCTTACTATTCAACATTACCCTAGCCATCTCTTGTAAAGACCTAATCTTCACCACACCATTTTGCTCAGGGGCTTTAGGAGTAGAGAACTTATGAAAATACCATACTCTTCACAGAATTTAGAAAAGCTAGCATTTATAAATTCCTTGCCATGATTACTCCTTATTCTTACAATTTTAGTCTCCTCAATGTGTTTTTCAGTGGTTAATTTTTGACATACGAATGTGAATCTTTCAAAAACATCAGATTTCTCTTTTAAAAAATCTACGCAAGTGTACCTAGATAAATCATCAACAACCACATAAATATACATATTACCACTGAGGCTTTTAGTCTGAATAGGCCCCATCAAGTCCATTTATTGCAATGCAAGACAGTGAGAGGTAACAAGAAACTGACCCTGTTTGTGTGCGGGTCTAATTTGTTTACGTTCTGGCATGAGCCACACAAACCTTCAGGTTCTCCTATGAGCTTAGAAACTCCTCTTACTGTATTGAGTTTTGTAAGTCTGATAAGATCTCCATATTTCAGGTGTCCCAATTGTTTTTGCCAAAGGTCTATAAAGTCAGCTTTTGAAACATGACAAGAAACTTCAGATTCGAGCAAATAACATTTATCACTAGACCTAGCTAGCACCACGCAGGACACAACTACCATCATTTTTCAGAACTTTACATGAACTTTTGGTGAACATTACCATGAGCTTCTTATCACAAAGTTGACCTATACTAATCAGGGTAGCTTTCAAGTCAACAAAAAATAGCACATCATTTAGAACATGTAATCTACCTATCACAACTAGACCAACACTCTCAATTTTATTTTGGGCACCATCTCCAAACGTATCAAGTCTACCCGTAAGACTTCTAAAGTTTGTTATTATAGAACGGTTACCAATCATATATCTCGAATGGTCATTGTCAAAATATCAAGAGTTGGGCACAATAGAGTTATAAGCGCTATTAACAACATAGCAACTAAGATCACTTTTCTGATGCAAACTTGCCTTATTCTAGTATTAGAATTTTGCTTTATAAGTGCCAGCTAGCAAGTTGACTCTTTTTGTGTGATATTAGTTTTTTGTGATAAATAGTAAAGTGAATTATGTCCATACAGACCACAAAAAGTACATTAGACAGTGTGCTGTGACTTACCTATTTGATTGTGAGAGTGAAGCTTTACTTGATTACCTAATGGCATGATCTGAATCAAGTTTTTAGAGATAGTTAGAACCTGCGGTTTAGAGTCAGCCATTGATACTGTCATGTTGTCAGAGGTTCTGTCTGGTCCTTTGACTGTAGTTTTAGGCATCTATCCAGGCGATTTATCATATCCAGCTGCTTTGACAAACTTCAATCGGGTAGATTCTCTCTCTTTTCTTTTCCCTTTATAACCAGGACTTCTTTGATGTTTAAGGTTCTTCCATAGCTGAGAACTTTATTTAAGCGGGTGGATCTGATGGTCAACTGTCTAACTCTCTCATTGGTGTGGTCCAATTCAGCCAAGAACTCCAAGATTTGATATTCTTTTTCTTCTAGAACTTTGGATAGAGCTTCTTTATCAGTTACAACAGTACCCATTTCTTCTTTAATATATTTCTTCATTGCTATAAGTGTGATATTTTTCTCTTGTCTAGTTTATAGATTCCTTTTCCTTATCATACATTCTGAACGTACGCAACTTGATCTGGCTGTGTCTCTAGTCAGTGAGTTTGTACTTCCGACAACAGTTGTATCGAGTCAGAACCAGATTGAAGGTTAATAGTGAATGAGGTTATCTGGTTATTCATCTTTGTCTGACTTTAACTCTTTGTCCTCATCTTCGCTCCATGTTATGTTCATTGCCTTCTTACCCTGAGACTTAGTGTGTTTGCACATTCAATAACTGTGTAACAAAATCCTTCGCATTCATGACATTGAATGTGATTATGAGTTTTTCTACAGATGAGATAGGGTTTTGCCTTGAGTTGTTAAAAAACTTCTTCTTTTGTGGTTGTTGAGGTCCCAAGCTTTTTCGTTCCTGATTGTTCTTTGGAAATTTCTTAAATTGTTTTGTGATCATGGCCATATGCTCATTACTACTACTTTCATTTTCCTCAACTTCTACCTCAACCTGCTTGACTTTAAATATAATTCCCGATATTTTTTTTCCTTCTTTCTCCTATAAAGATGCAACTCATAGGTCATTAAAACCCCACCAACTCTTCTACATTCATGCTTACTATATCTTTACTCTCCTCGATGGCAGTTACTTTTGAATGGAATCTGTGAGGTAGTGATCTAAGAATCTTTTCGCTATTTTACTTTCTGAATACTTATTTCCTAAGGTGTAGGCCGAGTTGGTAATATCACTTAGTTGGTCAAATTGAAGTGTAAGCATTTGGAGTTTAAAAGACTTG
Source organism: Osmanthus fragrans (assembly GCA_019395295.1). Classification (NCBI taxonomy): domain Eukaryota; kingdom Viridiplantae; phylum Streptophyta; class Magnoliopsida; order Lamiales; family Oleaceae; genus Osmanthus; species Osmanthus fragrans. The sequence goes on along the minus strand of CM033343.1, from coordinate 17,586,637 downwards.
ATAATGAATGTTCCTTCATGAACAACTTGCAATATGTCCCACGTCTCCTTAGTCACCTTGTATATAGAAATCAAGCAAAATAAGTAGTCACCCTTTCATCTGCCCTTTTCTCACTTTCACATCTTTTTCGATCACGGTGGGAGTTTTATAGTCATACATGATCGAATGTCATGCTTTCTCATCTAAGTATTGGACGCAAACCTACATCCGAATTTTTCAATAGGAGTAATTAGTCCAGTCTAGAATTGGAGGTCTAAAAGGTGCACCGTCAATTACTAGGTTTTTTGTGGATCACAATTTTTAAAAGCGAACCTTCTTCTATGCCAATTGTAAATACTTAAACTTAGTTAATTATAAAAATTTGTTTAATTACCCAATTTAGACAGTACAAGTTAGGCAGTCAAAATATCCTACGAGTAGTTATTAAGGCAGTTCTGATTACAACGTGTAGACAGATTATAGTGTTGTACGTGATTTATTCATTGTGAAGATTAACGAGTATGAACACTAGATATACCGTGGTAAACCCCTAAGAAAAATATTTTCGGGCCCTCATTTCACGGGAAAATTAATCCACTAAATCAAACGATAAAAAATACAATAGTCTCTGTTTTGAAATATCGCAAAATCAACAAAAATCAATATAAAAAGAATCTAAGAACAATTCCCTAGTTTTCTTCTTCTTTTGACCTGTTCTAGAAGTGGAATCAAACCCTTCGCTCTTGATTTGATCACTACTTCACCATTGTACTCTATCGCAACCACAACTTGGATTAAGAATCACAATTCTTAACTTATGTCAAACAGCTTGATCTTTGAATTGGATTGAACATTCAAGCTCTGGTGTGTTTTCTTCAATTATGGTTGAAGAACACGATTTTACTATGAGATTGTTCAATAATGTATGGCACAATGTGAACTCGTTTGAATATGGCAGAACTTGTTGATGCAGGTTTGTTGGCTGCGTGTACAGATTTCTCATAGCTGTTCTGCTACAAGATTAATCAATAAAGCATGTCACCAGTTGAACTTGCTAGAGAATGAGTGGCTGGTCCATCGACTAATTAGTGGACTTCTTGGTACGTAGAAGGTTGGTCTGGACTGCCTATTTAGTGTCGTGGTCTCAGTGTCTTTTATGACATTCTCAACGGGGTCATACTTGTCGTTCTCTTCAATAGGAGCAGTAGAAACAACAATAGTTGCTTTTAGTGTAACGTGATAAGGTGTTTTTGAAAAAACATGAGAAACATGGGCTATAACGTAAATACTATAATTTCATCAAATATTACCATATTATTTACGTCCAAACCTACAGAAAAAAAGGCAATTAGCAGCTCCAAATCCAAATTCTTCAAACTCCAAATCAAGCAAAATCGAAATCATAAAAGGAAATCTTGCACGAATAAAGATCAAACAAGATCAAGGATTGTTTCAATTACATTTTCTTCAAAATTTTCTTCCCCAAATCTACAAATAATCAACCAAAACCTACAAGTTTGTATGCTTCCGACTTTTGAATTAATAATATGTTCAGATTTTGTCCCTGTTTGGTAGTCATTTTTGGAGAGAAAATGCATTTTTGAATAGTTGATTGATGGGCAATGTGTGATTAAAAATTAAGAAATTATTTTGGGTTTGTGTGTAATATTATTTTATTGAAAAATATGTGGTTGAAAAGAAGAGAGAAAAATGCATTTTTAGAAAAATGATTACCAAACAGGGGCTTTATTTTGTTTCATGTGTTGAGGGTTTTTTTTTTTTTTTTTTTTTTTTTTTTTTTTTTGCCTATTCTATTGCATATGGAATTCCATCTCTAGATTAATAATTTTAAGTTAGTATATATTGAAATTCAGATTTTTATTAATTAGATTGAGTTAGTACATATGAAAATCAACTTTAGATCAATTCAAGTGATGCATGTAAGGGGCTTGTGAAAATGAAAATGAGAAAAGTAAGGGCATGTTCTCTTTGCCGTTTTAAGCCGTTTTCTGTTTTCGATTTTCGAAAACAATAGAAACGCGTTTTCTTTCCTATTTTAGAAAATGCATTTTTGAAAATGAGCCTAAAATTTACAAAGATAACTTGGCCAAATTTTTCAAAACTTGTTTTCGTTGTTTTCAGTTACATCACCCCAACCACCACCATTGCCACCTGCAAAACACCACCAACCGCCCATGTCCAACATTACCCCAACCACCACCATCGTTGGAATCACTAACCGCCGCCGCCAACATCACCCCAACCACCACCATCGTCGGAACCACCACCATAGCCACAATATCACCCCAACCAACACCACAATCTCCAGAACCACCACCACAAAAAACACCACTACCCAACACTGCCATCACCATGTCGGAAGCACCACAAAATCAGTGAGCTGTGGTTGAAATTGGACTGAACCCATGGTTGGGTTAGGTGCGCCAGAGGGAGAGGAAGGTCACCCATGTGGTCCGTTACCATAGGTTGAACGTTAGTCGTCGGAATCTGAATTCTTCGAACTGGGTAGAGGTGGGTTGAACGGACGGCTTAACTCTTGTTTGGACTAAATTGAGGCCTGTTTCTGAGTCGCCTAGAGATGGGCAGTCGACCGATGATGGTCCGCGATCACGATAGTGGCCGGAGGTTGGGATTTCGGCAGGTTACAGAAGAGGGGATAAAGAGAGAGAAAGAGAGAGAGAGAGAGAGAGAGAGAGAGAGAGAGAGAGTCGAGTGAGAGACAATGAGGAGAGAAAGTAAACGAGTTTTCGATTTTTCCATTTCCGAAAACAATTTTTCCAAATTGTAAAAAGAATGCGTTTTCAACAATCTCAAAATGACACTCAAAACACAAAACTGAAACACGAATAGAACACCACCTAACATTTTCTATCATTTTTTTAAAAGGTCGCAGCTTATCCCATTTGAATTCTTTTGAATCAATTAAATAGATGCATACATACGTTTTTGAGAAAATTTAAATATATGAATCTGAATTCAATTTTTATTTTACGTTGAAAAGTGACATGATGTAATAATTTATTTGTATTTTGGATATGAATTAAGTTACTAAAATTTAAAAGTGACATTTTTTATCTTTTTTTTAACAGGTGGGTCTATCTCGTTTGAATTTTTTTTGGATCAATTAAATAGATACGTGCAAAAAAATTTAAATATGAATATGAATTAAAATCTTACTTTAAATTAAAAAGTGATTTAATATAACAATTTATTTGTCTTTTGCATATGAATTTATGTGGTGGAATTTAAAAGTAACATATTATGTCACTTTTTTTTGAAAAAGAATCTCACACTATTTTATTTGTATTCTTCTTTCATTTATGGATAAAATTAAAGTTTTTGAAGTTTGACCTAAATTCTAGTAGGTATTGGTGTTTTGGTTGAAGTGGTCTTGAGGAGATCAAAATTATGGAACGGGAAGAAAAGTCTCTGCATTTTCGCTGGCTGGCTGCTCGAGTGGCGCCTACATATTTTCAACAGAGAGTTGTTGCTCGACTGTCGCCCACCTAGCGCTTGAGTGACGGGGTTGTCGCTAGCCTATCGCTCGAACGACAAGGTTATCTGACTCAAATCCGCTTCATGTTTTGAAGCACTTTTTAGACTTCTATTCATCTACAACTTGACTTCCAGGGTTTCATATATGTATAAGTCACGACTTGTATTGTTCAAATAACAATCATATAATATCTTAAGAGCCTTAGATCTTAGTTGAAAACCTTGAAATCTTATTGTAAACACAATTACTATTGATTATAATGGATTTCTCCACATCTGTCTGTGATTTTTTCCCATCTTAGGTTTCCACATAAATTTCAGTGTTCTTAATTATTGTCCTTGTTTATTTTATTATTTTCATTATCTTGCTATCAATTCATAACAAGTGTATCAAAGCTAGGTTGATTATTTCGCATGGTAACAATGAAATATGATATTCTGTTATTGGATCGAAATACGAGATTTACTTATGGCAAGTGAAAATGCGACCAATTCTCGTACGGATGGATTTGGAGAAAGCATTGCTTGACTTTAACAAGATGCCTTCAACCTGGACGCAAGATGAAAAACAGTATAGGAATCAGAAAACCTAGTCCCAAATTCATCTGCATTCATCAAATCAAATTCTTCAGGATATTCGAAAAGAGAAAAGTGTTGTTGCATTGTGATTGAAGTTGGAGCAGCTTTGTATGATAAAGAGGATGACCAGCAAGTTACACTTGAAGCATCATTTTTATTCTCACCGAATGTTCACATGTGCGTCATTGGATGATCACTTAGTTATGTTAAAAAATATCGTAGCCAATTTGGAGACATTGTAGGTTAAATATGATGAAGAGGAGTTAGCGTTGATGTTGTTGTATTCACTACCTCCATCATATGTGACTTTTAAATATATTATTCTCTATAGTCGGGATACTCTCATTGTGAAAGATGTCTATGATGCTTTACTATCTAAGGAGCAGATGATGCATCTTGCTGGAAGATCTGGGAATCAGGCTGAAGATTTGGTTGTTTGTAGGAGAAATCAAGATAGGAATCTTGGTAGAAATATGAGGGGTAGATCGAAATCTAAAGCTACTGGAAAATGAAGCAACATGTTAACACAGCAGAGGTTGATGTTGTGGAAGATGGGCGAAGTGAATGAGAGCTTCTTGTGATTTTTGACATGGGTTCCAATCTTATGATGAATGGATTCTTAACTCGGTATGTACTATCCATATGTGTCCCAACATGGACTGGTTTACAACATATGAAAGATTTTTGAAATGTACAGCGATTATGAGAAATAACGCGTCTTACAAAATTATTGGAGTTGGTACAGTCAGAATCAGAATGTTCGATGGTGTTATCAGAACACTTACAAACGTTAGGCACATTCGAGACTTAAATGAAATCTCATATTCTTGAGTACACTTAACTCAAAGGGTTATAAATACACTAGTGATGATGGAGTTTTGAAAGTGAGTTGGGGCGCTCTTGTTGTCATGAAGGAACATAAAAACTTTACACAGTTGTACATTTTGCAGTGTTCCACAATTACATGAGATATAACAGTTTCTACTTTTTTTTACTTATGAGGAAGTTACTAAACTTTGACATATGGGACTTTGGCATATGAGTGAGATAGGTATGACAGAGTTAAGTTGGAAGAGACTTCTTAATGGGTAGAAAACTAGTAAGATGAAGTTTTGTGAGCATTGTGTATTTGGAAAACAGAAAAGAGTCATATTCATGAAAGGAAGACACAATACGAATGGAATACTTGAATAAACCACTTAGATCTTTGGGAATTGGCTAGGGTGCCTTCAAAAGGAGGTGTTTATTACTTGTTGACAGTGTTTGATGATTTCTTTATGAAAGTTTGGGTATTCTTCTTGAAACAGAAGAGTGGTATATTTGGGACCTTCAAGGAGTGGAAAACAATTATAGGAAAGCAGATTGGAAAGCAGGTGAAACATTTACGCACAGATAATGGGTTTAAGTTTTGTTCAAATGAATTCAATAGCTTCTACAGGGATGAAGGCATTTTGAGACACTTGACAGTGCCTAGAACTCCTCAACAGAATGGTGTGACAGAACAACTGAACATAATTTTGATGAAAAATATTCTTTGTATTCTTTCAAATTCTAGATTGCCTAAGATTTTTTAGGCTGAAGCTGCAACTACAGCCTGTTTTCTAATTAATCCCTCACCCTCAACTGTCATTGAGAAAAGACACTAGAAGAGATATGGTCTAGTAAACTTTTTTATTATTCTGATATAAAAATATTTGGGTGTCCTACTTACGCTCATGTGGATAATGGGAAGTTGGAGCCTAGGACTAGAAAGTGTATCTTTCTTGGATATAAATCTAGTGTGAAGGGGTATAAATTGTAATGTCCTTAAACAAGAAAGGTGGTTGTTAGAAAAGATGTAATGTTTGATGAACTTATTATCGTTCATGGTTCACCTCATAGGGATTCTGATAAAATTGAGGAACATAATCATCCAACTCAGGTGGAGATGGAAATTGGTTCAGCGAAACAATTAGAGGTTTCAAAACAGTCTACTATAGATCAGTCTAGTCCAGAATTAACAAACTAATACTTTGTCTACTTTGCCTATATCACCAGCAACACCACAATATTCAATTGCTAAGGATGACCCCGCAGACATTAAACTTTTACAGAAGTATGGAGAAACAGATTTAGTACCTTGTGCTTTGAATGTGGTTGAAGATATTGATTCAACTAAAGAGCTTGCTACATATCAGAGGTAGTCAATTGCAGTGATTCTAACATATGATTGATTGCTATGCAGGAGGAAATGGAGTCATTGAATAAAAATAGTACTTCGGACTTGGTGAAGTTACCTGAGGATAAAAGGGTTGTTCGATGAAAATGGGTGTTTAAAAGGAAGTAAGGGACATCAAGGATTGAAGATACTATATATAAGGCCAGATTTGTAGCAAATGACTACAATCAGATTCCAGATGTTGACTTCACAAATGTGTTTTCACCGGTAGTAAAGAATAGCTCAATCGGACCTTACTTGGAATAGTGGTAAAGAATGATTTAGAGCTTGGAAAGATGGATGTCAAGATAGCATTCTTGTATGGAGAACTTGAGAACATTTACATGCAATAACTAGAAGGTTTCATAGTTTCTGGAAAGGAATACTGTGTGCTTGTTTAAAAAGTCCTTGTATTTATGGACTAAAGTAATCACCGAGGCAGTGATATAAAATGTTCAATTTATTCATGACTACTCAAAGTTTCATTAGAATTAATTATGATAGTTATGTGTACTTCAAAAAGGAAGATGGTGGATCGATTACATATTTGCTATTATATATTGATGATATGCTAATTGCAGCCAATGATAAAGTAGATGTCGGAAAGGTGAAATCTCAACTTAGTAAGGAGTTTGAGATGAAAGATTTGGATATAGCAAAGAAGATTCTTAGTATGGAAATTTTGAGGGATAGAAAAACTGTTAGATTATATTTGAGTCAAAAGGGGTACATTGAGAATGTGCTTTAAATGTTCAATATACTAAATGCTAAGGCTTTCAATACTCCCTTGTCTGCCCACTTTAATTTATCATTTGGATTGTGTTCTCAATCAGATGACGGCATTGATTATATGTCTCGGATTCCTTATTCCAGTACAGTTGGTTCATTTATGCATACTATAATTTGTACAAGATCTGATTTGACACATGTAGTCAGTGCAGTTAATAGGTACATGGTAATCCTATCAAGGAACATTGGAAAGTAGTGTAATGGATATTCAGATACTTGATGGGCTTTACTAATGCTTGCTTGTATTTTGGTAGAAATAAATATGAAGTCATTGGGTTTGTAGATTCAAATTATGCGGTGGATCTTGAAAATAGGAGATCACTTACAGGGTATGTGTTTACCCTTGGAGGCTATACTATTAGCTGGAAAGCTACTTTACAAAATACAGTATCTTTGTCTACAAAAGAGGTAGAATACATAGCCATTATAGATGCATGTAGGTAGGCTATGTGGTTGAGAGGTTTGATTGGTGAAATCAGTGAAGACTTGAAAATTTTTACAGTATATTGTGTTATTGAGAATGCTATTTTCTGACTAAGGATCAGATGTTGATTTAGCCCAGTGGAGGTTTGTTTGGAAGAGGAGTGGTGTTTACTTTGGAGATGTTTTTTTTTTTTTTTTTTTTTCAAATTCCTTGTATTAGAATTTGGAATAAAGTGAAGATTTGTTGTAGTTTGACTCAAATTCTAGTGGGTATTGTTTTTTTAGGTTGAAGTGATTTTGAAGATATCAAAATTATGGACCTGAAAGAAAAATCGTCGCATTTTCGCTAGTCTGACGCTCGAGTGGCACCTACGTATTTTCAACAGAGAATTGTTGCTCTCCTGTCGCTCAGCCACAAGGTTATCCGGCTCAAGCCTGTTTCGCACTTTGACGCATTTTTTAGGACTCCTATTCATCTACAACTTGACTTCTAGCATTTCATACATATAAGTCACAGTTTATATTATTCAAATAACAATCATAAAATATCTTGAAAGCTTTAGATCTTTGTTGATAGCATTAGGATCTTGTTGTAACCATAATTACTATTGATTAAAGTGGATATCTCCTCCTCTACTTGTAGTTTTTTTCTATATTGGATTTTCACATAAATCTTGGTGTTCTTAATTTTTGTTCATGTTTATTTTATTATTATTATTATCTTGCGATCAATTCATAGCAAAAGTCTTCATCTGTTATGGATGCAAATGAAAACACGATAACGACTATAAAAGACACAAATAACTGAAACTATTGTCTCAATAGAATTCACATGCAACAACATTTGTTAAAATGTCACTTTGTTTTTACGAAGCTAAGTTTTGACAATGTCAAAAAGCATATAAGTTGTTATTGTTCTCATTGATATGCAATTTAATCAATAAAACAAGTAGTGTAACCATATATTTACATATAAGATAAATTAGGTAACAATTTTATGAAATATAAGTGTAAAAAAAAGTGACATATCATATCATTTTTTTTATCGGTACATATCATATCATTTTTTTGATTGAGAAAAGGTGGTTGAGAAGTATATATCACGTCATTTTTCGTTTAAAAAAAAGTGACATCATATACCGTTAAACCAATATTCCTGTGGTATAATTAAAACCCAATCCTTTAAAAATAGGAAAGAAAGACTATTAAAAAAGTGATATAACTGCTCGCTGGGACGCTGCTCGAGCGACAAAAAAAGAACCATCATCGCTCGCTTTTTGCCCCTTCCTCGCTTATACGTCGCTCGCATGTTGCTCTATTTTGCTCGAGCGACAGTGTTACGTGGCCAAACCCTAGGTCGTGATTTTGGAGAGTTTTACACCGCCCATAATACCAATTCGCCCCCAACTATAAATATACAAGTCATGGACGAAATTCTTGGGGTTGCTATATTGTGCTTCATCTTCGTAACATCTTCATAACATATTTTGAGAGATCCGATGAGCGATTCAAACATTGATCCATTCATATTGATTTTGTGATTCAACAACCGAGCTTTGGAAAAATATCAAAGGTTCATGAATCCAAAACACTTGGCTTCCTTAATTCATTAAGGAAATGACTATTTCATTGGGATTGAGAAATGTGAACTTCAAGCTCAGGAAAAGCTCAAGAACATAAGGTTCTTGGAATTCTATTTGGAAGAGACAATTGGTATTGGATTAGAAGGCTGGAAGAATACAACAGATCTTGGAGGCTGCAAGAGGTAGATCGATAAGTCTAGTGAAGTGGCTAGACAGTATCTACGACAGTAGATCGTAAGAGTAGACGATTGACAGCGAATCTTGGAGATTACAGGAATTACAACAGATAGAACTAGTAGAAGTTGCTAGACTGAAATCGCACTATATCCCTAATTGTCTATAGTAGAGGTAATTGATTTGGTCCTGTAGTTTTTTCCACATTGGATTTCTCTGTCATCAAATCTTATGTTTTTACTGCTTTCCATATTATTATTATTGCATCATTCAAATTTAGAAAAAATTGACTTGTATGTATAATCATCTAAAAAATTAATTAAAAGTGACTTGTTGCTTTAATTAGTCAATTCCGCATGTAAGGTCGAACTAATCTAGCGTGAACTTTCAATATTATTAATTTAATTTTGTATTAAATTGAAATTAAAATAGAGAAAACAGATTAAAACGTATTAATTTGAAATTTTAAGACTTAAATTATTTATTTTCCAACAATCCTCACAAGTTTTAAACTTTCAAAATAGATAAATATACAATATATAGTTGCAACGTTATACTGTGTAATAGACGTAGGTGTCTTTTTGGATTTGAAACTCACTTAATGATAACAATTTCCATTTAAGAGAGTTATAATGGACTAAACTTTGAATTAAGTCTCTTTGGCTAAATTTCAATTGTTCCATACACAGTATCGATTTAGGCTCTAGTTCATAGCAGGTAGCGCTTTAATCTTGAATTCTAGTAAGAGTGTCTAGGGAATAGTACAATCACATAGCTACGGCCTCATAACAACTCTTATATATGTGAGTCTTCCAAGCAGTGTTCTAAAAGCGTAAAGCGTGGCTAGACGTGAAGGTCAAATTTCAAGCTTTACGAGCCTAGGCGAATCTTAAGCGTAAAAAAAACCTTTTTTTTATTTTAAATTTTCAATCATTGTAAAAAAACATTCAATAATTCATATAATACATACCAAATATCTAAAATTATAAAATACTGTATGTACTTAATAATTCCTACAAAAAAGATAAGTTTCAAAATCATAATTACGTAACATAGATATCTCGTACCTTAAATTTTATCTAACTCTTTATCGGACTCCAATATAATATAATAGGGTTGGAAGAAGAAAAGTTTTTATTAGGAAAAATAATAATAAATAACTAAGAATTAAGTGTGTCTATACACGCCTAGGCGGACTCCAATATAATATAATATGGTGGGAAGATGAAAAGTTTTTATCAGAAAAAAATAATAAATAACTAAGAATTAAACGTGTCTAAGTGCGCCTAGACCGCTTAAGGCACACATTAAGAGGTCAACATTCTCGTTGACCACTTAATTCCCTCTTAGACTCAAGTCGAAGCATTTTCATCACTCGCGCCTAGGCACGCTTTTTAAAATACTGCTTCCAAGGGTGCATGTGACTCACACATCTCGAGAATTCTCTCCTCGATAAACATTCAGGGTTAAACCCTTCCTAATTTCACATTTATTAGCACTATATCACCATATGAATGTGTATAAATAAAATAATGCTATTACAAGTCACGTAGTGTGGATTGCTTCTACCACATTGAACATTCTTCATGGGATCTCCACTCACAAAGGTTTGGTTACTCTCGAAGGTTACTCCCTTATGAGTTTAAGCCCATTCCCATCAATAATTTATGTATGTCCATCTTGGACTTCAATTTATTCATGTCTCTATTAGACAACAATTTAATACCATCAATTTGCAAAACTCTTTCGATGCAATCTACACATCTGCAAAATCTTTTAATTTTTCAAAATGTCAATAATACACATTTAATTATAATAAGATGAACATAATGAAATTTAGAAATTAATTTCCAATAACACGTTCGAACAGATGCATCTGTTCAACTCTTTTATTCACCTGCACATCTACAAAATATCATTTTTAACACTTTTCAAAATTGAGTTTTCAAGTTAAGAATAATAAAATATATAAGGTGCATTGATATGAAATTTAAACACCTCCACATTTCAAAGATATCTGCCTTGAAGAACTTTCTTTTCCATTCGCTTTTAATTTAGATTTAGACTTATGTTTACTCTTATCCTTCTTATAGTAATTGTGCATTTCTAGCTGAGATGATCAAGTTATACAGAAGCTCATTAGAAACATCAAAGTTAGATGCAAGTTGTAAAGCTTAATTACAAAACTGTTACGAAAACATGCAAAGCTTCTCAAGGAATATAATTGGCATTAGATGATAGATCACTTAACTAAATATTTTTCATACCCAAGGTCATGGACAAGTGCAAGTAGAAACTGCAGTATGCACTTTGCACAAGCATAACACAATGAAAGGTATTAAGTTCAAAAGGTTAATGCAATTCACTGTTCTAGTTGGAAATGTTAATCATGCATCTTAGATTACCTGTCTCGAGTCATTTTCTAATGAAATGTTTACCATGCATTTTTATGATCTCTATTAAGAATATTCTCGTCTTGATTCTAATTCTAATTAATAAAAATGTATAGAGTATTGGTTCTCTATTGAAAAGCATTTGAATAATTTATGTCGCCTAACAAGTTTGAAAATTTTGCTAGTAGTTAGGTAACATCCAATTTCTATATTGGAATCAGGTATGGACTTTTAAAATATGAAGTTGGGGACTATGAGAGGTCCAACAGAAGGTTACTGAAGGAAAAAAAAAAATCTAATAACCTAAAGGCTCCTTCAACTAGTGCGAGGAATCAGACTACTTAGGAAAATCTCGACTAAATAGTTCTGAAATTGATTCTAGACTATTAATGAATTCAGATAATCATAATATCACATTTAAATTTGGACAATTCCACTTGTACATCAAAAGATGTAAATAAGGGTATCCATCCTCTCACATGAGGGTGGGACCCACTTGAATAAAAAAATATTATCCAAGTGGGTCCCACCTCCCATGTGAGAGGGGTGGATATCCTTATGTACATCTTTTGATTTACCACTAGCATAATTCTTTAAATTTTTATCTATTTTGAAAGTTTTGGAAAAATATCAAAGCTTTTCCCTTATGATTGGCTACATAAACATCCCAAGTGATATCATTACTAGATAAAGCAGCATTGCTTTGATCTGATTGTTTATTTTTCTATGAATAATATTATGACATAATTTATGCAGTTTATTGTTACTTTCTATTGTTTTATTCATATCTACTTCCCTTCATTTATGAAAATTATTTTGAAATTAAAATGTTGAATGTTATTAATTTTGAATTTGAATTGTATGATTAAAATTGAAAAAGAAATAAACCAAATTTAATTTGACAGTTTAATCTTTCAAAACTATTTTCCGAAAAGTAAGTAATTTCAACAAATGGAGGTGGACCGACGAAAGTTCAATTTTGGGACAAAAGAATGCTCGGTGACAAAAAATAAACTCTTCGAATGACTTTCAACTTTGAATTCATTACTATCTCATCGAGTGTTTTTTTTTCGACTTTATACTACAAGTATTGGCACTGATAATATCTACCCATTTGATTCTAATTATCTGTAGAATGATAATGAACAAATATAGTCGTTATGAACCTTACACAAGAGATAGAAAGTAAAAAATGGTGGTGAGATGTGATTGATAACAGTCATATTTTTCATTTTTATGGTGAAAAAATGGGTACCATAGTAGAAAAACGGTAGCTATATCTCAATTCCTCGATAAGCTAAAAGAGCTAGAAGTTATTCCATCTTAGAACTTTTTATTCAAGCCATGGTAAATTAAATACCAGAGAAATTGTATTTTTCACACTCAGACTGTTACAAGATACAAAAAGAAATACAAGCAAAATAGACTAAAGGAATAACACAAATAACGCTCTACATGACGTCATAACAGATTATGCAAGTTAACCGCACCTTCATATAAAGAACACGATTTGTTGGAACTTTGAACAATGAAATGACTTTACCTATCTCAACAAGATTTGTTTACATACAAATCACGAAACACGGCTTTAGATTGTTGAAAGAAAATGGGTAATTTGTGTGTAGGTAAATTATAATTAACCTAATTGAATAAATAAATATACTTCAGCAATAACATTAAAAAAAAAAGATGGGAATTAGAAAAGTAAGCCTTACGGAGTAACGTCAAAGACGTTGTCCTAAAGTCATGTTACATTCCTTTTGAATGGGTAATTTCGGCACTAGACTGCTCTAAGATAAAACTCATGTGGCTCACAGTCGATTCTCCTTCTATGTGCATGATCATATAGAGATATAAAAAATGAACATTTATCGAATTGCTAAAATATAGGAAAATATTATGAAATATAGATGTAGTTATATTTTCAAATTATTATTTCTCATGTTCTCTATCTTAACGAAAATCACTCCCTTTTATAAGGATAAATTTAACCCCGTACTTATGAGAATTAAATAATTTAAAATGTAAGTTACACTATAATATTATTAATTTATTTTTTTTTAAATTGAAATTAAAATAGAAACAACAAATTAAAATGTATTAATTTGAAAATTTAAAACTTAAATTATTTATTTTCCAACAATTTTTAATTTATTATAAATTAGAGTTATAAATTGTCATTATGAATGATAACAATGAGGATAAATTGCAGTAGGACCATAATAATTGAGTCTCTAAAGATAGTCCAATTGCATTGTAACTAAAACTTGGTCTCAAATACAACACGTTTCAGTTATGATTTGGGTTGACAGCAAAGTTAATTTAGGAAAATTCAAACAATTTATTTATTAACTAGGTTCCACCTCTATTATACCCTACCAAACAATCTTTGAAATTTGTCAAACAATATCTTAAGTATGGTCCTAACAAGATTAAATTGAGTGTTCATAGTAGGTCAAATTCAAAATTTTATTATTTATTTATTTAATTTTTTTCGTATTCAAGATTAAACATTTTGTCGTACATTAGACGAATGGTCTAACGTGCAATAATGTTGACTTATTTGCACGGTGAAGTGATTTAAGAGATTTAGTCAATAATTTAACACTATTAATTGCAACCAAATCCTTTACTAGTTTTGAATTCTCATCTAATTTGCTTGCACACTTATTATATCCTTTAAAATGTGAACGTATTCTTAAGTAAATGTGGACCATGTAAAACAATTAGGAAATGTTTGATATGATTGATGGTACGTGTCTAATTGTGATTAGACGATAAATTTATTAGTTATCATATATCGGGACAGATCATACTACTCATAAATTTGACACACTTATATAACAAATAATCGTGACATTTAATTTAAGTCAATCCAACAATTAATATCTTATGAATCTCAAGTGATTATAACAAACTCTTTCATGATCTTAGTGAAATACATACTGAGCATTTGATTGACTTAAATTAAAGGTCACGATTATTTGTCAAATAAGTGCGTCAAATTTATGAGTATGAAGATCCGTGTCGAAGGCATAAAATGACAATACCAACCCTAGTATAAAATTTATATTGTGTTTGACCCCCTTTTTTTTTTTTTTTTTTTTTTTTTTTTTTTTCAAGATATAGTATTGGGAATAGTGTTTTATGGGAGAATGTGTAGGTGAAAAAGAAGAAAATTTTTTCCATTTACGTGTAATATTATTTTATAAAATATTATGTGATTGAAAATAGGAGAAAAAATATATATATATGATATGATAGGGGGGCGAATTAGCGCTAAGTAACATGCATGTCATAAATATGCTACCCCTGTGAATCTTAATGGACTAGCGCTTCTAGAGGGTCATTATCATTTCGGGACGTCTAGGTAAAAAGTACAAGTAAATGAACCAAATAACATCTTGATGGTTGATTGATGAGTGAAAGCCTAATTTAATCTGCAATGCATAGCGATGTACTAGTCCAGGCCCCGAGCGAAGAGGCATATCCTTAATTCAAGACAAGGATTATTCTACTTGATCACTCATGAATGACCTCGATCCGACCATTCCCCTCACATGGGGATTGTGTCCCACCTCCTTAAATTTAATATTTTTGCTCCCCATGTGAGTAGAGTGGTGGGACCGAGGTCAACAAAAGTGGTAAGGTAGCATGGTTGTTCAAGACAATTACAGAACAGTGCTATGAGTTGTCTTGTTTGGAGAGGTAAGTCGAGCTTTCTAACTTTTAGTCCTACACTCAAACAATTTTTATTTTTATTTTTATTTTTTTTCCCGAAATATTAACCAAAGAAGAGTCGAAGTTAATAATAAAACGAATATAGTAATTTGATTCAAGACTTTATTGATGAGAAAATCAACCAGAAAGGAATAAAAAAGAATTATGAAATTGTTGAACTGATACGTTGTTTTTAAAATCAAAACCGGGGCTTTTTATATTTATTACTGTTTTTATACAAGCTCGAATAAAATGTAAATACGCTAACAACGGTCGAAAAGAAAATGAGCAAGGAAAAGCCATATATATATTACTCGTTTGAATAACTCTATGTGTACACTTTTTTTGTACACACAGTTTGATATTGTAGACACAGTCGTGGGGTCCGCGCCTACCTGTTGAATGTGAGAGAAGTGTCAATAAGAGTGTCAAAAAAAGTGTACTTGTAACATTTCTCTACTCGATGACAATGAGTTTGAATTTGAGTTCCTGTAGATCCTTTTCTACAAACAAATTGTTCCAATTAACTTCTTGTTTTCTAAAGAAATTAATATCGAGTCCCTACGTGCCCAAGATCCATTATCCCTGTGAAAGGTGTTTGACAATATAGGAGTCGGTTGCACTATACACAACTTGTATCACATCAAATTAATGAACTTTTATTTTAAATTTTTCCTTTTTGTAATGGACCTACATTGTAAGCCTAATTTGAAGGCTATAAAGAAGGTTATTAAATCCTAGGAACCACGTCGTTTTTAATTGACGTTGATTAATAAAAAATTGCCCCTAGTCATTCACCATGACCCTCTCTCTAGGGGGTGGGGGCCTTCAGAGTGAGAGAAAATTTAAATTAATTGTTAAATATTTCTTGATTATGATTGTAAAAGAGTTATACCTAAACCAAGCAAAGATTGCATACTTAGTAAATATTTAGTTATATAGAAATATAGTTAGTATAATTAAGTTTGTTATTTAGGTCTTACAAGACATTAGAAGCGAAGTAAGATTGATATTAAAAGTAAGATTTATTTGTGGGAACTTTCCTCTCACCATCTTTCGTAATCATATCCAATAGGGAAAATGCACTTGGTCAGGCTAAATGTCAGGCCCCATAGCAAAACCCTATCCAATATGAGTTTAAATCTAAAAGTCAATGTGATTTTTTTTTTATGTCGAATCCTATTAGATTATAACAACATAATTGTTTGAATATATACAACTAAACATTCCATTCGAGCTTGTGATCTAGGGCTCACAAAGGCGTTGAATTAAAAAAAATTAAAAAAATTATTGTTAAACTTTACCAAGCATTTCTCTTTTATAAAGATAATCACATAAATTAATTTGATAGAAAAAACAAAAACAAAGGTTAAAGGTGAAACAAGTATTTTAGTAATTTTAGGTTTTCAATTTTGGTATGAAGTGGTCCCTTAGCCAAAAAATTAATGTTAAACGTTTGCAATAACGATAATAGGTATATATTCATGGATATCCCCTACCGTGTGAGGTGGGTTTTATATCACATGCATGTCAACGGCCAACCTTTGATAATAATGTGGAAAGTGATGGAATAAAAAGATTAATTAACTATTTGTAGGGTTGTGATTTTAGATTAATTAGATTATAAAGATGATTTTTGTTGTAAAAGGAAAGTTTATTAGGGTTTTTAGTGAATGACAATTATACCCCTGTAACCCTAGAAATTATTACCATTGTATCCCTGATTCTTACCTATAAATATTGGGTTTTGGTCATTAATAAAATACACACAAGTCTATTGACTTAATTCTCTCTTCTTCTTCTTCTTCTCTATTTTATAACACGTTATCAGTACGAACGCTTAATTTTTAAAATTTAGTGAAGGTAGTAATTTTTTTTTAAATATAATCAATCATCACGTGTACCAAAATTAATTTGGTTACATGTGAATTATACATGCCGATTACATGTTTATTACTATTGTTCATCTATCAATGTGATTTTTTTTTTTTATAAAGTAAATTCCAACAGTCAGCCGATTATATGGGCTTAATTTTTTCTGGTTGTTCATCTATCAATATGATTGTTTCTATTGAATTCTACATGTTCATGTCATTCATTTTTTTTCTACAATTATTTCATGTCATTCACTTTTTCTGTAATTATTCCTGACTGCAATTAATTCATATTCCCTTAATATTAGCCAATTCACGTGCTAATGCTATTAAATAATAGCAATAATAATAATTTATTTATGAAATTCATGTGCACTTTTGATATTTTTTATTAATACATGTTGGTAAAAGATTTAGCCAATAAAATTTTGTCAATTTTGTTAACTTCTATATATGAAGATTTTATTTCCTAATACATGTTTGGTAATTAAATTTTAAATATAAATTCATATCCTATCTATTTGGTAAATAATTTTTACATCATTTTTTTTTGTATGGTAATTAATATTTTTGTTTAAATATTTGTGATGTTCTATTTTAAATTTTAAATTAATATTCTATCATGTTGTTACTCTTAAAGTAACACAATATTATAATTAATATTTCAAAAGAATATTATTTTCTCCTGAAGAGCATAAATTATAATTTTTAATATTCTTGAAAAATATTAATATACCGCTTTTGAAGAAGTAACATTAAAATACAATGTGCTCCCGAAGTAGCACATATTTCGAAAAACATATTATTTTAAATTAGTGTTTATCCCTGAAGGAAAACACGTAACTCATTTAGTATAGATTTGTCTTCAACAACCAGAGGCAGCAGCTTAAATCAATGGAATATCATAAATATTGTCATGTTATGTTGTGCGTTGACCTTTTCAATCACATGCTACAAAGTCAAACCACATATGTTATGTTGTACATTAGCATATAACAATTGGTAGTCCGCAGTCACCATGGCTATGCACCGATAATCATTGATAAATTGATGGGAAGAAATCAAAGTCATCGTCTATGATAAATCAACGCCATCATCCGTTTCACGTGTCACAGCACATACCAGGTTTAATTTCTTTTCTTTCTTCATATCTATGTGCTTAGTAGACTTTATATTCTTTTTATATTATTATGTTATCCAAATAAAGCGCACATCTATACTTATTATTTTTTACCATTCTTGAAGAATCCAAAATTTATGTATATGATGTTAATATTCTAGGAGAATATTACTTGCGCTAGAATAGCAAATTTTATGAGATCTAGTTTATTTCATGATTTGAGAAATTTTCTAGATCGATATCATAAATGAATATAATATTGTTGCTCCTGAAGAAGCTCATCTCTACAAATAATACATGACTCTTGAAGAGTTAATATTTTCTAAATAATAATTCGTTGCTCCTGAAGTAGCACACAATAATTTATGTTCTAATAATATTTTACTTGCTCTTAAAGATGATAATTAAAAATTATGTCTTTACTCTCGAAGAGTAAATTCTTATACAATTTATTATTTCAAACAATAATACATTATTGCTCTTGAAGAGCAAAACACTCTTATTCAATATTCTGGAAGAATGTTATTCATAGATATGTATATTACAAATATTTTGTTGCTCATGAAATAGCACAACATTATATTGATATTCTAAAATAATATTATTTGCTCCAGAAGAGCATGATATTACAATTTCAATATTCCAGAAGAATATTAATTGATTTCTATGTGAAATCACAAATTAAATTATTTAATTTCTTTACATATCCATTCTTCCACATTAGGATTTATATATTGATATTCTAGTTATATTTTATTTGCTCTCAAATAGCATAATTAAAAAATTCTGTTTTTACTCTCGAAGAGTAAATTTTTATCCAATTTATTATTTCAAATAATAATATGTTGTTGTCCTTGAAGAGTATGATACTACGATCCCAATATTTCGGAAGAATATTGATCTATTGCTCTTGAAAAATTTATAATTAAAAGTAATGTGCTCTCGAAGTATCACATTTTCGAAAAATATATCATTTTGAATTCGTGTTTATCTCTGAAGGAAAGCATATAACTAATGTCACGAGAACATTGATTAGTTTGACTACTTGAATGATATATGACTATATAATGTTTATTCACATTCTTCGAAATTAAATAATTGAAATATACCTTATATTGAACCAGAAGTTCAATTTGATTGGCATGACCAGTTGGACCATCGCTGGATCAATAATGATGCGAAATTTAAAATTCAAATGGATATTCAATGAAGAACCAGAAGATTCTTCAATCCAATGAATTTAGATATATCATTTGTTCTCTTTATCGACAATTGATCATTAAACACCACTAGCTAAAATAGGATTCAATTCACTACATTTTTGAAAATTAATTAGGGTGATATATGGGGCACCGTCATCCACCACGTTGACCATCTAAATATTATTTGTATCTAATAGATTTGATACAAATATTAGATGATTGCATGGTATTCGCAACCTGAAGTTTGCGAAATTATTGCTCAAGTTATGAGCATAATTTTCAAATTATATAATCAAGACTGTGTTTTATTAATGCTAGTGGGCATAAATCTCAATATTTGAATAAGTGTTAGTTGAGATGTCGATAAGTTATTTAACACTATTATTTGTTAAATGCTTCCAATTAATTTAATTGAGAACAAAGTGTTTTCCCCTTTTTATTTGAGTAATTCTATTACGCATCATTGTCAACATCATGTTCTCCCTATTACAATTGGCTTATGGTCAGAGCCTAATTTTTCATCTAATTATTTTGATAGTGCAGTATACGCAAAATCAACCCATCACAATGCACTGAGATGAAAAATAAAGAATGTTGAGAATAAATGTATAGTTTGAACCCTTATCCCAAATATGTGATATTTTATAATGCTGAAAAAAATTATTGTCAAATTGACTGGACAATTCTTTCAGCATTAGGGGGAGGAATTAAGAAGTTGAAAATAATATACAAATGCATAATTATCTAAATTCTCGCAAAAGATCGCTCGAACCAGAAGTTCGAAAGATAATTTATTTAGATGCATTTACTGATCAAAAAGATCAAAGTGCTCCAATACGAATTGATGTCCTAAGAGGACAATTTGATATCATTGTATTTGATATATCTATGGCACGCCTGAAGCGTGATGTGTTCGATTCTAATACAAAAATCTTTGAACAAAAATGGAGCAATTAGCAAAGATGATTTTATTAAAGAGGCATATACGTTTAATGAGTATTTAGACATAACAAATTATAAAACCCCTGAAGAGGTTCAGGTACCTGATATATTGAAATTTGAGATATCTCAATAAGTTATGTCGTTATGGAATAAGAAATAGAATCGAAAAACGAAAAGTTGTCGACAATAATTTTGTACATGATGTGTTGCATCATATATGAATAGCAAGGAATCAAAATAAATGCGTCAAAATATATCGATCGAAATAATGTTTGGCCAATTAAAATGGACGCAATCCTAAATTGATTTCACTAGAGAAATATGATTTTTTGGACCTGTAGTCCAATAATCTAAAGATATATACTTATGCGAAAAGAAAAGAAAATGAGAAAAATGAAGTCATAATGTGCAATGTACAACTCTCAATATAGTGAATTTCGCAAAGATTGTCGTTGATGAAATCACGAATCTATATCATGTTACTTAACAATATATGAAATTTGAAATACGTGATAGTCAACTCATATGACATGACTATTAATGTTATTTCTGCAATATTTAATATGCCTGGAGCATAACTCAAATGATGCATGTCCGAGAACCATGTTTCAAATGAAATTGCAAAGATCATTATATGGATTGAAACAATCTGGACGCATGTAGTATAATCGCTTTACAGAATATTTGTTGAATGAGGGCTATAAAAATGACGATATTTGCCCATGTGTTTTCATAAAGAAAACAAATATTGAATTTACAATTGTAGCAGTCTATGTGGATGATTTAAATTTAATTTGAACTCCTGAAGAGTTCAACGAAACTGCCAATTATTTAAAAATGAATTTGAGATGAATGATTTGGAAAAAATCAAATTCTGTCTCGGATTGCAAATTGAACATTTTTCAGAAGGATTATTTGTTCATCAATCTATATATACAGAAAAAGTTCTAAAACGGGTTTATATGGATAATGCTCATCCATTGACATCACCTATGGTTGTTCGATACTTGATGTGAAAAAAAAAAAGATCTATTTCGTCCACTTGAAGATGGAGAAAAGGTTCTTGGTCCTGAAGTACCATGTCATAGTGCAATTGGAGCATTAACATATCTTACAAATTGCACTCGACCCGACATAGCTTTTCTGTAAATTTCCTTGCAAGATATAGCTCTACACCAAGTCAAAGACATTAGAATGGTGTTAAACACATTTTTTATTACCTAAAGGGTACGATTGATTTGAGATTATTTTACTCCCAAAAGTCGGGATCTACTTTAGTGGGATATGCAGATGCAGGTTATCTATCTGACCCACATAAAGCTAAATCACAAACATGATATGTGTTTATACGTGGAGGAACAGCTATATCATGGAGATCTGTGAAGCAATCATTGACAACAACATCCTCAAATCACTCTGAAATTATTGCAATCCATGAAGTAGGACAAAAATGTGTATGATTGAGGAACATTACCCATCATATCCAAGCATCATGCGAGTTAACTTCAACAAAAGATAGTCCAACAATTTTGTATGAAGACAATGCAGTTTGTATTGCACAAATCAAAGGAGATTATATCAAAGGCGACAGGACGAAACATATTTCTCCAAAATTCTTCATACACACGAGTTTCAGAAGAATGACGACATCGATGTTCAACAAATTCGCTCAAGTGACAATTTGGCCGATTTATTCACAAAAGCACTGCCAACATCTACATTCAAGAAGTTAGTCCATGAGATTGGAATGCGTTGACTCAAAGATTTGCAGTGATCAACATCAGGGGGAGTAGCTGTACTCTTTTTCCTTCGCTTAGGTTTTATCCCACTGGGTTTTCCTAGCAAGGTTTTAATAAGGCAGCATTTATTTTTAATACTTCAAAATAACTGTACTCTTTTTCCTTCGTTTGATTTTTTGTCCCATTGGATTTTTATCAAACAAGGTTTTAACGAGGCAGGTATTTTGTAATGTGTCATTCAAGGGGGAGTGTTGTAAAAGGAAAGTTTATTAGGGTTTGTAGTGAATGACAATTATACTCCTGTAACCCTAGAAATTATTACCATTGTATCCCTGATTCTTACCTATAAATATGGGGCTTTGGTCATTAATAAAATACACACAAGTCTATTGACTTAATTCTCTCTTCTTCTTCTTCTTCTCTATTTTATAACAATTTTTATGGATCTTAAGCCATTTGTGCTTTTCAATCTATTCCAATTTTCTAATAACAAGTGTGCGTTATGCTTAATTTCTTGTATTGATAATTAAGTTCAAGGAATTATCCACTTGTGCAGAACTGTTTTCCTTGTAAAAATGACAGAATACTCACATGGGAGTCGGTCCCACGTGAGTAAAATATTATTATATAAAAATGGGACCCACCCCTTTGTGTGCATTCTGTCATTTTTACAAATTTTTTTCTGTAACAGCAGCATCTTTGTAAATTCAACGACTTTAAAATCATTCAGAAATGAAAGACAATTAAGTAGCGTATATCGAGTTCAACAAATATACAAAATAATGATCATAACGTCGATCTCACATAAGAAGTTTGTAAATGACATTCTTTTATGAAATAATAGAGGTGTCCCGGTTTTTATTTTTTTTTTATGGGTAAGGAGTGGAGTAGAGTGAAGTGCCAATCCAGAACTCTTGACCTCAGTAATAGAAATAACAATCCTAAACTAATTAGAACAAGATGAATTGGTACTAGAGGTGTTCATGTAAAAAGGCCATGAAGCAATATCCAAAGGCTTGACAAGGCATGAACTCATTATTTAACAGTTTTAAGTGTCCTTCGGTAAACCATAATAATCACACAGATGTGTGTGGTGGTGACAAACTATTGATTTTATTTTTTATTCTTAAAATTATTAGGACACATTATTTAATGTGAAAATTACACATTTCCCTACTTTAAAAATTCAACATTCTAAAATAAGATGGATAGTTTTACTATTCAAAAATCAGATGTTTTACTAATTAATTAATATATATATATATATATATAAATTAATTAATTTTTTCTATTCCAAACCCTAATTCTCACACTCTCTCTATGGCACGACTCTCTCTCTCTACATTTCTCCCCCTGCCCCCCCAAGCGTCGCCTCTCTCTAACCGTCGCCAGATGCAGTCGCCTCTCTCTAAGCCGTCACCAGATGCAGCTCTTCTTTCCGGCTACTGTCTTGCTGGAATTCGACACTACCAACGACGGAACCCTCGGAGGCGGCGAAGGCGACGGCGATGGAAGTGAGGGTTGAGCGCCGCCTCAAGAAGCCCGAACCTACAGTATTACAAAATCGGGTGTGGACTGTGTTTTGTGTTATGTGTTGCGTGGTTGTTGTGTAGTGTGGTTGTCTACTGTCGATTTTGTGTTGTGCGGTGGTGGCATTTTGGGTGGTGGCGGTTATGTGGTGGTGATTTTGGGTGGGTTTTTGCGAGGTGGGGGCGATTGTGATGTGGTGATGGCGATTGTGCGGTGGTTTTGGCAGTGGTCGCGATGACTAAAGTCGCGATGATGGTCGATGACTACAGTCGGCAGGTGATGTTTGGTTGTGGTGACTGTCTAGTGGCGGTGGTTCTGGTTGTGATTGGATCCGGTGAGGTTGTGGTGGTGGTGTTTTGGTGAGGCGGTGATTCTTGTGAGCGGCGGTGAGGGTTAGAGTTTGATTTTGTGTGGTGTTGAGTTTCATATCCTACTTTGTGAGGTGATGGCGGTGGCCGCGGCCGCTACGACAGTGGCGGTGGAGATTGTGAGGTGGTGACGGGCAGCGACGGTGGTCACAGATTATTTTGTTAACTGTGACCTAATCTGTGACTAATAATAAATTTGTGACCAATTGTGACTTATTAAAATTTCGATATGTGATCTCGAAAATAATTTGTGACCTAATAAATTTTTGACCTGTGACCTTGTAAATAAATTGTGATTTATTAAAATTTCAATCCGTGACCTCGACAACAATTTGTGACCTAATAAATTTCGATCTGTGCCCTCGAAAATATTTCGTGATCTCGAAAATAAATTTGTGACCTAATAAATGTTTCACCTGTGACCAATGAAAAAATTGTGACCTTCAAAATTTTTGAATTGCCACCGTAAAAAAATTTGTGACCGAAAAATAATACGGGACTAATTAAATTGTGAATCTGTGACCGTTGAACAAATTGTGACCTATAAAATTTTTGAATTGTGACGTAAAATAATTTTTGACATTTAAAATTTCTAATTTTTGACTGAAAATAATATATGACTAACTAAATTATGAATTTGTGACCAAATTATATAGATCTGTGACCTTAGTATATTTAATTATTTAAATATATATTTAAATAATTAAATTATAAATAAAAATTAACAAAAATCTGATTGTTGAAAGTTGAAACTTATTTTCTTATTATTGAATTGGACCAAAGTTATACTCTTACTTATGAAAATTTCCCATATTTAATTTATATTTTTTTTAGTCAATTTTATTGACGCCAACCATGGGCGAATTCCAGATCAGACTAAAAAAAAATAAATCCGAGCTAATAAATAAAAAATAATAACTTTATACATAATTTTTTTTTTAACTTATAAAAAAAAAAAAAAAAAAATTACCTTGGAAAATTGAAATGGACTGAAGCCCATCCCAGGACCCTTAAATCAGTCCCTAACGCCAACTATATTGAAAAATAACTTTAGAATTGCAAAAGAAAACTGTTAAAAAATGTGAGAAGTTTCTTTCAAAGTCTCAACAATTGTCCATTGAGTTATTTATAATTCGATAAAGTCACAAATGAAGAGCTACTTGAACACAACTAATTGGGTTTCATTAAAATTAAAATTTTAGCGTACCCTAAAACCGGTAAGTTCAATTAATTTTTCGTTAGTTGCACGTAAAATTTTCATAAAATGTTCACATAACAAATTTTTGGGCAAAAATACTTTAAAATGTAAGAATTTTTTGTATAATTACTTAATGGTAGGTCTTATGAATTTAATGATTCACCAATTAATTTCTTCTTCTTTTCTTTTTGTTTTATTTAAAGAGGAGGGTATCTTCATTAGTTCACAAAACTTTGTTGAGAAAATTGAAAAAAAATGTTGCATTTCGCAAATAACAGGTCATCTAGGGGGGTTTTGTACCAAAATGAAAGGATTGTGATGTATACCACAATGGAGGCAAAGGTCAAGGATCTTTTATTCCAATTACCCCTTTATTTATGATAACTTTTTTTTTTATAGGTAATTAATACAAAACGTTCATACATTTCAATATTATTGTACAAAACGTCCATGACTTTTATTTTATTTTATATTTTTACCCATATTTTCACATTTCATTGCGTTAAATATCCTTCGGCATCCAAATTCTCAATTAAAAAATGTAAAAGGACAAATATACCCTATTATTTAAATAAAACAAAAAAATAAAAATTAAAGAACAAATTGTAATTATACTATCAAATTTTTTAAAAACTGCAAATGAATTCAAATAAATTATTAAAACGGTAATTAGCACAAACATCCATACTTTTTAATATTATTATGCAAAATGTCAATAACTTTCATTTTTTGACATTTTCACATTACATTTCGAAAATCATTATTTTCATCAATCTATCAATAAAAAGTTGTAAAATGATAAATATACCCCCTATTTAAATAAAACAATAATAAAGAAAAGAAAAATAATGATCAAATTGCAACTATACTACTAAATTTTTCAAAAAAAAAAAGTACAAATAAACTCCAAATAAATAATTTTTTAAAAAAAGAAAGTGGTTTTTTAAATTTTTTTGTTCTTAATTATTTATTTTTACTCTTTTGAAAAATTTGGGAGTATAGTTGTAATTTGTTCTTTATTTTTCTTTTATTTAAATAGGGGGTATATTCGTTATTTTACAACTTTTAATTAAAAAATGATGAAAATGATGATTTTCGCAACGAAATGTAAAAAAATGAAAGGTATAAACATTTTACACAATAATATTCAAAGGTACGAACGTTTTGTGCTAATTATCCTTTTATTAATTTGTTTGGACTCATTTGCAAATTTTTAAAAAACTTTGGGAGTATAAGTACAATTCAATTTTTTAAAAATTTTCTTTTCTTTTCTCTAGAAATAATGTGATTTTTTAAAGTCAAAACCTATTATATTAGAACAACATACTCGAATATATACGGTTTAACTAAGCATTCTATTCGAGCTTGTGATCTAGGGCTCACAAAGGCATTCAAGTAAAACAAAAATAAAATAAAATAATATATATATATATATATATATATATATATATAGAGAGAGAGAGAGAGAGAGAGAGAGTTAAACTTTACCAAGCATTTCTCTTTTACAAGGATAATCAAATAAATTAATTTGATAGGGAAAAAAACAAAAACAAAGGTTAAAGGTGAAACAAGTATTTTAGTAATTTTAGGTTTTCAACATGAAGTGGCACCTTAGCCAAAAAAATAATGTTGAACTTTTGCGATAAGTATAATAGGGTATATATATTCATGAGGATCACTGCCGTATGGGGTGGGTTTTATATCACATGCATGCCAACTGGCCATTTGATAATAATATGGAAAGTGATGTAATAAAAAGATTAATTAACTATTTATAGGGTTGTGATTTTACATTAATTAGAATTTTTTTTTTTAATTTTTATAGGATGATTTTTATGGATTTTAGGTTATTTGTGCTTTTCAATCTATTACCCTTTTCTAATAACGTGTATACGTTATGCATAGTTTCTCGTCATTGACAATTACATTTCATGACTTTGAGTCATTCAAATACGAAAGACAGTTAAAGGTTTATCGAGTTCAACACACACACACACACATATAATTTGATAAAGTTATCACACATGAAGAGCTAATAAAATTTTTATTCATGACAATTTTAGTGTGCCCCAATACATGTAAGTTTAATTCATTTTTCATTAGGTGCATTGACATGTAAAATTTTCAGGGAATATATTTTGGGAAGAAATACTTTAAAATGTAAGAAATTTTTATATAATTACTTGATTCAGCATTCGAGTTTCACATAGCAAAAGGTAAAGAATTCACATGCAATTCCCTCTTAAGTCAGATCAAATTTGAAAGAAACAACCAATATTTGACATATTTATTAGCAAGACCTCCGTGACACTGTACCTTCCAATATCCTTGCATGCTCTTCTCGTAAAAATCATAATATGGATTTTTAAGACACGTTAGTAAAGTGAATTATCTAGAATTAGATTATATTAAGAACGAAAAAATATAATTCAATCGAGTACTACATAGTAAAAAAAACAAGATACTAGTAGTAAACAAGCTCAAATTAAGACTCAAATTCCAGCGAGATAATAGCTTTATTTGATTTTATTGACCTATTTGTTAAAAGATACTATTATTTCTTTACTTTTCCTATATCATTTTTATCTTTTTTTTTTAATAGTACAGTGGATATAAAATTTAGTAGACTAGAATTTTAAATAAAACATAAACTTGAATCTTGTTCTGCATTTGAGATGACTAGACTTGTCGAAATTTTGAGACCCTTCAATGTTGCATAGTGTCATATGTGTAGGAGTGGACTTGTGATGGGCGCCTGGGCCCTTTATTTTAACATTTTCAAAGTAATCTCCAAAATTTTTAAGTTCATAATTTAAGTTTGTAACCCATAATTTTTATATAATTCTGTCTCGATCGTACTGAATCATGTTTCTGGGTCTGTCCTTGTATATGTGTAAGTACATGCTTGTTGAGACGACATTGTATGGCTAATGATAAATTCAGCATAGTCTCTTTGATTGGCTATATATTTATTTCTCATTTCTTGCACAGTAATATATAATAATAGTGAATAATAAATTATTGTTTGGGAGTGATTTTTGAGAAAAGAATTGATTTTTAAATAGTGATATGATAGAAAATATATGTTTGAAAAATAAATAAAAAATTATTGATGTGATGAAAAATATTATTTTATTAAAAAATGTGTAATTGAAAATAAGAATTAATTTACTATTTATTTTGAAAATCACTCCCAAACAAGTCAAGCTTGGTTTTAATCAAAAGTCACAATCTCCATTCGTTGGCCAAATTAATGTGGCTACGGGGCGTGAAATTCGAGATTGATTAGCATCAGAAATGTTTAGAAAGGTCAAACGTATGTACTTATCAGTTGTTACATTTCATAATTAATTCAATGATGCGACACTATATCAATGCCTTGGAAGAAAATTTCTCAAAAGAAATATAAACTTTCAAAGAATCATGGTAGATTTACAGATACAAAATACTTACAGGGAAAAGACAAAAATGTGGAATCCACTTTTTTAATAATATTTTAATCAGGTGGAGCCCACGTCCATGTGAATATCTATAAGAATTCTGGTAATGAATAATTCTGTACACATGCTTAATTCAACTTTCAAACAATGATTGTGCACAAAAATATGGTTCACAGAAACCACACACAACACACAATAGGGGTAGGGGATGTTTTTGACATTTTTTTATCACAACCTAGAGCCCAGACATAGTGAGTATCTGACGGTATTCTTTGAGCCATTTTTCTTTATGAATGGCTTTATAAACTTTCAAATACATTGATTTAGTTCATCCATTTCTTAAATTTTATTTTCTTCCAAATTCATTTTCAATCATTTCTTGAGATCTACAACTTTTCAATAACATATTTCAACAATTTTTAAAAAAAAAATTATCCATAGCAAATAGGGGCTTTATATCGTATCATAGTAAATAAATGTCGTAACATGCATGCATTATATGTCCTAACTCACCACAATTGAAGCAGGTAGGGATAAATTTTGGTCCAAAATTATGATTTCGCTGATATTTATTCCTAGGTTGGTAGGTCCGATACTGTCTAATAGGTATCTGTCCTACGATACCCTTGTTCTTTAGTTCAGGATTATGAACATACTTAGGCTGGTTGGTGGCATGGACAAAAATGATTTTGGAAGTAATAGACTTATTATGATTGGTCTGCTTATATCCTAAACCTCATCTGTTCCTAGCAAGTTTGTTCAACCCTAAAAGACTGTCCAACTTCTAAAATCCACTCAATAAGGAATGAAGTTGCATATTGGATTTCTCAAGGTCGTTTGTCAGGATCTTAACCTTAGCCTCTAAGTTCTCCTTACTAATTTTAACTCATTAAGGCTTTTGATTGACTCCTGAAGTTCATTTATAAGTCTCTCTCTTTTTAGCTCAAGTGCATTAACCTTCTTAGGCATGCTTTATTCACCTTCTTAATCTTAAGACTCTTCTCAAATAATTGATGATAAGCCTCACAAATATCATTCTCATCTTCAGAATCTTCCTTAGAGTGATTACCACTATCTACTTTCTCAATCTTATCATTGTCATTG
Organism: Osmanthus fragrans; assembly: GCA_019395295.1. NCBI lineage: Eukaryota > Viridiplantae > Streptophyta > Magnoliopsida > Lamiales > Oleaceae > Osmanthus > Osmanthus fragrans. The sequence goes on along the minus strand of CM033343.1, from coordinate 17,556,767 downwards.
TTAGATTTACTCCTAATCCTAGCAGTGAAGGCTATAAACTTCCCACTCTCATCATAAGTGGGTCTCTCACTTTAACTATTCGAGCTAAACTTGTCATCAGTAAGAGTTACACTAATCTCTTTACCATGATTTCTCTTACTGTTAGGGTACTCACTTCTATAGTGACCAAAATATTGACACTTATGACACCTCAAGATTGAGATATCTTTCTAGACTCACTGGGAGCACTTCTATGTCTCACTTGAGGCTTCTTCTTAATTCTAAACAATTTTTGAAATTTCTTAACAAAATAAGTTATCTCGTCATCATTAATGGTTTCTGTATCAGTAAAGTCATACTCTTCTTCTCTAACAGTGTTCAAAGCTATAGACTTGTTCTTCTTAGGTTGAGATATGATGAGCTCATAAGTTTTAAGAGATCCAACAAGTTTTTCAATTTTAACCGTATCTAAATCATTTCTTTCCTCGATAGTCATAATTTTAGACCTAAATCTCTTAGGTAAGGATTTAAGGATTTTTTTGACAATCTTGGACTTAGGAATTCTGTTAACTTGGTTGAAACTAGAGTTAACTATGTCATTTAAACTCGCATAAAAGTCATCAAATGTCTAATCATCTTTTATCATAATCTCTTCAAAGCTAGCAGTCAACATCTGTAACTTAGAGTTCTTAACAGCTTGAATTCACTCATGTGTGGTCAGTAAGACATCTCAAACCTCTTTAGCAACCTCACACATAGACACAAGCCTAAATTCTTCTGATGACAAGTCATAAATAAAGCATGTAAAGCCTTACTATTCCAATTATACTCATCTAAATTAGTTTTCGACCAATTAGCTATAAGAGTGGGGTGACAACACACTCAACGATGCTAAAAATGGCACTATAACCATTTTAGAAAGGATCTCATTCTAATTTTTCAATAGACGTATTTACTGCTAATAAAATATGTGGGGATAGACAATGAACTACTCATCTTAAAAGTTAGGGTCGAGAATCGAATTTGGGCTTTGATACGACTTGAAAGTTACTATTCAATCCTAAAATCATCTAGAAGTGGGTGAATATATGAATAATGCGGAATTAAAATTATCAATTAAAAACAACAAGTCAATTTTTAATTGTTCTAGATGTTAAGTCAATCAAGTCAAGTTTATCATATGTTCAATTGCCATAATAGTTAATAAAGCAGTAAATAACACAAGATTTGTTGATGGAGAAAATCCTTCACATGATTAAAAACTCTAAGAACAGGCCAGTAACTTCCACAATAGACAATAAGAACTTATAGTATGATCGAAAAAATCCACTAGACTCACTGATCTAATATCTGCAGTCTCCAAGATACGCTAGAACATGCTTCATTCACACCTGCTTCCGATCTTCTAGAATTATTTATCTTATGTGGATAACCAAGAACACTTAAACAAGCTTAAAGGAAGCACGCAAGCACTTCGATAGTCTTCTCTTGATCCACTATACACTCTTCCTATACTTCTAGTCCAACCTCCTTCAATCCTCAGCAACCACTGAAAGCTATTGAGAAAGTATATTCCTGATTATGTTTAAGAATTGAGTGTTTTGGATTATGTGATTTCGATATTTTTTCCAACTTGTGGTTGATTGATCTCATGATGTAGAATTGTTGTTTTCTCTCCAAATGATGTTATGGAGGCAGTATGTAATTATCAACAACAGTTTTCACGAAGTGGGGCGTGAGTATAGATAGTATAGAGGTTTTGGGTTGTATGAGTTAGATAAAACTCTTGAAAAATGCAAATTAGGATTTCTTGGGAAACATCGTCACTCGAGTGCCTCGCTAGTGCGAGGCGAACGACAAGTGTGTCGCTCGAGAAACATTCAAGCGACAAGCGGACGACGATGATTTTGTTCTAAACGCTTGAGATCAGCTTAGCGACATGTTAACGTAATTCTAGTGACTCTTTCTCCCTATTTCATACTCAAATCCAAAGACTCCTAGTTCATCTATACAACATCCCAACAGACTCTTAGATTTTTTCAACTCTTTTATAATAATCTTTTTGTCTAAAGAATAGCAAATACAATTAAAATCTAACAAGCCCCTCTTTGGTGTAGTTAAGAAATAGATTTTAGTAATTTTTGATCAAAATGGATGAAATGTGTGGTTGAAAAATTGTGAATCCCATCAAATGTGTGGTTAAAATTAATTGTTGACTTTGATTTAAATTTTTAGCAAATTTTTCACCTACACCAAACGTAGTCTTAATATGCATAAAAGTGATAGGAGTAAAGATGGATTGGTTAAACTTAAAAGAGAGCTTCGAATAACAGTCCATTAACAGATAAATCATATCTGATATGCAATCAAAGTTTCAAAAACAGTCCATTAACAGATAAATTATATCTGATATGTAATCAAAGTTACAGTGTTCAAAGAAAGAAGCAGTAGAGATATCCAACTTTTTGGAAACCTAGAACAAGATTAGTTCCAAAGACTGATCCTTTCATTTTTGGATCATACCTAATAGAATAAGCTACTCATCTTGCAAATTAAGTGCATATTTTGATTGAAAATGAGCTAGAATATTGGTGGAAGTCCCATAACTTCTTCTCCTTCATGATTTGCAGATTCATCCAGCAGCCAATTCTCTAGAAATGATAAAGGAGGATTGTTTTCCATCTTTGGCTTCTGCTCATGCACAACAAAATTAACTTTTTCTTCATCATTTCCACTTATTTCAGAGCCTTTTTGACTAGAATCACAAGATGACTTGTCACAGGCCAATCCATTTACGTTTTGGTCAAATGACAAAATGGATTCAAATTCATCACTTGAAATTACTTTATTGCTTTCTTGCTGATCAACCCTCAGACTATAGTAATGAAGTGATTCTGCAGTAGTAGTCGTACCCTCACAAAATTCAGCACTAGGATTGTTTTGAGAACTGATCTTTGGGGGTGATTTCATCCATCCTTCGAGTAGTCGGGATATATTCTCTGCGCTTGAGGCGTATATCGAATTAGAGTTTTCGGTTAACCTGACATTGCTTGACGAGTCATGCCGGGTGCTATTGTCGAGGCCCTTTTCATTGTAACTTGACAGAAATCGACAAGTTGCCGAATCAGATGCCAATTGTGTATCCAAACCTGATTGAAATTTCTTGATCTTTTTCTTCAGATGAGTGTTCCAGTAGTTCTTGATATCATTATCTGTTCTTTGTGGAAGGTACGAAGCTATAGCTGCCCATCTGTCCAAAAAACAAAACTATAAGGCGACGATGAAAAATATCGTGAAAAATCGAGAGAGGTTTGAAGATTTTAAACATTACTTGTTTCCCAATAAGGCTTGGAGATGGATTATCATCCCCTCTTCATGTGGAGTGAAGTTCCCCCTCTTGATTCCAGGTCTCAAGTAATTAGTCCACCTAAGCCTGCAACTCTTGCTGCATCTCAACAAACCTGAACAAGCAAACAACTTTGATCCATTACGATGTATAACAGGATCAAAATCACACACACATAACTCACAACTAAACTGTTTTTCTATACGCACTTCAAACATCTACACTAAAGGACGAAGATCCAAGAGTGGAAGATACCGGTGTTGGTAGGTACTAATCGCCAATTTCCGGGACCATGTTCTTGTATGTAGGAAACTAAAATGATATCTTCCTCAGGAGTCCATGGTCCTTTCTTGATACCGACTTTATCGCAGCAAGGAGGCCTTCCCATTTCTTCTTCTCTATAGGTGTAGGGAGTGGGAACTTGTGAAAACCTCTCTATGGTGACAAGAATCTGTGAAGAGTTTAAAATACAAGGTCTTATTCACCTGGCCTGGTTTTAAATACAAGTAAAAAGTCTAGGTGGATCCCCCAAATGATAAGGGAAAAATTAATTTCTCTTGAAGGGATCACGTGGAGCTCTTTATTTTGCTGTCTTCAAACTGAAACTTGCATCCCATGTCTATAATTGAGAAACAGTAAAAAAAAAAATTCATATTATAGGTAATATGTCTTCAGGCCCCCACCCCTAAAACAAATTTTCATTGTTTGCTACAGCTGATAGTATTGACTGTCAATGGCGGTTGGTGAAGAGTACACAATCGAGTAGTCCAGTCATTTCATATGACATTCTCTGACTTTTATGCTAGATCCAAAATGTATACAAATTGTACTTACATATACTTAAAGTTTTCCTGCAGCATCATTCATCTTCGTAATATGCACAGAGAGCAAGACTCTAGGAGGTTGTTCTCTTCGTGTTTCAATTTTATATTTTGAGTTTTGAATTTGTTTTGCGTTTTGAGTGTTTATTTTGAAATTGTTGAAAATGTGTTCTTTTTGTAATTTTAGAAAACTATTTCTCAAAACAAAAAATTGAAAAACGCGTTTACTTTTCAATTTTAAGAATTATTTTTATAATATTTTATTCAAGAAATCTAATTATTCAATTAATTTTAATAGTTTAATGTTAATTGATTGATGGAAAAAAAATTAATGAGGTAACGTTGCTAAAATCCTCTCATCTACTTCAAACTAGATAAATTATATCAATATTATCTATCTTTACGGCAACTAATTAAATTGGATATTTATGAGTTTTCATATAAAAGTGCATGAGGGATGATAATGTAGTGTTCTTCACCACTGTGCAGTATCATTAAAATAACTGATTGTGTAATATACTTCTTAGTTACCTGACGTGCTTACTTTTGTGTGGTATTTTATTAAGGATACGATTTGCAGAAAGAATAGCTTCCGCCACAAGTTTTGAGATGAGCCTAAACTAATAAACATTGCATTCATAATTTCCTTAAGGGTTTGATTTTTACGTTCAGCAACCCTGTTAGATTGAAGTGAATATGATGCTGTAGTTTGATGAATAATTCCTGATTGTGAACAAAATTCTTCAAACAGAGCTACATACTTTCCCCTTCGATCACTACGAATCACCTTTATTTGTTTTTCAAGTTGATTTTTAACTTCAGTTTAAACTTAAACACTTCTAAAGTTTCATCTTTACTTTTCAACAAGTATACATAGCAATATCTTGTATAATCATCTATGAATATGATGAAATACTTTTTACTATTTCTTGTTGTACGAACTTCAAATCACATATATCTGAGTGAATAAGTTCCAAAAATGTTGTGCTTCATTCAACCGAATGAAACGACCTTTTGGCTAACTTAGTCTATACACCAATTTCACATTTCCCATTATTAAAACATATACTAGGTAATAAACTTAAATTCATTAATTTGCGTATAGAATTAAATCTTGCATGTCCTAATCTATGATTCCATAAATCAGACGATTCAAGAGTATAAGTAGAAGAAGATATTTTATTCCTTAAGTTATTTGGTACAATAGTAAGGACATTAATCTTCAATAGTCCATCTTTTACATAACATTTTCTTACATACATATTATTCTTAGTAAGTACAAACTTATCAGATACAAAAACTAGTTTGAAACCATTATTGCTTAATATAGAACCTGGTACTAAGTTCTCGCGAATATCCGGCACATGAAAAACATTGTTAAGGCTAAGTTCCTTGCCCGGTGTCATCTTCAAGATTACTTTGCCTTGTCTAAGCACTTTTGAACTTGAGGAATTTTTCATGAACAACTTCTCGCTCTCGATTGGTATGTAAAACAAGAACATTCCTTTGTTGGCACATATGTGGTGAGTAGGGCCTGTATCTACCTACCAATCCATGGACTTTTCAACATTGTTGGATTCTGAAATAACAGCGGATAGATTTACTTCGTTTTGCATCGAATTAAACCACATTCTCCATCGTTTGTGCGGACCCCGTCATTGGTCCTGATAAACTCCAATTTAGTGCTTCTTCTCCTCCAATAGTGCCTACGAAACAAAAGAAAAAGAAACGAAAGATGAAATATAAATTATGGATCAACTAAGCCCTCTACTATGTTCACAGAAGCAATAAACGTGATTGGATTCACATATGTTTGGTAAAGAGAATATCTTCTCCTTTGCTTTCTAAACGTATGTATAAAAATATTTAGCTCATTTAGCTCATTTATGCCATTAGATATTACATCATATTCAGTAATATTTTCTTGGGCTTGCATTCTAGATTTGCCAAAATCAATGGAGAGATGTCCGGCATTTCCATAATTATAGCAATTGCCTTTGAATTTTTTTGCATTCTTCTTAGAAGGTTCGACGGTATGCTTTCGTTTCTTGTTCTTGTTATTTGATTCCACTACATTAGCCTTAGTTTGTGGCATATGACTCCCAATGCACTTGTCCGAATTTCTGTTTTCTTCTTTGATTTTCAATCGGACGATGAGTTTTTTAACATTCATCTCATTGTGATTGTGCTTGAGATAATTCTTGAAGTCATTCTACATGGGTGTAAGTTTCTCTATAATTGTAGCCACTTGAAATGATTCACTTAAAGACATGTTCTCTATGTGAATGTCAAGGAGAATCACCTGCAATTCTTGTACTTGACTGATAACCGTCTTTGAATCTACCCTTTGGTGTCCAAGAATTTTTCCATGATAAACCTTTTCGTACCAGCGTCTTCAATTTTGTATTTTTTTCCCTAAAGACTTCCATAGTTCTTTTGTTGATTTCTTGAAGCTATAGACGTTATACAATGCATTATCCAATCCATTCAATATGTAGTTCTTGCATAAAAAAATCAGTATGTTTCCAAATATCCAATGCTATTAGTGATGCCCTGTTATTTTCCATTTCTTGCACGATGAGAGCATCATCATTTAAGAATTTTGCCAAGTTTAGGGTTGTGAAATAAAACAAACATTTTTTGTTGTCATCTCTTGAAGTTAACCCCAATAAATTTCTCTGATTTCTCTCCATGTAGAACAAAGTTCATATAACCGCAACCGGAGGGATTGCATCAGTAGGATCAATTCCTTCTGAAATTCCCATATTTGAAGTATCATTCGAAGTGAAGTTGATATTATAAATCGTATTCATTTCTATTTATACAAAACAGAAATTAAACCACAAATCAAATCTGAGGAGGAGTATAAGATGTTAAACCGAAGTAAAATTAGTTTAACCGAATAGGATAAAGTTATCACTTAGAAAATTGACTTAAGATTGTTTGAAAAATAATAGAGCGATGACTTTAAAAACCAAAAAAAAACTTACCAACTATATTGAAAATAGAATAACGACAAGAAACAAGGAAAATTATGCCACAAAGATAACGCCAAACGAAATGGATGCAAAAGTCGAGGTAAGAGTTGAGTTGATTTTGTTCCACAACGGTACCTACGAATGATGATAATAACTCCCAAGATACAATGACTATCTTTTTGTGTTAGTAGCACTTCAAAACACAAGATAAGCGAACCAAAAATGGATTTTGTAGTCCTTTTGAATGAACAAAAAAAACCAAGAATTTATGCAGATTTTTTGGTATAGAATGAATGAAAGTAATGTTATGCATTGATTGCATATCATTGGGATAAGAAAATAAATGTCCTAAGGGTCCTTTTATAGAGTGGGAGGTTGTGAATGAAGAGACACAGCCTAAAACTCAACACCTTTTGCCAAGGGTTGCAGTTTTTGCTGTCGCTCGCTTGTCGCTTTTGCCTCGCTCAAGTTTCAAAAATAGAGAACCCGTCGTTGGCTTATTGCTTGAGCGACAGCCTCACCACTTGAGCACCAGGCTAGCACTAGGTGAGCAGCGGAGTTTGTTGATTTTCCAGCCAGTTTTTCCTACTTTCTTTTCAACTTTGGATTGCAATTTCTCTTTCATCTGGAATTAGTTTTGAAATTCCAAATATACCACGACTATTTATTCAATTAGTAGAACACGTTAGTCTATTTACATTTATAATTTGACTATCAATTAACTCCGAATATTTGATTGAAGTTGATACGAAAGTCACTTTTTCCATGATTTATATTTAACCAATTCCAACAATAGGATCACAATGGGCTCAACTTTTCATGCACTTGCTGATAGTTTTGAGCTAAATATTTAGCTTCTGTTTGTTTAAAAATTATTATTAACTTTTTATGAAAGATAATAATGAATATCATGAAATATGTGAATAATAATTAAATAATTATTTTTGACAAACTCACACAATCCATTTTAGATAGGCCTTGTCCCATGGACACACGAGCAATCCAACCCGTAGGATTTACTTGTGATTAAAATTAATGTTTAATTTTGATTAAGCCCCTGTTTGGTAGTCATTTTGGGGAGAAAATGTATTTTTGAATAGTTGATTGATGGAGAATGTGTGGTTAAAAATTAAGGAAAATTTTTAGATTTGCGTGTAATATTATTTTATTGAAAAATGTGTGGTTGAAAAGAATATAGAGAAAAATGCATTTTGAGAAAAGTGGCTACCAAATAGGGTTTAAATAATAATAAAAATTAGAGCAATTCAACCCTTAGGATTTCGTTGTGATTAAAATTAATGTTTAACTTTGTTTAAATAAATAAAAAATATTAAACAACATTTTAGCAAAATCAAAGAAAAATAAAAAATAAAATTAAACAACGTTTTAACAAAATCAAACATGGCTAAAGATTACGTTATAAGTGTGTTTGTTCAAAGTTAGCTAGCTACAAGCCAACTTTTATATACTATTTTCAATATAACTATTCATAATAAGAGCACATTTGATATGATTTTTGAAAAATTAAAAGTTCATTTTTAGACTAAGAAATTGTTATGGATAATGTTTGAATTTTTTTTTTTTTTGAAAATTTTTTGTCTAACTAAAAGAAATTTTAGAGGAAAATTGATCTAAGATTGATTTCCCAGTAAGCCATTCTACAAGAAATAAAAGTAAAAATACAAACCTTATCAAAGGAGCCTTAAGATCTTACAAGTTTCTGATCTTCATATGTGATGAAGAAATATGACATAAGAATTCATAGTCAAAATCGAATAAGTGGAATTTGATTTTAAAGAATTTTTAGTCAAAATTTAATCCTATGAACCTTGTAGATTAGGTTATTTAATTTATGAATCTACTGGAAGTCTGGAACCTTTGTATTTCGAACTGCTAATTAGTAATTTGACAAATAAGCAAAGGGAGCACTTATTATTATTCTAATTCCTTCTAGAAATTATTGCTTCATATTACAATAAGAATCGAGCCTCCTACTCCTTCAAGTCAAAACTTAAACTTAAACAATTAAATGAAGTAAAATTAACATTTCCATAGATTTCGAAGAAAACCTCATGCCCTCTTCTAGAATTTCCATTTCATATTACACCGAACTAGGAATCAATAACGGAATTTGTAACTGTCAAATACCTTTACGAGATTCTTGTCTTTCATTAAAAAATTAAATGCGCTTTAACTGTTCAAGTAAGGTTGTTAGAGTAGTTTTTAACTTATCACGTTAAACTGTGGGTTTGTTAAGCAATTGAAAAAAGTTGGCAAAAACTTCAACTGAATCCAACATGAGTTGACCCAAAGTCAATTTTGACTGAGCTATGTTAGCTATCATAGCATTGCGCATTAGATATTGGGCCAGCCCAAAATTTTCGCTTCCACATAATGCATTTTGGGCTGGTTTCCATGTGCTTTAATAGGGTAATTAGCACAAATCATCTCCATCATTTTAAATTTGACATTTAAAATTCTATTTCTATCTTCTTCTTTTTTCGGAGTTAGTCCTTTCTCCGTATTCCGTTTCTTCCTGCTGTTAAATATACGTGTGTTGCTTTTAGCGCAATATTAGAAGGGTAATTTTGTCAAGCCATACTTTTCTTATGTTAAAAAAACAATAAAGTGGCAAACAAAGTTCAAGTCAAAGAAAAGTGCATATTTCTTCTTCTCTGCTACAATTTAATCAATCAATAACTTCGAAAAACGACTCAAGGATTTAACTGAATCATCCAAATAGCCTCAAAAATCAGATTTGTTAATAAAATATTAGTACCAGCATCCTTTTTTTTCCAGTAAATACAAATTATCAATTGCAAAAAAAATAAAAACCTGATGTTGATGTACATTGCATTGAGCTTCTACACAAAAAAGGGATAAGTCTCCACAAAATAGATTATAGCAATTTCAGTTTTCAAAAGTCAAAAAACCTCAATAAACTCAAACATCTTCAAGTAGCACTAGGTGGTGGCAAGACACTACAGGTTCTCTTATTGTGCCCTGCTTGTCCACACTTCTTGCACTTCATCTTCAACCCTACCCGGCTTGCATTCCCTGTTGATGAACGCCTGCCTTCATGTTCATTAACTTCCTTTCGTCTAGCCTTCTTGGCCTCCCCGCCTTTTTGGAGTAGAAAGGTGGTTTCAAGGGGTCAAGACCTGGGTTAGGCCATAAATCTGGGCTTGTCATGGGCGAGATAGATGGTGTATATGTTCTAATGTATGCCTCTTTTTTGTAGATGTCATCTACGTAGTCAATAATACTCATTCCCCTTGAAGTTAGTGATGCAATCACATGGCAACAAGGGATCCCAGGCAATTGCCAAGCTCGACAAGAACAAGTTTTTTCTCTAACATCCACTACATTTAGGGTTCCAATATTGTGCCTAACTTAAAACTTTCCATTTCCTGAATAATCTGCATGCTCACTCCTTGCAAGTCTATTATTCTTGTTCAATATCTTGTGAATTCTAGGCCCAACTTCTCCATTCCATTTTTCTCAAGATTCCCTTCGGATGACAATCATTTTCATCAAATATACCCTAATTTCTTCTAGCATTGTCAATATTGGCCGCTCTCTTGCATGGAGTAATGTACTGTTGAAAGATTCACACAGGTTGTTCAACAACATATCACATTTAGTCCTTTCCTGAAAGTGTGATTTGGACCATTGAGAAGCTGGTTTTAGCTCAAGCCATCCATATGCTGCAGGATCCAAATCCAGCATCTTTTGCATGTGTTCTTGCCACTTTGGAACTGTTGTTGCTCTTGCAGTATCCCATAGGCAATTTTTCAAAGCTAGACCCTTATGAGTAGCACTAAAATTATTGTCCAAGTGGCGAACGCATGTTCTATGTTTTGCATGTTCGAAGAGTGATCCAATTGCATTCACCAGTCCTTTCTGCTTATCTGACATAAATGTCCATCCATAGGAGTTATGAATTCCCAAGTCGTCTAGCAACAAGGCTAAGAACCATCTCCAATTCTCTCCATTCTCAGTCTCCATCACTGCATATGCAACTAGATACATTCCATTGTTGCCATCAACTCTTATTGTAGTTAATAACTGCCCACCATATTCTGTTTTGAGAAAACAACCATCAACCCCAATCACTTTCCTACACCCATTGATGAAACCTTCCTTCAATCCTCCTAAACATACGTACACTCTCTTGAATTCACCTGCACGCCTCTCCATTTGAACTGTGCTACCAATATTTGTCAACCTTAATTGGTGACAATAATCAGCCAAAACTTTATAATGTTCTACAACACTACCTCTTATCTTCTCCATTGCTTTTTCCCTTGTCCTATAAAATTGCCATACAGATATGTCTCCCAGATTGTCCTTCTTAACTCTATCCATAAATCCACTGCAGGTTATATTAGGTTCAACCCTAAAATCAGAAGCATATTTAGCTGCCAAGTGTGTTGAACTCACTCTTCTATTTCTGTACACTAGGCTGCAGCTATGAACACCTCTGAAAGTCTTGATTTTGAAGCTCCACTTATCCTCTTGCTTTGTTGTATACAAAACGCATGAGCATTTTTGTTTACAGGTAGCTCTCAACCTCTTAGCATCATCCTTCAAATATTTGATCTCCCTATTATGCCTCAGTGAATGCTCAATAATAGCATCTTTCAACACCTTCTTTGACTCAAATGTTTGGCCTACCAAAGAAAAAAATAGTCTCAAAAACCAGTTACAAGACTAAAGCTATTAATTTTGTTGTCATTACTTACCAACTATGAATATTGGATCCCCCATATCTGTCCTAGGATTGAATGCTTTCCTTCTTCTTCTTTTCCTTGAAGTGCTTTCTTCTTTTTCATCTTCATTAGTGTCCAAACTCTTTAATTCATCCGAGTCACCATAATCTGTGTCTGAATCCTTTACCAATGGCTCATTTAAAACACCAAATCCAAAATCCATATTTCTTGGAGGATGAGTTCTAGCATTATCAAGAAAGTCTTCATCCATTTCATAGTCACTATCTAGAAGTACACCCTCGTCTTCTATACTTTGCCGCACATGATTCATTTGTATTATTTGCATCACAAGTGGGTATATTTTTTTCATCATGTGTTTCAGAATGGTATGCCATGGTGTCCTCAACTTGTGACCAAATTGCATCTTGATTTGCATAGAAAACCTATCATCCCAATTATATTCTTGGTTTTGTTCATCTCTCCATTCAAGAACAGGAACATAGCATCCTTCTTTACTTGGATCAGATCTCCCAACATGCTCAGTTAAATGTGGATTTGAATCGTCCCATGGAAGTGCTTGTTTTTGTTTTGGAGGTACAAAATATATCTCCACAACCTTTGCTTCATTTCTGTCCTTCAACATATTTTTTACATCTTGCTCATTGTTAATTCTATATAAGCCTTTTCCCAATGATACTTTTGGCTTTCTATAGAATACTTCCATTTGCTTATTAGATCCCCAGGTTTTTATAAATTTGTTCAGCATTTCACTTGTCAAAAAAGTTGGATGAACGAAATCCATATACAGTATCGAACCATGCTCATATGTGATATTGTTTAGCTTATCAAAGAAACTCCCACCATGGCGGACCTCCATTGTGAAATAATCTGTATTAGGACCTGCATGACATGGTAATGACATTCAATTACGAATGTATTTACCGCAATAAAATTACGTGCATGCAGATTACAAGCTGTTGAGAATTTACTTATCATGCGCAGCGAAAAATTAAACAAGTTTCAATTCCCATCCAAGGATCTGCTTTGTGTTTAGATAGAAACTGTGATAGAAACTATACCTTTTGTCAGATCTGCAAACTCCTTTGCTATTCATGTAGTTCCAGCAATCCCGATCTGCCTCCCACAACTGTCCAATTGTCCAGCATCCAATGGAATCCACATAGGGAACAAGATTGAGAGAATTAGGGTTTTAATTTTCTTGTGCTAGTAAGATAATGAAAATCCATCAACTGTTTACAAATCCTAGCAGCTTATTTATATAAGTCCAAACGGGCTTGGCCCGTCTCTTAAATTTAACCCGATCCAATATTTAATTACTCCAATTAATTAAATTCAGTCCATGAATTAATTAATCCAATTAATTAATTCGGGCCTATTAATAAACAATCTAATTAATTAATTATACAACACTTGTCAATTAATTAATTGACGAATCACAATATTCTAGTTCTCCTTTTGTGTGTGACCCATTAGGTTCCCAATCACGATGCCTAACGGCGTGAATTATTATTTTGAACTAATCAAAATCGATAAATCAAAACACCCTTTTGATTTATCTTTAATTCACACCCGTCGTCCCAAATTGACATCTAGCAATGTGTCAGGGCAATACATGTGACGGAAAATGTCACGTGGTATGACAAAACCAAACTCGTTCGTTTATCATGAAACTATAATCCCTTCGTCAATATGATCCGATCAATTACGAGATATGGATTTGTGTCAATCTCGATTATCGATCATAACCTTTATTCCACTTATTAAGTCAATGTAAGTCGAAAGCTCCTTTTCGACTTACATTGACTTAATAAGTGGAATAAAGGTTATGATCGATAATCGAGATTGACACAAATTCTCTATTGATTATTTACAACCTTCTTACGATTCTTGACATACCCGAACGATGCCGTATTAGCGGCCCTTGACAGAGCAACTTCCAGCATCACCAAAGCATGATTGTCCCCACATAAGGTACTATGATGATCTCAAGTTGAAGGATCAATTTCACTACCGAACGTTAGAGATTAACCACTGACACTCAGATAGTTATCCATATGAAATCTCTCAGCGGGTCTCCAATATTTTGTTCTATAAAAAAATATTCACATGTTCATTTAAGTGTCACTACACTTTAACTTGTGAGATCAACTACTTACTTCACAAGTAAGGAATGCCACACGTGATGATCTATCCATAATAACGATATTCGTATTTCGTTATTACTTACGACCACGGATGATTTAAGATTCAATCATATGTAATTTGTATCTGACAATCACAACTCCTTGTGATTAACAAATTACCGAGATTTGAATATATAGACTCTATTATTTAATATAATAGATCTTGCCATAATAAATGCATTAAATATATATATCAAAAGTACTTATGCCCAAAGTTGATTGGACCTAGGGCATAATACTTACACAAGCCCCCTATCAAAAGGGGAAAAACACTAACCTTTAACCATATTCAGGTGCCTTCTCTTGATGAAGTCTGAATCTTGGATATTGCATTTCTATATGGATTAAAGAAAGCTCAATAAAGAAGTACAGAAACTTTTGAATATACAAAAAAATGCAAAAACAAAAAAAAAAAAAAATGAAAGCACAATTGGTTTTTTTATTATTATTTAATTTTTTATGTTGAACAGATTACATGGTCACCATAATATTAAATAAACTCTTGTATTAAGTGGTAATATTGAAATAACACAAACTAATCAACTTGAGCAAAGAACTTCAAAGCCACAAGTATTCTCGTAAAATGGAATAAACTTGGCTAAAATACCCATCATTCCATATTAATTCAAGCATAAATCTTGGAAAACTCCATAGAAAATATGTAAAATCACAAGTATTACATATTTAATACTTAATTGGAATGAAGTGCAAACAAGTAATGCTGAGGTGTCAAGCCAGACATATCAGATCCCCCAAATTCTGCTAATCACGCTAATTATGCAGTGACGATGTGAGCCAAGATAGAAATGTCAGCATTATTCCTATAGATGTCTGATAACTTTTCCTCATCATCAATCTTTCTATGTATAAGCTAGGTTTGATATTTGGTGTACAGATCTATTTAGCTTTGAAATACCAATTTGTATGTGTCCATAATTTCTATATAATACATGCTATACAATGAGTTTGGCACATTGACCAAACCTTTCTTCCGCAATTATTTCATAATCATATTAAAGCAGGTAATTAGCACAAATCATCCCTATCGTTTGCAGTCATTGTGAAAATCATCCCTATCGTTTTAAATTTAGCATTTACAACCCTATTTCTATCTTTTTTTGCGGAGTTAGTCCTTTCTCCCCATTCCGTTTCTCCTTGCCGTTAAATATACACGTGTGTTGCTTTTAGCACAATATTAGAAGGGTAATTTTGTCAAGCCATACTTTTCTTATGTAAACAAAAACAATAAAGTGGCAAACAAAGTCCAAGTCAAAGAAAAAGGCATCTTTCTTCTTCTCTACTGCGAAGAAGACTCAAAAAAGGTGAATGGGGAGATCGTAAACCATGAGTTTGTCTTTCAGTAACTAGAATTGAGAGGACGTTAGATCCTTTGTGAAAATATTTCCGACTTGATCTACAGTAGAGATATAGCGAGTACAACGTACTTGTTCAAAATCATTTCTAGAATAAAATGGAATTTCACCTCGATGTGTTTAGTATGAGTATGATAAATCGGATTGGCGGCAAGGGGCAATTGCACTATGATTGTCATACCAAACGACAGGAGGACAAAGAAAAGAAACCTAAGGGTCTTTAATGAACATTCGTAGCCAACAGAGTTTAGCAACAACCATAGCTAAAGCCTATATTCAGATTAAGTATTGGAGCGAGAAACCACACCTTGCTTCTTTGTACACCAAAATAGAACTGGTAATTGATTGTCTATCCCTAGGATCTCCCGCCGAGTCAAAATCACAATAGGCATGAAGTCATAGGGAGCCTTTACAAACAAATGGACCATGATGTACAATACCCTTGAGATAGTGTAAGATTCTTTTGGCCAATTTCCAACGAAGAGCAGTGGGAGAATGTAGATGTTGACATAACTAATTCATAGAGTATGCAATCTCAAGTCGAGTTAACATATAATATTGAAGTGCACCAACCAAATACGTGAACCAATAATACCCTCAATGGGCTCATTGTCTACTGTAGGAATAGGGAAAAATTCATAATTAAGTTGTATAGTTTACACCAATTCAAATATATTTATTAATTAAATATAATAAATCACAATTATATAATTATTGGTCACAAATTTATAATTAAGGTTACAAATTATTTATTGGTCACATATTATCAAATTAATAAGTCACGGATTATTTCGAGAAAATTTTTACAGGTCACAGTTTTCAATTAGCTGGTCACAGAAAATTTTCAGTCACACATTATCAATTTTTTAGGTCACAGATGAGTACTTGGTCACAATTTTTAGGTCACAGTTGAATGTTTGGTCACGGATTAATAAATAATTGGTCACATATACCAAAAACCCCAAATTCCGACCCCAATAATTGGTCACAGATCGACCAATAAGAGAAACTCGCCGTTACCTATGCCGTCACACAAGCAGTGGTTAAAACCAACAGTCAAGGTAGAGCCACCGTTTGATAGCCATGTCAGATGCATCACCACCGCCGCCCATGCCGCCACTAACAGAACCACCACCACCCATGCCGCCACCACAGTCACCACCACACCAACACTTTCCTTCCCCAATCCCCACAGTTACCACCACAACACTACCACCACCAGATCCCCAAATCTCGTCCCTACATCACCATCCCCAATCCCCTGCACCACCATCACCACAATCCCCAAATCGTCCCCATCCAGTCACTGTCGCTGCCTCCTCCATCGTCACAACCACCACCACCAACACCACACCACGGCCACACACATCACCATCGTCAACCGCCACTACCACCATCGACAGCTCCACCAGTAGTCCAACCGCCAGATCTACTCAAAACTCACAAAAACAGACACCCACAGAAACCCACCACTACACCACCACCTCTACAGTTAATCCACAACACCACCAACACCGCAAAAACCACCACTCAAATCACCACTATAACACTCAGATTTGAAGGCACAAAGAAGATTTTCGAACAAATAAAATCGTCGAATACTGTGGTTGTGCTGCAGTCGAAGGCACAAAAGCTTCGAAAGAATAGAGGCGATCGCCAAATGCTGGAGTCACGCTGCAGTTGCTGACGCGAAATTGCCCTCATTGTGGTACCCCGCCAAGATACGAGTCAGGGTGCCGACGATGATGAGAGAGAATAGATTGAGGCGTGGGTTTAGAGAGAGAATGGAGTGAGGCGTGGGTTTAGAGAAGGGAGAGAGGGAGAATAAAATGATTTTGGGTTAGGGTTTGTATATATGGATACCTGATTTGTGAATAAATAAACTTGATCCCTGAATTTTGAATTGTCATTTTTAAACCCCTGTAATTATGTAATTTTTTCGTTGGAATATTATGCGCTAATTACAATTTTACGAATTTATTTCAGACTCGCTTGTACTTTTTAAAAACAATGAGACTATTGTTGCAATTAGTTCTTTTTTTTTATTCAAATAAAAGGATATATTTGTCATTTCATAGCTTTCAATTTCTAATTTTTAATATAATCAAAGATTAAAATCTAATTAACTAAAGATTAGTCGAACATGCTCCAAACCTTATCACCAGCACTAAATTCCGAACATTCCAAACAGATGCAAACTTAAAAATAACTATGAACAATTTAATCTGTTCTCTAAAAACAGAGACAGCATACTTGTGTACAAATTTGTCCGATTTAAGCACAAAATTAATATCAAGTCAACAAACATAGCCTAGATGGAAAAATAGTATTCTACTATTAGCATTCATTCCTTTTTAATGGCTACTATTCGATTGACTAAATTGAACTCGATCATGTCTACCACTAATAGTAGATGTATGATAATTCTAGAATATAAAAGTATCGATAACTCCATAATTGACAAAATATTTCATTACATGTTACGAAAAGTGTGGTTGATTTCACATCTAAGTCCAAATATCATAATTGATTTTTCTTTTTTTTTTTTTTTTTTTTTTTTTACATCTCGTGGCAAGCCTGCTACCTAAATGATCATAAGTTTCACATTAATATTATTAATATCAAACGACCATCATGGGATAAACCTATAAAGTTATGCAAGTGGGAATTATTCATTGCATTATTTTATAAGTGGAAGCTCACCAGAAAAAAGTAAACAAACTAGTTGACTTTTTTTTTTTTGGTTGCTGTACTTTCTAGTTGTTTGATCCAGTTTCACATGTTTCCCAATTCTAATCTTCTTCAGAAACCCTTTATCATTTTGAAGAGAAAGAAAACTTTGTTTCTTTAAGTGATGGTGTTCATGGCTTCCCGGCGGCCGTTTGCAGTGTTGCTAGTCTTATTTTTAATGGTGGTATCCGCTGCGTCAAGTAAGCCTCATAAAACCCTTGACATTCATGGTGTAGGTTTGGGATAGTTCTTTAATTACAATTCATTTTATAATAATATTGTCTTTTTGATCAGCGGGGAGACATAAAGATGGAGTAAAAGTTGGTAATATTCAGCATCAGGTACTCTCTCTCTCTCTCTATGAACATATACACACATATCTACGTATGCATTTTTCTGTGTGTGTGTGGGTGTTGATAGGTGTGATGTTAGAAGTGAGAAACTCCCAGGACACTATTTATAGAGGGGATTAGACGATGTGATTCATAAATTTTAATTTCTTTTTCTTTTGTGATATTGTTTAGTTCTATACAATATTTCTTAGCCCCTGTTTGACATAGATTAAAATTAAAATTTTAATTTAAGTTAAAATCAATAATTAATTTTACTCACATATGTCATGTAACTCACAACTTTTCAACTACATATTTCATCAACTTTTATCAAAATATACTAAAAATCTGATTTTATCCCAAACAAGGGCTTAGAAAAGTTTTATATTGAAATTTTGAGAACAAAATGAGCTTAAATTTAAATACCACCTTCCATTTGCCAATTTAGCTCAGACAACCAAGTCACTTTTTTTATTTTTTTCCCCTTTAAAACGAGAGCATCTTTAAGATATTAAAAAACATATTTTACAATTGAGGAAGCTTATATAAATTTAGAGAGTAAAATAAACTATATATTAAACACTTATTGTTTTTTCCTATTTTTTTTTTTTTTAATCACTAGCTTCCCTCTAAATTATTATATTATTTTCCTCCATTTAATACATTTAATTATAGAGAGTGAGCAGCGATCATCGAATTTTGAGAGTTAAACTCACTTTCTAAATTAAAACGTTAATTTAAAGAGTTTTTTAGAACATAATATTAAAAGTTGATTCTTTAAAAACAAAGAGCATTTTATTTTTTAAAAAGCCTATTGAAAATGCTATGGAGGGTGTATACTATTTCAATATGAGTTGAAAAAAAGTGTCCAAATTTATTTTTCTTGAAATTTGTGTAGGATATTGAGGGGTTAAGAGGTGATGGTGAAGCATCAGTTGTGGATATTAGACTAGTGGAAAGAAGGATGAATGTGATGCTTACAGATTATGAAGGAACAGGAGCAAACAACGACCATGATCCTAGAACTCCTGGAAGATTTTAATTATTTATCTAGTTTTTTAATACGTTATATCATGTTTCTGGCTATGTTTTGTTTAATCCTTAATCTTTGGCTGTTTCTTTCTACATCTGTAAACGTTAATCACATAATTTGTCCGATCCAGGCGTGCACTGTTTTTGTGTGGAGATTGTTTGATAATTACATTTTTTAATATCTATGATTCAACTTTGTTTTTTTGTTCTATATGATGTCTTTGATAATGATATTCGTCCAAAATATTTGCTAATGTACTTTAAAATATGTGGTATATATTTAGTCGTACCTTCGTATTTAGCTACTGAGGCATCATTTACGAATTGTTTTGATACAATTTATAAATTAATTTATATTTTATCTAACCCAATTAAAATTAAATATATTTCACTTAAAAAGAGGCATTATTACACTCAATCCAAATACACCGAAGACAACCCTATTAGGCGATTATCCATCCCAATTAATTATTAAACCATACCTAATTACCCAATTTTCATGGCTCAATTTTGAGGTCCCCCCCCCCCCCCCCCCCCCCCCCCCCCCCCCCCCCCCCCCCCCCCCCCCCCCCCCCCCCCCCCCCCCCCCCCCCCCCCCCCCCCGCCCTTCTTTTTTTGATAATTATTTGCACCGGTAGTTGTATTGTTTTGCTCTGATGTGTGCTGAGATCCCTTAAATTTTGAGCTTAACAACGTTTTTTTATTAATTATTATTTGCAACATAATTTTCTGTTCAAGTCTCTCAATTTGTTATTTATTTTTTTAGGTTAGTTGCTAGATTTAGGATAGTTTGTTTATTTTTTATATTTTCAATTTGATTATATGCAAGTATTCATTGATAATTCTATTGCAAAGTTGATAGTTTAACGAATATATATTATTGTCATATTAACCAACCTATTTTCTTTTACTATCACGTTGGTGCAATTTAACTTGTGCGATATATTATTATTATTATGTTTTTACTAAATCGTGGCTTTAAATCGAACCAAATAGATAAAAGTGGTTCGGTTTGAAAATTTGTCACAAATCATCCAAACCAAATAATCTTCACCTTTATTAACTATCATATTCATACATTTCATAGAATTCACTATTATTTATTTTTATAAATTAATTTATAATTTTCCAAAAGGAGGCTTAAAATTCATTATATCCCATTTCTCCAACTTTACTTTTTTACTAAATAGGTTTGTTATAGTAAGAAACTAAAATGACGAAAATGCAAGTTCTTGAGTAGTCATACCTAGTGTTTTTGTCCGACATATTCAATTCCAACTGAGAATCTAATGTTAAACATAATTTCAATTTGATAATTTATGAGATAACGACATCGCGCACCACGTGCGCCATTTTTATACTACTACAATCAACCGATTGGCCAATTTTTGGGGAAATACAAAGAAATGGACTTTTGACTACCTCATATTTCCACTTTGGCCTTTGATCAGTAAATAAAATTTGAAAAAAAAAGGAAACAAAATTAAAATATAACTTTAGACAAGATAAAACCAAAAGTACCCCCCCTCTATTTCACAGCCCAAAATCGATAGAGCTCACAAGAGAAAATCGATCCCGAAATCGACCAAAAACCACCACCAAAAAAGTCGACGAAACTGACCACAAAGTCACCGGCGCCAACAACTACAAAGACAACCCCGTCACTGGTGAAAGAGAAGGTTAGATTTTGTGTTTAAAATCGATTTTTTAATGTAAGAAATTCGAATGATTTTTACTTTTTTTTTTTTTCCAGTTATTTGTGCATATTTAAGTACATCTATTTGAGTATTAGTGATTGTGAAGAAATTTGATGTTAATAGTTGTTAATAGCTTCATTAACGGAGCTCTCCACCGCCGAAAATGGAGATTTTCGGCGATTGAGTATTTCAATAGCGCCGACTATTAAAAGATTTAATTTTTCGAATATTAAAAAATATGTTTATTCTATATTTAATTTTTAATATTGTTTTTTTAATTTATTTTTAATATTTATAAGTATTTCTTCAATTAAATAATATTTGTATTCCAAATGTAATTAAATATATTTGTATTCTTTTTTATTTTAATAATTTTCTTTTGTTTTAATTTTTATATATAAAATTAAATAAATAATTTTAAATTGATAATTACGAAAATAAATATTATTTTTTAACAAACTAGCAAATTCTTATTTTTTTTCTTTTTAATATTTTAAGTAATTTAAAATTCTTTAATTAAATATTATTTGTAAATTAATCATTAATTCTTTTCAAATGTAATTAAATAATATTTATATCTATATATATATATTGTTTACTTAACTTTAATAATTTTCTATTGTTTTATTTTTTATACATAAAATTAAATAAATAATTTTAAATTGATAATTACAAAAATGAAATATTATTTTTTAACAAATTAGAAAATTCTTATTTTTTCCTTCTAATATTTAATTAATTTAAAATTCTTTGTAAATTAATCTTTAATTTTTTTTCCAATGTAATTAAATAATATATATATATATTGTTTACTTAACTTTAATAATTTTCTTCTGTTTTAATTTTTATATATAAAATTAAATAAATAATTTTAAATTGTTAATTACGAAGATGAAATATTATTTTTTAACAAATTAGCAAATTCTTATTTTTTTCCTTTTAATATTTTAATTAATTTAAAATTCTTTGTAAATTAATCTTCAATTTTTTCAAATGTAATTAAATAACATATATATTGTTTACTTAACTTTAATAATTTCCTCTTGTTTTAATTTTTATATATAAAATTAAATAAATAACTTTAAATTGATAATTATGAAAATGAAATATTATTCTTTAACAAATTAGCAAATTCTTATTTTTTCCTTTTAATTAATTAATTTAAAATTCTTTAATTAAATATTCTTTGTAAATTATATCTTTAATTTTTTTTCAAATTTAATTAAATAATATTTATATCTTTTATTTACTTTTAATATTTTCCCTTTCTTTAAATTATTTATATATAAAATTAAATGAAGAAATTTAAATTGATAATAACCAAAAATGAAATTTGAACTTTTATAACGCAATTAGCAAATTATTTTTTCCTTTTATTTTTTAATTTAAAATTCTTTCTTCTGTGTAGTTGTTAGAATTTGGTTCACTTAATTTTCTGAGATTATGTTGTATTTCATTATCTTATGTTTCATGTGCTAATATTTAAATTTTTGCAATATGAAGTACCACTTGGATACGACTTTGAGATAGATGTCGGGTAAGGCTACCTGGAACGATAGCCTTAGCAGTTACACTGCTGTATTGGACATGCTGGATGAGTAGAATGCAGATATGCTACATCGGTCCTTTCTTTGGCCCTTGTACAAATTGAGAGCTGTGTAGTTCTTGGGACAGATCATCGATGCCCTACTGTATCGGTTGCTGAGTCCAGTCGATGATAATGCCCTCCACTTTGGCCTTAGGGGAAAAATTGACAGTTTCTCTATGTTCGACTTTGCCCTGATCATTGGATTAGAGATTACAGGCGATGATGCAGCTCATGTCGGTACTCAGAGAGGCAGGGGATGGTGCTTCTGTCGTAGTTGATGGACGCGATCAGGGGGTATAACTATATGTTAGACAGACTGAAGCTCGGCCTGGTCTACATTCTTGAGAGTATGTTGTGATGTCACCACAGGAAAACTACGATCAACCCCTTCCATCTGGAGATCGTAGACGATCATGATGTCTTCAACACATATCCATGGGGCCGAAGATATTTCAAGAACACGGTGCACGTTTTCACCATATCACACTCAAGGCCGAAGGGGACCATACGTAAGTACGATACATACGGATTGCCCCTGACAGTGCATGTATATGTTTGACATAATTTATTATAAAAATAATTTATTTTATAATAAATATGAATATAATAATTTTTCGATTTGAAAATCTGGGCGTACGAGACTGTCCCCCTCATAGGTACCTGATTTGAGAGGTGAGGGGAGGCACTTCCCTCCAATACATCATTGGCGAGCATCTCGAGCAGAGGGATGTCCAACCAGCAAACTGCTATTAGCTCTCATTGACGACCCTCAGATGAGATAATACATTTGCGATTTATGTTGTGTGTAGCTCCAAAATCTGATCATATTATTATTAACTAGTCAAAATGTGGATATGCCAGCTTGAAGTCATAAATGAGGTGATGCCATCAATGGAGGAGGAGGCTCGTGGTTATATGCGTGCATTGGCCGCTCCGCACAATGAAGACGACCGAGTGTCCGATTCCATCCGAGGCCGAGATGATGTATGTGAATGGAATATAATTTTCATCCCTACGCGTTAGCTAATTTTCATTTAAAAAATAATTTTTAATGTTCCATTTGTATAGGAGCGCGATCCAGTTGATCGACAATCACTTCCGTCGAGGGCATCATCTCTACGAGACCAGGTGTTTGATTCTGTCCTGGACTGAGATCGGGTATGAGAATTGAATATAATTTATTGATTATCATTTGTATGAGTTTGCCTATTTTAACTAAGTTAATAACTTTTAAAGTTATTTGTGTAGGAAAATAGTCCAATTGATCGTCGATCACCTCCATCGATGAGAACTCTTTATCCTCTATCCATGCACCTCTCCCGTGGATCTTTCACACACAGTGATCTGTATGTCCTTCTGACTGGATTTATGGAGGAGATGAGAGGGGAGGTAGGGGCGCTACGAGAGGAGGTAGGGGTGATGCGACAAGGAATGAGTGGCGAGATATCGAGTTTACGCCGATGAGATCTCTTTCTCCTCCATCTATTTTATTAAGTAAACCTCTAAACCAAAAATCTTCTTTTATAGCTTTTATGGTAGCAATATACTCAGACTCAGTAGTGGACTGAGCAACAATACGTTGTAGTCGAGACTTTCAAAGGGTCACATAAAGTAAACACATAAGAGGAAGCATATTTCTCATAATCTCTATTACTACGATAGTCAGCATTTGTGAAATATTTAAGTTTCACACTCATTACTAGCGTTATAAACTAACCCAACATCAAATGTACTATTCAAGTACCTTAGCAACCACTTTAATGCTTCATAAGCTTTGGGTCTAGGACACATTTACAGTGAAAGCCAAAACAGGTATAGTGCAGACCATAAGGTACATAACAAAGCCAATGACATTAGAGTGGGAAACTCTACTCATAAAATCTTTTTATTTATCATTAGCAGGTGGTTGTTAATAAAATAGTTTACAAAGGCACATAAGTAGGTTCGCAATTAATTATGTCAAACTTCTACAAACCTTTAAGCATGCAAGGAGTTTGATGCACATATAAGTAAGAATTAGACATGTTACGCCTAACATGACGAGGATCCAGTGGGTCCTATATGGTAAGCTCCAGTGGGCCCACACTCCACGTCACTTTGCCTAGAGCCAATTTATGCGAACCCCCATATGAAGAGGCTGAACCCATTTGACCAAGTCGATCCTATATAGAGAACCTAACCGTCATAGCGGAGCGAGACAATAAGGGGGCCTACGAGATATTTTTTATGCAAATTCTTAGTATGGGATTGATGTGATAATTCACTGCTAGCGCCATCCTATCCAACCAATCAAGTCAAGTCCAAGCTCCATGTGAGATTTATGGGCAACAAAATAGTATTAGTATTTAATGCTTATGATTAATTGATACATTTGACAAGAGGCCTCAGTCGTGTGAATTAGGCCACGTATCTTTCATCCTACGGTTGGTATTCATCATATTCTATTATAAAAGTTCACACAATGTGTCATTCCAAAGGTAATGCAAGTTTGGAAGCTCAAACTACAACTTTGCTATCGTTACTGTTATTATCATGAAATCCCTAAAAGCTGACCCCATTTTTTACATTAGAGGCTTTCTCCAAAATCCCCTTCCCACACTCATGTATTTATTACTCCAATTGACTTAACCATCAGAGTGCATGAAGGCAACTTCACCACCACCAGAGGAAGCCAAGTATGCAGGAATCCGGCTTGTGTGGACTTGACAGACCTTGTGATCTGTTGGCCACGTTAGAGGTACAAATTCGAGGTTAAATATTTACACCATTTGTAGGAAACCACACTGTAACCACAAACATCCTTGTTCTGGAAGCCATTGGTAAAAGAAATGTTTCAAACTCCACCTTTGAAGAAATTTTTTTTTTCTTGAAGAAATAATGAGTAAAAGCGCTGAGAAAGTATTGTTTAAAGTGTTTTTTAATACACAAGTTGTTAGTATACTATGAGTTTCAGCCATTATAGATCCCCATGTAAGGGGTCAACATGAGGTTTCTGTAGAAGAAGCTCTCTGGACCAATGTCAATGTTTGTCGACCCCATCACCAGCATCGTCGAGGCGATGACAATACATCATACCTTGTAAGAGAAATGGAGAGATGACTGCAAACATGAGGAACATAGCCCAAGAAAATACTACCATGCAATAGTTACTTATACAAATGTAAGGACAGACTGGACATCAAATGCCTCAACAATGTGCTTTCCAGCAAGATGAGGAGAAACATAATCAAAGGGCTTATTCTCAAAGGCAAAGAAGATAGGCTAGCCCAGCTGAAAGAGCGGTAGAGGTAGAGGTAGACATGTAAACTAATTACACCTCTAGTTGACCAGTTAACGACTTATCCAAAGGGATAGAAAATTTTCCTTCAGAATATGCACATGAGTATGGATCTCAAAGATTCACAAGTGTATTTGATGGAATTGGCCCTTCAGTGCATAGAAATAGGCCTAACAGCCACTTCCTATGCAAAGGCCACAAAGGTATGGGCAAAGTTATGAGCCCGAAGAGGTCTTTCCACCTAGAAATATGTAGAAAAGAAGAGATGCTGCAAATTTGAGAAACCAAGTAGGCACATCACAGCTATCCTGATACCAAGCTGAGGAAGATTTGATTAGCCTGTATAGATCTTTTGAACTAGTGATAATGACAAAAGTCTATCATTTTCATAAGAATTAAGAAACGTCCATGTTCTAAACCACTTTGTACCACAAAAAATTCCCACGTATGTGGGGAAGGTGATCCGACAAAATATCTTAACTACTACAAGACCCACATGAGCTTGAAAGGAGCTTCACTTGCAGTAAAGTGCTTGCAGTAAAGTGTAGAGCCTTCCACCTCATACTTATAGGGACTGCTGAGATATGGTATAGCCATATATCGACTAGAAGTATCAGGAATTGGCCAGATCTGAAAAAGGCTTTCTTGAACTAATATCTATCAAGTAAAAAGAATAGACCCTGATTCAACGTGTATTGGATATTAGGCAATAAACAGGAAAAACATTGAAAGTTACTTAGCCTGTTTTATAGATGAAATGACTTATTATGAGCAAGTCACCAATAGAGAGGCTCTTTCAGCTTTGAGAGGCAGCCTCAATAAGAATACCATATAAAACATGACATCATACCACCACAATTCCTAAGTGGAAATGATGAGAAATAGATTGCCAATGAAGAATTGATAGACCATCACAACCAATCCCAATTTTCGACCCTCTATGACCAAATATCTCCTTTCTTCGCTTGTAAGATACAAATTTCAAAACTTTATTCTTTCTACTATTCCCCAAGGTGTGCTTTGAGGTTGAATTTTAATAAAATATTAATCATCATCTTCTCTAGTTTGGTTCGATTTTACTAATTGTAGCTCAACATATTGACAAATGAAGATTCTCTTTATTTTTTATTGCTTCACATTCTAAGAATCAACTAAGCTAACAATCCCTCGTCAAGCAGTCTAATTCTTTCAAATAAGTGTTTGGGGGCTTAATCATAACATATAGCTGCATAATTTAATTTTTTTTTCTCTTTTCATTTTTCTTTTATCTTTTGTGTGAATTTCTCCCCATTAAGCTTTCTAAATGATCCCTGTAGCGAGTTTTCGATCGATGACTCTCAAATCAGGTGACTTTAGGGCACCAGATTTTTAAATACCCTTATATGTTTAATCACTCGAGTCATAAAGGCTACGAAGAGAAGCTTCATACTAAGACAAGATTTTTTTTTCAATGATTAGTGCAATACCCCTTATTAAACACTTATTCTCAAAAATCGACTCCCACCTTAAAATGTTAACCTAGTTTCATCTTATTAGTTTCAGACAATCCTAACTTTACAATCCAAACAAAAGTTAGCACACATGGAATCCACAATTGTCTCTACGTTTAAGGATGTATGACATAGTTGATGTTTAGGTTTAGCATCTAAGGTCCATTAATTTCCACCTACTCATCAATATGGATCAAATTATTCCTTCGTAATACAAAACATAAATCTAGTGCTAAAAAATATCCCATTTCACATGACTAAGCATAAATTAACTTAACACATAATTTATCCATAATTTACATACCAACTCTATGCATCAATATATTCATCATTGTTAGCAGATTATCCAACCTACACAAGCATGCAACAATACATAAAAGAAGTAAATAAAACTGAAAAGTAGATGATTTTTGTTCTTTTTTGTGTTTTTTTTTTCCACACAAGCATGCAACAATTTAAAAAAAAAGACTCGATGAAACATCATCTCCCAAACTTATACTGACATTGTCCTCAATGTCTAGAAATAGTGTAAGTAGTAAACAAAATGTAAGGACAAAAAGGATCAGGTACTCCCTTGGTATCAGTCCGTAGGTGGTGGATGGAAGGGCATGAAAGTTTCGGAACCAGATGGATCCGACGTGGATGGCGGTGGATGAGTGAATCGAGAGTACAAGTCTTGCATCATAACATACATATAATATGTTTATGTGTGTCCTCCGACTTTCTGTACATGACCTCCTCCCTGATATACATGTCTTTAACCTGTCCTGTGCATCTATCTAATCGTCTCCCCATGAGGTCATGCTTCCTACATAAAGTAAAAAGGGATCAAACGTGATAGTGCAGCATAAAACCTTTTTTCTGACCTATAATTCACACAAAATCACCTATTTTCGCTATTGAACCCCTAAACTTAATGCAAACACTACCATGAACTTATATAAACTGAACACATAATCAACTATCCTAACGTATGGATGAAAATGCCTAAACTAATTTAAATATACGAAGACATGAAATTTTTTATTAAATGCTTAAAAACTAAATAAATAAAAGGAAAGAAGATTGAGTTGCCTAACAACAAGCACTTGTTTATAATCCTTAGCTCGACTTTGTTATTTTGGCTATTTACGGTGGCTTGAAAAGTGAGTTTTCAGCCTTGCACTAGCAGTTATTCTTCAATTCATCATTGAGCCTCTAGATTATAAGATTTCCATTGTTGTCCCACCTAGCTATTCCACATATTTCCTTCTTGTTCTTGTGACTTTTCCAATAGTCTATCATTTTGCACTCTTTTATGTCTTATGGTTGCTTGAGTGGAGCATTAATGGTGAAACTTTGTTTTTTTTCTTCTACCCTTAAGATAATTTCACATTTTTTGAAATCTATTAATGCTCATGCAGATGATAGGAATGGTATCCCCAAAATTAATGGCATGTGTTGAACATCTATATCAAGGATGATGAAATCAGCAGGAAAGAAATTAGCTCCGACTTTGATGAGCATACATTTACTATTCCATAAAGATGCTTAAGTGTCTTGTCAGCCAACTGTAGGATTATTTATGTTGCTTTTGGATCATCGAATTCTAATTTTATGTAGATAGATAGTAGTATCAGATTAATACTTGCTCCAAAATCAATTAAAGCATTTAAATGATGTGAATTTCCTACATAGCAAGGTACTGTGAAACTCCCCGAATCTTTTACTTTAGGAAGAAGCATCCGCTTTATGATTGTGCTACACTCTTCAGTTAATGCCACTGTTTTATCTACTGGTAGCTTTCTCTTCTTGATCAATATCTCTTTCGTAAACTTAGCATAAATTGAAATTTGTAGAATGACGTCAATGAAAGGAATGTTGATGTAAAGTCCTCTGAGAGCATTCAATAACTTCTTAAAATTCTTTTCTGACTTATTCTTCTGCAACATTTGAGTGAATGAGACTGGAGGTGCATATTTATTTACAGGAACGTTTCCTTTAACATGTGGACTATCTGACTGTTTTTCTTAAATAACCTTTACTGAATCTTTAGATTAACCACTTATTCCTCTCCCGTGGTAGGTACCTGATTCTCCTATGTCTCTTTATTCTTCATTGTGATTTCTAGCAGCCGAACTGCTCTTCTCGTTGTGATGGCCTGAACTCGTTCATTTTTGGACTGTCTTTGAAGCTGTTGAGGAAATGGAATAGGCGTCACATAAGCTCGAACCGAGTTAGTAGGCTTGATTGATGTTGCCTCAATAATAGCATAATTCGCAGCTTCAACTACTAATACCTGCTCATTTGGGTTCTTTTTTGTGTCGCTCGAAAGGACACCATGTGTTCTGGTTGTAATGTAGTTGCCATTTGACCCATCTAAGTTTCCAAAATTTTAATTGTAACATTTTGGTTATGGAGAATAATTTCAGTCTTGGACGTGTATTATCCCAATAATTCCTCATCTGATGGCTTTCTTGGTTGTTGTTATTGTTGTTGCTGTTGTTGAAATCTCAGATGTTTAGTTTGAAAATTTTCTCATTGACCTTGATAATTAACCCACGAGAGATTTGGATGATTCTTCCTACCCGAATTATGTGCTAGAGTAGGGGTTGTCCTATTACCCCTAGAAATTTTGCTTATAATTAACCTCCTCAGGCCGGATTATATGTGTGGAGGCTAAAAGACATCTTTCTATAATATGATCAACCCCGTACCATTTGTAAACCGGTTTCAGCTGGTGTACCATATTCATATTTTGAGTAAGATTGTCTAATTTCTTTGTCAGTGCTTCCATTTGGGCTACTAATGAAGTAGTTATGTCAATGTTGTGTACTCCTGCTGTCTTCCTTGGCACTTCCATGTCTAACGGTTACATGGATTGATTTTCTGAAATTCTCTCAAACAGGTCTAAGACATTATCCAAAGGAATATCCAATATTGACCCTCCTGCAGAAGTATTGGCGATGTTACAAAATTCAAGTCTCGGGCCAGAAATAGAATATGCAAATCTTTGATTCTTTAGGAATATTTAGAGTAGACCACTTCCAGAAGTAATTTTTAAATCTTTCCCATGTTTCTGGATAGCTCTAAGGTCCTTTTTCCGACAGTATGGATTTCATTTATGATATAATGGACTCGAGATAGCGGGAAGAATTTCAACTTGAACTTTTGTATCATGTCATCCCATGAAACGATGCTCCCAGGAATTAGAGAATTTAGTCATTCTCATGCGCCCTCATTTAATGTGTGAGAAAATAGGCGTATTTGAAACGCATCCACAGATATGTAATCGTGGTTGATCATATCGCAAAGCATCAAAAAGGTTTGAATGTGTTCATGATGATTTTCTATTGATCTCCTAGTGAACCTGATGTCTTGATGATTCTGAAACAAGTTGATGACGTCAGGTCTAATATAGAAGTTGGCCTGCCCAAAAGGTGGATATATAATGGCTTATTGCACTGGAGCTAGTACCGGATTTACATAATCCCTCACTAAAGCTTCTCCATTACTTGCAACTGCCCTTGGTAGATCTGACTGAGGTAGTGGTAAAGGATTCTGACCCGATTCTGATGCTAATTTTTTGCCATTTCTCTCGCTAGTCTCTACTCTCTTCTTCGCTATCTGAAAGTTCTTTCGATTTCGGGATTTATAGGAAGAAGCTCGATCTCGTTAGAATTTTGCATAAACTATGATTTCCTGGAAAAAAAAAAAAAAAGTAACACGAGAGACCTAACTCTTTCAATAAATAGCCTAAAACAAAACAAAATAAAAATAAATAAAACGTCAAATCTAAAAATAACTAATAAACTCAAATTAAATAAATTATTCCC
Organism: Osmanthus fragrans; assembly: GCA_019395295.1. Taxonomy (NCBI): domain Eukaryota; kingdom Viridiplantae; phylum Streptophyta; class Magnoliopsida; order Lamiales; family Oleaceae; genus Osmanthus; species Osmanthus fragrans. Next base: position 17,525,393 of record CM033343.1, on the reverse strand, counting down.
CGACAATGGCGTCAAAAATTTGTTCGTAAAAAATTGACAAGTGTGCAGGGTCGTTGACAAGTAATACGTGATGAGTAACGTGTATCGTCTCACGAGAAATAAAATTTAATAGAGTGTACTAATCTTTAATTAAATTCAAGGTAAACAAAAAAAAAAATTGATTTGTGGTTTTTAATTATTCTAAATTAATCTAATAGAACTTGAAAAATTCAAGTTTTGTTTATGTATGGGATGAGAATATTGGATTACGAATCCACCTACTATTATCTATTCCAATTCTCAATTACGTTGCTAGTTTCGTTCTTGCATTCTTAATAATTGATAATTCTATTGTAATTAATTTTATTTTTCAAGACCAATTAAATATAATCTAATCATGACATAGATCTATTCCTAAGCTAAATTTGAATGAATAGAACACATTCAACTTCACAATTATCTAAAAGATTGCACACGTGATAAATAGTATTTCTGAAATTTATTGCACGTGTTAATCAAATAGTGTTCTAAACTTATTGTGAGCCTCCCAACACTACAACAAACAATCTTATATTCAATTGGTACAATATATATATAAACTTCCAATAGTGCAACCCTTTTCTTCTTAATCCACCAAAAGTCCAAATTCCAGCAGTTTGATTGAATATTAATCCAATAGCAAGCCCAACATGCAAAGCCGAATTATTGTATTAGGAATCAAAATTGCTTTTCCATTTAAGTGCCCATAGCCTTTTTTCATAAGAATAAAGTCCAAATTCACATAAGTTCCTTCCACTTTATCAATTGGTCCAAGACCCAATTATGGTATTATTTCTCTCTAAAAATTTCACTTCTTTCAAATTGATACAATTTAGTCCTTCGATTTCTATTGAATGGCCACTTCGCCTTGCTTCCCTTTCCAATTGCTTCAAATGAGTCCATAACTAAAAAGAAAAGAAAATTAACTCAAGTTAAAGTAGAAATTAATAATATTTATGACATAAATGTTTAGTAATATGGCCTAAATAAGTGTACAAATTGTACTAACCAGTCAAACATTGGTTGCTACCACTTTAAATATCGTACCCTTTTTGGCATACGAAGAAATTGGACCTGATGCCAAGGGGCAATCAAATCGCCCAAGAGGTAGAGGTAGAGATAAGAGCAATGAACCTAGAAATAGGCCCTATTGTACTTACCTCGAACATACAGTCATGGCATAAATGATTGTATGTCCATGCCACATCACACCGAGAAAATCTGTGTAATTTCAAGAAAGAAAGTGCTCGCCACATACAACAAGATATACCCCCGTCTAGGCATGATCAACAGCTTCGATGAGATGAGACCAGACGACATCCCAGTAAAGAATTTCCTAGACACACGAGTGATGAAGACAAGAACATGCCTAGAAGTAGCCAAAGATAAAGGAAAGAACTCCCAACTGACAATGAAAATGCCCCTATTATGGAGATATATACTATTATTAAGGGTCCACAGGTTGAAGGAGAATCAAGAAATTCATAAAGAAATTAAACTAGAGAGGTCAATGTTCCCCCATGACGAGCTATATAGTCAACAACATCCTTCATGGGACTAGAAGCACGCCACCTATTACTTTTGCACAAGAAGACACTACGGGTATACATTATTCCCATTGTGATGCATTATTGGTAAATGCTATTGTTGTAAGAAATAGTCTGAAGCACATGTTGGTGGACAATGGAAGCTCCGTCAATATCCTATTTGGGGCTACTTACGACAAAATGTTGACACATTACGAGTTTACTCCCATGGCCTCTCCCAATATGGTTTCACCGGGGATAACATCATTCCTAGGGAAAAAATCAACTAGGTGAAGAAAATGGGGTCGTCTCCCTTCACGGTACATCATTTCATGAAATTTCTTATTGTAGACCACATGTCAACCTGTCATGGTATATTGGAACAAACTGCATTGAATGATCTTTGGGCTATCACCTCCATCCATTACTTACGTATGAATTTCGCTACTGAACGTGGCATCACTACAGTTAGAGGTGATCAAATTGGATCAAGAGAATGTTGTCTTAATTCTTTGAGAAAAGTTGAACCTCGGAGTGTTAACATAGTATTGGTGGATACTAAAATGCTTGATGTACTTGGAGTAGGGCAAACCCTTGAACATGGGGGAGACACCAAAATGGTAGATGCACCTACAAAATTGATGATCCCTGAAGAAAGTACCATGGATGAGAGATTGGATCCTCGAATCATGGAGTCCAACTCTCAAGCTGCTCTAGTAAAAGAGTTGGAATTCTTCTCAGTAGACCCACAAAATCCCACGATATGATCCAAGTAGGAAAATAGCTAAATTTGGAATATAAGAAGAAGCTTACGGGCTTTCTGCTCAAAAATCTGGATGCATTTACTTGGAGACATGAAGTTATAGTAGGCATCAACACCAAGATCAGTTGTCCCCACCTCAATATTGATCCAAAGTTCACTTCTCATAGGTAGAAGATAAGAGCCCTTAACCCGAAAGATATGGGGCCTTGAAGGAAAAAGTGAAAAAACTGATATCCAATGGGTTTATAAGAGAGGTCACCTATCCCAAATAGATCTCTAACTCAGTCCTGGTAAAGAAACATAATGGAAAATAGAGGGCATGCATAGATTTCTCCAACTTTAATTAGGCATGTTCCAAGGACAGTTTTCTACTTCCATAGATAGACCAACTTGTGGACCCTACTAGGTGCATAAGCTATTGAGCTTTATAGATGCCTATTCAAGATATAATTGGATCCCCGTGTACCCATCAAACGAGGAAAACATCCCATTCATTATTATTAGGTGATGCCCTTTCTCTTGAAGTATGCTAGGGCAATTTCTGAGAGGGTTGTCAACAAGATGTTTGCTGACCTCATTAGCAAAACTATGAAAGTTTATGTTGATGACAGGTTGGTGATGAACCTTAAGGCCGTGGACCATGTTAAGCACATCGATTCTGTCTTTCAAGTATGAAGAAGATATATGATGAGGCTAAATCCCATCAAATGTGCCTTTGGGATTGCTTCTGGGACGTTCCTAGGCTATATGGCCAATGAAAGAGGTGTAGAAGCCAACCTGAAAAGATCAAAACCTTGATTGATATGAGGTTTCCTAACATACCAAATAATGTACAAAGTCTCCCAAGTCAATTAACAACCCTGAGCTATTTTGTTTCAAAGGCCACCGATAAATGCCTTCAATTCTTCAAAATTCTTAAAGGAGAAAAAGAGGTTCCAATGGGATGAAGAATGCGTAAAAACTTTCCAAATGCTGAAGAAGCATTAGGGACAGACCCCCTCGTCTCAAAAACTAAAGAAGGAGAATCATTACTATTGTATTTGGTTGTCTTTGCAGAAGCTGTAAGCTATATACTTGTGAGGGAAGAAGGTAGCTTACATATACCTATTTATTATGTAAGCAATGCCCTTTTGTCAATAGAGACTCGCTACGCTGACTTGGAGAAGCACACCCTCTCCTTGATTACCGCTTTGAGAAAGTTGTGGTCATATATCTAGGCCCATAGCATACAGGTGTTGACTAATTTTTCACTTAAGCATGTGCTTCATAAACCTGATGCCACAGACAGATTAATGAAATGGGCTATCGAGCTAAGTGAATTGGATGTTGTTTACAAGCCAAGAGCCTCTATAAAAAGGGCAAACACTTGTTGATTTCATAACACAATTTGCCAACATTCCGGATATAGAAATGATGATGGAACCAGTGGAGTCGTCCACATGGAACCTGTTAGTTGATGGCTCTTCCAGAGAAATAGGTACAGGGACTGAAGTGGTATTAGTTAGCTCGGAAAGTCATAAGCTCAATTGTGCAGTAAAGTTTGGATCTAAGGACTCCAATAATGCAGTTGAATATGAGGCTTTACTTGCTTGCCTCATATAAAGTGAAATGCAAGTGAAGAGACTTGTGGTTAATAGCGATTCACAACTGGTGGTGAGTCAACTAAATGACAACTTCACTGCAAGGGACAAAAGTATAGCAGCATACCTCAAAAAGGTTATGGATCTTCTTCATCTTTTGGAAAATTTAAGTTGCCTCAAATCCCACATACTGAGAACATTCATGTCAATGCCTTATTGAAGTTGGCTAGTAGCAAGGATTCAGAGCTACTTAAGATGGTACCAATTAAACACCTTGCCAGACCCTCCATCTCCAAATGAAGAGAGGTCATGTAGATTGAAGGAACCCTATCTTGGATGCAACCAATTATTGTCTTTCTCAAGGATCAAGTCTTACCAGATAATAAGGAAGAAGCCAACAAGCTTAGAAGAAGAACTGTTCATTTTGTGCTCCAAGATGAAGTGTTATACAATAGAGGTTTTACCTCGTCCCTTCTCCAATGTAGTATGGAGAAGGGGCTAATTATGACATTCACGAAGGAGTTTATGGCAACCATACATGAGGCACAACACTTGCATATAAGATATAAGACAAGGATATTATTGGCCAACTCTCAGGAAAGATGTACTTCAATTTGTAATGAAATGCGATAATGTTCAGGTTTTTCCACAATCCAGAGGCAACCCTCTCAAAAATTAACTATAGTTTCGAGTCCATGGTCATTTGCCAAATGTAGAGTTGACCTTATAGGGGACCCTACCAAAAGGAAATAATAGTGATAGCTACGCTATTGTCATCATTTATTACTTTACCAAATGGGTCGAAACTAAACCCCTAGAAAAAACCATTGAGGTCAACACTTCCAAATTTATTTGGAAGAACATCATATGTTGATTTGAGATTTTTCATTTGCTTGTATCGGACAATGGAAGATAGTTTGACAACAAAAAAGTCATGGATTTGTGTGAAGAATTATGAATCAAAAAACACTTCTCATCACCTATCACACCTCAGGCAAATGGGCAAGTGGAAATAGTCAACAAAACCATCAAGCACACCTTTAAAAAAAAGCTTGATGCATCAAAAGAGGCATCGGTGGATGAGCTGACCCAGGTATTATGGTCAATTCGTACCACGAGTCGAACTACAACAGAAGAGACCCTCTTTTTTATAGCTCATAGGGCTGAGGCCATGATCCCTGTTGAGGTAAGACTATCTTCGGCTCGTTGCCTTTATTTTAATGAGATATCTAATAACGAGCTGAGGAGATATGAATTGGACTTCCTTGAAGAAACAAAAAATAATTCCCAAATGAAGCTCGCCTCCTACTAAAGGAAAATGGCTCGATACTACAACACAAAGGTAAAAAATAGGTCATTTATCAAATGATGTACATTAGTCACTAGCATAAATGTTGAACCGTGGAAAATGTCGAGTTTACAGTGAATAATTTATAACATTTTTAAAATGTAGTGGTCAAAACTCGACATTTTAAACTATAGTGAGCTATCAAAAACATAGACCTAAGTTCAATGACCAAAACTCGACATTTTAAACTTTAATAATCAATCAAAGACATGGACCTAAGTTCAGTGACCATTGGAACAATTAACTTGTATTTATTATTCTTCTTAAAAGTTTGGCTAATTCAAAGGTGTGTAACTAACTTTATGAAACTAATTGCATAAAGTACGTTTAGGTGGCTTAAAAAATTTGTGAACATGGGTTTAAATAGAAAGAAAATCTACGCTTTGGAATGTTAGCTGGGGTAAACTAATTTTTCATTTGCCCAAAAAGTACTAGTTAGAGAACATAATTTAGACCTTTTACTTGTTTAGTCAATTTTCACGTCTCTCAGTTTTTCACAAGAGGGTGAATTGGTTTGGGAAATAGAAGTTCAGAAGCATAATAAACATTTTGCCTTGCAAGATTTTTGGTTTAATTTAGAAATGGAAAATGGGTATTAAAAAAAGACATTTTTTGTACATTTATATCCATAGACCTTAATAACATTTCAAATATCAAGATTACCCGTTCAAGATAACTTGTGTTAAGGTTATACGTCGATGTTCACGTTAAATTCAACGTACCACAATTAAGAAATAGAGAGAGATTAATAATTATCTTCTTCACCAGATCATATTCAACAAATGACTTGAGGATATAACTTTTGTCTACATGCGTAGGAAAAACAATATTGCAGCGTATCAGCAAACATAATTGATTTATATATGTAAATAAGATAGTGAAGGTTTTATTTCATTTAAGGAGAAAAAAAAAATAAGACAAGAATTAAAAGGAAACATAAAGATATTATTACACTAAAATAAGAAATTTGCTTTTCCAAAATCCTAAATTAGAAAAGCTTCCACAACCAGGTGATCACTCGAATTTAAGAATGTCCTCTGAATGTCTTGGAACCTGAAAATAATTTGTTGAAAATTAGCAGCAGATTTGGTGTGGTTCTCAATATCTAGAGACTCAGATATTAACTGTTTGAATTTCCAAAATCCTAAACTAGGAAAAAAAAAAATTGAACTGCAAAAACACTTTTCTGTCAACATCTTAACAATTCAATACAGTCATATTTTCCAAAAAATACAGAACACGCAAAAAGGGATAACTCTGTGGGCGCTTAAGCTTTGAGAGATGGATTTCTTGAAATTTTGAAATATCTTCAAGAGGTTGTACATAAAAGATTTCTTTAAAAAATGTACAGTATGAATATGATGACTATAGTAAAGATTTTCTGTAGATTAAATTTTATTAAATTTTGCTGAAGTTTTCTGGGTACAATACCCAAAGGAGTTTCCATAATTTGGTTTAAATTATTTACCAGAAAATAGCTGTCACCATGCTGCAAACTCTGCATCAGAAAACCTTGTCCATTGACTTGAGCTGGAACTCCTGACGAATGAAACAACATAAAATTTTGTCCAAACATTGCTTTCATGTCCAGTGGCCCTCTTGGTATTTCTGTTGCAACTCCGTTGATAAAAACTGTAATCAATCCTGAACAGTGAAAATTATGAGAGAAATCTGTCAAATTGTGAAAAAAAATACTGTAATTTTTTTTTTTTTTGATCTACAATTTACAAGCATGTGTCTGCCTTAAGGACTCTGTGGGTGCACATTATTGGAATGGAGAAATAAGATTTCTCTTCTATTTTTTTTTCTTTATGCAGTTGAGTGTGAATCTAATGAATATTATTGTATATTTCATTATTAGGGTTCGAAGATAAAAGGGCAAAAAAAAATAAAAAATATGGAAAAAAAAGGAAAACTGAAGCAAATAATTAGGGCTAGTGAAAAATGCTAATTCATTACTGAGAAGAAACTGAATTGATCAAGGGGAGACTAAATTACCAGACTGGTACTGCAAATGAGAAGCATCTGAGGGGCAAAAAGTCAATTGAACAGAAGGATTTTGGTCGATGTCCGGGAAACCTGAGAGTGAGAACATATCATCAGAAGCATCATTTTCGGTGCAAGATGATGAACCATATATGCCGGAGCTTGAGGACAGAGGGAAATTATATAGGGAAGGCAGAGAACTTGTTGCAGTATTGTTTTCATACTGAATTGCACCACAACCACCACTCCACGGCTGAGTTTGTGGTGGTTCACCGCCTCTAAGTCTAAGACTAGCCTGAATTTGGAGCTGACGGCGGCGGGACCTTGACCGCCGGTTTTGGAACCAGTAGAAGACATTAGCATCACCAACGGCACCAAATTTCTCTAGCAGTTTTCGGATTCTCACTGTTTCCTCCTTTGGAGGATTCACCATCCCACTGTTGAAGATGGACTCGAGTATTAGGATTTGCTCCGGCTTTGGAGTCCATCGGGATCGAACCGGCTCGTTTCTCTCGCTTTCTGGGCCACCGCTCCGCGGACTACTGCTATCTTGTGCTTCATTTTCCATGGAAGGTAAAATATTGTATCAGGGCACAGACTCTTATGAGTGAAATAATAAAGAGAGAAAATAGAAGCACATATACACACAATAGTCCACATCGAGGATTCAAAGTATTTAAAGGCCATAGGGGTGCCACCTTCCTAAAATTACGATATTGCCACTCAATATATCCGGTCTTCAGTCGGAAAGTTGATAGGCGAAATTATTCAACATAGTATCTAAATATATATAAATATCCTATTTCAAGATTTGTCATCATCCATTTAGAAAAATCTCGCGTTGTTACATTTAGGATCCGTTTGATTCAAATATAGAATTTGAATTGGAAAAAAACGAATTATAGGAAATTGAATTGCCTAAAACTTGTTTTATTAGGAATTGTCAATTAATTGTATTTGATTGGTATAATTTTTTACCTGAAAAATGTTAAAATTTTCTATTTTTTTATATTCATTTGACTTCGTTTTTCATGGATATTGTCAATTAAAGGGAGATAATTTCTTACAATTGAGGATAAAATTTATTGGATTGCCAAAAAAGGAAAAAACAAATGTTGGAAAACGGGTTAATTTCAGAAATGGTCACTGAAGTTACATGAAAATTATAAAATGGTCACAGAAGTTCAAAACTTTCATGAACGGTCACTCAAGTTTCAGGTGCTTTCAAAAATGGTCACTGAAGTTTAAGATTTTCACCAACGGTCACTGAAATTTAGGAGATGTTTCACTAACGGTCACTGAAGTTACAAAAAGTTTCAAGAACGGTCACTGATGGATCATGCATTTTTTCAGTTTTTTGGGCGACTTTTTCGGCCACTTCCGACAACCAAAACCGCCGGATTTTGATACCTTTGGAAAGCTCACAATCTCCTCTTCAATTACCACCCAAAATCTCCCCCAAACTCCAAACGATTCGACCGGAAAATCGCCGCAAAAGTGGCCCAAAAAATTGGAAAAATCTGCCCAAATTTTTTCAAATTTTTGGGCGACTTTGCGGCGACTTTCCGGAAACTTCCGACCTCCAAAATCTCCGGATTTTGATACCGTTGGAAAGCCCACAATGTCCTCTTCAATTACCACCCAAAATCTCCCCCAAACTCCAAAAGATTCGACCGAAAAATCGTCGCAAAGTCAGCATGAAAAATATGGGCAGATTTTCGGCCTTTTTGGGTAGCTGACTTTGCGGCGATTTTTCGGTCGAATCTTTTGGAGTTTGGGGGAGATTTTGGGTGGTAATTGAAGAAGACATTGTGGACTTTCCAACGGTATCAAAATTCAGAGATTTTGGTGGTCGGAAGTTGCCGGAAATTCGTCGCAAAGTCGCCCAAAAAATTGGAAAAATTTGGGCAGATTTTTCCAATTTTTTGGGCGACTTTTGTGGCGATTTTTCGGTCGAATCGTTTAGAGTTTGGGGGAGATTTTGGGTGGTAATTGAAGAGGAGATTGTGGGCTTTCCAAAGGTATCAAAATCCGACGGTTTTGATGGTCGGAAGTGGCCGAAAAAGTCGCCCAAAAAATTGAAAAAATGCATGACCCTTCAGTGACTGTTCCTGAAACTTTTTGTAACTTCAGTGACCGTTAGTGAAACATCTCCTAAACTTCAGTGACTGTTGGTGAAAATCTTAAACTTCAGTGACCATTTCTGAAAGCACCTGAAACTTGAGTGACCGTTCATGAAAGTTTTGAACTTCAGTGACCATTTTGTAATTTTCATGTAACTTCAGTGACCATTTTTGAAATTAACCCGTTGGAAAACCAACAACCACCAAAAACCAAGGAAAGGGATCACGTGATGGCAAATGTGGAAAACAAATTCTTTGGAAAAAAATGTCATCAAACATGACAAAAGTGGAAAATGGAATTTCAGTTCCATTTCCATGGAAAAAGGGCTTATCCTACATAAATAAAAGAGTGAGTTTGAAATTACTGTTCATAAGCCGAATAAGCCCGAATGGCCACAACAAACGAGCCATGTTCAAATCAGCCGTTTAGCCGAGCCATTTTTTAGTTTTCATGGCTCTGTTTCTATGGAAGCGTGTCAACCTTTCTTTTTATTATTATTATATTATTATTTCTCGAGTTCCATTCTAAAAATCTGTATATTCAACTGTTTGCATTTAATATTTGCGTGTGAAACATGAACTCTTCTCAGCCACACCTTTGCTCTGTCATTTCTTATCTTTATTTTGTGTTTGACAAGAAACCTTTTGTCTTCTGTTTAGCATTCCCTTTTCATTCTTCTCGTGCACTTGTCTTCCATTTAGGTTTTCCCTTTTCATTATTCTCATGCACAAACCTTAGATCTGTCTTCTAACATTCAAATTTTTTGTAATTTCTCCTTTGACTCACAATCCATTTTGTTCCTACGCATAAATTGGTATTTGTTTTCTTGTTCAAAAGGCTTCGATGAACTGTTTTGAACGATGCTCACCAAGATCGAGGTCGCTATGAACCCAATCGACATTAAATACAGTAAGATCTATACTTGGTAAGTTTTGAACTAGCTTAATCTCGATTATGATTTTTTTCTTCCTGTTGAGTTTATTATTTTTATTTCTCGTGATATGTTCTTCTTTGTCAAGAGGTATTTTGATGTATGTGTTTATTTATCATTTGTCATTATTTATTTATTTATTTATTTTGGTTTCATTGGGTTTTAAATTAAATTTTTTTTTTTCAATTTTTTGTAACGAAAATAGGTTTGGTTTCTGCTTTCAAGTGATTTTTTTTTTTTTTTTTTTGTAATAAATTAATGTGCATTTGTTTTCTAAACATAAATTGGGTGTTTATATATGGAAAAACAACTGGATGCACACTGTTGGAGTTGGAACTTCATCGAAGCCCGTAAATATCGCCTCCCAGATTCCCATGCACATCAAAATATTCTGTGTCTAAATAATTTAGCCCCTTTCTGAGAAATAATTTCATCTACCTATATGAAGTGCGATGAATTGGTGGAACACGGAGATACTGCAGGAGAAAATGCTGCAGCAATAATTAAGAAATGCAAATATATCATTGGAATGTTGTCCGATTCGACTACGACCCTTTCAGTTAGTTGATAATTGCTCAAATAATTTATGTGAATTACCCTGTGATTTGGAGTTTCTCAATCATAATGCCATGTTTTGGTCATATTTCAGTGGTTTTCGATAAAGATGGTGTTCTAGAGCAAATGACTCCGGGAAAATGATACATTGAAATGTTGGATGTTCTATATATGGAGACAACGAGGTTCTCAAAGTTCTATGGAATCATGCCATAGTCTAATGTTTACTTTTAATGCTTGCGTGTGAATCATTTACCCTGTATTCTGTCATTTCATTTCCCATCTTCATCATTCATTTTGGGTTTGGCAAGAAACCTTTTCTCTTCCTCTTTCGTTTAGCATTTTTTTTCCCTTTTTCTTTTTCATTCTTTCTCGCGGTCTTATGTATTCTGTGTTGTTTATGATGGATTGAATATGCTATTGTGTTAAATATATGGGTTACAAAAGTTTAGTTGAAGTATGTGCTTTTATATTTAAGTGTGCTTTTACATGTGGAACTTTTCAATTTTCAGCCATAAGTTTACTCCATCATTTATCACTTTTATTTTATGTACCTAAATTATGTTCATTTCATGTTTTTGCTGTGTGTTTGGGTTCTAATTTATTACTTATGTCTTCTTCATTTTTTTTTTCTTGAGTTGTGTGAAACTCTTGCAGCGGAACATAACGTTCGTAACAAAATTTAGGAGTGCTGGCCACAGATACATCGATTTCATATTTGGGTTGTTTGAAAGTTACTTTTTCCAGAAATAATTGGCGATGTTTGCAGATTTGTTTTTTAATTTTAGATTCTAAGGTTCTGTATGTTCGAACTAAATGTTAGGTCTTCATTATTTTTAATTTATGTAGTGTTCAATTATTCTTGCAATGAAGCCTTCATCGAATTGATTAAGGCTCGTTAATTCATTTTAATGAGTTTATGTATAAGCATGGCGGTCATCGATGTAATTTGTGGATTACTTTATGTATGACTCCGACATGTAAATACCTAGAAACGATATTGGGTCGTGTTTGTCCAAGCATAAAATTTAGTGTTAATTTTAATTATAGATTTTTTAATAGCGGACTTTTAAATCTGTATACATCATGATGTGGGATTTTGTAGCTCATACTCCTTCAAATGTGTATTTTTTTTCCCTCACACATACATGTATTTTTTTTCCTCACATATATAAATGTGACTGAGACTTGTGTACTTGAAGATGGTGGTGAGCTAGAGCTTCATATTAAACTAAATCCAGACAATGGGACCATCACCATAACGTAGGTGTCTTAATATCGTTTTCGTTCGAAGTTTTTTAAATGGAAGGAGTTGTTTAGTTTTCCGTGTTTGCAGGGATACTGGTAGTTTAATGATAAAAGAAGAGCTTATAGACTGACTTCGAACTTTTGCTCAAAGTGAAACTTTTAAATTCTTCAACGCTTTGAAGGTATCTATTAGACTATTACTATCAATATCATATCCGTCATGTGGTCTAGCATCAAAGGTAACAAGACCTGTGATGTTTGTAAGCGGGGCATCCATAACCTCCCGATCACATTATTGAAAACTAAGAATCCTCCAACTGTTGTAAGAAGATTTGCAGCTGTATCACAACAGAGAGAAATGACTTCTTGCAGGCAAGTCAAGCCAATACATGCATTTGTTTTGTCAATTTTAGCCTTTCGTCTTGATTAGTATTTTGGCAATCCCATAATATTTAGCTGAACTTGACTGAAGAACCAAAGCTACGGGTTATCTACAATTTCATTGCATTCCTTTTAGTTTGGCAAAATTATGGTTTTCAAGGGCTAACCATATTTTATATCATTTATCAACATATAGGTTGAGTTAGCAGGTATGTATATCCGCCTTCATCATACTTATGTAGCTTGTAACTTAACTGTGATGGGGTGTGAAATTCAGTTTTTGAATGTAGAAAGCATCATTTGTTAACACTACATTATTATTTTAAACTTTATAGTAGTATATCAAATGTTTTCAATACTAATACAAATATTTTTTTTTCTGTATCTACGCTATTGCATACTCAACAAAATCGTGTCACGTGCATTGCACGTGCGTCTTACTAGTCTATTAAATATGATTCAGTCATGAGCTAAAGCCAGGAGGATGTGAAGAATTGAAGACTAAATAATAAATATAAATAACTAAAGGGTTAGTTGCTCTATATACCTACAATCATTTGGCCATCTAGCTCCAATTAAGCTAATAACATTATCAATGCCTTTCTTTTTCAATACTATTATGGGTTGTTTAACGTGAAAGATTGATTTTGACAAAAAGGTGTAGTGGATCCTATGAAATGAGTAGTAGAAAAGTAAATTGCAATATATGATTACAGAAATAAACTCACATGAACAACCGACATAATATTCCTTAATCAACGCGACTCCTTGTCCCTCTTTGCCTTCGTTTGTAAGAATTTAAAATTGCAGATAAGTGCAGCACTGCTACTTTCTGTCTATTTCAGTTTGTGTTCTCCAAGGATTCCTTCACCATTAATCAAATTAATAGTTTAAATATGAAGCAAATTATTTATATTAATTCTGTTTCGCATGAAACATTACATTATCATGACGTTAATTTATAGTTTTAAACATCCATTCTTTTCTATGTTGCAGCATCACTAAATTCTCTAACCCAAGCATTTTAATTTTAATGTTCTTCTCCGCCTTGTAATGTTTAAATTGAATTTGACGTTATTTGAAAATAGAAAATAATAATTAATATAAGAATTAGTATTAGCGGTACATGTAAGGTTGACCTTTTTAAGATGGTACTTCAAAATTCAATATGTGACATTTATATTTTTTAATCAAAGGCATTAATTATTAATTTTGAAATTAATATATTTACTATTCTCAATGTAGTGAGAAAATGAAATATATAGATTAACTAGTGTCGTTAAATATTGTCAAAGTAACACCCAAAAAAAAAACCAAATCATTGTAGCTGTTTAGTATTTTTGTCAATGAGAGGAATAATTCTTTGAAAATCTGGTTAATATTGAGCACTCCCAAGTCCAAAAGTCCAAAGTTAGGCATTGTAAAATATGTGCCCTAAAAACCGAACCATAATGTTTGGTCAGTGTCGAATTATCTAACATTGTTTTATCTTTCCTCGCAGTTTTTCTTTTGTGAGGTTGGTATGTTTCCACTTTTGTCATCTTTACTATGTTTTCTAGGGGCTTTGGAATTTTTTTATTTATAGATATATTGACAGAAAGGGAACCTTCTCTGCATGTTGATGTAGGAGAAAATTAATGAAATCTCTCTTCCTTTTTATTTCCTAAAGTTATTTATTTCATTCTATTTTTAAGTAAAAGAATTATTTGATATTGTTGAATTACTGTAACAACATGAATCACACAGGATTCTACAACTTATTTGGTTAGGACCTCGCAAGAAATCACAGATCAACACCAAAAAGAAAACTGAGAACTCGAGAGAGAAGAAAAGACTCAAAGCCAAGTGGCATAAATGAAAAATGACTCAAATCGTTCCCAACCCCAAAGAGTCAGAGTGGAATAACTTATTCTCAGCTGTAGATTGGATCCAATGATCCATCATCCACATAAAGGAGCACAATCCAAGTTAACAATTGAGAGCCAATCTAGTGTTGCCACGGGGCCATCCATCCAAGTTGGCCTTTAAAAGAGTTGCATTTTTTAGAAACACTTTTTTCCTTTACATTCTTCATCTTGGTTCTCACAAAATCTAACTCTCCCTGATTGCTTAAGTGTGCTTAGATGACTAATCCTATATCATTGCCCATGTACCTGCAAAAGAATTAGCCTTCCTCAATATTCAGTAAAGATAGACATGTTTTAAACTTACTTACAGTTATTGCTTTAGTCCCCATGTCTGAGGGATTTTTATCTATGTGAATTTTAATCATATTTACTTCACTTGCAGAATTTTTTTCTCTAATAAATTGGTACTTCACCTCAATGTATTTGGACCTTTCATGATAAACATAATTTTTACTAAGTAACAAAGCACTCAAGCTGTCAGTAAAAATAGTAGAAGTATCATGTAGGAATTTCAATTCCCTTTATTGAAATACATTCTTTTACAGCCTCAGTTATAGCAACATACTCAGCCTCTGTACTTGACAAAGTTACTATAGACTTTAATTGAGATTTCCAAGTTGTGAAATTGTCGTCAACTGTAAAAAAAAAAAAAAAGGATGTAGTAGATTTTCTTTGATCTTTATCACCAGGAAAATCAACATCTACATATCCTTTTAGGGTCAAATTATCGAATCCTTTATTATACACTAACCCAATATTTAATGTCTTATTAATATATCTCAGCAACCACTTTAAACATGCCCAATGTTGTTCACCTGGATTAGACATAAATCTACTTAGAAAGCTAATAGCATAAGCTAAGTTTGGTCTGGTTGTAATCATGGAAAACATGACACAAGTTATGGCATTAGTGTATGGGATGTTTCCTATCTTTTTCATCTCCTCTTCAGTTTTTTTGTGAATGTTCAGCTGAAAGATTCATATGGGCCGCAAGAGGAACACTGACAGGTTTAAAGTCTTTCATGCTAAATTTAGTTACTACTTTATTTAGGTAGGATTGTTGAGTGCGGGTTAATCTATTCTCAGATCCATCCTCTTAATAACCATTCCTAAAATCTTTTTGACATTTCCTAAATCCTTCATATCAAATTCTGATTTTAAAAGATTTTTCAATTTTATAATTTCAGTCTTGCTAGAGCTAGTTATAAACATATCATCAACGTATAACAATAAGTAAATTTCACATCCACCCCTAGCATTGTTATAGTACAAGCAAGCATCATAATTACTTCTTTTAAAACCAATTTTGATAACATGTGAATCAAACCTTTTGTATCATTGTTTGTGGCTTTGTTTAAGTCCGTACATTGATTTTTGCAATTTACAAACATAATTAGTTTTACCCTTGAGCTCAAATCCTTGAGGCTAAACCATGTAAATATCTTCTTCCAGTTCACCATGTAAAAATGTTGTCTTAATATCTAATTGTTCAAGTTTTTAGTTGAAATGAGCAACTAATGCTAGGATTAACCTAATGGTCTTACATTTTATCATATGAGAAAATATTTCATTGTAATTTATTCATTCTTTTTGGGTAAACCCCTTGACAACAGGTCTGACTTTGTATCTTAAAGGATTAGTAGGATTATTTCCCTCTTTTAGTTTGTAAATCCATTTACATTAGACAATCCTATGATTCTTAGGTCTTAAAATTAGTTTCCAAGTCTTAGTCTCCGTTAGAGATTGCATTTCTTCTTCCATTGTCCTCCTCTAATTTTCAGATTTTGGCCCTCTCACCATTTCTTCATAAGACACAGATTCAGATTGTTCCATAGCTTTACCAGAAATTAAGGCAAAATTTGTAAGGTTTCGATATTCATATCTAAGGTTAGGTTTCAACTGCCTTCTTTCCTTATCTTTGACTAGCTGGTAGTCATGAATGGAAATATCCACTGTAGGGTCAACCTGATATTCAGATTCTGTTTCAATCTAAGGTTGAGATTCCCCAACTTTACCTTCATCAGGTTCTCCTTCATGTTTTTCAGGTGTGGGATTATTAGCTTTAGTACTTTCAGATTGGTACTGCTGAATCTGATTAACTTCCCCTTATTTTTAGCCATGTTATTCCTAGGTTCTATGGAAGCATCAACTTTGTGTTTTAAGCATGACATCTCAGATTCATTAAACTTCAACCCCTAACACCCACAACCTGTAACCTTTAACTCCTTCAGGGTATCCCAACATGATATATTTTGTTGTCATGAGGTCTAGTTTCCCTTCAATTTGATGTGCATAAGCAGTCATCCAAATAGCATGATGTTAGATAGGTCGGTGGTTTTCCAGTCTGTAGTTCCTGTGGAGTTTTAAATCCAACAAAACTAGAAGGTGATCTATTTATCAGATATGTAGTTGTACACACAGCTTCAACTCATAAACACTTAGCAAGCCCTGAACTGATCAGCATACATCTGACCTTATTCATTAAGGCTCTGTTCATTCTTTCTACCACCCCATTTTGTTAGGGTGTATGTTTTAACAGTCCTATGTCATTATCCTTTATGTTTACACAAGTTGTCAAACTCAAGGTTACAAAACTCAAGACCATTGTCAGTTCTTAGAGTTTTTAACCTTTTATTCAATTTGTTTTCAACCATTTTCAACCATATTCTGAACTTTTGAAAAGTTTCTGATTTAACCTTTAAAGGATAGACCCAAACTTTTCGTGGAATAGTTATCAACAATGATGTGATCCGGGATGCGCAACGAATCTACGAGAAATGGGCGAACAATGGAAAGGGACCTAAGCTGGGATCGAGTCTTCTAATAATCAATAAAAGGCATACAAGCACTTGTTCGAGAAGCGGAGCACGACATGTTGGAGTCAACACATCAAAGACCAGTTTCATGTTGGGGGTGGAAGCCACAAAGCGACGGAAGGCATTGAAAAACGAGTCAAACGAGCAAGGAGAAAAAAGGGGGCCAAACAGCCAACTATGCGGCCGCATGCAATGGTCAGAGAGCGGCTGAAGTTCATCCAAATGAACTATGCGGCCGCATGAAAATGTACTATGCGACCGCATAGTATTTTTTCGAGACAGAATCATTAATTTTCGCAAGTTTCCTTATTTGGTTAAAACTCTATTTTATTTCCATATTTTTGCATATTTTGGACCCAAATTCATGGATTTTAGGGTTTTATCATGTTTAGTATAAATAGGAGTTCTTTTTCATTGTTAAGGACCTTTTGACATTATTGAGATTTATATAAACTTTGTGAGTTTTCTCCTCCAATTTCTTGGTGGTTTGAAGACTTAATCTTGTTCGTGGGCTCCCAAGCCTGTTCTTGGTCGGGTTCACATCAGGTGGTATTAGAGCTCAGTTCTAGAATTCAGGTCATCTATCCTTTTAATTTCTTTGAGTCCTTGTTTTTGTTTTGTATTCTTCGTATTCATGTGTCCAGTAATTACTTTTTTTGTTCAATCCAGAAATTTACAAAAAAAGAGTCAAAAGTTGTTTTTGGGCTAATCTAGCATCCAAATCAACTTTCGTTTATTTTGTTGGTATCATAGTTTATTTGAGTCTATAAAAAAAAATTGTTACTTTTCATCCGTACTGTTCACGTCCAGATTAAAAAAAAAAATTAATTATTTTTTTTTATTGTTCTTGTTTTAGCGTCATTATATCTTTCCTATAATTGTATTATTTGATTGCCTCTAGATTTGTTAGTTAATTGTTATCTAGTTTCATTAAAAAAAAAAAAAGACAAAAAGGAGACAAAAAAAAATATAATATATATATATATATATATATATATATATATATATATATATATATAATTGTCTCTATTTCTCGTGAACGTTTAGAGGCAATTCAAATATTGAAGTTTGAGTCTTTTGTTGTCTTTTCTTACATTTGAGTCATTACTTTAGCCCGTGCAAAATTGTGTTGATTATCCGAGACTTGTGCTTGTGGTGATGATCGCTACGGGGATTGCACTCCAATTGATTGAGGTCGGTTATTTCTCGAGCCATTGAGAAAGGAGGACGAGCGGTAAAAGGCAAGAGTGGTGAGCTTCATATCGGTAAAAGCTAATTCGAGTGATACACGAGTGCAAACACGCGAGGTAATTTACTTGCTTTCTTGTTCTTCCATCTTACTCAATTTCTGTGATTTCAGTAGTTGCAAATGCTTTATATACATGGATGAAAAAATGAATAAATGTGAGGAAGAGGTTGTGCCTAAAGGGTTTTATATGGAGCTTATGAATAGTATAAATCATAGGTTTGATCAATTGAATGTAGCGGTTGAGCATATTAGTGGTGATATAGCTAGGCATGAAACTTTGATTGACAGTCAGCAGCGAGGGACGCCCCGAAGGGTTCCTCGTGGGGGTAGAGGAGATAGGAGAGGAAGGAATCTTATGGGTGAATTTGATGAGGAGTTTGAGGCAGTGAGTGCAAGGAGTGATGATTATTACCTGGAAGGTGATATGGGTCGAATGAGAGATAGAGGAGATCGGTTTGATCGAGGAGTTGATAGAAATTTGGGAAGCATCAAACTGAATATTCCAGCTTTCCAGGGTAGGAGTGATCCTGAGGCTTATTTAGATTGGGAGAAAAGGGTGGAATTGGTGTTTGATTGTCATAATTACTCGGAGGAGAAGAAGCTGAAATTAGCGATAGTAGAGTTCACTGATTACACCATCATTTGGTGGGATCAGATGACGACTAATCATAGGAGGAATTTAGATAGGCCAATTGAGACGTGGGGAGAGTTGAAAGCTTGTATGAGAAAACGGTTTGTACCGGGACATTATTACCGGGATCTCCATCTAAAATTGCAAACTCTTTCTCAGGGGTCTAGGAGTGTGGAGGATTATTTTAAGGAGATGGAGATAGCAATGATTAGAGCAAACATAGAGGAGGATAGGGAAGCTACCATGGCTAGGTTTTTAAATGGGCCAAAAAGGGATATTGCCAACATAGTGGAGTTGCAGCACTATGTGGAATTGGAGGACTTAGTGCATGTAGCAATGAAAGTGGAAAGACAGCTTGGGCGCAGGGGGGTAGCGAGGTTTCCTACGGAACCCAAATGGAGTGGTGGTGATAAGCATGATCTATCTGTGACTAGGGAGAAGGTTGAAGTGCCTCAGGTTAAGGAGGAGGTGAATAAACATAAACCAAATAGCGAGTCTCAAACTGGTAGATCAAGGGATATTAAGTGTTTTAAGTGTTTGGGTGCGGGGCATATTGCTTCACAATGTCCAAACCGACGAGTGATGATCCTTAGGGAGAATGGAGAGTGGGAGTCGGATGATGGGAGTGAGAGTGATAGTATGCCTGGGTTGGAGGATGTTAATGGTGAGACTTGTGTGGAGTACCCAGTGGCGGAATCACTAGTGGTAATGCGTGCTCTTACTACACGAGTGAAGGTGGATGAAGATGAGCAACAACGAGAAAACTTGTTTCACACTAGGTGTCATGTTAAGGATAAGGTGTGCAGTTTGATACTAGATGGCGGGAGTTGTACAAATGTAGTCAGCTCAACCTTTGTAGGGGAGTTGGGTTTACCTCTTATGAGATATCCACAACCCTATAAATTAGAGTGACTAAATAATTGTGGAGAGGTCCGGGTTACTAGAAAGGCATTGGTGAACTTTAGCATTGGGCGGTATAGTGATGAGGTGTTATGTGATGTGGTTCCAATGCATGCAGGACATCTCTTGTTAGGTAGGCCATGGCAGTATGATAGAAAGGTGGAGCTTGAGGGGTTTACAAATAGATACAACTTTGTACAGGGTGGAAAACATATTATACTTGTCCCTTTGACACCACAATAGGTCCATGAGGATCAATTGAAAATGAAAAGTGAGCGAGAGAACAAAAATAAAAGGCGAAAAAAAGAGAGCTTGAGAGAAAATTCAGATAGGAGAGAAAATTCCAAGGTGAGCTTATATGTGAGAAAAGTCGAGTGTGAGAGGGCTTTAGTGAGAGCTAACATTCCCTCCCCCGGTTTGGATATTTCTTCTTTACAGGACTCCAAGAATTTGATCTACAGCGATATAAGTCGCCAAACGCCATACCTTGGCTATCCACTTGATGCAGGGCACATGGAAAATTTGGTGTGTAACAGTGCAATTGGATGTAGTCACGCTCAGGTAACTTCTCAAAGTCTTACACCTAAGCTAGAATTTGGAGCACCTCATGGAATGGGTATCTTACATAAGTTAACTGGTTGGTTTTGATAAATTTATGAGTAGAGTCAGTCCGGTGTGTCATATTCCTATGGAAAGTTTCTTACTTGTCTATGATATACATTTGCTACGTTGTGAGATTCAAGCATGTCATATGGAGTTAATTGCGTATAACAAGCAACTTGAGTGCATTATGGGTGACATGATGCATGTTTGTTATTCTTCTAATCACAATGTTATCATATGTCTTGGACTGGACTTATGTTATGTGTCAGGATTAAGTTTAATGTCTCATAATCCCAGCCCGCACTTTAGTACTTCTAATTCACTGATCTTGTTCATTTTAATCTTTTCGTCTGTTGGTGTTAGTAATGGATTTGGTAGGACACAGGTGATCATGCGTGTGAAGTGGACACGAATTCGATGGCGGTCCAAGCTACGTCCTCCGGAAGATGGACACTTTCATATCATTGCCATATGCAGAGTCAATGGATACAACTTGGTTATTGGGGGTAAGTTTGAGATCGTTGATATTTTCGAAGTTGCTAATGTTGCTTCGTTTGGTGCAAATTTAGATTCGAGGTCGAATCCTTTCGAAGGGAGAGGGGATGATGTGATCCGGGATGCGCAACGAATCCACGAGAAATGGGCGAACATTGGAAAGGGACCTAAGCTGGGATCGAGTCTTCTAATAATCAATAAAAGGCATACAAGCACTTGTTCGAGAAGTGGAGCATGACACGTTGGAGTCAACACATCAAAGACCAGCTTTCATGTTGGGGGTGGAAGCCACAAAACGACGGAAGGCATTGAAAAACGAGCCAAACGAGCAAGGAGAAAAAAGGGAGCCAAACAGCCAACTATGCGGCCGCATAGTTGGGAACGTATGCGGCTGCATGCAATGTCAGAGAGCGGCTGAAGTTCATCCAAATGAACTATGCGGCCATATGAAAATGTACTATGCGACCGCATAGTACTCTTTCGAGACAGAATCATTAATTTTTGCAAGTTTCCTTATTTGATTAAAACTCTATTTTATTTTCATATTTTTGCATATTTTGGACCCAAATTCGTGGATTTTAGGGTTTTATCATGTTTAGTATAAATAGGAGTTCTTTTTCATTGTTAAGGACATTTTGACATTATTGAGATTTATATAAACTTTGTGAGTTTTCTCCTCCAATTTCTTGATGGTTTAAAGACTTAATCTTGAACTTATCAAAAGGAGATCGCAGTCCTTTTGTGGCGTTCCCACTGCACGGTTCTAGTTCCGGGTAATCAACGGGTCAGATTTCTCGTGTGGAATCTTGGTTCTTGGTACGGGTCGAACGAAGGGTCGGGTTGAAGCTTTGCTCGGCGTGATTTCTAGCTTTCTTGGGTTTGTTCTTCTTGTTCGTGGGTTCCCAAGCGTGTTATTGGTCGAGTTCACACCAAACAATAGATAAGAAGTATTTATCACCACCAAATATGGGATGACTTTCAGGTCCCCATAAGTCAGTATGGACATATTCTAAATGTCTCTTGGTAACCTATGAACCTATCTCAAAGCTCACTCTATGAGATTTTCCTAATACACAAGTTTCACAAAAAAAAACCAATGTTTCAGTGAAATCTTTCCCAAGTAACTTTTGATTACCCGTTATTTCCAATGTGCCCAATTCTCTTATGCCATAGTTCGGTTTTATTTTCAGTAATAGTGAGGAGATTGGAATCATGAACTATGATTGTATTGCCTTCAAGGTAGTACAATTCATTCTTCTTAGGTCCTTTCATCACAATCAAGGAACCCTTCATAAATTTTAGTACTTTGTTGTCAGATTTGAAGATATGTCCCTCATCTTCAAGGATCTCTAAAGATATAAGGTTTCTTTTCAGGTTTGGAACATATCTTACATTCATAATTGGCTTCGCAGTGCTATCATGCATCTTTATGGCAATATCACTAATCCCAGCAACAGTCTGTAAGTTGTTGTCCCCGATGTAGACCTTTCTAGATTCTATTTCTTTGTAGTTATAAAACCAGGATATTATAGGGCACATATCAAATGTACTCCCTGAGTCTAATATCCAATATTAGTTTTCTCACTGGATACATTCATAACATACAGACTGTCAACCCCAGATTCAATTGTGTTGTTGGTTAATTCCCCATTATTTTGTTTCCTTTTCTGCTCAAAGCAATCCTTTTTGAAGTGTCCCAATTTTTCACAGTTGTAACACTTCTTATTGCTCTTATCTCTAGATTTTGGTCTACCTTTAGATTTTCCTTTTCCCTTCGAAGTTGAAAAATTATTTTCTCTCTTTTCAGTTCTTCCATGTTCTCTTCTCTAGTGTTAGATTTGGACTCATTTCTAACTTCTAACTCCGTAGATCTTAAAGCATCAACAACTATGACTTGACTCAGTTTATCCTTCGAATATTTTATTGCATTCTTGATTTGTTTGTACGAATGAGGTAATGAATTTAGTAAAATCATAACAAGGTCTTTATCATCAAATTTCTTCTCATTATGTGCAAAGCTTTTAACTATAATGCTAAACTCACTCAAATTAACCTCCAAGTCTTTTCCAGGGTCCATTCTAAAGCTAAATAGCTTTTCCAAGAGATAAATTTTGTTTGGCAGAGTTTTAGTTAAATACATAGTATCAAGGATAGCCCATAGGGCTCCAGCAATATTGGTTTCATCAACTTGTCTCACAATATTATCAAACAAATGTAGAATTATAGAACTGTAAGAAATTTCATTCATGTCTTCAATTTCATTAGGTTTAGCTCTAAGTTCATCAGAAAAAGTTGCAAAATCATCAAGGGCCTTAACGACCCTATGTTGAACCAAAATAACTCTCATTTTCTGCTTTCATATTGAGTAATCCCTATTTCTATCGAATTGTGACAATTCAACCTTCGAACCCTTTGCGGATTTGTAAAAGGGTGGTTTATACTCGTGGATATAGTATAATCTTAAATTGAAGATCAACTAATGATCATACAAAGTTTTGAAAGTCTTTCAATAATTTAAAGTAGGTATTAATGCACCAAATTGAAGCAAGGACAACAATATTTGATGCAGACTAAATGATTCTCACAGTCAAATAATTGCACCAAATAATAGTCAAGAACTTAAACTAATATTGTATACTTACATAGACAGATTTATACGCAATTCAAGTCACAATATCCATACAGAAATATATCGCATGCATATATCATCTATCAAGTATCAAAAAAAGAAATTACTGCACAGAAGCCTAAGTATCAGAACGTTCTCACCATGTATTGTTTTAAACAGTATAATAAACTTTGTGCTAGTCCCAATTAGAGGCCAAGTAACTCCCTTTAATCATCGGGAGATCACAGTATTTGTCTTACCACCTTAGATCAAGTTTCCTTCCAAACAACAAAGAAAAAGATCAAATCATTTAATAAAAAAAATCTCCAAAACGATTTCAACCCCAAAGAAACTTTTATTTTGAAACTTGCACTCCCAGAGAACCCGAAGGCTCTGCTACCAGTTGTTAAGTTTTCAGTCATAGAAAATATAAAAACGATGAATAATAAGCCACAACCACAAAGCAAGGAAAATAAAGTAACACCAAAATTGTTCTCCCAATTCAGTAAATGCTTAATCAGGGGGCTTAGAGATTTGCCCAAACACTAAGCATAATGAAAACCTTCCAAAGAAAGAGTACATATCATGAAAACTTAATCAGATCCGGACATAATCATCAATCGAGAAACAAATCTAATATGATCTGGCATAGGCCATAATCAAAAGAAACTTTTCTTTTTCATGAAATATTTTATTTTAGCTAGAATTTTTCTTTTTGGAAACCTTTTATATTTTAGAACTCTTAAATTCCGTTATTTCCATATTTCCTAGGTTTCCATATAAGAATTATTCTTCAAGTACATTCTTTTTTACATGGAGTTTGACACTTCACTCACATGTGGAGTGTGGGTCCATGATTAAATTTAATCGCGGACCCCACGCATGTGAGTGGAGTGTCAAACTCCATGTAAGATAAGAGTGTACTTGAAGTATCATTCTCCATATAAATAGGATTTATTTTCATTGTATAAGAGGAATTTTGATATGAATTAAATTGAGATTTTTCTCTTAGTGGTTCTTCAATGAACTTTTGAACTTATCAAATACTTTGATATATTTGTGAAGTTCAAACCTAGAACTTATCAAAGGATTAGGCACCCTTTGTGGCATTCGCAAAGCGAGGTTTGTTGGTTTTGTAATCAAGAGGTCTATTAAGTTTCGTTCTTGTTTGGTTGCTTGGTTTAATAATCTTCCCGATCGAGATCCTATCGTCTACAACCAGAATTTGGGCTTTCTCGACGTTTTCAAAATCATTCCGCGAGTTCCATGCAATTCCCCCACCCGTGATCTCATCAAGTGGAATCAGAGCACAGGCTCCAGATTCAGGTTCTATCTTTTTTTCTTCTTTTTGAGTCTTTTGTTTTGTTCTTCATGTTTTTGTATCCAATAAAATTTTTGTATTTTTGATCCAAAAATTTCAAAAGTTATTTTTTGACCATTTAAAAGTCCAAATTAAGGTTCGTTTGTTTTGTTGAGTTTCTAATCGAATTCTCGAGTTATAATAAAAAAAAATCGAAAAGAAAAAATTTCGAAAAAAAAATTATTATTTAATTTTGGAAATTTCAAACAGTTTTCAATTTTCTGTTTTTGAGTAAAAAAAAAAAATTTGTTAATTCTGGAAATTGCCAATATCATACTATCTTGTTTAAATCCAAAAATTTGTTGTGTTCATTCTAATCCAAAAATTCAAGAACCACTTTCTTGAGTTAAACGAAGTCTCATTCGGAATTTCATCAAATCAATTTTCTTCTTTCTTGAGTCTTCTTGATTACAAAACTCAATCACAACCGATTTGAATACCACAAGAAATTGAGTGATACACGAGAGGATGAAAGTGATGCAGAAATATTTTAGAAGTTAGGATGTCGAATTAGGTGATTCGACGATTTGAAAGATTGTTTGAGGATGTGATTGAAATGTTTGGTAGATTAGAGGCATCGATGTCAAATAGTTATAGGAGACACTCAAATGCAAGGAGACTTGGTATGAGAGAGCCTAGAAGGGAGTTGCATGATAGTTATGGCAGTGATTTGGATGAGGATGCATCAATGGTAGGTGAAATGAGTAGGACGAGAAATAGAGGTGGTAGGTTTGAATGAAGGGGTAGGAATAACTTTGGAGATAATATAGATGGAATATGGGCAATATTAATATATCACATCCACCGTTTAAAGGAAGAAGTGATTCAGAGTCATACTTGACATAGGAACAAAAAGTGGAGCTTATATTTAATTCTCATGATTACCTGAGGAGAAAAAGGTAAAGTTAGTTGTAACTCAATTTGTAGATTATGCTATAATTTGGTGGGATCAGTTGATAATATCTAGGCGGAGAAATTATGAGAGACCTATTGAAACTTGGGGTGAGTTAAGGGCTGTTATGAGAAAACGATATGTACCTAATCATTATTTTGGGTATAAGAGTGATAGGCGTGGAAGAGGGTTTCGAGAGGATCCTAGAAGGTGTGGTAAAGTTGAGAAGTCAATAAGGGGTAAAATACATATTGTGAAGCATGTTAGTAATATATCAAATAAGCTAACTAGTTTAGATTATAAACTAGAATTTTCAAAACTTCGTGACATGATTAATTCTCAAAATGATCATACCAAAAAGCAAGTGAGAAAAATGAGAGAAGATTATGAGCTGACTAAGTGTGAAGAAAAAGGAGTAGAGCCACATGAGAGAAAGGAAATAAAGAGTGAAAATGAGATTGGAGAGGTGGCAAAGAATGAAGTGGAGCCACAAGAAAGAAAAGATAGCGAGTCTTCAGAGGAAAAAAAGAAGTCAAAAGAGAGCGTGCATAAAAATGAGAGTGACGTTGAGAGTGCTTTAGTGAGAAATGATCATTCCCTCCCTAGTTTGGCTATTTCTGTTTTGCAGGGTTTTGGAAACTTGATCCATGAAGGCAAACTTATTGCCTGATCCAGTTTGACTTTATTAACGAAGATTGACTTTGTGATCCCGAAGAGGTAAAGAAGTTGTCATGGACGGAATTCATAGGCAGTGTAGGTTGAAGTACTAAGGTGATATGATGGGAGACATGAGTCCATTTGCAGTGCCATTGTTACAACCACCTAAGCAGGGAAAGACATGAAGGAAGCACGGTTACTCAGTTCTTGGAACATCTCAAACTTGCAGAAGGAAGCCATCGGGACTAGCACACTTTGATCTATGTGATGGTTATTAGGTGTTCATACAAAAGAGACGGATGCGAATTCAAAAGAGGTCCAAACTACATCCTAGAGGAGATGGACCATTTCACGTTCTTGACATGATTGGAAACAATGGCTATAATTTGAGCATTCAAGGTATGGATTCGAGGTCGAATCCTTTCGAAAAGAGAGAGGATGATATGATCTGGCATAGGCCATAATCAAAAGAAACTTTTCTTTTTCATAAAATATTATATTTTGGCTAGAATTCTTTTTTTTTGAAACTTTTTATACTTTAGGACCTTAAATTCTGTTATTTCCATATTTCCTTGGTTTCCATATAAATAGGATTTATTTTCATTGTATAAGAGGACTTTTGATATGAATTAAATTGAGACTTTTCTCTTCATGGTTTTTCAATGAACTTTCGAACTTATCAAATATTTTGATATATTTGTAACGTTCAAACCTAGAACTTATCAAAGGATTAGGTACCATTTTTTACGTTTGCAAATCGAGGTTCATTAGTTTTGTAATCAAGAGGTCTTTCAAATTTCGTTCTTATTTGGTTGCTTGGTTCAATAATTTTCGGGTCGCGATCCTTTTGTCTACAACCTGAATTTAAAATTTTCCGGCGTTTTTGAAATCATTCCGCGAGTTCTATGTGATTCCCCCACCCAGGATCTCATCAAGATCTCTTAAATTGCCAACCCTAACCAAAATATAACCAAGAACTTCTTGCACTTCTACACACTCAACGATGGCGATGATAATTGTGGTAGTGGTGGTGGTGGTAGTGACAACGGTGGCACGGCGTTTTGTTGGTACCGGTGGTTTAGATGTAGTAGGATGAAGATTGTTTGTGACCAATTATTTGGGTGATTGTGACTAATGAAATTATTAATTTGTGGCCCATAAATAATATGTAATCAATAAAATAGATAATTTGTGACCAACAAATAATATGTTGCTTAAAAATGTGAGATTGCGAATACATTTGTAACAATTATGCTGTTTGTACATCATGTTAGTCCTCTCACATTAGGGGAGGGGGCCCCACCATGAATAAAAATTGAGGGCCTCCCTATGTGAGAGAATTGTACACTGGTGTACACATAGCAAGCTTTCTATTTGTAATCGTGACTCACAATTCGTTAAGTTGTGACCAATTTTAATTTGATAATTTATGATCTAAAAATAACTTGTGACCAATTAATTTGATGATTTGTGAACGTGAAATAAGTTGTAACTTATAAAAAAAATTATTTGTGATCAATATAATAATACATGACATATTAATTTGATAATTTGTGTTTGAAAATAAATTGTGACCTATAAAATTTTTGATTTGTGATTGACAAATAATTCGTGATCAATTAATTTGATAATTTGTGTTGATAAATAAGTTGTGACCTATAAAATTTATGATTTGTGAATGTGATGTTCTATAATTACGACTAGTACGTAACTGTGAGCATAAACTATATAATATTTGACAATTAATAAAATATTTTTAACTATCTATTAAATTAATAGAATTTGAATTATGACCTGATTTTTCAAACTTTAAAACAAGTTTCTTAATTTTGAAATTATATGTTTTGACTACCTTGATTTGAACTTGAACCCTAAATTTTCTTCCAATTTCATTTTGAGTAGAATGCCGTCATCAAGTTGAAAGTACTAGAAATTCCTAGAGGCATATACCATAAAAAAAAACTTCCTTGACCAATTGGGTGATCATGAAAATAACGGTAGCAGATGTAATAGGAGTTGAATATGCAACTCTCTTATCTTATTAACACCAACTCTCTAGGAGGAATGTTTTGTTGCAATGTTAACTATTTAGCCCTTATTTGGGGTTCCATTTTATCTAAAATGTATTTTTCTCTTTTTTTTTAACCATATATTCTTTAATAAAATAATATTACACACAAACTCAATATTTTTTTTCTTGTGTTTAAACTACACATTTTTCAATAAAATTACTATTTCGAAATATATTTTGGCCAAAAACACATTAACATGGGCTTAATAAATATCTTTGTACTTGGACCGAATGGCTAAAAAGGCCTAGGCACTAAATATGAGCAATTTCTTGGGCCCATTTACTTCAAAAAGGATACTGTGCTTTCAATTTTCAATTGTTTACTTATTATACTATTTATGATTATAGTATTTATGATTTGTTTAATGATCTCAAAACAATTGAATAATATTAAAAATAAAAAATGTATTTTTACGCTTAGGTTCGTAAGGCCTGACCTAGACGCCTCATTGCACCTTCACTACAACAAAACTACGATTTCGCGATAAAATTTTTCACGACATACAAAAAGTTGTCGCAATAAGTGACTTAACACGACACATTTTTAGAGTGGGTCGCAAAAATTGTGATAAAAAAATAAGTACCCAAAAATATAAGACTACATTAAAAGTTATCGTAAAATGTGGGAAGTTGCGACAAATAATAAAGAATGTCGCCAAAAATATGAGGGAAGCAAGGCGCCAAAATATTTTTAGTGGGAAATTTATGGCGACAAACCATTTTTTCTTACAACAAATTGCTTGTGATGCAATAGGGTTTACTTATTGCGATAAAAAATATTTGTTGCTAAAAATTCTATATTTGGAGGAAAAAATACTACAAGAAAATAATTTATTTTGCAACAGATAGAAAATGTTGCAATAAATTTTTTACAATGCTCACCCATATATTTTAAGCTCTAATATTGTCGTGGAGTAGAAGAATATTGTAACGTGTAATGCACGCTGCAAAAAGCCCTCAAATGTACATTGTTGTAAAGTTATGACGTACCTCGTCTGTTGCTTTTAGTATATTTTGTAAAACTCTTTGTTTGTTGTCTTAACTTTTTTTCTAACGTTATTTTTTTGTAACAAGTATTTGTTTTTTCATCTGGCGAAATTTTAATATGTAATACAAATTTTTAAAAAAATTAATTATTTTTTATCAAGTGGAAAAAATTTTACAATAAAAGTTGAATAAAATTTGTTAAAAAATTAAGAAAAATGCATTAGACGATTAAACTTTCAATCGCATAATAACATAAAAAAAGAACTACTCGATCAAACCAATTCATAAAGGAAAATAGTTGTCTCAACAATTAAAGCAAATAAATAAATAAATAAATCATAATTCATATATTATCAATAGACGGTGGCATGCTAAACATTGTTGCTGGTTCAGATTGTTGTGAAGACATGCCAACTTGACTCGATAAGAACTTATGCACTAGTGCCTCAAATTGAGAAAGCCTAGCTCGCATATCCAATCATTCTTGCTCCTACTTTTGTATTTCCTCTGGAAGGGCTATTGATTTAGTATCAACCGATGTCAAATGAATAGAGTGGTTTGAGGCAGGTTTTGGACCATGTCCAAGTCCTCTAATGTAACCTCTAAATTTTCCTAAAACTTGCTGCATAATCTCAAGTTCAGTGGGGGCTTCACATCTCTCTGGAATAGGTTGTTCTTTAATCTGAAGCATCCTCTCTTATATATAGGTAAAGAGAAAGAAGAAAGGATATATGTTAATAACGGAATATATATAAAATGTCAATAGCGAGGGGTAAAATGTTAATATACTTATATATCTTGTTTGTGTTTCATCGTTTACCTACCCTTTCTTTTAACTGTAATGAGTCTCATAATAAAGTTCTATTTCTCCTTATGCATTGTCTTTAGTTATTGATCACTGTTTGAAATAATATATATCGTGTTACATAAATATATTTTTGTTTATAAATTTAAAATAAAATATTACCTTTTCTTCAAGATGTGCAACAAATAATTTTGATCCGCCACGATGATTATATTTAATGCAGTTGTGGCTTGCTAAATTACGTGTAGATAGTACCTGCAATTAATTCATATATCAATAAATAATTAACTCCTTATTATAATTTATTATTTTTCATTATATTAATTATTTTAACATCGCATAAAAATTATGTTATTTTACATATATACAAGTATAATTTTATTTTATTTTAAAAGTTACCTGAAATTCAGGGGTAGACCAATATTGACATAGTAATTCCCAATCAACTTGATTTGCATTGGGTGGGCAATTCTTTATTGCATTATCCAATGTTTTTCCATTGAAATATTTCTCTTTTAATCTACACCTATAATCACGATATCTTCTCGTTAAAGTATCGTTCACAGATTTATGGACATTTTCAATTGTTAAATTAGGGATAAAACCCCAAATGGTCACCAAACTTTGCCCATTGGACCTTAAGAGGTCACTGGACTTCAAAATGCCCCTAAATAGTCACTAAACTTTTCCTAATGTACCCTGAGAGGTCACTGAACTTCAAAGTACCCCTAGTCAGTCACTGAACTTTGAAAAATACTTTAAATGGTCATTGAACTGAAATTTGACCATAATTGTTGTTTTAATATGGAATAAAAACACGTTTTTAAAACTAAAAAAATTGGGAAATTTGAATTTAAACGGCCCAAACCCTTATTTTTTCACCAGTTTCAGATTTTCCAATTTTTTTAGCTTTAAAAACGTGTTTTATCCCTTATTAAAACAACAATTATGGTCAAATTTTAATTCAATGACCATTTAGGGTATTTTTTCCAAAGTTGAGTGACTAGTTAGGGGCATTTTGAAGTTCAGTGACCTCTCAGGGTACATTAGAAAAAGTTCAGTGACCATTTAGTGGCATTTTGAAATTCAGTGACCTCTTAGGGTCCAATGGACAAAGTTCGGTGACCATTTGGGGTTTTATCCCGTTAAATCAAGCTTGAACTTTGCCTACCAAAAAAGAAAAAGTGTGTGTGTATATATATATATATATATATATATATTATTTATTAAAATATGGGAAACTAATAACTATTCAACAAAAAATTGTGAAAAGTGAATTTGTTTATGACTTACCAAAACTCGATCATATAATTTATTTTTCTCTTCATTGGGTATGTCGATCCATTTTTTGTAATGGAGTGGAGCAAAGGATCGAACGACATAGCCACACTCAGTAGACAAACGTGCTTGCTGATTTTCAATTGCTCTTCCTAGTGTTTTAGAAACCTCCAATGATATTTTCCAATTGCACTGACGATATCATCAGTGCCCTTGCCTCATGTAGGACCACGTCCCTTCCTCTTCAAAGAATGAGAATCTATGAAATAAGTTAATCAAAGGATGAGAATATATAAACAAAAAATGAGATTCTATCAATCAAATGTATACATTAGGATGATTATATATCATAAACATAAAGATAAAGTATTACCGTTGGAATTGAGAATGGTCTCATGTGTCAATGTGGTTGCTTGTGATGAATTAAGTTGAGGCTGAGGCTGAGGCTGAGATAATGGGGCAAGAACCTGAACATGTTGAGTTAATGGAGTAGGAACTTGGACATTACTAGTCTGAGACAATGAGGAAGAAATATTAGCCTGAGAGGTAGTTTGGGGTAATGGACCCTGGCATGATGCCTTTGACGAGGAAACTTCTGAAGATGGCTCGTAGAATGTATTAAACACTCTATTTTTCGTGCCAATTCTTGTTCGAGAAGCCATTATCTATCAAGAAAAAAAAAGGATCATTTTCAAACAAAAAAATGTTTCTCCATTTTTGACCATTGTTTAACAATCTGGTTAAGAAGACTTGAGAGCAATCAAAGTGTATATTATACTTAAAAGTTACTTCCTGAAATATTTAAAGGACGGGATAGTATCCGAATATATAATTATTTAAAAACTAGGGTAACTTTTGGTATGTGCTCTTTAAGTGGGCAAGAAATGGTGATTATTCGAGTTTACTCTTTAAAGAATTATTGCAAGTTCACCAATGTTATGTTGTGTAAACATCACCATTCTGCATAGTGAAGCAAAACCACAAGAAATGATCTCTCTGTCCACAACTATCAAAAGTCTACATATTGAGTCATTGCAAATTCTCAAAATTCTGATATGGTTCCACACCTCACAAGAATGATTATAGGAGGCCCTAAAACTTGAAACCCGGTCTACCAAAGGATGAAAAAAAAAATTGCCAATCTCAAGAAAATAAAACTCCACGATGTTTTCCAATATTGGAGGGGGGGCTTCGCTCGGCTGAGAGGGGTAAATTGATATCAGGCGAATAGGTTAAAACAACTTGGCGATTCATTTCAATGTCTAGTTCTTCATGTGAAGACGAGGCACTCGAGTCCATGGATAAGAGGGTTGAAGTGTGGTGATTCTCCATTGACAAAGTTGTTAGCAGAGTACCTTCCATCTCAAGTATTATCCTTTTGTCTTATATCAATTTTCGACAGTGTATCTATAAACTTCACCCCATTAAACAATTTGAAAAAATACCAATCTTTATAAACACCTCCATCACGTCGAACCCAGCGACGAAAGAAATTGAAAATTATAAATGTGCACCACAGTAACGATTCCATTGAGACAAAATAAATTGAAAATTATGTGTTTAAAATAGAATCTCCGAATACGTAAATAAAGATAAAATCAATTAGGCGACAATTGTACGTCGTTGAAGGGACAAACATTTTGTGTTGCTAAATAAATTTAACTACGAGTACAACTTGACACATAAATAAATTTTATTGTCGCAACATACCTTGCGTAGTAATTTTATATGTCGTAAAATAAAGTATGCAACGTATGTAAATAATCACGAAATAAATTAGGCATCAACTATACTCGCTGCACAAATGATGGCGCGATAAATTCTTTGTGTTACAAAATAAATTTAAAATACATTATGCGACATATCAAACACATTATAAAACATATTTCATGACAAACATTAGTTGTTATTAAAAATATATTACTACGTGCATGTGTTGTTGCAAAATAAAATAGATAGCAAAAGTTACATCTTTAAAGGAATATTTGCACCAAAGGTTTTCTAGCAAAAACTTTATTGGAATAATCGTTGCAACAAACTGAGGTGTCGCCCTTTTATTTTTTCGCGATTATAAACATTGTGACGACATTATAGCTACAAATATCGTGTTGCTAATTTATATTTTTTGCTGCAAATAAATAGTGCTGTGATTTTGTTAGTTGCGACAAACTGACTCATCGCTCTTTAAATTTTTCGCTATATATATACATTGCGACGACATTATTGCTACAGATATTATGTTGCCATTTCATATTTTCCGCGTCAATTAAATAGTGTCGCGATTTTGTTAATGCGAAAAATGTCCAAAAGTCGTCACAAAACACATTTTGTGACTCATATAGAGCAACAATACCTGCAACGAATGTATTGTCGTCGCTAAATTACTTTTGCAACAAAATCTCAATTTTTGCGACAACATTTTTTTGTCGCGAAATCAGTTATTTTTTTGTAGTGCTTATGCCTTTTTAGAAAACTGCTATTTGTACATCAATGAAAAGTGAAAACTCCAAATTGTGTTTGGCATGCTGAAATAATGAAAATAGAGCACGATTAAAGAAGACAGACTGCAAGAAATTAATTAGTTTTGTCTAATTTTTAAAGTATCAGACAGGCCATATATAAGTAGAATATAATTTAATTCTATCTTTCACGAGTACCGTCTTTTAGTTCTATAAGAGTGACTCGATTTTGGTAGAACAACTCATAGATGTCGTAGACCAAATTATTAATGCTTATTGCAGTTTCCTAAAATAAAGGATTCATCCAATCCCAATATTATTTATCGTCACGAGTTCTCTTTTATATATATATGTCACATAATTGTGCATGCATGAACATTTTCTTCGCTGAAACTGTAGGTAATCTTATCATCAATGGCAGTGGGAAAAGGAAGGGCAGGGAAGTATCCATGAATGCTCTCATTTTGTCCATGCATGTAGTAATTATAGGAAGAAGTGAAATTTGATTCATCCAAATAGCGAGCCGCGTAGGGATAGTATTCAGCATCATATGGAAATGGCCAAAACTCAGCCTTTCTGCCAGTTCTTCTAACTTGTTTAAGAA
The DNA here is from genome assembly GCA_019395295.1 of Osmanthus fragrans. Classification (NCBI taxonomy): domain Eukaryota; kingdom Viridiplantae; phylum Streptophyta; class Magnoliopsida; order Lamiales; family Oleaceae; genus Osmanthus; species Osmanthus fragrans. The sequence continues at coordinate 17,490,611 of CM033343.1, read as the reverse complement.
CCCTCCTTCTATCCAAATACCCACTCACTGTCACCTTTTGCTTATCCATGTCTATCTCCAAGCTATCCACACCTACAACCATTTTTCAGTTTAACATAATCATTTATTCATATGCTAATTAAGTAGCTCATAGACCAACACATTGATACATGATTTTTCAAAAAAGAAGATACGAACGTGATTTTTCAAAAAAGTAAAACACAGACACATCGAAGATACGTGATTTAATGCTTTAAAGTTTCAAATTTATATGTTACTGTTTTATGCTTACAAATTTTAATATAGAATGATACACAGCATGTCGGACACTTGATCGAGAATGTCTCTAAAGTATCTCTCCAGTGTCAGTAATTTTAAAAAATATACAAAAAATGGGACATGGATACATGTCTTTGAGTCCAAGTAGTGTCGAAGTTCGACACAAGCATGCCCCCCTAATAGGATTGTCGGTAAGTTGATAAATAATGGTGTGTTTGATGGAAAATGCTCTTTTTCCATATGAATTTCAATTTTTGAAATGTTTGATTGTCATTTTTTTCATAGATAATATTTTTCAACCTTTGAAAATATGCATAATTTTCCTTATTTTTGAGGAAAATGTTTTTTATTTTTTTTTTGGAGGTAGGTTTTTGTTTTCCTCAAAACGAGGAAAACATTTTCTTTTCTAAAAAACATTTTTCATGCCAAGTAAACACACCCCTTAGGTTGATAAAATAGGAGTAGCACACCAGGGCCAGCCTCAGGTGGTCTGGTTGGATGTGACTCGAACGCTTCGTTTGTAATAAGTCGTACTCTTGTTTGCAAACATTGTAAATTTTACCAGGTTTTAATTACTTCAGATTCATAAAGTATTGCTAGAGAAGAAAACATTCAAAGAATAAATTAGGGTAACTAAACCAGGAGGGAATTCAATTTAAGTCTTGCCATCCAATTTAGAAATTGCTCTTCGTATCCTTTTCTCACATCCTTCACAGTCCATATGAACCAGAAGCTCCACAATCTAAGAAAAACCAAACACAGACAAGCATAAAAAGTTATTAATTAGCTGTCTTGACAATTCAATCTTTCAATGGAATAAATAAATCCAGGAAAATGTTACTTACAGACAGAGCATTAGATACACGTTCCTGCTTAAAACAACCACCAAACATTGTTGCAGTAGTTCTTGTTTCATATATCCGAGCATAGGAAGGCTCAAATTAAAATAAACATGGACGTGAGAGGATCATATGTAACCAGTATTAAATACAAGAAAAATTGTAGGAATCAGACAAGTTGATTAAAGTTTTTGCAACTTCTTAGCATTACATTCTTATATTTGACAAGCAATTTGTCTCCCTTGACGAGATATTATGCTGCCATGTGCTATATTATTGTATAGATTCTTCATCAAGCTTTAATTTAGCACCTCACTAGCTAGTCTCTCAGTTTATTCCACTCTGCTATTTTTGCTCATTGATACCCAATTATTTGTTTTCAAAAATCATATCGTATAAAGTATATTGAGTAAATTCTATTTATTTTTTTTGTTTCATTGGAACCTTCTTAATGGTTCTCTTACAAGTTTATCTTATCCTCGGTTAATATCGTTGTTAAGACCTGCGTCAGCTGAATGCCCCTTTCGTCCTGTGCTCTCTCTCTCTCTCTTCTTGGCTTTGTAACGTTAGGATTTCATGTTATTTAGGAAGTGTACGAGCCCTAGTTCTCAGAATGTATTTTGTCATAGTGATATTTTTCGAGAATGTGTGGTTAAAAAGAGAAAAATATTTTTTATTTTTAAGTGTAAAATTATTTTATTAGGAAAATGTGGTTGAAAATTTTTTGGAAAAAATTAATTGAGTTTTTGAAAGATGGAGATCAAACATGGTTTATTATCATATTTTAGTCAAGAATTCTGCTACATGTAAAGAAATTTTGTACAAATAAGTTGACAGATAGCCTTGATTTGAATTTAATAAAAGAATGCATACGTTTGTCAACCTATCAGTACAAAATCATATGTTCAAGTAAAAAAATTGATTCTTCAATAGCTATAACCAGTACCTGCAAATAGATGATATTTTTGGGGGGTCGGAGGTAGAAAGAGACATAAAGCTAAGAATTTTTAGAACATATACCCAAACCCCCAATGTTTAGCCACATATACCGGTCCCTCAAGTTAAGGCAATGCTGATGGCATCCAATTTCGGGTCAGATAGTTAAGCATGAGAGAATTTATACTCCTGTACAACATGTCGACAGCAACACAGTATCAAATTCTCAAAGAAAGCATAAATAAAAGTGAGTAAAGTGACAACTTAAATATTTCTTGTTGAATGGTTATAAATCTAAGCTCAATATTTAACAACGACTAAATTTCAACATTTATAATTAATTTACATGATCGTTAAAAAAATGGTACGTAATTTAACGAGAATAGCTAAGGGGACAAAACGATCTTTTGAGTCTGTACCTAATTATTGGATCTTGAATGTGACAAAATATTGCATAGATTATATAGTTTAGGGTCAGCTAGACATGATCTAATTATTAAAACTTAGATAATATGTGCCCGATTAGGTCTCTGTGGTAACTCTATAAAGTATTGATACTTAATTGTAATTACAATTAAGGTTTTGGGCATAATTGTAAATATTATAAAAGTTTTGAACTCAATTATAATTATTGTTAAAGTTGAAAACTTAATTGTATTTGTAGTTAAAGTTCTAGGACTGCATTTTAATTAAATAAGTTAATTGGAATTGGATTTTAATGGGAGCTTCCATTTAGAATTTAATGGGACACCTATTTGAACTTAAAATAATTATTGCACATGGATTGGATTTCTATTCGGACATTACCTGAAATTCTTGTTTTACATGAATTGTAACTTATTTTTCTCTATAAATAAAGACGGGATGGAATCAATATCATTAATTCTATATAGTGTCCCAATTTAAAGAGAGAAATATGTTTTTTTTATTCTTCTTCATCTGCCCAGTTCGAAACTAATTTTTTGATTTAATTAAAAAAAAGTGTCTATATGCCGGTGTGGAAATACCATTTATGATTTTAAAAAATTGAGCTCTAAGTTCTTTAAATTAGGGGGAAAAAAATCGTGATTCATATCGTATCAAAAATTCATTAACGAATTCAGGTAAGCTCTTAATCTTTATTTTTTATTATAACAAATACGTCATATCTAGCAACAATTTTAAATTAAATACATATTTTTATTTTTTCAAATTATATTTTATTCTGCATTCCAATGGATGTCAAGGTAATAAAAACTTCTTCACTAAAGATTGAAAGTTTCTTTTGTACCTTCAACTCGAAGCTTACGTTATTTACACTTAGGGGCGAATTCAGGGGTCGAATTCAGCTAGAGCGGATCATGAGCGTTGAAAGCTTACTGTCAATGGTCAGCGTCCATGATTGGGGAATTGTTTATTAATATTTACTTAGATAACATTCAAAAAATCCTACGGACTAGAATTAGAACTAGAAAAACTAGATACACCACTAGAATTAGATACGAACTTTCATTTTAGATGAAAAAATCGTTTTATAATCTACAAAATACCTTAAATTATTTTTCAATTAAACAGACAATATATATTAACAAAATACCAATATTCAGTTTACAATTAAAGTTAATTAAACAAACATTATTATATTAACAAAGTTGAAATTATTTATGTGCTTATATCAATTTTATTTGCTTGTACGATTCCACTTTTTCACAATTGATTTTTTATGAACGAAAAGTGGAATCTTTTATAAATTAAATAATTTTTATTGAAAGACTCCTTATTAACACTAAGGCTAATTTTTCTAAAAATTCATCCACCATTAATTTAATCAAAATTTTTCTAAAAATTCACCCACCATTTTTTTTTTTTTTTAGTAGAAGGAGGGCGGCACCTCCGAGAGTTTATTAATATTCCCTCACTTGTGGCGGAGGAATGCCGTGGTTACATGTGGAAAATAATGAAAACAGTAAATAAGGAAGACTACTTCCCTTACAATGAATGTTTGTAATAACAAAACGTCAAAGATTTTTAATAAATCGCCAGAAACAAAACAATCAACGGATTCGGAAGGAAGGACAACCACTAGAATCTAAAACCAAACAACCCAAATCAATTGAATCAAACTCTCAAATCAATTAATTAGAGAATTGGAAAGAAAAAAATCAAAAAAGAGGGACAAAGCACTGGTAAAAATGTTTTTACTTGCTTTAAAATCGGTAAAATTGAAGATATATTAATTTGTTACATTAATTGTTAAAATTTAATAAGTGCCCTGATGGTAAAGTAGTGAATATGTTTAAGAATGATACTAGGTTCGAATCACCTTCCTAGTCTTGGTGATGATGAACGAAAAAGTGATATTGGACTATTCCCATCACTCGACCTCGATTATCAGAGTGGTAAGTTGTCATTGATGCAAAAAGGTTCTTCACGATCTCATGTTTTTAAATCCAATATTTGAATATTGATATGTTTTCTTGCTTGTTGCCCCCGTTTGCTGTAAGCAATTAATCTCTTCTCCTTTAAAGCGAGGAGTTGCCCGTTGGAACTGCTTCTTTACTTATAAAACAGGGTGTGTATATGAATTAATTGTTACAGTTTACTCAGAATTCATAGCTATCTTTCACATGCAGGAAGTAGTCTTAGGCCAGATGAAGGGAAAGTGATGTTGGACTAATCCCTTCCAGGATTATCAGAATGGTAACTCGTCATTGATGCAATAAAAATTGTTGAAATACAAAAATCATAAAATATGTTGCAATTCAAAGTTTCGAACCCAGGACCTTTAATTCAAAAGTGTAAGGAATGACCATCTCAGCTATCTCAAATGTTTGTCACTAAGGAGAATTATCAGATATAATATATATATATATATATATATATATATATATATATATATATATATATATATATATATGTGTGTTATCTATTTCCAGCAAAATAAAATTCTCCCTGGCGGATCCAGAACGAGCGGCCGCAGGGGCTCGCCATGTGCTGGATCCGCCCCTGTTTACACTTGTTACCCGTATGTACTATTACAGTCCGTACAAAAGTATAATACTCATGTAATTAAAAATTTGTGAGTCACATGAAATACATAGTTAAAATTATTTTTTGATTTTGACTTTTATAAAAAATTAAATTTGAGCTTAATTAATATCAATGATATATAAGTATTTTTTTATCAAAAAATCTATTAACCTATTCCAAATGGTTCCGAGGATGTTTGGTATTGATTTTTGGGGTAAGAATTGATTTTTGCATAGTGATATGATGAGAAATGTGTGGTTGAAAATGAGAAAAAATTATTGATGTGATAAAAAATATTATTTTATTAAATAATGTGTGGTTGAAAATGAGAATTGATTTTCAAAATCAATACCAAACACCCGAATCTTTCCATCATAATCTTGCTTTAAATTTAGAATCCTGTTATTGGGTTGAGCACTACAGCCCCCATCCCCTCCAATATGAGGGCGCCACCTGTGCCCCAGTTTATGGGCTTGGCTTTGAGCCTAATCCAAAAGATTTGTCCTTAAATTTAAAAGTTATACATCGTCATGCAAGGTACAAGTAAATGGGAAAAATATTTAGCTTCTATTTAATTTGAATTAAAATCAAATTAAAATTTTAAAGCAAAGTTAATAATTAAATTTCACAATATGTATTATGAAATTGACAACTTTTTATTCACACATTTCATGGATTATTATCAAAATTTATCATGAATTTGATTTTATAAACACTTTCTTTTTAAATATATATATAAACACTTTAAATTATAAACATCAAAACATAAAAGTTGTAGAAAATATGTGTTTTGTGGCACCAGTATTGTTAAAACACATTTTAAACCTGTGGCCTGGAATGTTCTATTGGAAAAATGGGTTAAGTTGGTGATTTTGACATAAATTTTGGATGGGACGGGTTGATTATTTTGAAAGATCAAGATTGATTTGTGCTCTCTTCTATGAAAACATCGAAATCATATATTTACTTGCCAAAAATGATGTTCAAGTGAATGAGAAATTGGAGTTCAATGTAGACCATTGAAAATGGTTTATGTTGAAGGAAAACTAAATTTAAGTTTGTCCCCACATAGGAAGTTGATGAAAGCAAAAACCATTTTATATATGGTTGCACTTTGGAAGTATGTAATCATGTGTAGTATAGAGGCTCTCTCTGTGTGCACGCGCAGGGGGTGCAAATCATGGACCGAAATAGGCTTCAAATCTTGAACTTGTGTATGGGCGAGACTTGCGTACACAAATGTCGAACCGGATTGACCAACAATTGGTCCCTTAGGAGGACCTACATTTTGCCAAATTTTTTGCTTTCTTCAACTGGATTTTTAGTTTCTGAAACTGTTATAACTCCAATGGTTATTACCCTTAAACTATTGAAACTCCAATTATTATTGTCATTAAGTTAATGAGCATGTTAATCAGCATTCATGAGGTCAAGTCTATAACTTAGCTCATTTTCCACCTTTCATACATACGAAAAATCTCAGCATACACAATTTCATTTTCTGCATATAAAGTTTCGTTTTCTGTCCGGTTCTTGGTGGTGATATTAATCAAGATACTAAGTCAGTTTGTCAGAACAACATCTGTTGTGCTCAGACACTTCTAGTTTTTCATTGTATCCTAGGAAATAGACGCTCAAGCTGAACCTCAAATATCTACGATGAGGGGACGAATCTATTTTAAAAAAACTGTGTTTACACAGGCCTCGGTTTAAAGATCCGCTCTTTTATTAATTCTGCAATTTAGATTGCATGTTCTATTTCTATTTTGGTTAATTAGATTAACTCGTTCTGTTTATTATAATTTAATCTGCTATATATATTTTGGCTAATATTTGGTGTCTAAGTTCACTGCATATACGGTATGTACAAAATCAGTACGTGCAAATCCGGTATCTAAGTTTACTGCATATATGGTATGCATCAATCCAACAAGTTGCATATACGGTACGTGTCAGTTCGGTATTCACTCACAAATAATATTATTTACTAACATGTTCACGTAAAGTCTAAAATTTCGTCAAGTCTCCTCTTGCCACCTCAACTAACACCATAACGCCTTGTAAACCACAGCCGTCGCGACGCGTCGACAAACGCTCAAGATCCTGAGCTTCCCTTTCTCTTCCCCATTGGCCATTGCCTGCATATAAACCGTAATGCACCAACACATTCTTCTTGGTAACCTTTTCTGTCACTTACTTTCGCGCTCTAAATCTTTGATACTGTTTATAATATCGATTATGCCATGACTGATGATTCTAGTGTTAATAGTATATGTTGCAATGAAGTTTTTCTTGAATATAGAAATTCATCAAAACCATTGAACCCTTTATTTACTATATCAATCAATGATATTACTAGTAATAACAAATGTGATTTTTTTTTTTTTCCTTTTCTGTCACCTATTATCCTGGTTGATTGTTGAATATACAACTAGACATTCCATATTTATCATTTATCCTTTTAATTGCTTTACCGTTTTCGTTTCTGTAGACTTTGTAAAAACTTGGTAAGAGGTTTGTAGAGAAATCTTCTTCTAAATGTGGATTTTGGGCTCAGCTTTACCTCCAAAAAGACTCCAACCGGAATAGATCGATTCACAACTTTGCACTTGGTTGCCACAAGCTTTATCCCCACAAAGGAGACACTTGGTGATTGGTTTGCAAGTCACAAAGGGGGATGAAATAGAGTAGCAATTTGAACCTCAAGGAAGAAGAACAAAGACCAGGCAAAGAACTCGCGTTTTTCACTCTCTTGCTTACAAGACCAAAAAACACACGGCTGTAGAAGAATAAAGGGGATATATATATATATAATGGGCCAACAACCAAATAACCAATATATCACCACAATGGAAACCAAAACTTGGGCCGTCCAAAAGTGTTGGGTCGCGAGCAACATTAACTCAATTAAGTTGCTTCTAGTGACCCCAAGTTGTTTCCGGGTCGAGCCATTACTAAAGTATCGATATAACTTATCTCGGTTTTATATCATCGCCCGGATTATTGGGTATCAAAACCCAACAAGGTTTTTGAAGGAAGCTTTCAATGGGGATGTTGAAAATTTCACAAGTATTGTGCCCTACTGATCAGAACTGCTCCCAATGGGCCAAAAAATACATGGATTATTGTCTTTGCTACAAGAAAGATGGAATTTCTTTGGCATTTGGTCTGTTAAGTGTGATTGCCTGGAGTGTGGCTGAGATACCCCAGATTATCACCAATTACAAACAGAAGTCTACCCATGGTCTCTCTATCTTGTTTTTGTTGACATGGGTACTTGGGTACGAAATATATCTGTTCATCTTTTTTATTTTTTTCTTTTTATTTACTGCAGCTTTTAGGTTGTAATCATAAGTGAACATTGTCTACGACACTCATTATTTTCCATTTTCACAAGATGTTGGCACCATTGCATTGGCAGATGACGAAGAGCCAGTTCTGAAAATTTGAATATTCTGGCTTCACAAAGTTAGTTATTTTTAATAACATTATAAAGAAATAAGATTCGGACACATCAATTTTTATTGAGAAAGTTCTATTATAGCTTTTTAAATGTGACGCCTTGCATTTCATCAATATTCAATTCTTGAAATGAGACGAGTGTATAGGGTTTACTTGAGATTGCATTATCTGGATAAAGAAATACAAGGATACTCATTTAAGATTCAATAAATGAAAAGGAGAATTGGAAATTTAATGTGAGCAAATGTTGTATTCGGAATAATTTCTTTAAACCTTTCATTGAAGTTGTTCATATTTTCAAATAGCACTCGCATATTCAAATATGTAATTCTATGTTAAAAAAAGTTTCATGATTCACCGGGCCTTTCTTTTCTTTTTCTATTTTCCTTCTGGTCCTTCTTTTACCCAAATTTCAGTACTATTGATGTTATCAAGTTCTTTTTTCTCTCTGTTATGCAACTGTATGATAGAATTGGATCTGATGCTTAAAAGACCAGCTCTGTGATTCTATTAATTTTAAACTTTCTAATATTTGAAAAAGGAAATCTGTCCTAGTACATCACAAAACTCATGTATTGAATTTGTGTAAGAACTATCGTCAGCGATCCATAATCATGTCACTAAAATTCCTGGCAAATCTGCATTTTTAGCTTTAGGTATCTCGGCCAGGTCCCGATGCTTTTAGTTGTGTTTCATAATAGGTAATATACAGTTTTGGTTACCTGTTACACTATTTATCATTTCTTCTGCAGAGATTTTTTTTCAACCTTTTTGGCTGCACACTAGAACCAGCTCCTATAAGTCATTCTCCTATTACAATAATGCAACTGCAATTTTATTTCCCAATTTAAGGCCTTATTTTTTCTTTCTTCTTCTTGATCTTTCAATAAGAAATGGGCTAACTTGTCAGTAGTAGATGTCAACCTTGCTTTTTTTCTAAAAGTTATAGCATGCCTAAATGGTTGGAACTTCTGATTTAAGTTTTTGACCAGTTGTTGAGATGTTAGGTTCTTATGCGAGTGTTTGTTCTAGAATGGAGCAGAGGAATTGGATGCGAATAAAGAAGCTAATGATTGTAATCATTTTCTGATGAAATGGGAAATAATTTGTAATATGTTTACTCTTTTATATTAGAGTCTAGATGGCACTTTCGATTTTCTACTATAATATTAATGTTGATGGAGGTGATCATAAGCCTTACTAATAGAAATTTAAGTAGCAAATCTTAGAGTAGTGGATAAGGCCAATACCTTCTGAATTCTGTATGAGTAGTCATTTAACCTCCTTTTGGCAAAAAATTTATATATCGTCAAACTTCATTTTCAAGCACACATTATATAAATTTTATATAAATTCTTTTCAAACTGAGGCTTAGTTATGTAGTGGTTCATCTCTTGTTTTATGCTTTGCTTCTTCCTTAGTATTATGTTACATTCACTAACTTATTCTCATCTCTTATGGCTTACGACAAAACTCTACATGGCAGTGGTAAGAATATTTTCTAAGCCTTCATTCTTTTCATGTAAAATTTCCGATTTCTCATTCGCAAGATACAGATATATTTCATAAATGCCATTGCCTTCTCTTACCTTGCAGTTATATACAATAACTGTTGGGAATTTACTTAACATGCACATCAGAAAATTAAACAAGTTTTAATTCCCGCCAAGGATCTACTTTGTGATTATATAGAAAATGTGGTAGAAATTATACATTTATTCAGATCTGCAAACTCCTTTGTTATTCATGTAGTTCCGATAATCCTGATCTACCTCCCACAACTGTCCAATTATTCAGCCTCCAATGGGATCCACACAAGGAACAAGATTGAAAGAGAACTAGGATTTACTTTTCTTGTGCTAGCAAGAATAATGAAAATTCATCAACTGTTTTCAAATTCTAGCAGCTTATTTATATAAGCCCAAACGAGCTTAACCCGTCTCTTAAACTTAACCCGGTCCAATATTTAATTAATCCAATTAATTAAATCCGGTCCATGAATCAATTAATCTAATTAATTAATTCGGGCATATTAATAAGCAACTCAATTAATTAATTATCCAACGTTTATCAATTAATAATTGGTAGATATCATTCTTCTAGTTCTCCTTTTGTGTGTGACCTATTAAGTTCCCAATCACGATACCTAACGACGTGAATTATTATTTTGATCTAATCAAAATCGATAAACCAAAACACTCTTTTGATTTATCACTAATTCACATCCGTCGTCCTAGATTGACATCTAGTAATGTGTCAGTGCAATACATGTGATGGAAAATGTCACGTAATATGATAAACCAAACTCGTTCGTTTATCATAAAACTATAATCTCTTTGTCAATATGACCCAATCAATTACGAGATATGGATGTGTCAATCTCAATTATCGATCGTATTTTTCATTCCACTTATTAAGTCAATGTAAGTCGAAAACTCATTTTCAACTTATAGGTACACCTTGGCCAAGGATTTCGTTATCAACTTAATTGGATGAAATGTAGATCATAAACTATTACTATCTAAGAGTGACGCATCATCTATTGATTATTCACAGCCTTCATATGATTCTTGACATACTCGAACGATGTCGTATTAGTAGCACTTGACAGAGCAACTTCCAGTATCATCAAAGTATGATTGTCTCCACATAAGGTACTATGATGATCTCAAGTCGAATGACCAATTCCACTACTGAACGTTAGAGATTAACTACTGACACTCAGATAGTTATTCATGTGGAATATCGAAGCAGGTCTCCAATGTTTTGTTCTATATCAAAACATTCGCGTATTCATTTAAGAGTCACTACACTTTAGCTTGTGAGATCAACTACTTACTTCACAAGGAATACCACACATGATGATCTATCCGTAATAATGATATTCATATCTCGTTATTACTTACGACCACGAATGATTTAAAATTCAATCATATGTAATTTGTATCTCACAATCACAACTCCTTATGATTAACAAATTACCGAGACTTAAATCTACGGACTCTATTATTTAATATAATAATAGATCTTGCCATAACAAATGCATTAAACATATATCAAAAGTACTTATACCCAAAGTTGATTGGATCTAGGGCATAACACTTACAAACTCCCACTTGCACTAGATCCAATCACTTATGTATCTAATATCATAAGAGTTCACATGATGATCATATTTATAATGTGACAGCTCTTTGTCAGTGGATCTGCAATATTATCAATTGTGAGAATTCGTTCTTTCTTTACGTCATTTCTTTGTATTATCTCTCTGATGAGATGGTACCGCCTCAACACCTGTTTGGATCATCGATGAGAGATTAGTTCCTTTGCTAGTGCGATGACTCCATTATTATCATAATACAAATGTATGTGATCAATAATGTTAGGAACTACTCCAAGTTCATTAATGAACTTCTTGACCCATACTACAACATTTGTTGTTTGTAAAGAAATAGTGTATAAGGCTCTCGCTATTGAATCAACGGTGGTTACCTATTTAGAACCTTTCCAATAAACCGTTTAAGAGTAATCAATATCCTGATTGAGATTTGCTATAATTCTAGATTGACTAGAAGTTAGCATCAGTGTATCCATAAATTCACAGTTCATTTTCTCCATATAAAATCTTCTCAAAATTTTATTTCTGTAGATTGCGATGAATTAAGCAATCTTCTAGATCTATCTCTATAGATCAAGTTGATTCTCATATATCTTTATGAAGAAATCTTTTAACAACCATAATTTCAACGATTTAAACGTAGAGATGTCATTTCATATTAATAATATGTCTTATACATTTAATATTAGGAATACGACAACCCTCCCACTATTTTCTTGTAAACACACAATTTGTCTTCACTTTTCATAAAATCAAACCTTTTGATTTTTCTATCAAATTGAAGATTTCAGCTCGAAGAGGCTTGCTTCAACCCATACAAGAATTGATCAAGCTAACATACCTTGTAAGTATATTTGAATTCAAAACTTTCGAGTCGTGTCATGTAGACTTTCTCTTGCAAGTTCCTGTCAAATAATATAGTTTTGACATTCTTTTGCTATGACTTATAGTCATGGTATTTAACTATTGCAAGTAAAATTCGAATGGACTTTAGCATGACCATATACTAGAAGGTTTCATCAAAGCCAACTCATTGTCATAACCTTTTGCTATTGGTCTCGCTTTGTATGTATGGATGTTTCCATCCACGTCGACTTTTTGTGTAAACCCATTTACAATCTATAAGTTCTATCCCATCAGACTAGTCGATCAAGGTCTAAACCTTGTTTAAATACATTAAGTTCATTCCGAATTTCATGGCTTTTTGTCATCTCTTTGAGTCAACACTTGACTTTATTTATGTGAAACTAATAGGTTCATCATCCTTGATTAATCATGCTTGATTAGTAATCATGAATTCATACCTTCTAGGAGGTTGAATGATCCTACTAGATTTACATAGAGCTGATATGTCCTCTGAAGTCTCTACTCCCCATCAAGAGAATGTCCCTCAGCAGGTGTGGGATCATACTCAGATTTATCTACTTGGTTAACTATATCTGTGGATCCTTAAATTCATTCAAGATCCATTATACTCACACCGTCCTCTTCTAGAATAAACTCTTCTTCTAGGAATTTGACATGTTTTGAGATAAACACGTTCTTCTCAATATGATTATAGAATTGGTATCCAATTGCCTATTTTGGATATCCTACAAATATGTATTTATCGAATTTAGCCTCAAACTTATCCGATTCAGTGCGCTTCATATAAGCGACGCAGTCCCAAACTTTAATATGTGAAAAGTTGGGCATTTTGCCTTTTCATAACTCGTATGGAGTTTCGTCAACCGACATAAATGGCACATGACTTAGTGTGTAGAACATAGCAATCAATGTATGACCTTAAAACGCTTTTGGGAGGTTTGTATGGCTTCTTATTAATCGCTCTATATCTAATAGTTTACGATTACTCCTTTCAGATATAACACTATGTTGTGGTGTATGTGAGGAGTCCACTGCAAGAGAATCTCATTCTCTTTTTAGATAATCTAAAACTTTATCTTTAAGATATCTCCACCTCGATCGGATCTTAGTGTGATAATGTATTTGCCTAATTATTTCTCTACTTCTAACTTGTATTCTTTGAACATTTCAAGAGTTTCATGCTTGAGTTTCATCAAATATACATTACCATTTCTGAAATAGTTATTAGTAAATGTGATGAAATAAGAGAAACTCATCTAACATTAATTAACATGGATCCACATACATCACTATGTATTAGATCAATAATTATGCAGACTTTTCACCTTTTAAATAAAAAGAGATTTGGTCATTGTGCCTAACAAACACGATTCGAATTTGTCAAATGATTCAAAATCAATTGACCCTAAATATACATCTCTATTTAATTTTGGAATTGTATTTTCATTTATTTGACCAAGTCTGCGATGTTAGATTTAGGTGTTATTCAGATTATCGCTTTTATACCTCTAAATTTCTATACTTATTATAGAATACTCAGTATTTAGAATATAAATGTTATTTTGTAATTCACAATAACCATTAAGATAAAATGAAACAACAATTGTCCTTAACATTAATATAATTCATGTCCAAACATGAAATTCAAATAATGTTCTGGTATTGGTGGGTTCAAACTAACATTTCTCTAATTTCAATACCAAGTTTAAAGGCAACAGCAAGAAATATGCTCCTAAAGACAATGCACCAACATTTGCTCATTTTTTACGTGTAGGTCAACTTCGTCCTTTTGCAGTGGTCTATTTTCATTTAGTTTCTGCATATTTATACAAATATGAGATCTATATCTGGTATCTAATACCCAATAAGCTAGTGAAGTAGATATAAGCTTTACCCAAATAGATTTGATAATGTTCTTATTTATTTTGACCGTCTCAGCCATCTTAGATGCTTTCTCAAAGCCCCTATAGACTTCTTCTTAATATTCTTAGAGGAATCAATGGCTTGCCCACTACTAACTCTGATATTGGGCTTAACAGTTTTAAACATGTTCACCAACTCAATGAGTGTGCACTTGAATTTATTCATATCAAAATTCACAATTAGTCATGAATAACTCTCTGACAGAGATTACAGAACTAAGTCGATACTTAGTTCAAGGTTCACGACTGAACCCAATTGAGACAACTTCTCAATGGCAATCATCTTCAGTACATGAGCATTGACTGAAGATCCTTCTGTCATTGTGCACCGGTATAGATGCTTGGAAGTCTCATATCCTTCCACACATGATTACCATACAACTCTTTGAAATAAAATTCATGTGTTAGTATCTATACGATTGTGTTGCTTTTGTAACTCAGGTGACATTATTGCAAGCATCACATATGTTGTAATATTATTCGTCATCACTGTGTTTATTATAGCAGCCTCCTCTTCTTTAGTCGAGTCATCAGCATATGTCTCTAGAAAGGGCTACCCAAGGATATAACCAGTCTTCTCATACTTGAGAACAATTCTCAGATTGTGGTGTCAATCAAGAAGACTTGGTTTGGTTGTTGGCATATATTATGTCTTTCAAATACACATGTTTACTCATGATTCAATATAAATGACGAAAAGTAAAAGAATAATATACAAGATGCAACAATTAATTCAACATGGTCTTTTATCAAATTAATTATACTCCCACTGTTTAACTCAAATTTATGACCCTCTCGCATAAATTTATGGAATCCATACTTGACTCCCAGTGGATTGAGATCTCATTTGTTATATTAAGACCTTGAATGTACTCAACAAGTCTTAATAAAACATTTGGGCAGATACTGTTATCAATTGTATCTCCATACAATTCCCAGTTCATTAAGCTGACAATTCTTTATCTTCACACATCTTATGTGTTAGCTTAACATGCCTCTAAAACTTATCTACTTGAGTGTACTCAACAAAAGATAAATTTTAGTTAAGTCGAACCCATCATTCAGTAATATCAAATATTTCATAGTGTTAAACATATCCCTAATAGACCAGCTTTGAGTGTACTCAACAAGTTGAAACGATTTAGGACTCTCATTTTTCACTATAATGATGAAAAACGAGTAATAAAACTGACTTAATATTTTAGTGAGAGATTTGACATGCATAGGTCTCATCAATATAATAATTATATATATATTTATAATTATGCATCAAAACATGCAAATAAATATACATATAATAGTGTGGATGATTATAGACAAATTCTATCTAGTCTTCCTGAGTCAAAAGGAAGACTAGTTGGTCAATTTCTAGGGGGGTAGCAATTGAATTAGTATCAATGCGCCATTTTCATGGTTTCCTCCTCTTCTTGTATCTTCAATTAGTCCATTTACAACTTGTATCCTATACTAATTGGCATGAAGGCTTAAATGAAAATTGAACTCGCAGGCCCATAATAATAACAATAACGAACTCGCAGGTCCAAAATAATTAAGAGCTCGCAGGCCCCGTAATAATAACAATAGCAATGGACTTGTAGACCCAAAACAATTAAGAGCTCGTAGACCCATAAAACAACAAGAATTAAATAAACCATTCGACGCATCCATATGGTCGAGTCCATAATCATCCACTAATAAACATTCATCATATAAATGTTTCTTATATAATATCTAATATTATATACAAGTATGTTTCAAGAATCTAGCAATTAAATGTCGTCTAAACTATTTAGACAAATGGATCGAAAATAATTAAATAATTAATTAATCATATTAATCAATTAATTTAATTATCGGGTTTATTTAATTAAAATCAAATTTTAATTAAATACTGAAATAGAGTCCAACTCTAATTTCATAATATAGGGCAGAAATATTTAATTAAAATCAAATTTTAATTAAACAGCAAAATTAGAGTCCAACACTAATTCCATGATTTAGGGCAAACTTATTTAATTAAAAAAAATTTAATTAAATACCAAATTAGAATCTTAACTCTAATTCCAAAAAGAAATTTAGGGTGGGACAATTTAATTAAAATAAAATTCTAATTAAATGTCAAATTAGAATCTAATTCTAATTTCAAGAACATATTAGGGTGAATTATTTAATTAAATACTAAATTAAAGTCAAACTTTAATTTAAATTGAATTAACATTTTAATTTAGGATAAAACTCCTAAATAAAATAAAATTCAATTAAGGGTCAAAGTTTAATATTCAAGTTAAAATCTAATTTTAATGAATATAAAAGCCGTCAATTTCAAACAAAATTTTAATTTGGGACAAAATTGAAAATATAAGTCAAAACTCATTTGAAAAACAAATTTAAAACCAATTTAATATTTAAATTCATAACTCTTTTGAAAATTGCAAAGTTGACCCATTTACAAATTAAGAGCAAGTCCTCCAAATTTCGGAAATAACATGACAAGCCCTCCAATTATAATTTGCAAATCAACCCATTTAATAATTGCATCTGGGGCCCCCAATTTCTAAAATTGCACAAGAGACCCCCGTCCCCAAATCGGCTCTCCCATTTTTGAAAAACCTAATTTTTTTTTCTTGCACACGAGGCGACCTTGGTTTTTAAGGCAGAAGTCGCCGCTGTCCAACAGGGGCAGCAGCCTGCCGCCTGTAGCAGCGCCGCACACTATTGCGAACATCAGCAACGGCGTTCGTCGTTGCCTTGCTTGCAACAGCGAGCGCTGCCACCTCCGTCCCGTCACATCCTTTCTTTTTTTTATCCAAATATTATTTCTTTTTCTTCTCAAAAACAGATTTTTGAAAATGAAAATTAATAATTATAACTGCTAGATTCAAGAAAACAATAACAATCAATTTTTGAATGTTCCAACATGCAAAACAATTCCTAATAAACACAAAGTAGGCTCTGATACCACTGTTAGGAATTTACTTAACATGCACAGCGAAAAATTAAACAAGTTTCAATTTCCACCAAAGATCTACTTTGTGATTAGATAGAAACTATACATTTATTCAGATCTACAAACTCCTTTGATGTTCCTGTAGTTCCGGCAATCATGATTTATCTCCCACAGCTGTCCAATTGTTCAGCCTCCAATGACACAGGGAACAAGATTGAGAGAGAACTAGAGTTTACTTTTCTTGTGCTAGCAAGAATAATGAAAATTCATTAACTGTTTTTAAACCCTAGTAGCTTATTTATATAAGCTCAAACGTGCGTGGCCCATCTCTTAAACTTAACCCGGTCCAATATTCAATTAATTAAATTCGGTCCATAAATCAATTAATCTAATTAATTAATCCGGGCCTATTAATAAGTTACACAATTAATTAATTATTCAAAGCTTGTCAATTAATTAATTGGTAAATCTCATTCTTCTAGTTCTTTTTTTGTGTGTGACTTATTAGCTTTTCAATCACGATGCTTAACGACGTGAATTGTTATCTTGATCTAATGAAAATCGGTAAACCAAATCACTATTTTGATTTATCACTAATTCACATCCATCGTCATAGATTGACATCTAGCAATGTGTTAGGGCAATACATGGGACGAGAAATATCACGTGGTCTGACAAAACAAAACTCGTTCGTTTATCGTGAAACTATAATTCCTTCGTCAATATGATCCAATCAATTACGAGATATGGATGTGTCAATCTCAATTATCGATCGTATTTTTCATTCCACTTATTAAGTCAATATAAGTTGAAAACTCATTTTCGACTTATAGGTGCACCTTGACCAAGGATTTCGTTACCAACTTAATTGGATGAAATGTAAATCATAAACTCTTACTATCTAAGAGTGACGAATCATCTATTGATTATTCACAACCTTCATATGATTCTTGACATACCCCAATGATGACGTATTAGTGACACTTGACAGAGCAACTTCCAGTATCATCAAAGTATGACTGTCCTCGTATAAGGTACTATGATAACACTTACAGTAATTACCCTGATTCTTTTGTTTATGCATACTATAACTCATCCTATTGATTGCTTTCCTGTTGTGGGTTCTTTATTGATGTAGGTTTTCCCATGTGGCCTTTACTATCTGAAATGGTTTTTGTCATGTAATATCTCAGAATTGAGTTCATTATAATGTAATTTTTCTAGAGGTTTAGTCCAAACTTCATTTAATGCAAGGTTAATCTGATGGAGTAAATAATGCCATGTTCATTTGGAAGTTTTATTCTTTCAGTGGTAGTGATTCTCTATAATTTAGAAGCATAATGGAATAAAGGCTTGCATATATAATTGCAGGTAACTGGAGATTTTGAACAAGAAACTTCAGTCACAAAGAGCAGCAATATTGGATCATTCCTTGGTTGGGGAATGACAACTATCTACTTGGGTGGACGTCTTCCACAAATTTGCCTAAATGTAAGCATAGCATTTGTGATAGTTATAATGTCATCTCCGAGTGCATGACTACCACGGTCGACATCTAACTTGGTTGGTTTTGTGCAATTTCTGCAGTTTATAGAAGGGGAAACGCCGATGTCAGTTTTGATATGAAGACAAAAAAAGGAAAACGTTATGCATGTCCTAAAATTTGACCATTCTAACAAATAGACACGTGCGTGAAGTTTGAAATAATTCTGATATGTGTATGTAAATGGTGTTTTTGTTACTATCCTAATACGTTGATATGCAAGGGCTAAATCCTCTAATGTTTGTCTTTGCTATTGTTGGCAATGCAACACATGTTGCAAGATAAGAAAATTCACTGCTAAATTTTACCCTTACCCTTCCAACATTTGATTTCTTTTTTTTTTTTTTTTTAAAGGGAGGCGGTACCTCCGAGATTTTATTAATATGCCCTCATTTATAATGGAGGAATACCATGTTTACATATGAAAATAATGCAACCAATAAATGAGGAAGTACTACTTCTCTTACAATGAAAGTAAATACTAAAGAACAAATTTGAAGCAGTAAAAGAGGGAGTACTAATTCCCTTCAAAAAATAATGCAATTAAAGTAAAAAACAAGAATAGAATAAAAATAAAAATAAAGATACAATTCATATTCTAATGCTAGCCCGTCCATGTCTATCTATCTGTATGAGTGCCTTAATATGTCGTGGTAGGTCAGCTAAACCATATATCTGATATCGTTGATGATCCCAATTCCCAACCCTCTGCGGCAAGAGCATCTGCAACTTGGTACCCCTTTCTGTAGATGCGGGAATATTTGATTTCTTTGAGACTGTACATTATGTTATTTTTTATATATTCTCAATTAGCAAGTTCCAGACAAGAGTATCAATTTTCATTTAATATTTAGTTTTGATATGGTGTTTTCTGTTCTGTAGTATACTTGTTAGCAGCTTAAAGTGGACGGAGATTAGACCGAATCTGCCATGGCTGGTGGATTCCGGAGCGTGTGTGCTCCTTGATACATTTTTATCCTTTTTTGCATATCTACACGAGAGTTTTTAACATTCTTATTATATTATAATTCTTTTCTGGCATTGTGTGCAATTTATCTTGAACATAAAATATGATCTGTGTAGGTAGATTACTGTATATAATATTTAATATTCGCTATTCCTTAATTTCATGGTCAGATAATGATTCAATTTATCTATTACCGCTATCGATCTTCCAGAGACGTTGAGAAGAAATATAGCTTTAATGGACAATGATAAACAACACAATTAGAGGTAATTTGTGCACATCTTCAATTGTGTCGTCTGACAATATGTTGTCTCTTTGTAAGACTTTTCTAGCATTATTTGGTGAGAATGTTGTGTATGGTAGTGCGATTATCTTGTTTTCACATTATAAGCTCCCATATGGACTTTTTTTATATCCACTTGCCCTATCTTCGAAAACTAGACTAAATTTTTACTTTTACCGATGTCATCATCATTTGGCAATTTAGGGTCAAAATACCGACAATACAAATTAAAGAACCAAGATGTATCATGGGTGTTGGGCAGGAATATCTATTGAGAGTGTACAAAAGGTACTATCTAATTCTGTTCAATGTCTACTGAACTATGTTTCTGATATTTTCTTCAAGTGTTCTATAGTATTATACCTACCTTAATTATTAGCCCACCGGCATAAGAAATACTTGATATTTTTTGAAGTAATGATTGTTTCTGATCTGCATTGTTCATATCTCATCATCTTTCGTTCATTTCGGTCCCTGACCACATTCTGTCTCCTTGCCAGTCGATATAATCGTTCTGTTGGAGGTTCGAGTCGAAGGCCCGTGAATGCAGACGAGCAGCTACCTGTTAGCATAATGAGTTAATTTATGTTATTTAATATTTTTAAAGAGTACAATATTGTAGATTTCCTTGTTTGGTTTAATCGAGTCATTTTGCTATTAGACTATTTAAACTCTTGTAATATCTCTTTTACATGACTTATGCTCATTTGATTGGAATCCTAGCCCCCCTTTTGCTTTCTTCTTCATCTTGCAATCACGAAATCCCCAATAAGAAATGCTTTTCTCTAATTTTTTCTTTGATTCGTCTTTTCCCCATCATCTTGGGAGAGTTCGTTGCTATATTTTCATGTGAGGGGCGTTCTAAAAATCCCATTTGAACCAGGAAACAACAAGAGCTTGTGTTTGATGTATTCTCGATGATTCCATTGATATGCAATATTCTGCAAGAATGCTCTCTATTTTTTGGTTACATTTATAATTCTATATTAATAATCATTCAAGAAACGCTATAAATATATTCAAGAGTTTCTTTCTGTGTAGGAATTGAATTATAAACGGTAATAAGATTATTTGTCAATCATTAATATAGTAGGAAATTAATTAATTAATTATTTTTAATGAAAGGAAGTTTATTCTGCATACCATGTAAGATTTTATCTCAGATTTCTACATTGTCAATGAAAATTACCAGGAAATCCACAAATTTAACTCGGAAGAAAGAATTGAAATCTTATATCAAAACTGTTCAAACGAGATTTGTGTCAATTTAATTGAAAAATAGCATGCTTCAAAAGGATACTATTTTAAAGTGCATATTCTTAATCCCATCTATCAATGACGAAGTACTTGAATAAAAAAAAAAAAAAAAAAATTCAACTGTAATAATCGAGTCCTAAAATTGAATCAATCTTAGATATGTACTAGGAATTTGTCAAAAAGAATCATCAAATAAATTACACTCAGCTTGTAATTTATTACTCATTTGAACTCATAAAACATTAAAAAAGACTTGAAAAAACATACAGAATGAACAGATAGACATGTTCTCATGCTATCGATAAGGCTTTCCAAATCTCATGCTGCAAAAGCAAGTGACATGCCAGTATTGTAAGAACTTGCATGTGGTGGCTTATTTGCTTTCCGTGGCCTACCATTCATGTGGCCTGTTGAGGAAATCAATGGCAAAGGTAGGCCCTCCGGCACGAGTTTTATGGGCTGCGGCCCCACGCTCACCGCCTTCTCATGTCGACAGCTCAATAATCCGTTCCCCTTCCTCTTAGTTTCATTGCCGCCAGTGCCGTGGCTGCAGGTGGCTTCGGCATTTTTCTCCTCCAATCTTTGCCTTAAAAATGCTACATTTCCAATCTCTGAGGTGGAGACGGAGAAGTTAGTTACACTTGCTCTGTCAAAGCCCTCGGCGGTGGTGACACTCCAGTCGACACTGACTTCACTCGGTGCATAACACTCAGTTGCTGCAATGCTTGGAGTCTGAGGTTCATCCAGACTCCTCCGGCCGTAAAACTTACTTTCACTGCCATTGGAAGATACGAATCTTCTAGCATTGAATGTAGGATTGTCATCGAGGGAATCCCTCCTGCGATACATTGGATATGATGTTGTTTGAGTCGAAAAACTTTCAATTTCAAATAAATCTGAACTTGCATCACTTCCCACATCATCGTCTGTGGCTGCAACTCGAGATATGGGGCTTCCCGGCATTGTAAAACCTCCAATTAGACCTCGTTGATGATCCATTGGAGTTCGTGAAATCGATTTCCTTGTTGGTTGGAAAACTTCCAATGAGTCGCGAGGTGGATCTTCTAATGGACTAATTAGCTTTGGACTTGTATCTTTCAACGTAGGCATAGTAGCCGGGCTAGAAGGGCTCAAAATAGGGAAAGAAAACCCCCCGGTGCCATCACCAAAAGGCCTTCCTGATAATGATACGCGTTGTGGAAAAGCCAGGGTAGATGCAAAATGATTCTCTGATGAAATCCTTGGAGGATTTGAAGTCACTTTCTGTTGCATTTCCCTCATTTCATTTGGAACTGAATTTTTGAGTGACATATTTCTTGCTTTTCCTGCCATACTCTCTCTGGACTTGTGGCTCTCTCTATTTGCATACACAACACGTTCCGAGTCTGATCTTTCTTCTTTAACTTGTACACATTTCTTCCCACTGCAGCAACATTTTCTCCCAAATATCCATTTCTTGGCATTAGAACTTCTTTTCTGGCCATGATCAGGTGGAAAGTTCTTCAGCTTAACTGCAATGGAACCTGGAGGATTCGCCAAAAGCCCCGTCTGGCTATTCCAACTGGCCTCAGACGAGGCTGTAGGCGTAGCGTGGAATGATCGTGTTCGAAAATTTCTTCCATATCCATCAATAGAAGAAACTGATGACAATCTTGGAACTGATACCGCATCAGATGGATCTGATGCATCTTTCGGATTTGTTATAGAAAGTCTTTTACTGTCTTTTGGATCATTGTTTTCACTGAAGTATTTCTGGGCATCAAAAATGCTTATCTCAGTGTCATTTTCTTGGGAATTCTGGTTAGTATCTTTGGGTTTAAGGTAGGATGAAAAAGATACATCCGTAAAGGTATTTTCTTGAACAACAGATCTGCAATGAAGAGAAGTATCTACAACACTAAACATTGGCTGCTAAGGGGAATTGTACTTCAAGGTTTTGATTATAGTTGGCGAATCCACAACAGGTAAAACACACACTTTTCTTTGTAGTTTATAATAGAACTGATTATTGAGGCTGAAAGTGTTGCTGAAATTCCTGACCAAACTGGCTTTATGTAGATAGACTGGCTCACTTACTAGAAACTATCAGGTGAAACAGTCTATAGCAGTAAGATAAGCAAAATTTGGTAGCCGTGGTACCCAAACTTTTGTAAATAAAGTACGTGGGACACCGACCGGTTATTTATGGTCTTCAGACTCCAAGTTTTCGTTCTCTGTGAACGTTAGTCCCCTTTCGATGAAAACAGTCAATATTTTTCGTGAAACATGCATGCATGTGAGGACTTCTTTGCAAGTTATTTTTGTCGATGCACTTCATTTGAAAAGAGGGAAATGAAGTGATATCTTTATGTATTCGACCCTTTCTTGTCTAGTTTAAAAAGTTTTCTAAGAAAAGAAAGAATGTTAAGTTCTTGTACGATCAAATTTCGCTTTTAACCATAACTTTTCTTGGGTCAAAACTTTTTTTATTTTTCAATCACACATTTTAATAAATTCACCAGATTATAATCTAAAAAACATTGCCATAGAGGGAGTAAATGATGAAACTCTATACTGCGGCATAATAATCCCTGATTTCTATCAATTTTTCAGAACTAATCAAATCAAGATGGAATCGACTAGTTCAGTTCGATTTTGCTAAAGATTTTAAACAATTTTGGTTATTAATTCTAAGAATATATTGATTTTTGTTCGATTCCGATTCTAGTATCAAGAACCAAGAATCAGATCTAACTCACATAATTTAATTAAGTATATTAATTTTTTAATTTGGTTAATGTTATTTAGTGTAAAAATGAAACTCTTTTGTTTCCATTTAATGAGACATATTGTTTTGATTTTGGATGCGAGTGTTTAACTTAGGGGGATAGAACTTTATATGGTAACTTGCATTAATAAATTATAAATTTTGATTATGCAACAAATTTGGAACCTTTCATTCATTTTGGTTTGGTTCCATAACTACTAATGAATCTAATGGTTCCATTATTATAAAAATCATTGCTTCCTGGTTCAGTTTCGACTCTTTTCATAACTAAACCAAATGGAACCAGACAACTCTTACCCACGTGCTTTATTTGTGAAAGTGTAAGGTCTGTAACTGCAAATTTTCCCAAAAGCTTCTACAGAATTCTTCCAATTTTTTCTCCAACCTATGAGATAGAATTTTGTTATAATTGAGATCATGTTGTGTTTCTTATGGTCGTAAAGTAATTGTACTACAGTATAATAAAGGGTCCCTCTTGGGAAAACAATTGATCATGAACTTGCTGCCTAATGCATGAATGTTATTTGAATGGTTCATGTTATGCCACATCCTCAAATGTTTTGTTCCTGTCGCCAACCCTGATAATTCTTCTTCGTACAATTTTCATGCACACTCGTAAAACGTTGAATTTTGCTAACACCCTTACATGGGAGGGACTCACAATTTTTTTAATTATCGTGAGTCCTCCAATGTGAGAGGTTGTCAACATTGGTTGTACACCTAGCATGGCTCTAAAACGTTATTGAATTTTTTCATAACAAATGTATACCTTCTCAATTTACTCAAAACATACTGCAAGTTACTTATCGGCACATTTGTTGCTTCCTCCTCTGGTAGGTTTAAGAAATAAGAGCCCTCAGTTAAACGAGGTAGAATCGACTTAAGAACTACTCATTTGAAAATTTCGTTGAAAGTAAGACATCATAGCCTGTAATGGAAAGATTCTGATCTTTTCAGCAGCAAATTGCATTGATTTTCAAAGGGCGGGGCCATGTTATTTAAACGACTATAAACATCAATCTTTGTCTGTTTGTTGGACAGCAGATCAAAGCTAGGCTATCAAAAAGATAACGGTTTTAGTCCATCATTGAATTTTCATTGTTATCTCTTTACTTTTTTGAAAGAAAAAAAAATGGTAACTCTCATGGCCCTTCATTTCATGTGGTTTCTCTATCGTCATGTGGTATCAATGCTTGGTGTTCTCTGCACAATTTGAACTGTGGAGGGTCCAAAATAATGGCAACACAGTTTGGAATTTATTTACGACATTCTAAAATAGTATTAAAAATAAGTTATTCTGGCCATGCCCATCTGCATTTGGAAATTGTGCCAAATTTGTGGGGCGGCAATTATCTCAGAACTAACATGATTTTGCCTTGTGTTGGGACACCTTCATGTGTTGTTAGGTTGGCCCCTGATATTATGTCATAGATAAAAGTTGTAATGAACTTAATCTTGAAATATTAGTCTTTTTTGCGATTTAAAAAAAAAAAAAAGGGAAATTGGAATTGTCAATAAATTCTACCAGCGACAGAATTTCCATCAATAAAAGGATGTAGAATATACAATCACAAAATAAAACTATATTAGTTTAATCCAAATAAAAAGTTTATCACATGGGACTTCAATAGAATTACGTCCCCCATTTTGTGCAAGTTATTTGTGGGGTTATCATTCAAGATTGTTCATGTCAATCAAAGTCGACATCTATTTGTGTTAGAATTTGGGTGTGACCCAAATTTTTTGTTGAAGATAATTAAGCACTCTAATTAAAGTGCACATTAAGAAAAATTCTATTTTGGATGTTTTTGGAATTCTATTTGAAATCTATTTGACAAGTTCTAGTTGAAATTCTATTTAGAAGCCTTATTAGGAGTTGAAATTTGTATTGGATTTAAATAGATCAAAATTAGGAAAATTTGGTGCATTCTATTTCATCTACAACTCTACTTCTAGGGTTTGAATTGTTTCCTATATATATTTGGTTCTTCTCTACAATTTAGTTAAGTTGTTTTACCTCATTATAAGTTAGACAAATTATATATACAAAATCTTTTTATTCTTTCTCCATATTATAACAAAATCTCCATTCTTTGCAAATTATTTTATTCTTGTGTTCTTATGATCAATTATTTCATATTGTAGGTTAATCTCTTATTTTCTCCAACAAATTGGTAATTGATTAATCTGATATCATCTTCCGTTTTTCGCAACAAACTAGTTTCAAATCTGGTCTAGATTATAACAAGTGGTATCAGAGATCACGCTTAACTCATAGGGAGATTTTGTTTTCGTGATGGCAACCTTGATGTTTGATGTTCCGCTATTTGATCGTAGTATAAGATTTTCACTATGGCAGATTAGGAGGCGAACAATGTTCACTTATATGAGATTGATTTTTTTGTATTTTTTGTCTGCTTTATATTTGTTGTTTAAAGACACGATCTTATAAAGTCGTGCTCTCACCATTAAAGAAGTCTATGATACTCTATCTTCAAAGAAGAATGTGAAGCATATTATTGAGATTTATGAAGATGACCTAGTTCTTGATGGTGGTTGTACAATGGGCAAATTAAGGTCTAACTTCCAAATTTATTACAAGAATTCGGGGCACTTAATTAAGAACTGCTATAAGTTGCGTAATAAAGAAAATTTGGCTGCAACTTTTTAGAAGGGAAATCAATTATATATTTTAGGTGAAGCCATTGTTGAAACATTTTACAGTAATGGAGAGTTTTTTACTTATGTTTGACTACAATTCCAAATCTGATAAGGCTTGAATTTTGGATACAACTTGCACTTTTCATATGTCGTCCAATTGGGAATGTTTTCAATAAATGAAGAAATTACAAAAGGTGTTGTGATGATGGGTAATAATATACATTGCAAGATAGCTGGTATTGGTTGGATCAAAATAAAGATGTTTAATGGGATGGTTAGAACACTCGATGCAATGAGACGCGTTCCAGATTTGAAGAGATAGATTATCTCCTTAAGTATTCTTGATTCTAAAAGGGTACACGATCACTATTGAAGGTGGAATCATGAATGTTATCAAATGAGCCCGTATTGTGCTAATGGGACATAAAAATCCCATTTATATATTTTGCAGGGTGATATAGAATCTTCAAGTAATCAGCATATTTTAAGAACTCACATGGATTTAAAGTTGGCTTTTGTACCGTTGGAGTCTAATTTAGGGTCTTCTTTTAAGAATACATCTCAGTTGAATTTTGAAGATATGGGTAAATCCGTCTTACCACCAGATCGACGGTATCATCATATTCAATTGTTAGAAATAGATCCATTTTATGCCATAAGATTATACATAGGTACAATTCTACTGATTTTGTTGATGGTTTGAATGCGATTAAGAGTGTTGAGTCTAGCCAAGATCCTTCTTGTGGACTAAAGTGATATATGTATTATTTCAATTTTATTTTGAATTATATAATTATTTTTCAGTAGAACCAGAAGTAGTATGCAAATTTTGGGCTCATTATGTAGCTCGTATTAAATAATGCACATCGAACTCGAAAAATAATTATTTCAAATAAGTTATGTCCATGTTATTGAGGTTGAAAAATATTACCTACACTTATAATTACTTAAGTTAATATTAATTTAAAATCCTTCCAATCTAGTCGTACATATACTAGTTGAAATGAAGAAATATTTTTCTTAGTTGGTAATTATTTGATGTTGATGGAGAGATAAAACAGCCCCTTTTTTTTAAGGTTTGAATGATTATAAAATATATGTAGCTATTCTCTTTGCATGATTCATGGCAATCATGGCTATTTACTACCATTTTCCATGTGAACAAGAGTCAATTTCCATCAAATCAAAGGGCCCACGGTTGAATACATGTTACTGTTTACAAACAAAAATGACAATTTTCATCTCTCTTTTAATAACATGTACTTTTGGTGAAAGTTTTCAATTAATTGTATTTTAATATTATTTAGTTGCCTTGATTTTGGAAATTTATAAGGATAGCATGCCACGTGTTTGTTGAATAGGAAATGAGGTGATTTTTTCTTGTATCGATTACCGGGATTGGGACTCTTTCGGGGGAGGAAACACGGCGCATTTTTTTCAATCATACTAAAATTAAAATTTTAATACTAGGTACAGAGTATAAATACCCCCATTACGTTCTAAGAATTCTCACCCCAAAATATATGTATATTTACACATGCCAAAAAACATATACCACGAATATTTATATTCAAAGTTTTATTTAGAATTTTGAGTGAAGAGAGTACAAACCGTATTTTCAAAAAGATTTTACAACATTTTTTCATTGATCCAGTAAAGGTAGGATATTATGTGCAAGTTGATCTCTTTTTACAATGTTATAATTTTTTTTACATAGTTTATTTCATGAAATGCTAATCGACCTACGGGTCTTAACGAAATGAAATGTTAGATTTCCTTCGGGATTTCTCAAATATTACACAGAAATGTGTAAAAGCATTCGATTGATCTCCGATTGCTCTTGATGAATTGGTGGTATGGAATGTTATAGATTTATGTTTAAAAAGTTATTATATTGTTTTAGACGCTCGTATCCTACTGAGTTTAAATTACTCATACCTTCAAATTTGAACATTACAGGTTAGATCGATCAACGTGGATGATGGTTGAACGTAAGGGTGGCAATAAAACTTGAAAGCTCGGACGGCTAAAGTTCGACTCAGAAAAAGCTCGAGCTAAGCCCGGCCGAGCCCCATTTTGGGGCGAGCCACACGGGCCGGCCTGTGTTACGGGCCAAAAATGGTCCGTGTTTAATTTTTTTTTTTTTAAATTAAATCTTTTTAAAAAAAAAAATAAGCTGAGTGCAGGCAGCTATAACTATTGGCAATCAAACATAGCTGCCTGCGCAATATTGACAATCAAACTAGCTGCCTGCTAGTCGAAAGAATGAATGAATATAATTTACAGAAGAGTAAGACAAAATTATTGCCTTAGAGACATCATATGACAAATAATATGAATATATGATTAAATCCTAAAGTAGCATCATGAAATTTGCACAGTAGCTATTTACCACTCTTCGTAAAGTTTCTTTTCCCAAGCATATAGCCTTCCTAGTGTCAAATAGATCATTCCATGACGAAGAGTTTTTGGATCTAAACGCAAGGAGACTATTGAATGACGAAGAATGAGAAGCAGACCTCCATGGAATAGCTTGGATTAGTTTAATTGAGTTCTCTGCATCCACATGAGATGTGAACGAATTCAATCAGAAGAGGCTACTTGGAGTAGGAAGTTTCTGGTCAAAAATGGGGAATTTACTCAAGCACATATTGTGAATCGAAAGGGAAAAAAAAATTTATTCGAGCCGAGCCGGCTCGGGCTCGGCTCGGCTCGGCTCGGCACTGCTTGCGAAGGCCCGGGCCGAGCCATTTTTTTTTGGCCGAACTTAGCCCAGCACGGCTCGGCTCGGGCCCAAAAAAGTCCAGCCAAAAAAAATTTGTGCTGAACCCGAGCTTTTTTTCCCGACCCGGCCCGGCTCGTTGTCATAGCTAGTTGAACAGTGCGTGGGTTGCTCAAGTAAAAATTTTCAAGAAAATATTCGATAATAAATTTTGTTAAGATATTTTATGTTTTTCATTATTTTCCATTAAATGTTCTAAATTCCATGACTATGTTTATTTAATCCAGTGTATGAATGTTCAAATATATTTAGAGTTAAAATTTTCAATTAAATGTTTCCGCTTCAAGTATGATAAAGAAAAGATATCGGTAACACCTCAAAATTTAAGTCAATAATTTTTGGGACGTTATAGAATGCTTTTGGAATCCTATTCAAAGTATATTTGACAAATTCTATTTGGAAGCCTTATTGGGAGTTGAAATTTCTGGTGGACTTAAAGAGATCAAGATTTTAAAAAATAATAAATAATAAGAAAATTGGGATAATCTACAACTCTACTTCTAGGGTTTGGATTGTTTTATATATATATTTGGTTATTTTCTAAAATTTAGTTAGGATGTTCAACCTCATTATAAGTTAAACAAATTATAAATACAAAATCTTTGTATTCTTTCTCCATAGTATAAGAAAATATTCATTCTCTGCAAATTATTTTATTCTTGTGTTCTTATGATTAATTACTTCATATTGTGACTTAATCTCTTATTTTCTCCGACAATTTGGTATTTGATTAATCTTGTATCATTTTCCGCTTTTCGCAACAAATTAGTTCCATATCTTGTCTGGATTATAGCAATTTGACCGGAACCACCCCCCTATGTAGCAAAGGCTAGTTTGAGTAGCTTAGAGGATCTCCAATGAAGATGTAAAATTGGGTGTAAAATGATATTTTCAAAATTATTTGTGCATCCTGATCTACATCCCAATGGATCTAAATTTTTAAATTACGCCATAATGGAAAGATTTAAGTTCATTGTATTCTTCCTGTGGATGTAAAAGTAGATATAAATTTACATCTTTTTTTACGTTTTTGTCGAAAAATACAATTTACATTTCCTTTGCATCTCTCCATTAAAAAGATTTTTGACCACTTTGAAAATCAAAATCAAAATTTAGATCTAATGCTTGCTTATTTAAATTTCATTTAATGATGGCATTAAATGAGTTAAACTTGAAAACGATTTAAAATACTGCATTGTACAAATAACAAAGTCAATTTAGCTTAAAAAGGAAGGGTCTCGAACTCATTCAAACTTGACTTCGTTGTTTGGTTTAGCTAGAAAAGTAAATTAAAATCTAAATCAAGATCTACAATTATTTTTAATCACATTTCAATGAATCCACAACTTCCAATCACATATTCCGTTAAATTTTATCAAAAAATTTACTAAAATTATGATTTTCATCTAAACTAAACAGGGGCTAAATATTTCTTAAGCACGTTTCATCTACAACACTATGTTTTACACCGTTGTGATGGGTACCCTAAAATATTTTTTGATGCGTGAACCACCATGTTGCATAAATTTTAACTTAGAAATAAGCTCACATGTTCAATCAATTTGCTAGATAAACAAATCAATTTTAGATAATTTTTAGGGTTTTTTTACTGATTAAAGTATGTTTCGAAGGAAGCACAATAAAGTAACTAACTTAAGCTTAAATCCAGTGATTAATTGTTAGGAAAAACAGTTGTGCTACATGTACATTATTATTTACACGCATGATTTGATGAAATATGATTGGATCAAAAAAAATTCAACCAAATAATTAAAAAAATAAAAAAAAATATTCCCACACTCTTTTTAACACTATAAATCATTGTGTAACTCCATTATGAACAAATAGTATTATTCTAATAATAAAACCAAATTTGAATAACCCGACCCAACCAAGGGTCTAGATTATTAGATCCTTGAAGTGAGAGTAATTTCTTAGTCATGATTAGAAAAACAATTATGACTTCGACTTGGAAAAGGAAATCTGTAGCCACCCTTTAAAAAAATATCTAAGATTCTTCTCTCCCACAATCCAATGCTTACATTCAATATGGAATTCTCAACCCAAATTGTGTCTAACTATGGTCCCATGTGGCAGAATCCTAAGGCCAATAAAATGGACCTAAAGCCAAGTGATGATCTCTAATGCCTAATGATCTGATGTGATGAGCTTCTTTAGTTTTTTCAATCTAAAAGGATGGCCAAAAATTATATAGATAAGTAAAGGAGAAAAGAATAGCTATCACTTCATAAACTCAGGTTTATCAATGCTCTCCCTTTCTAGCTAACAAAAAGATGAATCCAACACGGTTGCAAAACAAAATGACGATAAAATTGCTTGCCTGCTCGCTAGGCAAATCAAAGTTCTCTTCCAATCAATTGCCCACCCAACTGTAGTCAGCTGTCCTCGTTCTCCCCTTAGAGTTGCCCTATTATAAATTAAGGGTCATCATCTACAGTTTAGTAAATATGAACTCTTATAATTGAGTTTTAGGTCCCAGAGGCCCAGTATGATTGGAGAACGCTGCATGAGACAATGTGACTGCATAATCGGTCATCTACAAGCTTCGAAGTAGATTTCACATTGAGTCCTTCCTTAGCACATCACTCTAGGCGAGGCTCAAACCAGAAGATGCATGAAGTGAAGTTGCCTGTCTACTTACTCATTTCTTTAGTATCCAATGTGAGCTCTTTTAAGAGAGTGAATTATCGAAACGTTCTTGA
Source organism: Osmanthus fragrans (assembly GCA_019395295.1). Classification (NCBI taxonomy): domain Eukaryota; kingdom Viridiplantae; phylum Streptophyta; class Magnoliopsida; order Lamiales; family Oleaceae; genus Osmanthus; species Osmanthus fragrans. Next base: position 17,458,270 of record CM033343.1, on the reverse strand, counting down.
TTATCAAGTTAAACGTTCTAAATTATCAATTAGTTTGACATTACGTGTGAAATTATTAAATTAAAAGCAACAAGTCACTTTTTAATAGTTCCTAGATGGTTAATCATACAAGTACAATTTCCTATATTTAAATGCAGCAGTTTGTACGATGAAAACATTAAATAACACCAGATATTGTTGACGGAGAAATCAACTAGAGAAAAACTCTGGGACCAAGCCTTTTATCTCCACTGTTGATAATGAGCCTTACAATTAGATGATACCTAGCCAACTCCACTAGACTTCTCGATCTACTTCATGTAATATCCAAGATCTACCGACTCCACTAGCTTCCCGATCTTCTCCAATTGTCTCTTCCAAGTGGAATTCCAAGAATAACCCTTTTTTGTGTTTTTCATGTGCTTGCAGACCACCTCTCCCAGTGCACAACTAAGAGAGTACCTTCCTTATGATTTGTATAGATGTGTTACGGATGTTTAGGTATTATAGGCTGTATAAAACTTTCCAAAATTATGAATTTGGGTTGGCCATGTAACACTATCGCTCGAGCAACACCCTAGTGAAAGCGAGCGACATGCTTTCACTCGAGCGAAACAAGGGCAACATGCTAGCGACGTGCTTTTTGTTTTTTATGCTCGAGCAATGTCTTGGCAAGGGACGAGTGAAAATGCTGCGACTCTTCTTTACTTATTCAGAGCTCGAACCCTAACCTACCTAACATATCTATACAAAATTGTACATAACTCCTTGACTTATACGCATATTCAATTTAGTCATTTTTGTTCACAAAATCGTCAATTACAACATAAAAACTAACAATATCCCCTTTTGGCATTCTGTGACAAAACTATACAATTAAAGCTAAGGTAGTAAAATAAAATAAACAAATCTAAACAATCTAAACTACCCAAACTTTTTGTCTCTTGCATTCCTTGTTATACCTACTTCCTGAAATCAAAAACTCAAATACCAATGTAAAAACATGTGATACAGGAGTTGTAACAATTGAAGTTAATAATCATAAATAAGCATACTAGTTTGAGACGTGATATTAATGTAAATCAAAACACTAACAGAAGCATTAACATTACAAAAAATCATAACTCAAACAGCTATGCATTGTGATATGAAATGCAATGCAAGCAAATTCCCCCCCTTACTGCAAACTCTCAACATTTTTATGCAGTAGCAAAATGTATCTATATCTCTCCCCAACAATCTCTAGACATAAAATGCAAATTCATTTCAAGCTTCTGCCTTTGTATATTCTTGTAAATACTTACTCCCTCTTTTTGTCACGAATGACGAATGGTGCAATTTCAAAATCAATTTTAGCAATAATATATAACAACTTAAATATGCATTTGATAGCATGCACAAGAATAATCAATGATTAGTAAATTTTCTCACATACTCATTTTAAGTTATAATTGAGTAGATTGTATAAGAGACCAATGCGTGTAAAGTGTCACTAATCCTTTGTAAGCAGGACTCCAAATCTTAATTTTGTAAGAAATAATATGCAAAATATTACTGTCAATAAGCTCTTCCTATTTACGAAAGTCAAATCATTAAGCATATTAGGACATTTAAATGAAGCTCATTTCGCATGTATATTTTTTTCTCCCCGAACTTTGAGCATACTTTTTTCATATTTTTCAATATTTTTAAAACTCATCAATTTTTACATCTTAAGTGCAGGTCTTTCCCATTAAACGACTAAGTTGACCCATGTAGCGAGCTTTATGCCGATTAACTCAAGTCAGTTGACCATAGACACCAAATTTTGAGACACGCCGCAAGCATAATTGCTCGAGTTAAATAGACTCCAAAAATGAATATAAGATATTGAGTTTTTTATATAACCGGGGAATATACTTTAGTTTAGATCTAGTAAATTTGGTCAATTCATGTTCAAAATCACATTACTAACATGGGACTATCACCCCAAATCTCATACGTGGTTGAGTCTCACTTACAATATTATAGTGTGCGTGATAAGACATAAAATGTCATGTTTTTCAACTATTAATGCTTACACTTTTACAATTTATTGATGCTTAAATGTACTGAGTACCTTTATATTTTGATTTAGGCTGGAAATAGATAGAAAGTGTGGAATTTGGAAGAAAATAGAGAAAAATGACCAAAATGGAAGAAAGTGAAAATTCAGGGACCAAGTTGCAAATAATTCATAGATGAGACGGACGATAGAATAAAGATTCAAGAGTGTTAGAGATCAATCGGATGAAGAAAAAAGTCAAAAAGATGAAATATAGTCGAAACATTATCAACTTTCAAGCGAAAAAGTTATGCTCTAGATTTTTAGTCTCTTCTTCAGACTCATTTTTGGTATAATAAACGTCCGAATTGAAATATTCCTACATCTAGACAAATTGTATCTCTTCGCGTTAGATTTTCAACGCACTTTGAATCGCCCAATCGGACATAAAAAAAGAAAGTTATGGCCAAAATACTAAAAGCTATCTGACGAAGAAAAATGATATAACCATGAGGTCGCACAGCACAAAAGCCATGCGACTGCACACAAGGCTGCAGGACTTTCAGGGTTGAATTTATTTGTTCCATGCGACCGCAACACTTTCTACGATGCGGTCGCATAGTTCATTTCCGAGGTGAATTTTCTGGTTCCGAATTCCGTTCAATCACTTTTGGAAAAAATATTTTTACATTTTATAAAACATAGAACATCCAAAACGCACAAATAACACCCCCATTCCCTTCTACTCTATTTTTTCTCTGAGATTCATGATGTGTAACTAAACTTTATTACTTGGTCAAGGAAGATTGAAGTTTTGGAATCTATACAACTGTGAGATCTAATCGTTTTCTTAGTTTAATTTATGTTTTTGAGTAATGAATGTTCTTCTGCACTTATTTTCATGAATGTTTTGTTTAATTTCCAGGATGTATACTAATTTATTATTCATTACAATATATAGCTAAGTTAAATATCAAATTTGTAATTGTTTAATCTCTTTAACTTGTGAAGCAACTAGGATTTGATGATTTTCTGCGATAGATGTTATTAAATCTTCGGGAGAATGTTTGAATTGGTTAAATGCAACCACTGGTGCTTGTGTTATCTAGTGCATTGATCTTTATGGTTATTAATGTTGTTACAAGATTAAATTTTGAGGGTTGGTCTGGGATTTTTTAGTAATTAGGGTTAATTAGAGTGCATGGTTTTCTAATTAACTACAACTAAGGAAAGATAGGAAAATAGTTCCAATGGTGAATATTCAAAATATGAATTAATTTATACTTGCATCTATGATCATTTGTGAATTTTCGATGGTGGATATTAACTCAAACCAAGGTTAGTTTTGTTGATTTACTTCAATTCATTAATTTTCATTGCTATTAGTTAAAATTGATTTCATTACAATCAAAATCCCCCTGATTCGTGTTAACATAGCATAAAAATGAACTAATTACTCATCGTGTGATCAATCCTTACTTCCACTGCTACATTTGTTTTCAGAAGTAAAGGTATTATTTTTGGGTGTCTGCGACAGCACACCAAATTTAGGTGTCGTTGCCGAGGAGTGGCTGAAAATCGAACCTTGAAGGAGCCTACAACTCCAGATTTACATCAACAACCCTTATGCATTACCTTTCCTACTTTAGATGCAACAACTACTTTTGAATTAAAATCTAGACTAATTCATCTTTTGCCTACTTTTCATGGTCTTGCATGTGAAGATCCCCATAAGCATCTAAAGGAGTTTCACGTGGTGTGCACAAGTATAGAACCTATGGGCGTAACTGAAGAACAAATCAAATTGAGAGCCTTCCCATTTTCTTTGAAGGATTCAACAAAGGATTGACTCTACTATCTACCATTCGGGAGTATCACCACATGAGAAGGGATGAAGAGATTGTTTTTGGAGAAATACTTCCCAACTTTGAGGGCAGCCAACATAAGAGAAGAGATTTGCATATAAGGCAGGACAACAGGGAATCATTGTATGAACACTGGGAGCAGTTCAAGAAATTTTGTGCAAGTTTCCCCCATCACCAGATTAGCGAACAACTGCTCATCTAATACTTCTATAAAGGTCTTCTACCCACAGACCGGAGTATGATCAACGCTGCTAGCAGAAGAGCTTTGGTAGATAAAACTCCTGAAGGCGTATGGGCCTTAATTGCAAATATGACAGCTAACTCTCAACAATTTGGCACCAGACTTGACACCCTGTCTAAACATGTTAATAATGTAAATGTCCCATCCCTTGAACAACAACTTACGAGTCTAACTACTTTTGTTCAAAAAATGGCAACAGGTAATGTGCAAACAGCAAAAGCATGTGGAATTTGTTCAGTGGTAGATCATCCAATAGATATGTGCCCAACACTTTAAGAGGAACCCATTGAACACGTCAATGCGGCAGGTGGTTTTCCTAGACAATAGCAAAGAAACTATGATCTCTTTTCAAACACATAAAATCAGGGATGGTGGAATCATCCAAATCTCAGCTATAGGAATCAGCAAGTGAAGCAACATGTGAATCAAATCCGATAAAATTTCCAACAATTCAAATAGCCATACCTCCTAGACAACAACATGACCAAACTTCTAACTCTGGTATGCTTATAAACGATATTATGAAATCTCTTGCCACTAACACTTTGCAATTTCAACAAGAGACGAGGGTCAGCATTCAAAGTTAGGAAAATCAAATGAGTCAAATGGCAAATACAATTAATCAGCTAGAATCACAAAGCTCAGGAAAGTTACCATCTCAGACAGTAGTAAACCCAATGGAAAATGCAAGTGCAATCATCTTGAGGAGTGGCAATGAGATTGAAGTTCCAGTAAAAGCAACCCTGCACCATTAGAACAAGAAGAGGAAGAAACAATCACTGCAGGTAAGAATGTCACGAACGATACTGAGGTAACTAAGCTTAAGTTTCCATCTCATTTTGATTATAAATCGGTACCCCCTTTCCCTCAAGCTTTAGCAGAATCTAGGAAGTGTGAACAAAATAAGGATCTATATGAAACTTTGCATAGATGCAAGGTTAATATTCAGTTGCTAGATGCTATTAAACAAATACCTCGATATGCTAAGTTTTTGAAGAAATTGTGTACTATTAAGCGGAAACAGAAATTAAAGAGGTGTGAAAATGTAAGATTTGGGGAGAATGTGTCTATGATTATTCAAATAAAACTTCCTACAAAATACAAAGACCCAGATATGTTTACTCTCCCTTGCAGATAGGCAACACTAAATTTGAAAAGGCCATGTTAGATTTAGGAGCTTCGATTAGTGTGATGCCATATTCATTACATGTTTCTTTAAAACATAGACCTTTAATTAAAACTGGTGTAGTGATTCAACCAGCTGATACATCTAATGTCTATCCTAAAGGTGTAGTTGAGGATGTGCTTTACAAGTTAATGAATTGGTTTTTCCTGCTGATTTATATGTTCTCGATATGGAATACGGTGATCGCACTACCTCCATCCTATTAGGAAGACCATTCTTAAAAACATCCAAAACTAAGATAGATATTTACAGTGGCATACTTACGATGAGATTTGATGGTGAAATTATTATATTTAATATTTGTGATGCATGAAATTTCATGGTGATGATAATGTTGTCTATTCTATCTATGTGGTTGATTATTTAGCAAAGAAAACTTTTGAATTTTGATGGAAAAGATGACTTGAAAATTACCATTAGTAAGCATCATGAGGATGAGAATGGAGAGTTAACCTTGAATGCCAATTTGCAGAAAACTATTGCAGCATTAGATGCATTGCCTACACTACAGAAATCAAGTAATATTTTTTATATTGCGTTGCCAGTTTCTAACAAGTAAACTCTACCTTTTATAATGCAGGCTCTACTCCAGACTTGAAGCCTCTCCCCAGTCACCTTAAGTATGTCTTCCTGGGAGATGGAGAAAAGCTATCGGTGATAATCTCAAATGAACTCAATGTACCATAGGAAGAAAAAATTGTGCAGGTTCTTAAGCGGTATCTAACAACTGTTGGATAGACAATTACGAATATCAAAGGAATCGGCCTACCTACATTTATGCATCATATTTTACTTAGGAAGGAGCAAGACATGCCCATCAACCGCAAAGAAGACCGAACCCGCCTATGATCAATGTAGTGAAGAAGAAGATCCTCAAACTTCTGGAAGTTGGAGTGATTTACCCCATTTCATATAGCAGTTGGGTTAGTCCAATCCAAGTGGTGCCCAAAAAGACTGGGATAACTGTTGATAAAAATCAAAATGATAAGTTAGTTGCCACTTGTGTTCAAAATGGGAGGCGGATTTGTATAGATGATAGGAAATTGAATCTTGTAACCCGTAGAAACCAATTTTCCTTACCCTTTATTGATCAAATGCTTGAAAGGTTTGCTAGTCATTCATACTATTATTTTCTTGATGGTTATTTTGGTTATTTCCAGATTGTAATTGCTCCAGAGGATCAAGACAAGACCACTTTTACATATCCATTCGGAACTTTTGCCTATCGTCTCATGCCCTTTGGCCTCTACAATGCCTTAGCCACTTTCCAAAGGTGTATAGTTAGTATATTTTCTGATTATATTAAGCATATCATATAAGTCTTTATGGATGATTCCACTGTTCATGGAGATTCTTTTGATAACTGTTTGCATAACCTTACATTTGTTCTTCAGAGATGCATGGAAACTAACTTGTTTTGAATTTCGAAAAATGTCATTTTATGGTTGACCAAGGTATAGTTTTAGGTCACGTAGTTTCATCTAAGGGTATTGAGGTAGATAAAGCTAAAATTGATATCATTCAATCTTTGTCTTACCCTACTAGTATGCAGAAAGTTCGTTCTTTTCTTGAACGTGCAAGTTTTTGCCTCAGGTTTATCATGGACTTCTCCAAGATAGCACTATCCCTATGCAAACTTCTACAAAACGATGTGGCTTTTGACTTTGATGAGGCATGCAAAAAGGCATTTGATAAACTGAAATGACTATTGACTTCGGCCCCATGATCCAACCACCCAACTGGAATTTTCCTTTCGAGATAATGTGTGATGCGAGCAACTATGCAGTGGGTGCATTTTTAGGAAAAATGATTGAAAACGTAACCCATGCCATCTACTATGCTTCCAAGACTCTAAATGAGGCTCAGAAAAATTACTCTACTACTGAAAAAGAACTATTGGCTGTAGTTTTCGCTTTAGAAAAATTTCGTCCTTGTTTGCTTGGTACTAAAGTTATCATTTATTCTGATCATGCAACTCTTCGTTATCTCTTGGCGAAGAAGGAGACAAAGCAAAGGTTAATACGACGGATATTTCTCTTGAGCGAATTCGACTTGGAAATCAAAGACAAAGAGGGACAAAGAATAATGTTGTAGATCATTTAAGTCGTTTGGTACATGTGGAGGATGAACTTCAGTTGTAGGGAACATTATTTGATGATCAATTGCTCTCTGCAAATGTGACACTACCATGGTATGCTAATATTGTTAATTATTTGGTTACTGAAATGTTCTCTCCTTGTTTGTCTAGGGCTCAAAAGGATATGGTCAAAATTGTTGCCAAATACTATGTGTGGGATGATTTATAACTATGGAAGCATTGCGCGGACCAAGTGATAAGGAGGTGTGTCCCTGAAAGCAAAATTATGTCTATTTTAACTTTTGTCACTCTTATGCTTGTGGAGGTCACTTTGGATCAAAGAGGACGACGAGAAAGGTGTTGGAATGTGGTTTATATTGGTAATCTCTTTTTTGAGGTGCATATCTATTCTATAAGTCTTGCGAACATTGCCATAAAAAACTGAAATATATCCCAACGATATGAGATGCCACAAACGCATATACTTGTTTGTGAAATATTTGATGTTTGGGGCATCGATTTCATGGGACCACTTCCTATTTCTTTCGATTATGTTTACATTTTTACTTGTCGTTGATTGTGTTTCCAAATGGGTAGAAGCTAAGGCCATCAGGACTGATGATTCAAAAGTTGTTGCAGATTTTATGAAGTCTAACATTTTCTCCAGGTTTGGGGTCCTAAGAGCATTGATAAGTGATCGAGGCACTCACTTTTGTATTCGAACTGTGGAATGAAAAATACCATGTCATGAGCAAAATGTCAACTGCCTATCACCCACAAACTAGCGGACCAGTGGAGGTGTCAAATCGGGAAATCAAGTCTATCCTCGGAAAGAAAGTTTGCCCAAGCAAAAAATATTGGAGTTTGTGCTTAGATGATGCTTTGTGGGCATACAAGATTGCATACAAAACACCTATTGGCATGTCACCTTACCGGTTGGTGTTTGGAAAACCATGCCACCTTCCAGTGGAGCTATAACACAAAGCTTATTGGGCTATCAAGAGTTTCAACATGAAGATGGATGAAAATGGAGAGCATAGGAAATTACAACTTCAAGACTTGGAGGAAATTTACAATTACGCCTATGAGAGTGCAATGATCTATAAGGAAAAAAATGAAGGTTTTCCATGACAAGATGATTTCTAGGAGGGAGTTCACCGTTGGGCAAAAAGTCCTTCTCTACCATTCACGACTTCGTTTATTTCCAAGTAAGTTGCATTCTCGTTGGATTGGACCTTTCATTGTCACTAATAGTTTTCCTCAAGGCGCAATTGAAATACAAAGTCTAGCAACATCCAAAATATTCAAGGTAAATGACTATATACTTAAACCGTTCTATGAAGGTTTTAAAGTGGAGAATGTAACAATGTTGAACCTTGAGGACTCTATTTATGACAGGTGAAGAAGCATTGAGTCAGGCCAACGACAATAAACAAAGGCGTTGCTTGGGAGACAACCCAAGGGGAGTTTGTTCCTTTATCTTTCTATTTTTATTTTTGCATTTTTATCTTAGTTATCTTTGCCATTTTCTTTGCATTGTGACCGCCACCAAAGGGGGGTCAAAATAATATTCCTTACTTTTCTAAAAATGTGTCGTTGAAATAGTAATGCGGTAAGTAAAGGTCATTCCCGCAGAGGGTTGTTTTCAATTACGTCAATTGCAATAAGAAAGTAAAAATGTGCAAATAAGTAAATGGGGGGGGTTTGGTTGGTTTAAACTAAGTAAAGCAAAGAAATGAAAATAGCAAAGAACTAAAATGACAAAAAACACAAAGTGGCGAAAATGTGATTGAGGGGTACTTCTTCACCGCTAGAATTATTTTACTTTCAATGTTCGCAAAAGATTTTCGTTCTCAATATTAACAACAATTCGAAAATAATCAAAAGCTCAATTACCTCAATCTCTTCTTACATATTAGTTGAATAAAATAAGCATCATTATCCAACCTTTTTCATCAAACAACCTAGGATAAGCTCGCTAGATTTAATTCAACAAAAATATTAAGACGAAAGAGACGAATTGAATTAAGCGCAAACTCGCAAGCTCGGTTTACTAATTTAAGTGTTAATCCACCTATATTCAATTGAATAGCAATTACGTACTACTGTCAATTGAAATGCATTTACTACTAGGTTTTGGAATAAGTAGCAATTACGGACTATAAATCCCAAAATAGAAAATATTGTAAACAACTCAATCATCTAGTTGGCCCGCTAAATAACCGAGAAGAACAATAAACACATAAACACAATGAATTAATCACATCAATCTCAAGAACACAATAAAGCACAAATCGATAGAAAATCATTTCTAGGGTTGGAAATAACCCCCAATCATATAGAAGTTTAACTACACATGAAGGATTCTAAAATAACCAACAAAATATTACAATATATATATATATATATATATATATATATATATATATATATATATATATATATATATATAAACGAGATTAAAGAAAAAAGAAAGGTTTATTGATGAAGAGATGAATGGATGGAAGCTTCTCATCAATGGAGTCCTTCTTCTTCTTCCCTAAAATCATCAATGTTGAAGGAGAGCTCCCAGATTTCTTCTCTTCTTTTGGTTGGCTCCCCCTCCCTTTTTTTGACCTAGAAATGGTCCCAAAAGATAGTATTTATAATAGGTTGAAGGTAGGAGGTGATTTGAGTTGAAAACGGGTCAAAATCACGTTTTCGCGCTACCCGGGAATTTGGGCGCCGTGGCGCCGGGATCAGGTGCCATGACGTAGGTCAATCTAAAGATTTATCCTGTTTTATGTTTTTGAGCGCCACGGCGCCCATCTTCGACGCTACGGCGCATGGCTTGCTGAAACACTAATTTACATACTATTTTTCACCACTTTCAAGCCCCAATTCAATCACCATTTCTTCATGGTTTAGATCGCCAAATCTTGGAATATTTCATCTTTAATTCTTTTGACTCAATTCTTGCTCAAAATCCCTCCTAGTCTTCAATCAACTCGATTTTCACCTAAAGAACAAAATAAGGAACAACTTACTAACGAAAATCTAACAATTATCGAAATTTAAAGGTCTAAATAAGTGCAAAACCCGCACTTATTACACCCCCAAACTTAAATCTTTGTTAGTCCTCGAACAAATCTATAAAAACAAACATGCAACATACATATAAAAATCAAACAAAAATACTATATAATAACAAAAAGTCAAGGTTGGATAGTTTGTCGTTTTGCCTTAATTCTTACATATGCTAGTAACTTATGAAATGCACACAAGAATGCTACAAAAAATAATTTTAAACCTACACCATGTTTGACTCGTGTGTGTGTGTGTGTTGTCATTCCAATTCATCGCATTACACAAGTTGGTGGTGTTCCCGACCCTCAAAATGGTCAAATTTCCCTTTCTCGCTCGAGGGTTGCGCACTCCCCCAAACTTGATATTTTCACTCTAGCCCCAAGGTGTCGAAAACATAAGGTTGCTCTCAAATCACTCAATCTTTTCTTCTCAAGTTTGGTTGGATCGAACCGGTAGAATTTGATCATTTAGTCATGTATTAATTTACCATAAAACCTTGAGTGCTTAAACTGCAAATATTTATTAGGTAATTAACGCACAATTCACCAATCATTCAATTAATAGCACAAAGGATATAGCACCCATTTTCTTTTGCTTCACTTTTTTTTTCTTTTTCCAATGTAGGTAGTTCACGCTCCGGTCCCTAAGGGTAGCCTTCTTCATTGGTAGATCGTCTCCTACACATTGGAGATGCATAGGGTCAGATTACTCAACGTTGACTCACACTCCTTAAAGTGGGTAACTTTTTCCTACAGAATTTTTTTTCTTTTCGATCGGGATAGAAACAAAATCTAACTTTCATTTGAAGTTCAAGAGCACTCTATAAAATCAATCTTTTAAACAAGAAAATAATACACTTCTAAACAATTTCCTTCACCGGCTTAACCACCCCCAAACTTATCCTTTTATCGGTAGTGATCAAAGAATTGTCATCAAAATGGTCATTCAAGTTCCATATTGTCCTCAAGCCACCAACAAGTGCGTGTGATGAATTTCATGACTCAAGTGCTCGATAAATAGTCAAACATGGAGTAAGTTGATGAATTTAAACAATATATAGCATTCATGTCCACATTTCATAAATCAAAGCAATGTAATAACTAAAAGCAAAGCCGGCAAGGCTATCCAACCAACAAACATAAATCATCACACACAAATTTAATTTGTACAAAGCCCTTAAGAATAAAACATGAAAGGGTAAGGGCAAGGGGTTCAAGTACTCCTCTGAGTTGGTTGTGAAGTGTTGTGAGGTTCCTCGCAACTATCTCCGGTAGTATTTTTCCTTCTTGCAACTCTTCATACTTCAAGTGCTCGGTGAATAGTATGAACTCAAAAGTGGGAGCCTGCATCACCAAAGGTAGAATTTTCTCATTAGAAATTGGAATAGTAATATAGGAGAAATCATACCTTGGTGAATTGCTCGGTAAGGGCTCAAGAGACGCCATGGGTTCCACAATACTCTCACAAGCTAAGTTTTCTTCTTGTGTTGGTTCCTGATCAAGATCTTCCATCTTCATTTGTGCCTCATCCCAACTCTTCTCACTTCTTAGTGTCTCAACACTAACATTTTCCTCCTTCGGGTTAAGTGCTTGAGAATGAAGTTCTTCCAATCTTTGAGCCTCCATTTTCTCCGCCATGCTAGCCAACTCACTAATTCGTGTCTCCAAATTCATGATTGAGGTCCTTGTTTCTTGTTGAGATTGCATAGTCTCTTGTTGGAATAGCAAAGTGTTTTGTTGGATTATCATATTGTTTGAGGCCAAAGACTTTGCCATTTCTTCAAGGGACATAGCCGAGCTTTGAGTTGGAGCTTGTTGATTACTCGAAGCCAATGACTCAACCATTTCCTCTAAAGACATACTAGCACTTGAAGTTTGAGTTTGTTGACTAGGTTGGAAGTATTGCCCTTGGTCTTATTGAAATTGCATAGTCTCTTGTTGGATTTGCATCGTGTGTTATTGCAATTGCACCGTGTTTGACGCCAAAGATTTAACCATATCCTCAAGAGACATACTAGAAGCTTGAGGTTGATCTTGTTGATAGAAACCATGTGGATGATATTGTGTTTGTGGAGATGTGAAATAATTTTCTTCATAACCGAGACTAGGGTGATCACTAAATCCATAATTATACATGTAGGCATATGGATCATACCCTTGTCTCGGTTGCATTTGATAGCCCCCAATGACATTGGCTCGTTCAAAGGCGCTTTGTTGGCTATTCCCATGATCCACTTGTTGTACAAGATATGCAAGGTCGGCCAATTGACGATCAAGTTGAGAAGTTGCCTCCATCTCACAAACTTCAATAGCCAACCTCTTCTCTTGCTCCTAGGTTGTGGTGTTCTTGATGTGTTCGTTTCGCTCAATCACAACTTAAGTCACAAAGAAGAAACACAAAAATAAATAAAACATAAATAAAAAGAAAATATTACAATTAACAAAATTGAAAGAACAATCCCCGACGACACGGCACCAAAATTTGACCACCACCAAAGGGGGGTCAAAATAATATTCCTTACTTTTCTAAAAGTGTGTCGTTGAAATAGTAATGCGGTAAGTAAAGGTCATTCCCGCAGAGGATTGTTTTCAATTACGCCAATTGCAATAAGAAAGTAAAAATGTGCAAATAAGTAAATGGGGGGTGTTTGGTTGGTTTAAACTAAGGAAAGCAAAGAAATGAAAATAATAAAGAACTAAACTGACAAAAAACACAAAGTGACGAAAATGTGATCGAGGGGTACTTCTTCACCGCTAGAATTATTTTACTTTCAATGTTCGCAAAAGATTTTCGTTCTCAATATTAAGAACAATTCGAGAATAATCAAAAGCTCAATTACCTCAATCTCTTCTTACATATTAGTTGAATAAGATAAGCATCGTTACCCAACCCTTTTCATCAAACAACCTAAGATAAGCTTGCTAGATTTAATTCAACAAAAGCATTAAGACGAAAGAGACGAATTGAATTAAGCGCAAACTCGCAAGCTCGGTTTACTAATTTAAGTGTTAATCCACCTACATTCAATTGAATAGCGATTACGTACTACTATCGTCAATTGAAATGCATTTACTACTAGGTTTTGGAATAAATAGCAATTACGGACTATAAATCCCAAAATAGCAAATATTGTAAACAACTCAATCATCTAGTTGGCCCACTAAATAACCGAGAAGAAAAATAAACACATAAACACAATGAATTAATCACATCAATCTCAAGAACACAATAAAACTCAAATCGATAGAAAATCATTTCTAGGGTTGGAAATAACCCTCAATCACATAGAAGTTTAACTACACATGAAAGATTCTAAAATAACCAACAAAAAGTTACAGTATATATATAAACGAGATTAAAGAAAAAACGAAGGCTTATTGATGAAGAGATGAATGGATGGAAGCTTCTCTATCAATGGAGTCCTTCTTCTTCTTTCCCAAAATCATCAATGTTGAAGGAGAGCTCCCAGATTTCTTCTCTTCTTTTGGTCAACTCCCCCTCCCTTTTTTTGACCTAGAAATGGTCCCAAAAGGTAGTATTTATAGTAAGGTAGGAGGTGATTTGGGTTGAAAACGGGTCAAAAACGGGTCAAAAATCGCGTTTTCGCGCTAGCCGGGAATTTGGGCGCCGTGGCGCCGGGATCGGGTGCCATGACGTGGGTCAATCTGAAAATTTATCCTGTTTTATGTTTTTGAGCGCCACGGCGCCCATCTTCGACGCCATGGCTTGCTGAAACACTGATTTATACACCATTTTTCACCACTTTCAAATCCCAATTCAATCACCATTTCTTCATGGTTTAGATCGCCAAATCTTGGAATATTTCATCTTTAATTCTTTTGGCTCAATTCTTGCTCAAAATCCCTCCTAGTCTTCAATCAACTCAATTTTCACCTAAAGAACAAAAAGAACAAAAAAATGAACAACTTACTAATGAAAATCTAACAACTATCGAAATTTAAAGGTCTAAATAAGTGCAAAACCCGTACTTATCACATTGCATCTTACATTGGGGACAATGTAAGTTTTTTAAGTGTTGGGAAGGAGATTTAGACTTAGGTTACATTTAGATTGAGTTTAAATTTCGATTCGAATTTTTTTTGCATAATTTTTCATGAAGAGGAGTTGCGATGTTAAAAATGATTTCTGGTTGTGTATGCTATTAGCTAAAAGTAATTAAGCTTTAGAAGAATTCAAAACATGATTGAATGAATAATATCTCAACTTAGAGTTAATTAGTTGAGTTATTTTCCTTGAGGATGGTAGTAACTAAATTTTGTAGACAAAAAGCCGGTGAGATTTTGAGCCTATAGACTGACACATCCATATCAGTCTCACCATTTTCTTCATGTGTGATATTCTTCCTTGGATTTGTTTTTCTAGAACTTACATTGATTCTCTTCAAGATCACATTGACACATGCATGCATGAACATGATTAATGTTATCTTTGTTATATAAATAGTTAGCCACTTTAGCCAAAATAGCCTACCCGATAATAAATTGTCCCTTTGTTAAACCCCTTTGAGCTTTATTAGCCTTTTATTTTTGTAAACCCACGTTACAAGCTGTAAACCGGAAAAACAATGTCTTTACCCGAGCCTTAAAGCTAATGGAGTATTGTTCGTTATCGTGATAAGTATAGGTGTGCAAGAAAATAAGTGTGAGGTGTCAACATCTATGGTAATGCTATAATTGGTAAAGTGGAACATGTTGTCAATATCAATTCATAAAGTTCCATTGTTGATGTGACATGCTGAAGTTACATTATAAAAAATAAAGAGAGAGAGAGAGAGAGCAAAAAAAAAACGAAGTTAATGAGGAAATTGATTTTAATGTTGCAAAATATCAACGTTAATAATTCTTCCTAATATCCCAAGTTAGGGATCGGTGTATATGGGATGAATGCAAAGTGAAGAAACTATTATGTGGAGTGGTTGATTTTACATGTCTTTTATATATATATATATATATATATATATATATATATATATATTGAGCTAAGTTTGCCCATCATTGCTCCACTAGTTTCAATGGCTTTTTAGTCATATTCTCAAATATTTCTCATCTAGACCCTAAGCCACGTTACAACCTTTGGAAAAGTCCTTATGATTTCTATAAGGCATGTGATCTAATTGGTGTAGAATGAGAAGAAATGCAAGCATATGGTAGATCATCATAATTTGAATGAATTTGAGCAAAACACTTATCCTTTAAACATATGAGAGACGAGTGTTTATATCTGTGAGGGTCTATATGTTTGGTTTATCCCATCTTCATATGAAAATGTTTGTTAATTGATCATAAGTTGTGTGAGTAAGTTTGTTCATGATTTGTTATGTGTTTTAAAGAGTTAGATTAAATGTTGATGGCGTTGCAACCTTAATATTTTTGTGGAAATAAATTTGAATTATACTCGAGGACGAGCAAAAGTTTAAGAGTGAGGAAATTTGATAAGACATAAAATGTCATGTTTTTCATCCATTAATGCTTACACTTTTATGATTTATTGACGCCTAAATGTATTGAGTACCTTTATATTTAGATTTAGGTTGCAAATGGATAGAAAGTGTGGAATTCGGAAGAAAAAGAGTGAAAAAAGACCAAAAATAGAAGAAAGTGAAAGTTCAGGGACCAAGTTGCAAATAACCCATGGATGAGATGGACGATGGAATAAAGATTCAAGAGTGTTAGAGATCAATCGGATGAAGAAATAAGTCAAAAAGATGAAATATAGTTGAAGCATTATCACATATCAACTTTCGAGTGAAAAAGTTATGCTCCAGATTTTTAGTCTCTGCTTGAGACTCATTTTTTGGTATAGTAAAAATCCGAATTGGAAAGAGTTTACCTCTAGACAAATTATATCTCTTTGCGTTAGCTTTCCAACGCACTTTGAATCGCCTCAATTGGATATCGAAAAAGAAAGTTATGGCCAAAATACTGAAAGATGTCGGGCGGAGAAAAATGATATAACCATGCGGTCGCACAGCACAAAAACAAAAGCCATGCGACCGCATACAAGGCTGCATGGACTTTTAGGGTTGAATTTATTTGTTCCATGAGACCGCAACACTTTCTACCATGTGGTCGCATAGTTCATTTACAAAGCGAATTTTTTGGTTTCCTAATTCCGTTCAATCACTTATGGAAACAAATCGTTTTACACTTTATAAACCCTATAACGTCCATAACGCTCAAAGAACGCCCACATTCCCTTCTACTTTATTTTTGCTCTGAGATTCATGATGTGTAACTAAACTTTATTACTTCGTCAAGGAAGAATGAAGCCTTGGAATCTATACAACTGTGAGATCGGATTGTTTTCTTAGTTTAATTTATGTTTTTGAGTATTGAATGTTCTTCTGCACTTATTTTCATGAATGTTTTTAATTGTTAGGATGCATACTAGTTTATTATTCATTACAATCTATAGCCAAGTTAAATATAAAATCCGTAATTTTTTGATCACTTTAATTTGTAAAGCAACTAGGATTTGATGATTTTATGCGATAGATGTTATTGAATCTTAGGGAGAATGTTTGAAAATGTTAAATGCAACCGCTAGTGCTTGTATTATCTAGTTCATCGATTTTTCTGGTTATTAATGCTGTTATTAGATTAAATCTTGAGTGCTAGTCCGCGATTGTTTAGTAATTAGGGTTAATTAGAGCGCATAGTTTTCTAATTAAAACAACTAAGGAAAGATAGGAAAATAGTTTCAACGGTGAATATTCAAAATATGAATTTATTTATACTTACATCTATCATCAATTGTGAATTTCCGATGGTGGATATTGACTCAGACCAAGGTTAGTTTTATTGATTTAATTTAATTCATTAATTTGCATTGCTATTAGTTAAAATTGATTTTATTACAATCAAAAACCCCCCATTTGTGTTAACATAGCATAAAAATGAACTAATTACTCCTCGTGGGATCAATCCTTACTTCCACTACTACATTTGTTTTCAGAAATAAAGGTATTATTTTTGGGTGCCTGCGACAGCACACCAGTATGTAGTACAAATGATGCATGAAGACACATATACTCAATGTTCCGCAAAAAGCTAAGCAAGCAATGAAAAATATGTTACATCTCATCAATTATTCCAATACATGGTCACAACACACAAGTTCAAGTATGATATATATCATGTTGTAGCCAAATTTTATTTCCATTTTCTTTTATTTTACAGTTTTACAATTTGTTGTTTTATTTTTAATTTTTAAAAAACATGAACGCTCCAAGCACACGAAACAAAAAAAAATCACATACAGAACAAAAAAATATGCATGTGCCAATACAAAGATAATGAAAATGCAATGCATGAAACTACTATCTAAAAAGAAAATAAACAAATGTGATGTATACATAAATCAATGACTCGCAATAATAAAGTACAAGCATGCATCAGAATTACCTAATCAGATAGGTTTACGAGTGCTCTTACCTTTAAGAGTTCCATGATCTACTTCACAGTTTTGTAGATACTCTTCTTCACCCAAACTTGCCAAGTGGGAGAACAATTTCCAAACAACTGTGCCACCAACTTGGTCAAACGACTTCATCAGTAAGGAATCCAACTTGACCAACAAACTCCTGGTTTTTATTCTTATTGAAGCTCTTGTTTCTATATTTATTCAGGAATTGATGACACTAAGAGCGCATGTGTCATAACTCACCACAGTGAAAGCATGTAGGGATAAATCTAGAACCAATGTTGTGTGATCACTGACGTCTATTCCTAGGTTAACGGGTCATACGATGTCTGGTAGGCCTCTATCCTACAGATCCCTTACTTTTAGGTTCTGTGTTAGGCTCATGTTTAGACTGGTTAGTAGTAGGTACAAAGTCATCCTTGAAGTACTAGCGGTATTTTCTTTAAAACCTAGACCTCTTCTGTTACCAGTTGGTTTGCTCATTCCTAGGATGTTATCTAACTTTTTAGAACTACTAAAAATACAAGTTGAGACTTAGAATATTCTATATCGCTCATAAGGTTCTTAACCTAGATTTCTAAAGTCTCTTTTTCAGTGGTTAGCTCACTAACTTTCCTAGAGGACTTCTCAAGCTCACTTGTGAGATTCCTAACCTGACTATCTAAATATTCATTCATCGATTTCAATTCACTCTAAGTTGAGGTAGACTCCTGAATGTACTTTAATAGCTTTTGTTTTTCCAATTTAAGCTAATTTACCTTTAAATTTAAGACTTTATTAGTAGCAAGAATATTAAGACTCTTCTCATACATTTTACCGTAAGCCTCATAAACATCTTCCTCACTCTCAGAATCTTCTCTAGATTGCTCACCACTAACTATACCTCATCCTTCTCACTTTCCTTGTGAAATTCCTTCCTACTCCTAGCAGTAAATGCAACTTATTTCCCACTATCCTCACGAGTGGACTTCTCACTCTGATTATCCAAGCTAGACTCATCATCAGTGAGAGTAGAATTCATAGCCTTAACCTGATTTCTACTGCTGGTAGGGCACCCATTCCTC
Source organism: Osmanthus fragrans (assembly GCA_019395295.1). Classification (NCBI taxonomy): domain Eukaryota; kingdom Viridiplantae; phylum Streptophyta; class Magnoliopsida; order Lamiales; family Oleaceae; genus Osmanthus; species Osmanthus fragrans. The sequence continues at coordinate 17,439,326 of CM033343.1, read as the reverse complement.
ATATGGCCAAAATCGTGACACTTGTGACACCTTACAGACTTAGATATATTCCTAGATTTACTGAGAGCACCTCTATATTTCTCTTGAGACTTCTTCTTCCTCCTAAACATTTTACGGAATTTTTTAGCAAGGTAGGCTAATTCATCATCATTCAGTGAATCATAATCAGAAGATACTATTCGATTATTCCTCACAATTTTCAAGGCCAAATACTTATCTTTAACAGGTTTATCTAATGTCAGCTCATAAGTCTGGAGAGATCTAACCAGTTCATCCACCATAATAGAATATTAGTCCTTACTCTCCTCTGTTGCTGTAACTTCAGACCGAAATCACTCAGGTAAGGATCTAAGGATTTTTCTAACTATTTCAGGCTCGTGGATTCTCTAACCTAGGTTGACACAAGAATTAACAATGTCATTGAGGCTAGTATAGAAATCATCAGAAGTTTCATCATCTTTTATCATAATCTCTTCAAACCTAGTGGCCAACATCTGTAATAGAATTTTTTTATAGTCATGTTTCCTTATGTGTGGTTTGTAAAATATCTCAAACCTCTTTGGCTACCTCATACATGGACACTCGCCTAAACTCTCTCGAGGATACAATCATAAAAAACTCATGCAAGGCTTTACTATTTCAATTACATTCATCTAAGTTCGTTACCAATTAGCGATGAGAGTTGGGGTTACTACATTGTTTATAATTGTAATAAGGGCACTCCAACCATTCACCACACTCAACCAAATCCATTCATCCATTGATTTTAAGAACGCTCTCACATCCTAACTTTTCAATAGGCATAGTTATTGTCATCAAAGTATGGTGGGATGGACAATGTACTACTCATCTAGACAGATAAGGCCATGACACATATTTAGGCTCTGATACCACTTGTGAATTATCGAAACACTCTTGATTATCAAATTAAATGTTCAAAATTACTTATTAGTTTGACCTTACGTGTAGAATTATTGTATTAAAAGCAACAAGTCACTTTTTAATAGTTTCTAGAAGGTTAATCATACAAGTCCAATTTTCTATGTTTGAATGCCACAGTTTGTACTATGAAAATGGTAAATAACATCAGATATTGCTAACGAAGAAACTCAACTGGGTAAAAACTTCAGGACCAAACTAGTTGCCTCAACTATAGATAATGAGTCTTACAGTTAGATATTGTCTAGTTAACTTCACTAGATTTCCCAATCTACTTCCTATAATTTTCAAGATCTACCGACTCTACCAACTTTTCAATCTTCTCCAATTGTCTCTTCCAAGAATAATCAATTCGTGTGCTTTTCCTGTGCTTGCAGTCCACATTTTCCAATGCCCAACTAAGAGAATACCTTCCTTACGGTGTTAAGGAAGTCGGGTGTTTTGGATTCAATGATTTGATGTTTTTCTTAAAGGTGTGGTTGTAGGATCTCAAGAATTAAATGTTAAATCAATGTATGAGTAGGTTCTTGGATCACCAAAAAATATTATGAATATGATATGAAGTATAGGCACAATGAACAACCATCCAGAAAATCATGCAAGACTTGAGTATTTATAGTTAGAGAAATTTAGGTATTATAAGCCATATAAAACTTTCCAAAATTGCGAATTAGGGTTGGCCACACAAACTGTCGCTCGAGCGACACCTAGGGAAAAGTGAGAGACAGACTTTTGCTCAAGTGACACAAGGGCGATGAGATAGCGACGTGCTTTCTGTTTTTGATGCTTGAGCAATGTCTTGACGAGGGGCGAGCGAAAATGCGGCGACACTTTTTTCTTTATTTTGAGCTCGAACCTTAACCTACATAACACATCTATACAAAATTGCACCTAACTCATTGACTTATATACACATTCAATTTAGTCATTTTTGTTAATAGAATTGTCAATTACAACATAAAACCTAACAAAGAGTTCCTTTGCAGCGCCGTACGTGATATTCATTTTTATTCATAAAATATTTGTATTAGTTATCTGGAGCTCTTGGCAAGAAGACCATAGGATAAGTTGCTAAAACAAACGGGGGAGGGAAGGATTAGACACCCTTAGTAGAATTCCAAATAAAGAGCAAACCAATCTACCCAACCACCCAATCTCATCTTTGGCTTGAGATACAGGACCTGAAGGAAGAGATGTGGGTAGAACTTCTTTTGCTTGTGCACGAATCTCCGATGAAGGATTTCTCTGAATCTATTTCTGGAAGAAGTAAAGAAGTTTGGCAAGAAATCCCATCAATAGATTGAACGATATAATAAAGATCAAAGGATGAGAGGGGTAGATATATCCAATATGGACCAATAATGGATGGTGCCCACCAACCTCTTATCTCCATCAAATACAATTCATAACCTAACGATTATCCCGGAATAGGAAGTGTGCTCTATGCTTCAACCACCATATTTTCCATATTTCCTTTTAGTCGACCTCTTATCGGGATGGTAGGAAGTGTGAATCTTTGTCATGGTGTTAAATCCCATTTACACAAATTTATTCACCTTTACAAAATCTCAACAAAATTAAAGATTTACATCACTAATTACTTCTATGTTCTATATTGACATAGCCACTTTTCCCTAAGGCCAAAACTTTGAAATACCCTAAAACCCCGGAAACAAAATTTAAGAAAGAAAAAATAAAAAAATAAAATTTTGTTTTGTATTACCTCATTGGTACCAATCGTAGCTTGATGACTGTTATCTTGGACTATCTTCACTTGTAAAGCACTGCTAATTAAATAGCTATAAAATAGAATTAGAAAAAAAAAATCCTTAGTTTTTTACCTCTTCCTCCTCTCGAGGTTGTCAAACCCTGTTCTAGTGTTCTTTTTAGGCAGTTTTGGGCCTTTTTCGATCGGAATTCAAACTGTATAAGAACATTTCTATACTTTGGTTATAGTCTTGGGTCGATTAGGTGTCATATGGTGAGCTTTTTTATAGATCAATGATCTGTTGGTGAAGAAGGAGATCTCATTGTTGTACTCTAAACTTAAACTCTCTCTTCGAAGGTTCTTACACATAGTGAGGGGTCTTACCTCTAAGCCCCCCAAAGTAGGCTTTTTCCGAACTGGGTGACCATTTTCTTGCATTGTTTTTACTGCTTTCGGTTGTTTGTGTTTCAATTTTCTGCATATTATATTTTGGTTAGGTGACAAAATCTCAACAAAATTGGTGTCAAAGCCTCATAAGGCGTGGGTCAGGCATATGTGAATTTGATTTAAGTTTTTTGTCATATTGATGTGTTTTTTTATCTGTGCAGTTCAATAACTCGAAATTGAACAAGAGTTTTCTAGAAGCTAGAGGGTTTGGTGTCCAATTTTGCAATAAGCACTCGAGTTGGATTTAATATTGTTATACATAGTATTCGATGAGATTGTTCCAATACAAGTTTAGAGAAATTGATTTGCATTATATAATTTTTTATCTGTGAATCTGTGATTTGATTTATTCAAGAATTGAATAAATGGTTTAATTGGGCAAAAAAACACGTTTAGGGTTTCAGTTTTTTACCTTGACTGATTGGAATCATCTGTGGAAAAAAATCTGAAATGGTCTCGCTAGTGTGAATCCCACAGTTGCAAATGTTAATTAGGTAGCTTTGGATCAACCCCAGCGATTTTGGGGGCAAATTTGAATCCTACTGAACTTTTGATGGCACAAAATCTGAGGATTGCGTGGGCTGGGAATGCTATGCTGGCCTTAGGATTGGGTGGAAATTATGGGATAAATACTATAAGTCCAAGAATGATAGAGAGTTATGGATCGCAGGCAACTTTGCAGGGACTGAGAGCCTATCAGAATGCTCAAATGGGTCTGAGTCATGTTCGACGGTTATAGCAACTGAGGCAGCAGCAACAACGGCTCCAACTGGTGTTGAATCACTGGCATCAACATTTCCATCTCGCTTGGCCCGCTAGGTGAGATATTTTGAACTTTCTGGATTTCTTTTATTGCAGTGATATTATCTGTTGTATCAATTTTACTAGAATTATTGATTCATTCATGGAATATTGTCTATTGTTGCATGATTAGATTAGCCGCTTAGAGTCGAAATTTGGTGAGCTTTTACTCTAATCAGGCTTTTGCATTTGTATTTCGCTTCTGTCCCTTTATTGGCCGCAAGAATGGCAAGTAAAATAATTTGGTTACACGAATAACTTGTTGGATTTTTTTTGGTAGATTATGAGTAGGGACAAAATTTAAATGTCCTGACTCCTGATATGGAGTTATACCATTAGGCTTATTTCTGTTGAAGACTTTAGGCCACTGGTTTCCCTCATTTTCTCAAACTTATTTTCAACCACACATTTTATGAGATTCACAACTTTTATCAACTTTTTAACCACACATTTTATCAAACTTTTATCAAAATCTACTAAAAAATTGATTTCTAGCTTACCACACGGGGGCAAAATGTCCTTTCGATATGAAGTGATATCATTTAGCTTATTTCTGTTAAAGGCTTTCGGTGAAAGACTTAAAATAAGGATGGTCATCAAAAAGTTAAAAGTATAATTAGTATCTTGTCCCGTCCTATATCTTTAGCTAAAGTTGTCTATTGTGAAAAATGGTTGTTGCTAGAAGTTGCATATAATATATTGTACGACAAATTTCGTGTAGTAAAATATAAAAATCATTACAAATTGTATTTTTTATAAATACAAGTGAAAATTAACGTTTTTGTAATTGCAAAATTGCAAAAATCCTCTAATTAATGATCTGAATGTTTGAAAATGAGGGATCACATGATTTGAATTATGGACTTCGAAATTTGTTAAGAATTTGATTTGTCAAGAACTTGACTTATTCAACACTTGAATTTTGGGGTTTGAACTTGCAATTTAAAATTTGAACTTGATTTGATTTGAAGAAGACTTTAATTTTCTTGGATTTGACTTGGACTTGTTTGATTCGAAGAATATTTTGATCTTCTTGTTGTTCATCGGACATAGATTCGAGAGAATTTCTTCTCTGCATCCGACTTTGAGATTTTTTCAGCACTTCATGATTTTCTTCTACACTTTTTTCACTTGTCAAATGTTATGGACCTTCAATCCTACTTATAGGGGAAATTCGTGACCAATTTTGATAACCACTCAATTAATTTAATTAGAATGATTAATTTAATAATTGTGGATTTTGGAAGAGTATGATGGGCTTTTAAATTTTTTTCATGGGCCCTAGTAGGCTTTAATTTAGTAAATTTAATTGGGCTAATTATTCAATTGACCTAACCCATTATTTATTATTACTTATTTATTATTTTTATTTTTTTATGTCTACAGATATATACAACTAGTTTCTTTGAAGATCTTGTGATTTATTATGCCTTCAGTATAGTTGATACGTGAGAAAAGAGAACTGTAAATTTGGTCGACCCTACTAGACGAAGCGGCGGACACCCTGGTAATAAGGGGGACATGCAGGGGTAGATTTAGAGTAGGGTCTAGTCGGGTTGGGCTTAGCCCTCCAATCCAAATATTAATAAAATAAAAATTTAAAAATTTATGTGTAATTTTCTTTTTCATATCAGTCCGTACTAATTTTTTTTCTCCCTTATTAGTCCGTGCTAAATTTGTTCCTGAATCTGCCTCCTAAAAACATGTGTCCTCCTTGTCAATAGGCCCTTGGAAAGGGCCTGTTCGTTTGGCAAAACCCAAATTTGGTTGCATGAGTTGCAGATTAGTGATCTTGTGTGTACAAAAGAGCCCTAACCCAATTGGGCTATACATTGGTAGTTCTTTTCTTTGATGTAAGCATCTCAATGCAACCTATCCGGTTGCCTATTTTTTTTTTTCTTTTTCCCGTCTAATGGTATACATTTAAACAATTTTTAGGAGGCGTTCTCTTTGCTAGTTTCGGACCGTTTTCTGTTTTCGATTTTTCAAAACATTGAAAACGCGTTCTCTTTCCCATTTTCGAAAATGAGTTTTTGAAACGGCTGAAAATTTTGTGAAGAAAATAGAAAACAATTTTTTTACGTTTTGGCTGTTTTTTTCACAAATCTATCAAAACTCAAAAATATGGGTTGGGAAATATTTTTTCAAAACGACAAAAAGAACGAGTTTTCAACAATCTCAAAATGGACACCCAAAACACAAAATATAAAACGAATTCAAAACTCAAAACACAAAATTGAAATACGGAGAAAACGCCCCCTTAATTTCTGTCATTTTATTAGTTTTAGCATAGCATGCAAATGAGTTCTGTGTATTCTTATCATAAATGCGAATTGATTCTTTGGTACGCTAGTTTTGAGAAGTTGCGGAAAGCAAACATTTGTGTCGATGGTGGTTTGGTTTTAACAAAATTTTGAATAACAGTTCAATTCTTATGGGTATGTTTGTATCCAGTAGTAGATTGTATTGAGCAATACCAAAATAAAATACATCTTTTTTTTTCTTTATTTAGACTAGTTTAATACTGTTGAGAAGGTGACGTATACATTTTTTTATATGTAGGTGTAAAATTATTAGTAACTTTTTAGGAGGAAAGTAATGGGTTTCATGAAATTCATGGATGATAAATGGGTAATAGTTATGAATTTACGGTTGAAATTAATGTTTAATTTTGATTTTATAAGCTATTTTTAAAGAAATGTGAATAGGGGCGTTGACATCAATTTGAATGGCTTCAAGCTACTCTTTGTTGACAATTCTAGAACCAGGTACTTTCTAGAAAGCATCTTCGTAAGACATTTTTTAGATTGTCAAACCTTTAAATTAAGTTCCAATTAGGAGTAGGTCTGTGTTGGGTTGTGTTGGATTGTGTTGGGTCGATTTTTTTCAATCCGACATAGTCTGTTTGATCTAAAATCAAATCAATCCAACCAAATTATTAATTATAGAGCCTGTTTGACCTCCTTTTTTTCTCATTCTCATTCTCATTTTTTTTCTCTTTCTTCATTTCAACCACACATTTTTTAAATAAAATAATATTACACACAAATCTAAAACTTTTTATCATTTTTCCACCACACTTTCTTCCATCAATCACTATTCCAAAAATTCTATTCTCATTAAAATCAACATCAAACATACTAATAACCAACCCAACCCAAATCAATCCAAACCACTTCGGCTCAATTAAAGTTGGATCCAATTATTTTGTTGACTTGATAATTTTTTAAAATTTGAAATTACTTGAAAACCTCCATTTTTTAGCACATATATAAGGAATTCTTTTTAAAAAATAATGTATAAATAAGTTTAAAATTTATGAAGCATTTTCTTTTTGACAATTTTTTTGGAATTCATTCATTTCATCATCATGTCCTTGATTTTTATTTTATCATTAAATAACATCACATTTGTACATAGTGTTCATATGAATCGGTCTATGTAATAATAATAAAAAAATGTTTATAAATTATAAGTCATTCTCTTATCTTTACTATTGTGTCTATATAGATTTTTGTTTTTCTCATCTTAGATATTAATTTATTTATTTTAATTCATCGGATTGGATTGAGTAGGGTAGGGTAGGGTTGGGCTGGAATTCATAACCTGAGACCCAACCTAACACAACTTCAAATTTATTTTTTCAATCCAATCTAACACAATTAAACTTAAAAAATTAATCCAAATCGATTAGTTTGGTTTGAATTGGTCGAGTTGAGCGGTTTGGATTGGATTTTGACAAGCCCTAATTTCAACTGGCTCTCTAGAGTGGAGAGTCTTGATCTCGATGAGGATTGGCCCAAACGAGGTGGTCTTGTTCTGTTTAAGATTTTTTTTTCCAAAAAAATAAAATAAAATTATATAAAAAGTTATGATTAAATCCAAATTCCAATATTTCGAATATTTTTGTTCCCTTGTAACATTTGTCATGCAATTTGTCATATACACATAGGTTTGCATAAAAGATTACGCTAATTTGATTGTGTCCGAGTGCTCATTAAAACTTGCTTATTTATTCGAGGCTGAACTGATATATTTATTTTCGTTGTTTGGACGATATTTCTAGTTGTGATCTCAGCCTTGATGCATACATATACATATGGACATGGGATGGAACCCTTTTGTGATTGACATGAAGGTCTCGTAAACAATAATTATTTCAGCACGTAAGAATATACTTAATCAATATAAAAGTTTGGGTACTTTATGAGCAAGGGTAAGAGAAAGAAGATGAGAAAAATAAAAGCTGCTTAACTTTATCCTTAGTGTCACAATTTCTACCCTTTATATAAAATTATTTTAAAAAATGGTTTTTTTTTTTTTAATATCACTTTCCATATCCGGGACGGTATCGAATGAGACTGGTTCCCATTTTTTACATGGTAGACTTGAAGATTACGAAGTTTAAGGAAAGAGAAGGAATCCAGGTTCACATGGAGCAAATTAAGTTCATTTTTTTCCTTCTTATTTATATATAAATTTATGAATTTTTATGCATTGAAATTAGCACTGTAGAACGAAAGGAGAAAGGATGAGCAGGCTGCCATTCAGAAGCAGATGAAAGCTTTATGAATTTTTATGGTATTTTGTATCAGTGGTGTTGAATATAAGTTTATGTATTGGCATATTATATGTTCTATTAAATGGATTATAATTTTTTGTATTTAATTGAATTTGTAAATATTAAATGACAGTGATGTTAAATAACATTACTTAAGATTTATAAGTATAGTTCTATTCAATTTTATATTTTTCTGTAGCATGAATTTCAAAAATATTACTTTGTTGTTGACAAATACAATTCCAGAAGAAATAGGTATTGAAGAGTGGATTTTCTATTCATGTTAGTTGTGAAAGGCTTGATTAATTTTTTAGCCATTAACATTTTCAATTTTCATCTCTTAAAAAACTTAAAAGAGTGTTTGGAGGCAATAAGGGGGATTTTTGATATTGCAATTTCTTATAAGTGCACCATATTTTAATTGTATTTAACATCTTTAAATTTTTCTATTGCATTCTATTACTAATATTTTATTAATAAGCGTATCTCGTCTCAAATGACGATTTTTGTCTAGCAAGATCTATTAGGAGGGTGTAAAAAGTGCAACTAAATATTTCAAAGCACACTAACTAAATATATTTTTAAGAAACAATTAGTGCTAATTAATGAAAGATTATTGATAAAAATGCAATGAAAAAAAATTGAAAATACAAGTTTGATAGTAAGTAAAGGTGGATGAACTTGAGCTCCAATTTGTTACACATTTTTCGAAATTCATTTTCAACCAGACATTTTTTCAATACTATAATTTTACATGTGAATCTATAAATTTTCCACACTTTTAATCACATGATCTTCAAAAATTCACCTTTAACAAAATTTATTCTAAAAATATCTAAATCGTCCTTAATTTAATTAAAATAGACGTAGTTATAAATAAATGATTGTATGAGTATAATTAACCCCATCCTAAACATAAGTTTTTTTAAGCTAATAACCCGTCAATTTCCTTATGACTCTCATTTAGCCCTTTTTAAAAAAAATAGTATTTGAAATACTATTTTTTTCGTAGAATGTGTGGTTGAAAAAGAAAGAAAAATTTTCAATTTACGTATAGCATTATTTTATGAAAAATTGTGCAGTTTAAAGTAAGAGAGAAAAAAATATATGATAGGAAAATGAGGCCAAACAAATACTTATTTAAACTGTAAATAAGTATCGAGCCATTTGGGCCTCGAAAATAGGGCTTAAAACCAAAATGGGCTCCGATCCTCAAATGATAAGCCCATTATATAGAGCTTTATATGCATATCTTACTCCCTAGGGTTTTCGATTACACGCACGCAGCAGTCCTTCGCCTTAAATCCTTTTACCCTAAAGATTAACCCTTTGCAACAAACATGGCGGAGAGAGGCGCAGGAGACCGTGGAGGCTTCGGTCGTGGTTTTGGAGGCCGTGGACGTGGTGGCGATAGGGGAGGCCGCAGAGGAGGTGGTCGACGAGGCCGCCGTGACAATGAGGAGAAGGAGTGGGTGCCAGTGACAAAGCTCGGCCGTCTTGTGAGAGACGGAAAGATCAAATCCATAGAGCAAATCTACCTACACTCTCTCCCAATCAAGGAGTATCAAATCATAGATATCCTGATCGGTCCTAGTCTGAAGGACGAGGTGATGAAAATCATGCCGGTTCAGAAACAGACCCGGGCAGGTCAGAGAACAAGGTTCAAGGCTTTCGTGGTTGTCGGCGATGGCAACGGGCACGTGGGACTCGGTGTCAAGTGCTCGAAGGAGGTGGCCACTGCTATTCGTGGCTCTATTATTTTGGCCAAGCTCTCGATCATTCCCGTCAGGAGAGGGTACTGGGGGAACAAGATTGGCAAGCCACACACAGTCCCGTGTAAGGTCACCGGAAAGTGTGGTTCTGTCACGGTGCGGATGGTTCCTGCTCCCCGTGGAGCCGGGATTGTTGCTGCCCGGGTTCCGAAGAAGGTGCTCCAGTTTGCTGGTATTGATGATGTCTTTACCTCTTCTCGTGGATCCACCAAAACCCTTGGGAACTTTGTCAAGGTCTAAAATTTTCTCTAGTTTTATTTGAGAATAACTTTTTATTACACGCATTTAATCAGTTTTATAATCTTTTCATGTTTATCTTTGGTTAGATAAGCGTTACTTCTGTGTTAATACACTCTGACAATTCTCTATATTTCAAGACACGATCAAGCACAAACTTACGTTTAATGATTTTTGTGTTCAATGTGAGATAATTGTCTATTGCTTTAACATGTCTAAATTGGTATTAATGAAGGCATAGAGTATCCTTTCTTCAGAATCCATGTAAATGTTCTTATGTCTGAAGGATTTTCAGATGATAAAAAGTTCTCTTAGAATGTTCATACATGTAATTGGTTGCGGGATTAATCGGTTCAGTTATTGTGATAATGTGCATATTGCGATTAACAAACAATTATGGTGCATATTGGTCTTATAAGCCATTTTAAATCATTGCTGTATTGTTTGATTTTTTGTTAGCTGAACACTTTCGTGTGACTTGATATCTGATATGTTACATTCAATCAATTTGACACCCATTTATTTCTTTTGTGGTTTGCTACAGAATACATTTTTGACCACACGTCCACACAATAAAATATTCTGCACGTTATCAAAAAAATTTCCTAGTTTTTAGCCGCATGATATCCTAAAAATACTTTTTTTAAAGCTCATTTTTTTCCTAATTAATGAGAATCAAACAGGCTCTTAATACTTTTTGCCGAGGAAAATAGATGTAGTATACACTCGTTATTAATAATGAAATCATATTTGTTTGGTTTATGTTTTTGGGCCATTCATTGAAGTTTTTGGAAATATTAATATAAATGTTTGAATTCACTGTGTGCGCCAAAACTTGAGTTTCCAAAGTTTTTCTGTACTTTGTGAATTTGCATCGTCTACATGCTTCTTTTTACATCGTGTGTTTAGTTCAATAACTTATTGCTATGTATTGATATGCCAATTACATTAGTACTTCTATTCAGATGCACTTGGAATTAGTACAGAACGAGATGTCATTTTTGGGTGCAAGTGCTAAATTCTTAGTTTCTTCTAATAGTGACCAAGGGAGAATTCTTGACTTGGGATTTTGGTTCCTCAAGTGGCACCAGTTTCTACTTGTGCGACGTTCACCTCATAAAGTTACATCTGATTTGGCTAATAATACATTTTCTTGTTTTTGTAGGCGACCTTTGATTGTCTTTTGAAGACTTATGGGTTCCTTACTCCAGACTTTTGGAGGGAGACTCGCTTTGCAAAATCTCCTTACCAAGAGTACACTGATCTTTTGGCAAAGCCAACTGCTAAGGTTGTCCATGTGGTGGAGGATGCTGAGGCTGCCTGAGAATTGTGGACTAGGATTTTTCATTATCATACCAGTTTAAATTTTCATCTATGTTTAAGAGTGTCTTTTTTAAGTCTACTGTTTTATTGTGGAACTGTTTGTTTATTCAAGTTGGGCAGGATACTTGATTAAGTTTTGCTTTTATTGTAGTGAATTGTTTACCTTTATTGGCATATATTGGTGGTATGTTACTTGGATTGTTTACGGGTTTTTTAATCCTTTTATTTCTCCCAAGGGCTAAGGCAAGAAATGAGGAGATCCCCAGCTTGACAGCATTGCTTGTCAATTATGTTAAGCCTCCGTTTCGTTTAGCTAGCAAAGTTGAAGAAATTTAAGTGAAGTATCAGTAATTAATTTTAACCATATTTTAGGGTATTCACAAGTTTTGTCAAAATTACTTAAAATCAGTTTTTAACGAAACCAAATAGGGGCTAAAGTTCAAACAAAGAGAAACTTATCCATAATGATAGCAAGGGACAGTTTCACATCTTTACCAAGGCATTGTTTGGTTTTGATAAAAATCAAATTTTTAGAATATTTTGATAATAAGTTGATTAAATTTGTGGTTGAAAAATTGATAAAAGTTTGTGAATCTTGGAAGTGAGAGTAGAGAATAAATTTTAAGAAAAGAGGGTCAAACGGGCTGTGTATAAAATACCAGTGGTTTGCCTGGAAAGGTAAATAAAGTTTTCCCCCACATGCCAAACATCGGTCAATTCTTCAATAAAATGTCCCCTTCCTTAAAAAATGTGACTTACTGGATTCAGAGCGGATCATAACTTATATTGTTTTATGGACTTTGTATTTTTAGTAGGTTATTTTTATTTTGGTGAAATTATAAAGACAAGATTGGGGGGAAAAAATTAATGATCACTATTGTCGTAAATTCATAATATAAGTAGAAAAACTGATTACTCAATTACACAATAGTTAAATATAATTTGAACATATTTTGTCGAATTTTAAGCTATATTCGTCATTTGAAAAATTCAAATTATTGTGTTTCTTTGTTAAAATTATATTAGTATTTAAATTTTGCAACTAATTACACAATAAATAAAATTAAAATTTGGATTTTCGTAACAAAACACAATCTATTTCTCGGAGGGACCAAAAGTGAATGAAACTCATTTAATGAAATATTAATTTCATTTTAACAATAAAACACAAATATAAATTTGAATTTTCAAATGATGAAAATAGCTTAAAATTCTACAAAATATATTAAAATTAAATTTAACTATTGTATAATTGAATAATTATTTCTCATGCAATCGACAATTTGAATTTATTTATCCACTTTATTACTTTTACGCGACCCTTGCGATTGTACTACATATTTTTTAGTGAACAATAAGTCGACGTCATTTTTATAAGTTTATTGGTCAAAATTCGACTACCTCAAAGATCAGTGAACAATTGAATACGTTTTTCAAAATTTAGTTAGTAATCGAAGACGTTTTACAAAATTTAGCAAGCAATTGAAAGACATTTTTCAAAGTTTGGTGTGCAATTAAAGACGTAACAATTTGTTAACTGCTTGACGGGACGCCACATGTATATTCCGTTAGCCATATCACTAATTCCGTTAAAGAATTGGAAATTATGTTAAGGTGGTGAGTAACGTCCAACATTTTGATTATGTTAGTGATCAAAGCTCAACATTTTAGATTTTAGTGAGCAATTGAAGACATGAACATAACTTCAGGGACCATTAGGACAATTAACTCCTTTTTTATACTTTATTCTATAATAATAATAATAATAATAATAATAATAATACTAATAATCCCGCCTTTAGCTTCTTGCAACTTGGCTTGAGCTAGACCCAAAATCTTTCACTTTGGAGACCTAGCGCGGGCTAAGAGATATTTCAAGCTTTACTGTTGAAGGTCCACTATCAAATTTATCAATTTAGACTCCATTTCTAAAGAATTTATAAATGATTTAGCTTTCATTTACAAATTTATAAATGATTTATAAATTAAAATAGTTTTTAAAAAAAAGTAATATATTTCACGAAATATGTAGATATTAATGAAAATAAGTTATGAATTTGTAATTGAAACTAATGTTTGTCTTCAACTAAATCTATAAATTGCCTGTCATAATTTATAAGATAAAACTAAGTAATAGATAAGTGGATAGTATGTGTGAATTTATTAAAATTTGTGGATGAAAATGAAAATTGACAATTTATAAATTATTTGTAAAGCTTGTCATCAAAATGGAGGCTAATATCACTTGACGTGGGTGTTAATACCAATGGTAAATGTGAGTGGTGACCCACGAATGATGTCAATAAAAGTTCTAGTGATATATTGTTTGATGATCTTGTTCGTAGTTGGATGTCAACGACATTAGTTCTACTGTTCATCTGAATTTTAAGGTGCTACAAACAAACAACACAACGTACTTATTCCATTGAATACTGCAATGATATTGATTAGGGTTGTTGGTGAGGGAAGGCCAACATGAGCTCCAATGGTGTGTTTCAACTACCCAGAACAACAATTTCCTGGGACTTAGTTTGGAAAATCATAACCTACATGTGGAATCGGCGGTTCCAATTTGGTTACAAAAATGAAATACAGTTCCGATTCCGAGAATCAAGAACGGAAGTGTGGGTACCCAATATCAGGAACCATATATATATATATATATATATATATATATATATATATATATATTTGTCCAATTTTCAATTTGATTCTTTTATACTTTTATATTTTAATTCACCCTCCTTACCCCACCCACTCCTAGTGATAAGTGTATTTTATATACTTATTTGGACATAAAAATATGGAAATTTAATAGTTTTTTTTTCTTTTTTTGAAAAATTATAGCCTAATTTATTGTATATTTCATTTATTAGGTAAAACTCGATTAATGAAAGTGAAATTGAAATAAATAAGCGAAAATTGGCAAAAATGGAGAAAGATCCAAAATTTTGGGACTAAAGTGTAAATACTTAAAAGTTGCGTCGAACCTCACGATGAATATTCGAGAATGGTCGGGGTCAATTGGATGTAATTAGAAGTCAAAATGAGTGAAATATGACCAAAATATTTTCATAAATCAATTTTCCACCGCACAAGTATGTTTAAAGTTTTTAGACGGAGATTGAGACCCATTTTTTGACATAGTAAAAGATCGAATTGGAAGAAGATATCCAAAGTAAAGATGTAGCTTTTTGAGTTATCTTTCCAACGCATTTTGAATCACTTCAATTGCATATCGAGAAAAAACGTTATGATAAAAATATTGAAAATTGTGCAGTGCAATCGAAGCTGACGAGAGAGCCCATGCGCTATCGCTCAGCGCCTTGGAGCCAAATTGCTGATTTTTTCCTGAAAGTCAGCGCCTAGGCACCTCACCCGCTGCCAAATATGTTTTTCAAGTGCAATCCATCTTTTTAAAAGCCCAATTCAACTAAAACTCTTTCAAGACTTGAAGAAAAGATAAATGCAACTCGAGTTCCACACAATTTGGGGAGAGAAAAACACATAATCATCAAGATAAAAAAAGAAATAGCTAGGGTTTGAAGACTTTTGAGGTTGAAGAAGATTCTTGTTGCAAGATCAAATTCTTTCCAAGATCAAGATTTCAAAAATCGATTATGAACTCTATACTTTTTATTTTTCTTTCATTATTATGAGTAGCTAAATTCATAGCTAGGGCGAAGAATGTAATCTATGTGTGACCCTTTATTTCTTTTATTTAAAATTCAAGTTCTTTAAATACATATATGTTGATTTTAATTATGTACTTAATGCTTTGAATTCTTTGGCCAATTATTCAATGATTTTGTGAATCTACCACGAATCGAGAGGTAAGTTATATGTTTGGACCATATATTAAAATCCGATAATTTAGTATGACAGGTAGAGATAGCTATACTAATTATTGCGATCGTTGGATGAATACTTAGAACTAATATTTTGTTTAAATTGATTCGCATAGAGATATGAGATTGAATTTGTTAAATATGCTCAATAAGAACTCGAGGGGTAAATTGAATACTTTACAAGAATCCGACTGAACGCTACAATTATGATGAATCTTGATTGGTGAATGAAAGGGGAGCCATAAGTAAAATTGTAAGTCCTAGCATCTATATTCATACTTTTAAAACTCAAATTCGATAAATTGTGTACGTTATATACTTTTAATTTAGTAATTTAGACACCAATCACAAAACTTATTATTTATTTCCGATCAAATTCAAGTTAGGAATAATTGAACTAATTGTTAAATAGTAGTCCTCATGGGAGCGATATTCGAACTCATGGGTCCACTTTATTACTTGTTACGATCCGTACACTTGGAGGATATAAAAATTGACAACACCAGCAAGGTAACAACCTCAATATTTAATTTTTTACTAGAGGAGGCTTTTCATTCCTCAAGGATTTATCACAATAGTATTTGGAGAAAATTTAACAATTAGTCTACATGTACAAGTCCCCTTCCATAGGGACTCACAGGGTTTTGAAATTCGTAAACGTGGTAATTACATAAAAAAATAAGCAGAGAGCAAAAAATAATTGAGGCTTTCCTCAAACAGTAAGGGCATGAACGAGCGAATCATTTGGAGGAAATACCTGTAAATAACTCTTTGAAAATGGAGATTTGTGGAAATAGACCCCAAAAGATAGTTATTTGAAGAATTACCCTTAACTAATAATCTTTCCAAAAATACCCTTTCACATAGAATTTATAACCAAAGCCATTAGAATATATAAGAAACTTCAATTAAGTCCCCAAAAAATTTATGAATCAAGAATTTTTGATAAATTTAACTCCTAATATTATACAAAATTTTATTGATCTAAGAACTGCAACAAATAGTGTGCTAAACTATTTAAGAGAAGATCTAAAAGGATTCTATACAAAATATTTAGATCCAAAATTAAAAATATAAAAATAGTTATATAGATAATCAAACAATTAAAATGAAAGAGATATACAAGAAAAAATTTTTAATCTTGAAAGAAGGATTGACAAATTAAATATAATCATTGAAGAATTAGTTTTAACAAAAGACAGTCAATTTTATGAATTTTATTATAATCTGTTAAATACTTACGAAAATATTAATTGGATTCCAAAACCAATCTGAAACCCTCCACTGCTGTACTCTGGTCTTACTCATATCAGAGCCAAGTTACGAACCTAAAATAATGATGAATATAATAGATGAAGAAAATATAATTTAATAATTTTTGAAAAAAGTTGAAAACATAAAAAATCAAGTTATCCTTATTTACCTAAGAATAGTACAAATGAGAGTTTTGAGGATATACATAAAAAATTAGAAAATTTAGAATATAATATACAAATAGGAAATGCCTTTATAAATAAAAATCTTAAAGGAAAATATAGGATTATAATTAATCCACCTCAAGATTTTATGATAACACAAAAAGATAATAATAAAAGAAACAATCATGAGATAAAACAATATATGATTACAGAAGTTGAGGAATTAGAATAAAAATACATAAAATCTAATAGTGAAGAATATGAAGAATATAAAAAACAGTTAAAAGAATTAACTGAAAAAATAGAAAACATAAAAATGAACACTAATCCATCAAAAAGTCATAATATAAAAATAGAATTTAGTAGTGATGAATAATATGATTATCTTTATGGAACGACGATACCTATTAAGGAAGGTATTAACCAATATAGAAAAACACAAAAGAGATACACTAAAATATAAGGAAATAATTCATAAAAGAAATAAATCCAATGAAATCCTATAATGAACCAATCCACACAATAGAAATATGGTTAGATCTAGACTGTGTAGATAAAAATGAAGCCATTAGAACATGGATGAAAAATACAAATGGGAAACATATCAGCTTTCGGATTTATAGAGCATACATTTAGAGGAATTGCATCTGAATGGTGGAGGAAGCTACCAGAAACTATAAAATGAAGAATAAAGTATGGAGAAAATAAAACTGAAACATTAGATAATAGAAATACTTTGAATGAGCAAAATATACAAGAAATATTAAAGAGGTTTGAGAGAGCATTGATAACAAAGTTCTTAGGAAACAGATACACTGCAAATGAAGAAATCAGGAAGCAAGAAGAATATAATGAAGGAATTATAGCAATGAAAAATTGAAGAATATATGATATGTGTGAATTAGAAAGATACACATGTAAATTTGAAGATATATATTATATATTAAACCAAGGAGACTATCAAGAAAATAAGCCTATTTAAGGTCTTATTTTACAAAGTTACCATTCCTACGGGTAAGTAAGTTATTAAAAGAATATGAAAAATTATTACCTCTTGGAGAAGAAGAAGGTATAAAGATAGATAGTCTTGGAAGTAGGATAGATTTACAAAAGGAATGATAGACATTTGGTGCAAAGAAACTTTAGAAAGTAAGAAAAAATACAAGATGAGAAAAAATTCTTTGTGATGCTACAAAAATATAGGCCAAATTGAGCAATTTGGATGTCATAAAAGGAAATATAAGGCACATAAAAAATATAAAATAAAGTTCAAAAACTTAAAAAAGTTTTAAAAAAGAAATTTTAAACTATATAAAAAATATTTTAAGAAGAGAAATTGGAATAAGAAATCTAAACCAAAAAATATTAATAAATATAGATGTTTCATCTGCAATGAAGAATGACATATTGCCCCTCAATATCCTAAGAAGAAAGAAAAACAAAATATAAAAACCCTTAGAATTTATGAAGAATTCTAAGATGATAGTGATATAGAACCAATTGAATATTTTGAAAATTCAAGCAGTGAATGCAGTAGTATTTATGAATTAGATACATCCTCATCAGAAGAAGATTTTGAAGTAATAGTATATATGAATCAAGAGATACAACAAACAAATCAAGAAATAGAAATAGAAACAATTGAGGAGGTTGAAGATTCAATAGAAGGTATAAGCCAAGAAATCACCTTTGATATTAAAAGATACAAAGAAATAACTAAGAAAATATTAGATTTACAAGAGGAAGACGTATTCCATCAAGGATTTTTAGGAATACTGTCAAGAGTAAATAAAACAATTGTAAGTATGAACTATAAAGAAATGTCTATCAATATACAAGATACTATAGGAAAGGCAAGAATTCCTATAATCACAAAAGAATGGGTAAAACAAAAGTTATCCCAAATTCCAGAAAATATAAGAAACAAGTTAAAATGTATTGAAATAGGAGTCCAAATTATGGTAAAATGGTTCTTTAAAGGAATGAATATACCAATTGAAATATATTGCATGGACAATAGAATCTTACAAGATCCTATTGACGCTCTATTAGGAACAGTTGTAGGAAACTTAGTGTATTATAAGATAATATTCACAGTAAAACAAAACTATACAGTATCATTAATTGATGAAAATATTGACCAAAGTTTCAATCTATATTATAAAATTGAAAACCTAAAGATGTCACGAAAACGTAAGGCTATTAGTATTAGCATAAAATCAAATTTTGCTTTTAGTACTAGCCATCACAACAATCTAAGAAAGATAACTGATAATATTATCATACATAGAGACTTTGAAGAATTAGCTCAATATATACCTCCTAGAAAATACCAAGAATATGAAGTTACCATACCAGAACACATAATGCTTGATTTTCACGAACAAGCAAGAGAAATCAATTCTAAAGGAAAATTGATAAAAAGAGATAACGTCAGCCTGGAAGGAGAAAATCTTATTACAAGATTACCCTCCAGACAAGACTTTAAGATAAGTCAACTTAGAAAACTAAGTATTGCTAAATCATCAAGTTCGCAATATTATATCAAAACAAGATATGTAAATCAAGAAGGATACAAGAAGAATCTTCTTGTCCTCGTAGATACTGGAGCAGATAAAAGTCATGTAAATGCTAAATTTGTTAGCCACTTAATAGATTTTGGGTTACCAAAACCATATATATTCAAAGATTATTTGGGAAATAATCTTGAAATAAGAAAATATGTAAAATTTCAACTTATATTTATAGAAGAAGACCAGAAAGTATATACTAAAGAAATAATTCTATATAAAGATGAATTATATGGAGTGAATCGTTCACCTATACTGTTGGGAATGAATTTCCTTGAAAATTTTAATCCTTATAAAATTTGTCAATGATATTTGAAAATAACAGTTGATAATAATACAATCATCATATCAAGAATATATGAAAATATG
This sequence comes from Osmanthus fragrans, assembly GCA_019395295.1. Classification (NCBI taxonomy): domain Eukaryota; kingdom Viridiplantae; phylum Streptophyta; class Magnoliopsida; order Lamiales; family Oleaceae; genus Osmanthus; species Osmanthus fragrans. The sequence goes on along the minus strand of CM033343.1, from coordinate 17,419,333 downwards.
ATATCATTGTTGTCATGGAAAGAATAATTAATACTAATCACATGAGTCCATTTATTGAAATTACACTCAATATAAAAAAATTATTGTAGAATTAAATTTCATGTTTATCTAGATACATGAAGTACAATAAACTTATGCTTACCAAATGTACTACCATCTGAATACTGAAAATATAATTCAAAGAAGGTTGTCACAGCTACGACAGAAGGTGGAAATAAGGTAATATACAGCAAATATGCTACACAAGTACATTTTCTAATATCCTTTAGAGAAGTATTTGTTGATACAATATATATGTCAACCACAATTGGATGTGATATTTTATTAGGATGAAATTTCATATTAAAATATGCACCATTTACACAATCTATTGATAAATATATGTTTACAACTCCGCGTGCACACAAAATATTTACACCAAAAATAAACAAAATTGTTAGCATAGCATACAAAGAAATTAACCATCAGAGTTCCTCAACCCCGCGTGGTGAATGTTGGAATACAGAAAAATTTAAAGCAATTAAAGTTTTAAAAATGACAACTGAAAATAGGTTAGAAAAATTGAAAAAAGAAATTTCTGAAACATATTCTGAAAATCCATTTGAAAAATGGAATACAGATAAGGTAAAAGCAAAAATAGAACTAATCAATCCAGACACTATAGTAAAGGTCAAACTAATGAAATATAGTGTGGAAGATCAAAAAGAATTTAATGACCAAATAAAAGAATTACTAGAAACCAAACTAATTAGGCCTAGTAAAAGCCCACATAACAACCCAGCCTTTATGGTTAGAAAACATAGTGAGATAGAAAGAGGAAAAGCCAGAATGGTGATAAATTATTTTAAAAAAATGAAGCTACAAAGTTTGATGGATACTACTTACCTAATAAAGATACCCTTATTAAACAAGTACAAAATAAAAATATATTTTCAAACTTCGATTGTAAGTCAGGTTTTTGGAAAATCGTACTTACAGAAGAAAGTAAACCACTAACTGCATTTAGTACCCTCAGTCCTCCAAGATAATATGAATGAAATGTAATGTCATTTGGGTTGAAAAAATGCACCACAGATATTTCAAAGAAGAATGGATGAGGTAATTAAACCAATATCTCATTTCTGTATTGTTTATATAGATGATTTACTTATTCATTCAAATAACATAAATGAACATATTGAACATCTTGAGAAATTTTGTTATATTATGAAAAAAAAAACATGGTATTACACTTTCTCAAAAGAAAGCCGAGATAGCTCAAACAAAAATAGAGTTTTTAGGATTATTTATAAAAGAATGAGAGTTGCAACTGCAATCTCATATTGGTGAAAAACTTCAAGAATTTCCTGAAGAAATCAAATATAAAAAACAGTTACAAAGCTTCCTTGGTATATTAAACTATGTTGAAGGATTTATTGAAAATTGTGCCAAGTTAAAAAACTATTTTCTTCCAAAGTTAAGAAAAAATGTAATGTGGTTTTGGGAAAAATAAGATTGTAAAAATATAAGGAAGGTAAAAGAGGAATTATAAATTCAACCTAAACTCGTAATTCCTCAAGAAGAAGATTTCTTTATCCTTGCAACTGATGCTTCGGATAATTACCGGAATGCAATATTAAAGGTAAAAAAGAATCATAAAGAATATAAATGTGAAAAGAATTGTTCTTGTCTTGGGATACTTGCAGGTTATACATCAAGAACATTCAAAGAAGTTGAACAAGATATAAAACAAACAGAAAAGAACTCATTGCTGTGAAGCGAGGAGTACAAATATATGAATATTATTTATTTCCAAAAAGTTCTTAATTAGGACTGATAACACTCAAGTTAAAGCCTTTTTTGAAAAATAATGTTGATCCATCTATTGCCAATAGATATATTATCAGGATTCAAATTTGATTTTTTTTTTTCAAATTCGATATTGAATATATAAAAGATGAAACTAACTTTCTTCTTGATTATCTCAGCAGGGATGAAACTAGATCAATTAAGAACCAAGATTCAGATACTTGAGATAAAAGTTTCCTACTTGGAAACACAGATTCAAAATATACAAGATAGATTTCAAGGCAAAATGAACATAGTCTTTGATGCAGATATTACTTGTATCAAGTCTAGTATCCCTTCACAGGGACTAGTCAATACTAGCGCTCTTCTCGAGGATAAAGGAAAAGCGAAAAAGGTAATAGGAACCCCTTCACAGGGACTACTTAAACTTATTACTGATAAAGAAGATATGAAAATTCGCAACAGGAAAGATACTCAAGATATCAAAATTAGCAAGGGTAGCTCTTCATCGAGCCAAACTTTACCTAAGCTAAGTATTGAAAATATTCATTCAAAAGATATTATCAAGATATACCATAAAGCAAAAAATCCAAAAAAAGATAACTATAAAGAATTGATATTTTTTATCGTTATTTTTAATATTTTGTCTGATTGGTACTTGGAGATAGGAAAGTGGATGAAAACTCTCCACTGTGAAAAATACAACAAGATAAATTTTTATCCAGGAGCACTAGCCAATTGGGTACGAAATTTCTTTGAGATAGGAAATATACTTCGTATACATCCTAGCAAAGATCTCAGAGAGATAGCTCAGCTTCCAATCAATGTTAGGAAAGCTGCAAAAAGATATACCAAAGTAGTCAAAAGTACAAACATATATATCAGGTTCCACTCAACAACTATGGAATGAGATCCTGTTTTTCAATATATGCATCCATCGTTCCATGTTATTAAAATGGGACTTACTAACAAACATTATTTACCTATCAATCAAAGGGATGTTAAAAATGGTTATCAAGATATTATAAATATGATGGCATATAGAAGAGCAAAAGGATATAAAGAAATATTTGAACATGTAACTCAGATTATTACTGAGAAAGAAAATATATGGATTTATCTATCTGAAGACCATACAATATATTTCAATGCAAGCATTGCTACAAAGGAAGAAGATATATATGTTATCTTGACCATTTACTATCCACGATAATCTCAAACCAAGTAAATGGATCAGAAGATATGGCAAAAGAACTATGCAAGATACTCTGGGACTACAGTGATCACCATTGTGAGTACTACGTAGTAGAAGATATGAGTCAAATATCTCTCAACAGTGAAGAATTCCCCGCGAAGTTCTTTGATTCGAAGATGGAAAAGTAATAAAGACAAAAGAGTGACATTTTATCACTACTTTAATAAAGCACTTTATTAAAGAAAAACTGTGGTCACTAGAAGACAAAATATAATGCAAGAAAGTCTCCATGATTATAACCATTCACCCACTTGTGGCTATATGTGGAGGACCAGCTCAAAAGATAAGGACGACTAACACTACCCCTCAGGAGATAATCGCAGACATCGGTAGAGATAAGACTTCTTAGCTACCCAACAAAAGAAGATGATACACACCTGTCAAGATAAGATTAACAAAGGCTTCTATAAAAAGGAGGCAAGAAGGAAGGAATGAGATATCTCAAAAAACCTGAAACACTCAGAATATCATAAAACAGCTACCTAGTTAATCTTTTGTAATCTGTATACACCATTTGTATTCAGAAATATTAGATAGTTGGAGATAGCAAAGCTTGTAATAAGGTAATCACTTATGGAGTTTTAAACTTCATAAGGTGAGTACCAAATGTATGTAAATATAGTTTGCAAGCATGTACTATTTCAGTTTATGAATATCAAGATAAAGTTTGTCATGTTCAACAAAGCTTTCATAAAAAGATTTCGTTAAGTTTCTCACGATTCCTCGGCAGTGCAGATAGAGATTTGAAAAGATTTTCAAAATATTGATTTTGAAAAGATGTTAGTCATGCCAAAGTACCCGTCTTTGATGAATGGTTTAGGAGAAGAAGGCAGTTTTCTAACAAAATTGTAATACCTTGTGTGAGAGTTCATCTTTTAAAATTTCGTTCTAAGTAAGAACTTGATTCTGAAAAGAGTTTGAATAGAGGTGAAAACAGAGACTCTGGATACCGTGAGATAGCGTCTGCAGAAACACGGCTAGTTCTCTAGAGTGAGAAATGCAACCTTAACTGAAAAGCCTTTTACGGAAGCAATTGTGGACCCAAATGATTTCAAAACATTTTAAATTTTTATCTAATTCAGAAGACTGGTTTAGTACATCCAAAACAACTATAAGAACATACTAGGGAGAAAGTCTGACTACTTCTATTGATTACTGTAAGTTATTTACTCTTACATGCTCATGTTTTAATTATTATTGATCTTTATGAAAACCTCACAAGCATCCACATCTACTTCCGATGATAATTGTCTTAAATTATATTTAGATGAAAAAGATGTTTCATTTTTTACTTAAATTAGCTAAAAAAATCTGAAGATATACTTCCCGTTGACCAAGAAAAACTTAAAGAAATATATCTTGATATAGATCATTATTGTAAGCATAATGTAGGATTTAATCCTGTAAGAACTAGTAGAGAGATAAAAAGGTTGAAGATATTATAACTAAATATAAAGATATAGAATAAGAAGTTTCAAAAGGAATCGTTTTAGGATATATAACTAAGAAATATCAGCCTAGAATCTTTGAAGAATTATCTAGATACAGAAAATATTTAGAACAATTTGAAAGACTAAAATATATAAACATAAGCCCTGATTAATAAACAAAGAAAAAGGAGATATTGAAAGACCTAATAATTAGAAGATAAATGACACAACTTGCAAATATTGAAAGAAAGGGTAAAATAGTATTTTTAATAGTAAAGGCTATTGTGAAACAACTTATCTGGCCGTTTAAACAAATGCCCCAATCATTTGTCACTTCCTCCACAACCGATACCTGAAGTAAAATCGGCTTTCTCCATCTCACACTAACCTCCGGCTAATCCACAGATTATAGCGCATATTTTCCCACTTCTCAAATAGTTGCGATTGAAGCAAAATCCATCATCGATCCTTCTCTATCTCCAACTAATCAACTGACAGCGCATCTTTCAACCACCTACGCTAAATATATTTTCATTTAGTAATGGAGTTGAAAGTTATCGATGAGAAGACGGAAAAATGTATTTTCTATATTGGTTCTAATGTCTAGCATCTGAGGCTTTTAGAAATGATTTTTATACTGAACATCTTGAAAAATAACCCATCTGTGGAATCACCAATGCCAAATCACACCGTGATAGTTCAAAAATACGATTCGGTGGTACATTGTATAGTTGAACTTGAATGTCTTTGTTAATATCCACATCTTTATGAAAATGTTAAATAATGTTCGATGGTATCATAATTATTAGTGATAATATTAATAATTGTTGAATGTTAAGAACTGATGCTCATATGAACCTCATACAGATTATTTGAAGGGCTTTGTTTATCTATTTGTTTTCGTTAAGGTACGATGATATGTGTCAAGTATTTTTAGATGTAGCAGACCTTGTAGCAGATGATGAACTGCGGGCACATACAATAAATGAAGTGAATAAAAGTTCAGGCTGAAGAGCTTATGCTAACAAAGTCAAGTCATGGTACTCATCTCATTCATGTAGCCTCTCATAGTAGGGATTCGCAAAATCAATTCGACGTGAACGTACTAGATCCTAAATATCGAATAGGAAGAGTGCGCCAAGGAAACTTCGGAGAAAAAGCCCCGTTGGATTCGATTTCGAAAAAAGTAAAGGTATTTTATTCTATTTGCCTACGAATTGAAATCGATTTTGAATCCAAATTCTCATCTATTTCGATGTACATTCAGAAGGTTTTGTATCAATGGTAATGTTATTGTAGGTGAATTCTTATGGAGCATGAAGTTTGTTTATGCATATATTTACATTTCAATGTCTTGTTATTTATCAAGTTGATAAGATCTTATGCTAAAGAGAAATAAATTGTATAGAAATTTCTTCATATTGCTGCATACCCTTAATCAAAATCACTTTTTACAGCAATATTGTAAGGCATAAGAGTGGGAAAGAAAGTCCACGCACAATTCATTTTAAGTTGCTACAATTCACACCAATAATGTAAGCATAAGAGTGGGAAAGAAAGAAGCAGAACTTGCTTTGCGGTACTGGAAAGAAAACACCAATCATGCTGAACTTCACAAATGAAACCAACATATCTCATAACTAGTTTCAAACATAACTCCAACGTAGCTCAATACCATTTTCCGATGGCAAATACAAAATGAAACCAACATAGGGTTAAGTAAATTTCTAATAATCTTTGCTATTACGAACACAATACAAATAACTCGTTAAACAACTAACTATTAATCACGCTACGCCGGCCCCTTTCCTTTCCCATTATCCTCCGCACGTCCTTTTTCCTTGCGAAACATCATGTTCAATAAAATATCGACGATTCGTTTGTCGGTTATTTGAGCAAGAGAGTTAACAAATGCTTGGTAAATCTTCGAATTCGTAGTTGGCCACAAGATTCACTGTTTCATGAAAGGTACTTGATTTACCAATTGATTTTTCATATTTGTTGAAATTGTGACATTTTTGTTGTCACAAAATTATTGTAATTTTCGATTTTAATTTAGTTACATATTTGGTTGAAGGTTAACTATGAAATGATGAAAAGTTAGGCTTATTTTGTATGCTAATATGGTAGAGTTTGCTGTCATATGACAGTAAGTAATGTATTATCAAGGTATGGTAGTGTAAGAGTAGGTAGTGTAGTTGATAGAAAGTCTTGTAAAAGGCTCTATATATGCACCCCTTTGTTGTACTCGAAAATAATGCGAAAATATATCAAAATGTAGTCTTATATTCTCTCTTCTCCTCTGGTTTTCTACCAGAAAACCAGAGTTTATATGCTTTTTTTGCTTTGTAAAATCTATGTTTTTACCTCCTCCCATCGACCATGAACTTAACAAATATTTTAGAACTTTATTTGTAAAGCTTTAGATCCATATTTCCAACAATATTAGACCCAGTAAAAATAGCTATAGTCCTCACTGCAAGTTTTGAATGGTTGCCATTTATTATCGATGTTCCTTTCAACATGAAAACATTTTTAAATTCCATGTGGAAACCATGGGCATCGAAGTTTTCTCGAGCAATCACTGAAATAATTCTCCATGCTTCTACAACTGTGATAAACTTCAAAATTTGCCCCTCTCATCCTGAGATTGATAACCACCAAATACATCAAACGTCAATTCTCATTGCTTAACATTTCAAAACACCTAGAAGATGCAATTCCTCCTCCAAAACAACTCCACTATTCCACTATTATAGAGAAAAGTACAAACTCAAGAAATCGCTGCTATAAACAAATGGAAACCAATTGAAAGGCTAGAAAGAAGCACTTTGTAGCAAAACTGGGGGATACACGTAGCATAAGAAACCATTGAGTTAATTTTCCATGAAAAAATGATGCCAAAACATAGAGGAGATGTGGAAAGGCATTATAAGAAGGATTGACAAAGCTAAATTACAACTTCTGAAATACTTACTCTAGCTGTATGGTGGTTCAAAGATTCTGAAACATACATGTTCTTTAGTGGTAGTTAAATGACGGCTACTGGAGTTCTCCTCTAGTGGTGGTTTAACAAAAAGGACAAGTCACACACGGTTTGCTACCTTTTCAATTGCAGTAAATATGTTTGGGTAATGTGGCATTTGATTAAAATAAAGCACGATGGCTGTATAGAGAGATACAAGGCACATTTGGTTGCAAAAGGATGTGATCAATGTGATGGAGTTGATTGTTTTTACCAGTCTGGCTTTAGCAGAAATTATCATTTGCCAATTTGTCTATTACATGTCTCTAATGCATTTTTACATGGCATATTGGATTAGAAGGTTTTCATTAAGCAGCTAAAAGAATTTATTAATAAGTCTCAGCTTGATTTTGTTTGTTGGTTACATAAATCTCTTTACAACCTTAAATAGGCTCCAAGAGCATAGTTTTGTAGGCTCTCTAAATAGCTAATTGAATTTGATGAAAATAATGTTATGACACTTTTGTTGTCACTCAACTATATCATTTTGTAGTTACAATTTGTCACGTGTTTTTATTTAAATCTAACTCTATATAATGATGAATGTTAGACTAGCTTTCTACACTCTTACAAGTTAAGTCATTTAAGTATTGTCTAAAGTTGTAGTAAGTGGCATGATTCATATTGTACTTTCTACTTTGTATATTGGCTATATATATTAGCCATGTATTTTCATTTGTATGATTTGAATATATATCAGTTCTTCCTCTTCTCAAAGGGTAAATACCATTTTTCTTGCTTAAAATCCATTTTCTGGTTCAATACCGAATTTCTGTGTTTTCATATCAAATATCGGTAAGTGAACTCAATATACAGTATTGATTATCAAATACCGGTAAGTTCATTGCTCCATATCCGGTAAGTGTGCAAAACTATCAAATACCGGTAAGTGAATCCAATATACGATATTTACGATAAATCCATATCCGATAAACTCCTTCAAATCCGATAGACAAATCCAAACACGGTAAGTTCACTTTCATTCTCTTTGAGCCAAAATTCCATCAATGGTATCAGAGCTATAGAGATCTTTGAACAAACCAAAAAATACTTTCAGTCTTATGAGAAAACTAGTAAGTAATCTTCATATATAGCCGAGTGTTTTTGGTGAGTGAGTGTATGGCTTCAAGTGGTTTTTCATCCCCTTTACCTTCAGCATTCACAAGAGAAAACTATGACTTCTACTCTGCAAAAATGAAGGCATATTTGAAAGCCTATGACTTGTGGGATATTACTGAAACTGGAGTCGAACCACCACCATTGAGGGCTAATCCAACTATTGCCCAGTTGAACAGCATAGTGGAGAGATAGCTAAGAAGTTCAAAGCCCTTTCTTGCATTCAATCTGCTATTTCATATGCTATTTTCACTAGCATTATAATCTATGAAACTACAAAAGAGGCTTGAGATCGCTTAAGAGAAGAATTTCGTGGCAATGACAGAATAAGACAGATGCGAGGGCTAAATCACAGAAGGGAGTTTGAAACTTTAAAAATGAAAGACACTGAAACAGTGAAGGAATATACTGATCGATTGATGAAGGTTGTTAATCAAATAAGGCTGTTAGGAGATGATTTACCAGACAAAAGGATTGTGAAAAAAGTCTTGATAAGTCTGCCAGAAAGATTTGAATCTAAGATCTCTTCTCTTGAAGACTCTAAAGACTTGAGTAGCATTTCTTTGGCTAAACTTGTAAATACTCTTCAAGCTACTGAACAAAGAAGATTGTTCAGACAAGAAGAACAAGCTGAGCGAGCTTTGTTTGCCAAAGGAAAATAGAAAGCTCAAATCGGTTTTGGAATGAAGAAACCACAATATGAGAAGAAGAAGGTGGAATTTCACAAAATTGCTAGCAAGAATATTGATTATCCTCCTTGCCCCATTGCAAAAAGAAAGGTCATCCTCCCAAGTGGTGCTGGTTTAGACCTGGTGTGCAATGCAAGACTTGTAAACAATTTGGCCATGTTGAAAAGGTATGCAAAAATCAGCAAGAGAAGAAGGAAGCTCAGCTGGCCAAAGTAGCTGAAGATTAGGCAGAACAACACATGTTTTCTGCTATCAACTTCACAGCTTCCAGTCAGATTGAAACCTGGTTACTTGACAGTGGCTGCATTCATCACATGACATCAAATTCAGACATCTTCATAGAGCTGAATGATTCTTACAGATCAATGGTGAAAGTTGGAAATGGAGAGTATGTGAAGGTATAAAAGGAATTGGCAAAATCTCAGTTCAAACACCATCAGGTATCAAGTTTATTTCTGATGTTCTATATGTGCCTAAAATTGATCAAAATCTGATTAGTGTTAGCCAATTGATTGAGAAGAATTACACTTTGATATTTAAGGAGAGTAGCTGCACCATATTGGATTCAAACAATCATGAGTTAATGACAGTATAAATGAGGTATAGGAGTTTCCCTCTGAAGTGGAAAAATGTCAACTCGCATGCCTTTACTAGTACTGTGAATGAGTCTACTTTATGGCATAAACGTTTAGGGCATGCAAATTATACCTCACTAAAAAATCTGTTTAAACTTGAGTTAGTTGAAAGTATGTCAAAAGTGAATGATGATGATGCTTGTATTTATGATGTCTGTCAACTGGGGAAACAAAGTGGGCTGCCTTTTCATATAAATCAGTCTAGAAGAGCACAAAACAAACTTCAGTTGGTTCACTCTGATGTTTGTGGTCCTATGAGAACTTTAACCTTGAATGACAGCAGGTATTTTATCCTCTTTATTGATGATTTGACCAGAATGTGTTGGGTTTACTTTCTTAAAATGAAGTCAGAAGTGCCTGCAATATTTCAGAGGTTCAAAAACCTTGTGGAGAATGAAAGTGATTGTAAGATAAAGGCTATAAGAACAGATAATGGGACTGAGTGTACCAGCAATCAGTTTGACAAATTCTGTAAGAAAGCAAGGATTAAACATCACCTGACAATCCCTTACTCACCTCAACAGAATGGAGTTTGTGAGAGGAAAAATAGAACAACTATGGAGATGGTCAGATGCTTGATGTTGGAAAAAATGTTCTAAAGGAGTTTTGGGTTGAGGCAGTAAATACATCTGTGTATCTTCTTAACAAGTTACCAACAAAACCCTTAGACAAATTAACTCCTTATGAAGCTTGGTATGGAGTTAAGCCAAATGCATCACACTTGAAGGTGTTTGGCAGCCTGTGTTATTCTCACATCCCTGATGCAAAAGGAGATAAGCTAAGTCAAAAGGCAGAACTTGGTATTTTGGTTGGATACTGTGGTAATGCAAAATGATATAGAGTCTATATTCCTCATGCCAAAAAGAAAATCTCTAGCAGAGATGTCAAATTTGATGAAAACTCTTCGTGGAATTGGAGATCAAGTTCTGTGAATAAAATTGAGGTTCCAAAGATGACTCTACAAAATGAAGATATTGATGCTAATGAAGATGAAGCTGAGGTAGAACCTAATGATGGATCAGATTCAGAAAATGAGGTGATCAAAACTAGATCACTCGAAGACATCTATGCTACTTGCAATACAACAGTTCTGGAGCCTTCAACATACACTGAAGCAGCTAATTCTAAAGATTGACTAGATGCAATGAAGGAAGAGATTAAGGAGATTGAATGAAATGGGACTTGGATGCTGGTTGATAGACCAGAAAACAAGAATGTCATTGGAGTAAAATGGGTGTTTAGGACCAAAATGAATGCAGATGGCTCAGTAAGCAAGCTCAAAGCTAGGCTAGTTGTCAAAGGCTATGCTCAGCAATATGGTGTCGAATTTACTGATACATTTGCTCCTGTGGCCAGATTTGAAACAATAATATTGTTGTTTGCAATTGCTGCTTAATCAGAATGGAAAATATACCAGCTCAGTGTGAAGTCTGCTTTCTTAAATGGGCACCTAAATGAAGAAATTTATATTGAACAACCTGAAGGTTTCATCAAAAATGAAAATGAGGATAAAGTGTATCTTTTGAAGAAAGCCCTGTATGGCTTGAAACAGGCGCCAAGAAGTTGGTACAGTAGGATTGATACACATTTTTCCAGTCTTGGTTTCAACAAAATCATCAATGAACAAACTTTGTATATCAAACAAGTGGAGGAGGAGTTGATCATCATTTCTCTATATGTTGATGATCTTCTAATCACAGGAAGCAATGTAATCTTGATTGAGGTGGTAAAAAATGAAATGAAGAAGGTATTTGAGATGACATATTTGGGTGAAATGAAGTACTTTCTTGGAATGGAGATTGATCAATCAAATGATGGAATTTTTGTGTGCCAAAAGAAATATGCTAAAGAGGTGTTAAAGAAATTCAACATGGAGAATTGCAAATCAGTTAACACTCATTTAATTCAAAATTCAAAGCTTATGAAAGAAGATTGATGAGAAGGTTTATAGAAGCTTAGTTGGTTGTTTACTTTACCTAACTTCTACCAGACCTGATCTCATGTTTGCCGTGAATATGCTGTCAAGATTCAGGCAAGAACCCAGTGAAATTCACTTTCAAGCTGCAAAAAGAGTGCTAAGATATATCAAAGGAACAGAGGAGTTTGGGATCAGTTTCAAGAAGTCAAAAACTCTGCTCTTGACTGGTTTTACTGATAGTGAATGGGCAGGATCTGTTAATGACATGAAAAGCACTTCAGGCTATGCTTTCTATGCTGATTCAAGTATTGTGTGTTGGAATTCAATCAAACAAAAAATGGTGGCACAATCAACTGCTGAAGCTGAATACATTGCAGCAAATGGGGCAACAAATCAGGCTATCTGGTTGAGAAAAATGTTGAAAGATTTGAAACATCAACAATCTGATACAACAACCATTCTTTGTGATAATCAATCTGCTGTGGCAATTGTGAAAAATCCAGTGTTCCATGGAAAGACAAAACATATAAAGATCAAATATCATTTCATAAGGGAAGCTCAAGAAATGAAGGAGGAAGAATTGAAGCATTACAGTTCTGAAGAACAAGTGGCTGATATTTTCTCCAAAGCTTTGCCTAAGGATAGGTTTAAAACATTAAGAAATTTTCTTGGTGTTTCCAACAAAAGTGTCAAGGATGAGTGATGAAACTAATGTTGTGACACTTTTGTTGTCACTCAACTATATCATTTTGTAGTTACAATTTGTCACATGTTTTTGTTTAAGTCTAACTCTATGTAATGAAGACTAGCTTTCTACACTCTTACAAGTTAAGTCTTTTAAGTATTATCTAAAGTTGTGGTAGGTGGTATGGTTCATATTGTATTTTCTACTTTGTATATTGGCTATATATATATATATATATATTAGCCATGTATTTTCATTTGTAAGATTTGAATATATATCAGTTCTTCCTCTTCTCAAAGGGTAAATACCGTTTTTTTTGCTTAAAATCCATTTTTTGGTTCAATACCGAATTTCTGTGTTTTCATATCAAATACCAATAAGTGAACTCAATATACAGTATTGATTATCAAATACCGGTAAGTTCATTGCTCCATATCCGGTAAGTGTGCAAAACTATCAAATACTGATAAGTGAATCCAATCTACGGTATTTACGATAAATCCATATCTGGTAAACTCCTTCAAATTCGGTAGACAAATCCAAACACGGTAAGTTCACTTTCATTCTCTTTGAGCCAAAATTCCATTAGAATTTAGTTTTCTTGAGTCTTTAGTTGACTCGTCATTGTTTGTCCATGGCAAAAGTGACATACATCTTTTTGTTCTTGTTTATGTGGATGACATAATTGTGATGAGATCAAATTTATCAGTCATTACTTAGTCTATCGACTAGCTTGGCACTCAATTTCATCTCAAAGATCTTTAACAACTTGAGCTACTTTTTGGAGTGAAAGCATATCAAAATTTTCATGGTCTTCACTTGCGTCAAAGCAAGAATCTCTCTAATCTTTTATATAAAACAGATACAGCTGGAGCAACGCTTATATCCTCTCCAATAGTGACTAGCCAAAAATTATCAAATCAGGATGGTAATTTGCTTGCTGATCTAAGTCAATACAGGATGGTCATGGGAGCTCTTCAATGTTATACTATCTCCCGACATGATATCTCATATATTGTCAACTAACTATTCCAATTTATGCATAACCCGTTAGAAAGAGATGGATAGCTCTTAAAAGAGTTTTCACTATTTGAAAGAGACGGTTGATTGTGGCCCTTATTACACACCTTCATCCATTGATTTAAATGCATACTACAACTCTGACTAAGCAAGAAATCCTGGTGACAGACAGAGCTACAGTGGTTATGGTATCTTTTAGGTAGAAATTTGATTTTTTGGAGTTCTAAAAAGTAGAATGTTGTGTCACGTTCAAGTACAAAAGCTAAGTATAGATAATTGGCTTTAGCAACTGCTGAAATATCTATTGGATGCATATACTATTTCAAGAATTGGGAATTGCACTTCCTAAATGTCCAGTAATTTGGTTTAACAACATAGGTGTTATTACTTTGGCCTCCAATCATGTGTTCTATGCTTGGACCAAGTATATCAAAGTAGATTATTATTTTGTGAGAGAAAAAGTCTTGAACAATGATGTTCAAGTTTATCATATTTCTAGAAAAAATCAAATTGTATACGTATTCACGAAGGGTCACACAAACTTACGGTTCAGAAGGGTGTTAACATATGTCATGGAGAACATAGCAGAATATGCAGTAAGATAGAAATAGATTTTTAAAGTTTGAATGTTTAAAATGTATGAACATTTGTCTTTAGTTTGTTTGACATCCTTGTATAGTTGATTTCAATTGGATGTACTACTCTATAAATATACAATTTTTTTCACTAAGGTATGGTATTATAAAGACCTACTCAAACACAATTACTTTCTTACACGAATTTGGTCACTCATGTTCTTTACATTCCAATGAGGTGACAATAGGCTGTTTGTTGATAGGACATCACATTATACAAAGATTAAATGATGGTCATAAATTTTATGGACCGATCGGCATCATAACTAACATTCAATAGAAGTCTAGCATGACAATCAAATGCAACAAGTCCTAGAAGGAGAATGCTTTAATCCTACCACATAAGGGAAGATTTCAAAAGCTACCATCTTGTTGGTATATGATTCATTAAAGGAACCTAGGTGCAATTACACATTATTCAAATAAATGCGAATATGTTTTTGTGCTTATAGCTTGCTTTGATGCTTGTATGTCGGGATTTGCGTCATACTTGTGAATAGGGCTGTACAAAAAAATCGCGAAACCGCAAATCAAACCGTAACTGTTGGTTCGGGTCCACGTGGACCCACGATTTTTTTTCTCAAACCGTTTCAAAATGGTTTGGTTTAGGTTTTGATTTTCAAAAACCGCAAAAAATCAAACCGGACCGCACTTTTTAATTAATTTTTTTTATGAAATTATAAATTTTCATATATAATTTTATTAAAGAATAATTTTTAGAATTTAAACCAGTTAGAAATTATACCTCCAAAGTAGACCCAAAAAATCAATTTTCGAATTATGTCCAAGCCCAAACTCAAGCCCAAAAAAAGGGGGAAGAACTCAAAACCCAACTAAAAGTCTCAAAACTAAAACCTAGATTCTTTTTAATTCCAATATGAGCTGCAGAAAGGCCGCACCATCTTCCCCCACATGCGCAGCACCCGCATTGTTGAGTGCTTTGTTGGCGATAAGACTGGTACTATCCTCTTCACTGCTCGCAATGACCAAGGTATGCATACGTGTGTTATATACATAAGTTAGACATACTTGCATAACGAATCACAAATTTATGATCAAGTGAAAAACGATTAATGTAGTGGGCCGAATATTTCAGTTATTAGAATGGGTTTCTATGCCTGCAAAATTGTAAATAATGGGTTTTGATTATTTTGGCTTGTTATTTTGAATAATAGGTTTTTTTTCTTTATTAATATTTTTTATTGGGGGGTAGAAATAAGGTTCTCGTATTAATATGTTTAGCTTTATAGAGACAGACAAATAATTTTTTGATGCACACTTTTCTCTTGTCAATTATTTGATCTGTAGTATGTATATGATCGCTGATTTATCTTTTTATGGGCGTGGGAGATTTTTAGTTCTTTTTGTCTTTGACTTGAGCCAGGCAGCCTGAAGAAAAAAGCTACACATTCAGTTTGGAAACCTTGGTAGTTTGTATCTTATGCTGTAAAATTATAAGCTTCTTTACGTGAAATCATAAACCTTGGGAAAATAGTTTGAGACAAGATATTAAGCTTTGTGAGTTTGTTCGCTAGTAATTAATCCTCGACTCTCCTTTAAGTTCGTTAATTTAGGGATGTTGAACTTTCTCTATTTAATGGGTCAAACATTGTCAGAGTAAATGTTTGATGCTGCTTTTACTATGCATGTTTCGAAAGTGATTGTTGATTTATCTTGTGTTGTGTGTTGTATCACGTCTTAGTTGTCTTTGTTTCAATCAATTATTGTGTGAACCTCAAACAATGCATCTCATAATTTTCATCTGTTTAATGAATTATGGTTTATTTTACTCATTTCCTTCCCTTAGAGTATTTCTTTTATATGGATGAATGCATTTTTGGTTTTCAGCTGTATAACCATTTGGTTCTTAATTATATTTCTTCCTCAGTTGATCTAGTGACGTTCGAAATGCAAAGATTGATACGTTCAAGAAAACTATGATGCTTGTAAAAGATTGATCTAGTGACGCCCGGTACCTGAGAGGTTAGTACTTTTATACTTATTCTGATATTGTTCTTTGTAAAAGTTTGAGTAATGCTAGCTTAATACTATCTTTTTTGCCTTTTTGTTATATATTGAATTTCCAAAAAATATAAATGTAATTTAACATTTAACATTATTAGTGTTCGTTTAAATTTATATGTTAACTTCTTTTAAATATATTATTATAATGTCGATAGGTAAACCGCGGATTAAAACCGAACCAAACCGCAAATAATGGGTTTGGTTTGAAAAATAAAATCGTTTCGTTTCGTTTGGAAAAATTTCAAACTGCTTGAAATGGTTTTTAAGGTAGCAGCAATTGCCGCCTTTTAAAAAAAGGTAGCAGCAAGTGTTGCCTTTTAAAGGCAGTCTGCTGCCACACTATTTTTTTTCCCCTTTTCAAGCTCGCGAGTCGGCTCGGGCTTGGCCAGAGCTTACCGAGCCTCGAGCCGGGCCGACTAGGGCTTTTTAGGGCCGAGTCACTGGCAGCCCGAGCCCACGAGCCAAATTGTCATCCCTAATCTCAAGGTAGCAAGTGGAAAGTATTCAAGCTAGGTGACTGAGTTTGGGTACTTAGGCAAAATGGACATGTCCGAATGCAAAGAATGTCGAGATTTCATCCTAGAGAAGATAAACCATTTCACGTCATTGCATGGATTGAAAACAATAGCTACAATTTGGATCTTCAAGGTAAGATTGTGATAATTGGCATTTTCGATATTTCTAATATTTATCTCTTTGATGCAGGTACAGATTCGATGTCGAATTCTTTCGAAGAGGGAAGGGATGATGTGATCCAATGAACGGAGGCAAGTTCGGGTAAAGATCCATTGATCGTGAAAGAAGGGCCTATGACTAGGTTGTGAGCGAAGAGGGTTAAAAAAGCAATGAAATTACTTGTTCAAGTTACAGTAGACGAAACATCAATCATGACAAGCAAAGAAACACGTTTCGTGTTTGGCTCGGGAAAATAAATGCAATGAATCAACTTGATTCAAGCAATGGACGGAGAATGCAAGTCATATAACTGTGCGACCACATAGTTATACAAGTTATGCGATCGCATAGCTCCTTGTAGAAATTTAGTTGGGGTACTGAAGTGTTCTATGTGACCGCGTAGATTTGCACTATGTGTTCGTATAGAGTAAAGTCATGCGCAAATTTTCCAAATTTCGCGAAATTTCCTAATTATTTTTCAACTCTTTTTTTTTATATATATTTTGTAATTTTAGACCTATATTCCATTTTAACTAGGGTTTATTGAGTTTCCTATAAATAAGACTCATTATTTACATTGTAAAAAACTTTTTTCATACATTCAATTGAGAAATTTTTGTGAGCATATTTGCTTTCAATTCCTTGTACTTCATTGAACTAATTTTTCGAACTTATCAAGAGTTATTTCTTGTGACGTTCAAACAATTTGGGTGACATTCTTGAATCTTGTGATCACAGGGTCAATATATTGTCGGCTATTGTGTTGGTTCTTTGATTCAATATTTTTTGATCAAACTTTAAACGTTGATTCTTGATTTTCTTGGGTTTGAATCAATCTCGTATGGATTTTGTAGCTATTATTGTTGCGTGAGTTCGCATCACGATCCTAAACTCCAAAAAAGAAGGTGATTTCAAAAAGATTTATTTTTTAAAAAACAATTAACGAGTGGCTCATAAGACCACACTTGCCCATGGCCTATGGGCTTAAGGGCTAAATCAAGTTGTTTATTTGGGGCAGAGTTGAGATTGGCATACCTATGTTGACATTTTCCATTTTGATAGCAAAACTTTCATTTAATAACTCACATTTGTATCGCTCTTCATTTAATACAATGACTAATGTCGTGAAAAGTTAATGCTAGAAAATTTATTTGACAAGTAAGATGTATTATTATTATTATTATTATTATTATTATTATTATTATCTGTGATTAAATTGAAAGATTTTGAAATCTGGGTAGCGAGTAAAAGTTTGAAAAAGATATTTATATCCCTTACCAGCATATGTCAATTTAATGTGAAAAAAAGCTAATGCAAGAAAAATTATTTGCCAAGTAGGATGGAATTATTTCGATGATTAAATTAAAACGAATTTGAAACCTGAGTAAGAAATAACGAGTTTGAAACACAGAATTAGAGAACGCATTTGGGCAGCTGCCCTTTTAACCTAGCAATTAATGTCCAAAAAAGTTTATGCAAGAAAAATTATTTGTCACGTAGGATGGAACTATTATCAGTATCAGCGGCAAATCCAGCATAAATGTTCAACTAGAGTGGAAGTCGACTTTGACCGTTGACCGTCGAAAATCAACGGTCGTAATAGCTGATCCGGCCGGCCGTTTATTAAAATTTGATTAAATACAAAGTACCTTTATTATGCAATTTTTCGAAATCTCTCTTAATGTGTCATTTCTTCTTGTAATAATAGTAAACTTGATTATATATATATATATGTGTGTGTGTGTAAATGCACTAAACGTAAAAAGCTGTGATTGCAAACTTGAAACACCGCACGGCATAAGACAAGACAGCACAGTCACAACTCACAAGTGATTCACAAGCCAGCACATATTAGGGAAGTAACACAAAGCTGTGATTGCAAACATGAAACTTGTCTGTATCGATTGTACTGCACACAAATATAGCTGACCAAAGATGTTGCAAAACTTCTAAATAAGTAGGAAAAATTCGTTTCTTGATACACATCACCCTGCTTGCAAACAAATAGCTCAAAAGGTCCACAAAAAAAATACAATAGTATTTAACCATAACGAATTCTATGTCTTCAGAGCAAAGTATGAACCTCCAAACTTTTTATAATATGCTATAACTTGCAGGCATTCTAATCGACAATTATTCTTTGCACTTGCCAAATAATAATTCAACTACATATATACAAATCCATCAACAAATTTAACCATCAAACCATACTCTAAAAAGCAGCTAACTAAATCTAAATTCAGAAAGTAAAAAATCAGAATATACATCAGCAGTTCCAGGACTAACTGATTTGTACAAGTTAAAACAATCCCTAAAACAATAAAAACCTAATATCTACAGATATATAATCATAACAATAACCCAAAAACAAAAATTGACCAATCAACTATACCAAGTTCTGAAAGAATTTTTCGGGGTCACCGCCTTTATCGAGGTGTTCTTGATGGCGGATTTACGGTAAGCCTTCTTGAGAACCACAAATCACACGGCAAGCACAGTAGTCACAACTCACAAGGCTCACAACTTCAAAGTCAAGAGTAAATATAATCAATCAATTGAAAAGTGAAAAAGTGAAGACAGAGTCGCAGAAATAAACCGAACTTACCGAAGTCGAAGTGGCGAAGTCCGATCGAACACAGCCGCACGCAGCCAAACAGCTAGTCACAGAAGACGCTCCTCAATTAGTGAACTCCAAGTCTCCTACCAACACTGATTTTTGCTTCTACCTTCGAGGCTTTCGACTGAAAGTGGCGAAATTTCAAATGGAAATTGAAATTAGTTTGGGATTTGGGAATTCTCGGTCTCTCCTCTCCTCCTCCTTGTGTGGGTGTGGTTGTGAAAAATTGGGAATGAAATTGGATTTGGAATTTGGGTCATTTAACCGCATGGAATGGACCCAATTGATTTGGGCCATTTTTTTTTTTTAAAAGGGCCCAACAGCCAATAGCCCAACACCAGAAACATTTCTCCCTTCTTCCCCAACTTCCCATCTCTAGAAATGAGAAAACCAGTCTTCAATCTCCTGTCTCCTTCCATCAGTCCCGATCGGCGCTCCACAAGAGCTCAAACTTCTGGCGGACGCTCTAGCTCGTCACTAGTTGGATCCACCATTGATCAGTATTTAAATTAAAATGAAATTGAAACCTAGGTAATAAATAACAAAAACAAGTTTGAAACAAAAAGTTAAGAGTATACTTTTTCATCGTTGTCCATTTAATGCATTAATTAATATAAACAATTAATGCAAGAAATTTTACCAATTAGGTAGGACCGTATTATTATCGATGATTAAATTATAGCGAAATTGGATACTGAGTAATAAATAAAGAGTTTGAAACAAAAAAAAAAAGTGAGCACACATTTTCATTGTCATCCATTTAACGTAGCACAAAAAAGTTAATGGAAGAAAAGTTATCTGTCACATAGGATGAAAATTGGGTAATGAATAATGCCTTTGAAACAAAAAGTCAAAGCATAGATTTGCGTCACTGTCCATTTAACGTAACAATTAATGTCACAAAAAGTTAAGGCAAAAAATTTATGTCCTGTCAATTAGATTAAAATGACATTGAAACCTTAATAATTAATAACGAGTTTGAAACCGAAAAAGTGAGAGCACACATTTGCATCACGGCATTTCACGTAGCAATTAATGTCACAAAAAGTTAATGAAAAAAATATTTGCCAGATAGGATATAATTATTAGCGTCGACCAAATTGAAACTCGTAATTCATAATGTGTTTGAAAGAAAAAAAGTGAGAGCACACATTTTCATTGTTGTCGATTTAACGTAGTACAAAAAGTTAATGCAAGAAAATCTATCTGTCACATAGGATGAAAACTGGATAATGAATAATGCGTTTGAAAGAAAAAGTGAAAGTGTAGATTTGCATCGCTGTCCATTTAACGTAACAATTAATGTCACAAAAAGTGATTGCAAAAAAATTATGTTCTTTCGATTAGATTAAAATGACATTGAAACCTTAATAACTAATAACGAGTTTGAGATCGAAAAAGTGAGACCACATCTGCTTCACAGCATTTCACGTAGCAATTAATGTTACAAAAAGTTAATGAAAAAAATATTTGCCAGATAGGATATAATTATTAACGTTGACCAAATTGAAACTCGTAATTCATTGTGTTTGAAAAAAAAAAAAAAGTGAGAACACACATTTTTATTGGTGTCCATTTAATGTAGCACAAAAAAGTTAATGTGAGAAAAGCTATCTGTCACATAGGATGAAAACTGGATAACGAATAATGTGTTCGAAAGAAAAAGTGAAAGTGTAGATTTGCATCGCTGTCCATTTAACATAACAATTAATGTCACAAAAATTTAATGCAAACAAATTATGTTCTTTTGATTAGATTAAAATGACATTGAAACCTTAATAACTAATAACGAGTTTGAAACCGAAAAAGTGAGAGCACACATTTGCATGACAGAATTTCACGTAGCAATTAATGTCACAAAAAGTTAATGAAAACAATATTTGCCAGATAGGATATAATTATTAGCGTTGACCAAATTGAAACTCGTAATTCATTATGTGTTTGAAAGAAAAAAAGTGAGAGCACACATTTTCATTGTTGTCCACTTAACGTAGCACAAAAAAGTTAATGCAAGAAAAGCTATCTATCACATAGGATGGAAACTGGATAATGAATAATGCGTTTGAAAGAAAAAGTGAAAGTGTAAATTTGCATCGCTGTCCATTTAACGAAACAATTAATGTCACAAAAAGTGATTGCAAAAAAATTATGTTCTTTTGATTAGATTAAAATGACATTGAAACCTTAATAACTAATAACGAGTTTGAGATCGAAAAAGTGAGAGCACATCTGTATCACGGCATTTCACGTAGCAATTAATGTTACAAAAAGTTATTGAAAAAAATATTTGCCAGATAGGATATAATTATTAGCGTTGACCAAATTGAAACTCGTAATTCATTATGTGTTTGAAACAAAAATAAAAAGTGAGAACACACATTTTCATTGTTGTCCATTTAACGTAGCACAAAAAAGTTAATGCAAGAAAAATTATCTATCACATAGGATGAAAACTGGATAATGAATAATGTGTTTGAAAGAAAAAGTGAAAGTGTAGATTTGCATAGCCGTCCATTTAACGTAACAATTAATGTCACAAAAAGTTAATGCAAAAAAATTATATTCTTTTGATTAGATTAAAATGATATTGAAACCTTAATAACTAATAACGAGTTTGAAACCGAAAAAATGAGAGCAGACATTTGCATCACAAAATTTCACGTAGCAATTAATGTCACAAAAAGTTAATGAAAAAAATATTTGCCAGATAGAATATAATTATTAGCGTCGACCAAATTGAAACTCGTAATTCATTACGTGTTTGAAAGAAAAAAAGTGAGCACACATTTTCATTGTTGTCCACTTAACGTAGCACAAAAAAGTTAATGCAAGAAAAGCTATCTATGACATAGGATGAAAACTGGATAATGAATAATGCGTTTGAAAGAAAAAGTGAAAGTGTAGATTTGCGTCGTTGTCCATTTAACGTAACAATTAATGTCACAAAAAGTTAATGCAAAAAAATTATATTCTTTTGATTAGATTAAAATGACATTGAAACTTTAATAACTAATAACGAGTTTGAGATCGAAAAAGTGAGAGCACATCTACATCACAGCATTTCACGTAGCAATTAATGTCACAAAAAGTTAATGAAAAAAATATTTGCCAGATACGATATAATTATTAGCGTTGACCAAATTGAAACTTGTAATTCATTACGTGTTTGTAACAAAAAAAAAAAATAATAATAATAATAAGAGCACACATTTTCAATGTTGTCCATTTAACGTAGCACAAAAAAGTTAATGCAAGAAAGCTATCTATCACATAGGATGAAAATTGGATAATGAATAATGTGTTTGAAAGAAAAAGTGAAAGTGTAGATTTGCATCGCTGTCCATTTAACGTAACAATTAATGTCACAAAAAGTTAATGCAAAAAAATTATGTTATTTCGATTGGATTAAAATGACATTGAAACCTTAATAACTAATAACAAGTTTGTGATCGGAAAAGTGAGCACATTTGCATCGCAGCATTTCACGTAGCAATTAATGTCACAAAAAGTTGATGAAAAAATATTTGTTAAATAGGATGGAATTATTAGCGTTGACTAAATTGAAACCTGTAATTCATTACATGTTTGTTAAAAAAAAAAAAAAGTGAGAGCACACATTTTCATTGTTGTCCATTTAACGTATTACAAAAAAATTATTGCAAGAAATGTTTTATGTCACATAGGATAAAAATTGGGTAATGAATAATGCGTTTGAAACAAAAAGTCAAACATAGATTTGCATTGCTGTCCATTTAACGTAATAATTAATGTCACCGAAAGTTAATGCAAAAAAATTATGTTTTGTCGAATAGATTAAAATAACATTGAAACCTTAATAACTAATAACGAGTTTGAAATCGAAAAAGTGAGAGCACACATTTGCGTCGCAGCATTTCACGTAACAGTTAATGTCACAAAAAGTTAATGAAAAAAATTTGATAGATAGGATGGAATTATTAGCGTTGACTAAATTCAAATTAAATTGAAAGTGTTTGAAACAAAATTCAATACACATATTTGCATTGTTGTCCATTTAACGTAACAATTAATGTTATAAAAAGTTAAAGAAAAATTATCTGCTGACGATTAAATTAAAATGACATTTAGTTTGACACAAAAAAGCAGAGCACGCATTTGCATTGCTATGTATTCACACTGCAATTAATGTCACCAAAAAAGTTAGTGTAAGAAAAATTATCCTCGAGGTAAGATGGAATTATTAGCGTTGTTTAAAATGAAACGGAAATGAAACCTGTTTGACAACAAAAAGTTTGAAACAAAAGATTGACTAAAGTGTAACCTTTCTCAAAGTTTGTTGACCTCAGATAAATAATATTCAATCATACGGCCAATAGAATGAGAGGTCTGTATTCTCTTTTCCACTGTTTTTATTATTATATTATATATTTGTCCGTTTTGGCTTATAAATATGTATATGTATTATTTTGTGCTGAGCTAGATTGAGCTCTCAGGTTTTTGCAGCAAATGCTTTTGGGCTTTTTGTTCTCTTGTAGAGAACGTTGGACCACACTCTCTGCATGCAAACAATCTTTTGTTTTTCAGCGTTTTTCTTCGGTTAAGTATGTTTCTACCTTTCTTTTCCCTTTTATATTTTTTTGCATTTTCTTAAATATGATCTGGGTGTTAATTTCTGTAACTCATATTTAATTTTCTTGCAGGGTTTTATTGATTTGTAAAGATTGATTTTTCCCCTTTAATTTGATTTTTTTTTCCAATAAATAAATGTGCATTTCATGCATCGTTTTGGGTTAAGGAGTTCAGTTTTTGGTTGATTAAATGGTTTTTGGGATTGATTTCAAGAATAAGTTAAAATTGGAGAGTAGAAGGGAGAGGGGAGTGTTGAATGGCAAGTCAGACAATGGGATCCCATGGGATGAGTAACAGTATTGGGGGAAATCTGACCCAAAAGCGAGATCAAAGTCAGGACCCTAAATCAAACTCATTGGATAGGCATGGATCCTTGTATAACCTTACTTTCGATGAGGTGAAAAATCAATTAGGAGATTTAGAGAAACCATTGAGTAGCATGAACCTTGATGAACTACTCAAGACTGTTTGGACTGCCAAGGCTAATAATCAAGCTCCGGGGCCTGTTGATTACAGGTCTGCTGCACAGGGTCCCACCCAGTCCACTTCTGGCTCCTCTTTACACCCACAGTCGAGCCTGACGCTGTCTACGAATCTGAGCAAGAAGACTGTCGATGAGGTGTGGCAGGATATACAGCAAGCGCAGAAGAGGAACAGTCTTGACAGAAAAGCTACTCTTGGAGAAATGACGCTGGAGGACTTCTTGGTCAAGGTAGGGGTGGTTGCTGAATCATCTCCGGTGGAGAAAGGCTCAGGGTTGGTTACTGATCCAATGGCTCTACCACAGCAAGCTCAGTGGATGTCATATCAGTGCCCCTTAATTAACCCACAGAAGCAACAGCAACAGAATATGTTGCCCGGTTTTCTGCCTGGCCAGTCAGTTCTTGGTGGAAATTTGATGATGGATGCTGCTTATCCTGAATCCCAAATAACAATGTCTGCATCTCCCTTGACGGGGACTTTGTCAGATACACAGATGCATGGGAGAAAGAGAGTTGCTTCTGATGATGTGATGGGAAGGACTGTTGAAAGGAGGCACAAGAGAATGATTAAGAACCGGGAATCTGCAGCTAAATCAAGAGCAAGGAAGCAGGTGAACTTTCATAAGCCAATCTGTGGATACTATTTTCTTTAGCTCTTCACCTTGATTATTAAGTATTGCTTTATGGATCGGCAGGCTTACACTCATGAGCTGGAGAACAAGGTTTCACGTCTGGAGGAGGAGAACGAAAGGCTTAGGAGACAAAAGGTAAGGCTTTGCCTTATCTATCCTCAGCATTTTTGTCTAATTGTCATTCTAGCATTTCACTATCATATATTGTCTAACAAAGATGTCTGCAATGTATTTATTACCTACTAATCAGTATTTTTGGTGCTGGAATGGAAAATTTAGAGCATGCATCACCATTTATCTCCAATATGTGATTGTTTCTTGAATTTTTATTGGTCATTCTAGTACGAGCTAACATTCTTTTTTGCTGCCATCATAAATGAGATCAGCACATTCTACCCAAAAAATGGTAAATATGTTTAATGATGATGATGCTTTCATATAACATAAAATCTTTAACTTGCAAAAAAAGGTTATATATTAACCAACTCTACAACTTCAATTTTCTAGATCAATACCTGAAAAATAAAGTATAGATATAAAAAAGAGTACAAACACATTTATAGCATTTTTTATGTAAGATAAAATATATATAAAAGATATTTATATAAAATAAAAATGGAGAAATTTTATATACAAATTAGCAAAAGAAAATAAAGAAAACAAACATAGTGAATCCTCTTCTTGAGTACACAGTTGACTCACTTGGTTATTACTTATCATCATACACCTCCATTTAATTACAGAAAAAATCGGTTTCTCAAAAACCCTTATTTGTCAAATTCCGAAAATGATACTTTCCTTTTTGTTCCAGTACTATGTCAGTGGAGGTCATTTCAGGAATTCTTTTAAAATCATTGAATATGCTAAATGTTAACCAAAAAACTTCCGAAAGTTCAATCGACCATTTGACCCCAGTGAAAAATGCCTAACATCTTAAATTTCCTTGCAAGTTGCTTCATTAACATTAAGGTTACCTGACATTTGCCCATCTTTAGGTTTGTTAGACCCATGTTAAAGAGAAGCACTTCACCTATTTCCCTTCTTAGATTTAATTTAGACCATTCCTGTGGCAGGACAGGTAATCTTTTAACCAAGCAATCCTTTTTATCGCCTCATCTTATAAGAAACTTAACTCTCAATATGATTTGAGCTGTGAGTTTCCCTCTGTGTTCTTGTCCCACCTAATTTATCGATAAATCATGCATTTTTTTATCCCTGAGAGTTAGCAGTTCACCCTCTAAATACGCAGATCAGTATGAGTCATATAACATACTGTATATTGGATGTTTTAGGTTGTTAGGATACTTCCCTTTTTTTAATTTGATGCTTTGTTTTCTTTCCTTTCTGGTAAGATTTTACTTCTTTCTAGTTACCAATTTTGCTAATTGTAGCTGCTGATTCATCAATATCTCAAGAGAAACAATGATTATGATGAGTTACATAATACGATAAAACTTGCCCTGCACTCTTCAAACTATAAAATACAGTTCTAATACTGCTTGACTTGATATAAAAGATTCTATGACTTGAAGATTCAGAACAAGCTTAATTATAAGGATTCCAGGCATTTATATATCAAGGATATGTTGAAGACTAAGAAAGAGGTATAACTAAGTTTATGAGATCATCTGTGAAGTTTCATACCTTATAAATGCACATATATTTATAGAACAAAATTAGAAAACTGGAAATGCTTGTATAATTGTAGTGCCATTTTCAAGTATGTCGTAAAATGTATCACATTCTGAAGGAAGAACGTTTGTTTGGGGAGAAAAATATTCTGTTTCATAATCATTGAAGGACTGAAATATGTTATTCTTATTTCTCTGTAACTGTTACTAACCAACACTATCTTCACATTCAGCTTCTCAATCTCATGCTATATATTGATTTGGAAATAGATATCTAACCCCTCTAAGGATGAGGATTTTTTTTTGACATTAAGCTGATGTAAAATGAGTATCAGATTATCATTGATAACTAGCTTGGTGTTGGACAAATAAATAAATATTTTCATGTGTCTTCAGTTACCCAAAATATGATACACTATTTCGGGGAGTTTGAGTGGGGTTGATGGCTAAAATGCTATCAGTGTGGTTTCTGGTGGTGGCAACATAGTAACATTTTCTTCTTCTGGATTATGATCTGTGCGAGTTTGTTTAAAATTTTACCAAATCATTTATAAACTTTCATTTTTTGTCATGAAATGTCAAACTTCACTCATTATTGAACTCCTGTGCAATTTATTATGAAAAAAATGCCAGCATGGACTGCGCACTCAGACAGTTATAAACCAGGCTCAAAGATACAAGAATGTGCCTGGGTTATTGTAACTTGTAATTTATTGGGAGTGATTCCTACTGGTAAAAGTTCACTTGCTCTCGCAATTTTATCTTAGGATTTTCTGCAATCTTTTGAAATTGGTCTAGAGTAGGCCTGTGGTACATTATGAACTGTTTTTACCTTGTTGAAGTTGATTTGTGCTGAGTCTGAAATAGTTTGTTTTCAATTTTAGCTTGATTTCTTGTTGAAAGGTGTGTTTCTACGAATAATCAAATTTCCAGCTATGAAAATGGTTCGAGAACTCCTATTGACTTCTTGAGTTTCTCAACTTGTCTCATGTCACAAAGCTTTAGTTCCTATATATCAGATATTCCTTCATCTTCCTTTCAAAACTCTTTTTGTGCCATCTACCCCCATGGCATCTCCCCTAATTTAAATAGAGAGTTATTATTATCTCCACCTCGTTGAATAATTTGTTTAAACAAGTAAGAAACAGTCAAATAACAATACATTCTTGTAGAAGTTTGAACTGTTCAAAGACACGGGGGGAAGTTTCGGTTCTTTTAGATGATTTTCAATCTGGAAAAATGTACAAACAACCGTGTACAAGGCCGTATTTCTGGAAATTGCTTTTTATAGCCTGGTTATGTTCTTATCTACTAACACATCATGTTCAGTCTCTGTCGAAGGAAATTCGAAATTATTGCAAATATACTATTGTAAATTATCAAGAATGATAAAAAGATTAAAAAGACCTCAGGAGTTCAAAGGAACACATAATCTGCATTTCTGCAGAGACACAATTTAATAAAACCGTCTGACTAGTCAATAACACAGTTCTCAGTTCCTCTCTTACTTGGACGCCAAAAACCCATTTATATTTCCATGAAAATTCCTCAATTTTCCTATTCTCAACCACCCAAAAATCCATTCTTGAAAACTCATGAATATCCCATCTTTAACCTTAACCCCTAAAATTCTTCTTCTTCTTCAAGCCCATCATGTTCCAAAGAATGACCGTGAGTTAATCATCAAATGCTTCTAAACGGTTCAAGAACTAAGACTATGATGTTCTACAGTAGGAATTTAAAGCCTTCGGAATACCAATTTAAAAGAGGTAAAAACAAGTTCCTGGAGCCTTTTTGGCTGGCGTGTGGAGGAATTGTGGTGGTGGTGCTTCTTGATTTTTAGCAAGAGTTTAAATCCTAGGAATAATGGATTCTCGCATATGTTATTATGTTAATTTGATGTGAACGAAGGCTTTTCCATTGAATGTGGAAGCTGAAAAAGGCTAGTCTGTAATTAGTGAAACTTGAAGAGAACTTGATTGATAATTCAGATGATGACATTTTTATATAAAATTAATTGTTGTGTGGAGGAGCACTTGAAACACTTAAGGGTAGTGTTTACTATTTTGAGGGAACATAAACTGTCAAAGTATAAATTTGGGCAACCAGAGATAGATCCCCATCGAGGATTGGAAGAAGTGCTATATGAGACTTCGAAATCAAATAGAATATATTTCTTTCCATTCCTCTGTTTTGGGTTTGATTTCTTATGTAGTTAGGAGTGGGGCGTGCTAGTAGGAAGTCCGGTAATGAACATATATCAATCTTTCAAAAAACTTTTCTTCCATCCTGTGGTTGTTTGATCACCTTGGATCAGGTGTCGATGGAAAGACTTCCCGTCAATCTAATGTCACCTACATATAAAAAATATCTCTATAGGAAGGTTAAATCAAGATGGAGCTATATGCCTTGGAGTAGAACAATCCAGAGCCAAGTAAGAAAGTATTCCACCTTTCTTTGCATGCACTTTCCGAGCGAAGAAAATGAGAGCTGAGATCTACCGTTGATTTATGCCGTCCAATTTGCAATACACCCAATTAAAAATTAACACATTATGGAAAATTAAAATTGATGTTAAGGTTGGAAAATTAAAGTTGATGACCATGATATGTCAATTTGCAATTGCATGGACAGCAAATTAGACTGTAAAAATGGACAGCAGATCTTAACTCCGAAAAGGATGCATCAAGAAAAGGGGTACGAGCCCTCTGCCCCACTCATCTAACCAGCTCGCCTCTTTCGAGATTGGAGACTTTTAAAATACCAGCTATATTTGGCGACCTCGAAGCCCTTTATGACCTCTAGGCCTTCCGGCTATGAGATATTCCTAGTGCAGAAGCGTAGTCATGCATAATACTCTATTTCCGCATAATGAATCTAAGAAACTTGTACGAAGACAGCCCAAAGATAGACTTTAATGGGGGTTCATCTTCAGATTGTGCTGTCTTAACCTTTCGAATACCGCTCGGAGGTAGGTCTTGGCTCTTGACTGCATTTTCGTCTTATGCAACATGTCCTTGAAGTTCTTGGTCATAGCCCTCTGGGACTTTGTCCGTACCATAACTAGAATTGGAAACAGGGAAGAAAGCAAGAGCCAGGTAGGTATTTTGATTAGAAAGGAAAAGAAGTGATCTGTTCTTGCATGATGAAGGATTGTTTGCCTGGTTATATCATGTGCATTTTAGTTAATTCGTAATTTCAGTCCAAGTTGATGAACAACCTTGAGTCACAGTTTATAATGTAATTTTTCAAATTATAGTACATGAAGTGAGTTTGGTAAACATCATTCTTCTAGCGTTGAGTTCGGAAACATTGCATTAAGAAATTTTAGCAATCGAAACGTGGAATTTAATTTTATCATTTTTTTAGGTGGTCAGTGAACTTTGATCTTTCAACAGTGCAACCTTCATTTGTCTTTTGTTTTAAGTTACTTCAGCATTTTGCAGGTGTCTTTCGAGATTTCTAATGCTCAATTTTGATGAAATGATTGGATTCTTTTAGGATTAAGTATCGTGTCAAGCAGAAAACATTTTCATCCCAATGCTATAATCTGTCTTACTACGTGTTTCCAACTCTGACAAAAGATTCACCTCTACACTACGTGAAAATTTTGTTCTTCGGACCTCCTCTAATTTTCACACTATTTCTATGTTGTATTCATTTCTGGAACTGTACTTGCAGGAATGGGAGGTGTTGCCAAGAATACCACCACCAGAGCAGAAGTACCAACTCCGTCGAACAAGCTCAGCCCCAATATGAGGACTATATAGATTGTGTACATTTACTGTTCATTTCGTTGGTGTTGGTTTCTCTTTACTGTTTACTTGGGGTACTGCACTTGTCCGTACGACAGCCTCGGGATATTATCTTCCTGACGCCTATTTTGCTGTAATATCTCTGGGCTGTCCCACCGTGTTGTGTTAAACCTTTTTCCTATTTGTAGATTAGTTTGGAACTTGTGAAACAAATTTTGGCATTTGGACATTTACCATCTAGTTTGATGTCTTGAGTGAATTTTGAAAGGAGAAATTGTAGTTTTCAACTTTTACTCCTTGTTTTCGACCTTTGTTTCTTGACATGGATGTTTTTAAGTGACGATAGTCCTTTTCTACTGATTTTTTTATTTTATTTTATTTTTTAAAATTGGAAGCTCACCTTCCATTCTTCTTGTTCTTCTTGAAAGCAGACCACTTAGAATTGAAACCCAACCCGATTGTCCGCACATAGTGACAGGTTTTCCTTCAAATTTGAAAACCTTTTAAGTAAATATCACTTGAAGATCGAAGATTGGGAATACGATACCAATAAGCACAAAATTGGGATAGATGTGTCAAAATGGTAAAGGTTAAGGCGTTGTTCTTTGGCTTTAAAATAAATAATGTGATACTGCATCCCTAAACAATGTCAGAGCACGTAAATATGAAACCTGCATTATCTTTTACAATGGAAAAGTTGAAGGATCAAATTTGTTGAAGACTAGTGCATTAACTGTTATTTTGCTTGCCTCCAAAACTATCCTGGTTCGTACAATCTCTAGTACAAAGGCATTAAGTTAAGCAATTCTAATTCTCTGTAATCATACATGCTTATTATGGACAAAAACATGATCCAGGCAAGCCATGGAGCAAATATTCAGATGCAAATATAAGCATCCTTGCCGAACTGTTAAGGTCATATTTACCAGGAAAAGAATGAACGTCTAGATGATGATCTTAAAGTTCTGTAAAAGGACACCATTGAATACTGCAAGTTACTACCAGATTCTTTTAGCGGAAAAGCCTTGGCACTGATCTTTTTGGAATCTTGCCTTCAAGTTTTAGTCTTCTATATGCTTCTCTCATGTGGCACGGCCTGATTGGCCCAGACTCCTTTCTCTCTGCCATCACTATTCTGGCTGCAAAATTGTAGAGCTTCATTACAGTTCATACTGTTGTATTTTTATTTCAGAGTACAACACATAGAACACATTAAGTTTTCTGTTCAAAATTAGCAAGAGAATTTCTCCAATCTAAAAATGAATAGAGACTAAATTTTTAAGCTTATAACAACTACCAAATACTGAATCAGCATACCAGTTTCAACAAGCTCCCCAACGAACATTTTTGCTATTCCAGATACCACGATTGTCATCGGCATAGAAATTTTGGCACTTCCAGTTATGCTTGTCAATAACTGCAATTAGAACACAGAAAAAGATTGCAACAATGGCTGTTGCCAAAAATGTTCATATAACAATTTTGCTACTTCGTGCAATACAAGCTGGAGAAAGAGGAGCGGGGGACTGCTGAGCATAGAACACAAGAAGGAGGTGCTGCCTACCCGTTTCATGTTTGATTTCTGAAATCCAGATCTTCGAAATGATTCATACCTATTCATCTGTTTCTCCGTAAATTGAGACAGGATAGTCCTGGCGAAGAAAATGAGTTCTAATGAACTTTAAAATGAACAAAAAAAGAAACATAAATTTTAAAATGAACTAAAGAAGTGAAGGTCAATATATATATTTACGAGATAAAACCTGTAAACCTTCACATTTTTTATTCACTAGATTAATGGAAACACAAATAAATCTTGAATATAGATTGACTTCTATATAAAAAAATTCATTTCTCTACTCTTCATTTTCATTTTTATTCTCTCTTCAATTAGATAAAACACCACTGAGGTGACTGTTATAATTCTTGTTATTATGAGAACTGATGCAATGTCATTCTACTCTTAATGAAATTTCAGAGACAAAGAAATCAATGATATCATGACATCATTTTGATACTGACATTACATATACGAAATATCAATTCATCTAGAAAGGATTGGGAAAAATGAAATGAACCAGTTAACTCACTGCATAATGGCCGTTTTATCAGGATCGCCAGTAGAAGGGAACTTGCCAAGCTCAACATCCATGTTCTCTTCTTCTTCTTCCTCATCTTCTTCTTTGGACTTTCCAGTAAGGCCAGTAGTCTCAACGGGGTTTAAAGCAGGTGCAGATGTTGACAGGTCTGTAGGACGAAGATTATTACTGATGTCATCATCACCACCAACATCTAGAGTGAGGGCACCTGGAGTTTGTGCTTCATTCTCATCAGGGCCAGCAGGTGATTCAGGGGGCGATTCATCTTGCTCCACAAATGCAATTTCAAAAGGATCCTTGGATTTCTTCATCTGGAAATCTACCAACCAACGTCATCAATAGAATATTATTCAAATCAAGAAGCGAAAGCATATATTTTGTATAAGAGTGATAAGATAGGAAAATTTTAGGTAAAATAGAGGGTATGATATACAAATTTCAATTACGTTCTACTAGGATAAGATTCATTTACTCCCTAGTATTATATTAACATCATTTGACGTGTATTTTAAAAGAGATAAGTCCGTTTGCCCCAAAGAGATATAGTTTATCTGGTAATTAAAGTAACTGCTAACTTCCTATACGAAAGGAGAAGCTGGAAACGGCTGTCCCTATTGTATTTTAGATGGAGTCATCAACAGTGCTAAGAATCTTAACAATGATAGAGCTTCTCAAAGAATCCAGCCTGTAAAACCCGAAACTTAGAGGTTATGGGCTGGCTTGACATCCATAGCTCTGTGAGCACCCCCAGAAGATGCAACAATCTCCATTTATGAGGCTTGACTTTCTGGAATTAGGGAAAAAGTTCTAAAAGTGGGCGGCATTAATTTGGTTTATCAAAAGTAATATCCTAGTGGAAAATGATAATTTTGAGTTTTCGACAATAGCATAAGTAAATGTCAACATTTCTCGTGCACTGCAATTTTTATGCAATAATATCAGGGCCATCCAATCTTAACCAAGGGGAGCTGTGACAACTAATTCAGAAATGGCCATCCAATAGGCATATTGCCTTATTGAGGCCAGGCACAAGGTTAATCCAGGCACTTTGGGGGCGTAGATCACACTTCAACACAAAACAATTTCCTTAACAGTAATTGAGAAACAATTAGAGAAGATTCTTATTGAAAAGGTAGCATTTTTCAGATGTATATATTTCAGCAGAAAAACCAGATCAAGAAACAACATTAACATTGCATAAGCTTGTATTAAAAAGAAAAGAGAACAGCCCAAATACAAGAAAACAATGCAGGAAAAAAAAAAAAAGGAGACGATAAAAGCAAAAAGGAAAAAAGAAAAGAAAAGAAAGAAGAAACCCAAAGCAAAGTAAATACAACTGCAAAAGAAAAATTAAAAGAAATATAGGAAGAGAGAACCTACACCCAGAAAAAGGGGGAAAAATTGGAAAATCCAAGAGCAAGCGACAAGAAAGACTATGGAAAATAAAAGAATAAGGGGAATTACCTGCACCCAATTTCCGTTTAGAAATCGCCCGGTCGCCGTTGGATTCGCCGGAGAAGTGGCTCTCTCAAGTCCCAAGTTCCCGACGGCTGTTTGAGTGGCAATAGAGGTTTTACTGTTGGGCCATAATATTGAAACCGCCTAGCAATTAGCCCAATTATAAGAAACAAATAATGAAAAATTTCATAAATAAGAAGATAAGTATGGTCCATTTTAATAATAAAAAAATAAGTTTCAAATTTTAAAAATCAAATTTTTATTAAATTTTATTTATGATATAATTAATTAAATATATAAACATCATAGATGTATACAATTTGGTCACAAATTTCATTTATAGGTCACATATTATCAAATTAATTGGTCACAAATTATTTCGAAATCATAAATAAAAAATTTTATAGGTCACAATTTATTTTTGAGGTTACAAATCAGAATTTTAATATGTCACAAATTATTCTACGATCGGTCACAATTTGTTTATCGATCACAAATCATAATTATTATAAGTCACAAATTATCAGATTATTGGTCGCATTTTAACAATTTCTTAGGTCACATTATTTCTTACTCACAAATTATCCAAATCATTTGTCACATATTTTTTATTGATCACAGATTAACCAATTCACTGGTCACAATCAACCAATAATCTGTGACCACCACCAACACTTACGACCACCACATTGATCACAAATTAATTATTTTATTGGTCACGACTCTCAATCGATCAATAAAATCGTCGCAAACACCCACACCAGCATCACACTACTCCAAAAAAAGACACCACCGTCGCCCACCACCCCATCCCACAATTTCAAAGCACCTCATCACCGCTAACACCCCACCAGCGACGCTGCCCACCGCCATCACTGTCGACATCATAGCCAACAACCACCAACAGTAATACCACAACCACTGCGAAGAGCGTCGCATAGACAGCAGCACTGAAGCACTCAAATCAATCCAATATTTCAAATCGCAATTCCAGATCCAAACCACAAAACAACCACAACACCACGACGTTCACATTCGCGACAAGCAACCACCACCACAACCCACAGTCGGGCAATGCTGTTGTGAGTTCGCAGTAAACGGCAGTTGCGAACGACAACGTTGCAGCGACATCGCGGTGCCATCTTTTGGTGGCGTTTTCTCGTCTTCCGATGGAATTGTTAAAAAGGAAGAGATAGAGAAAGGATGGGTATGGAGGTGAAGGAGGCGAGAGAGGGTGAGAGAATTAGGGTTTGGAATAAAAGTTTTATATTTAATATTTATATTTAAATGTGAAATATCTGATTTAAGAAATGTGAAAATTGTCACCTGAATTTAGAATACTGGATTTTAATAATAGGGGTTTCCTATAATTTCCACAACAAATAACACAAGGAAAATAGCCTAAAACAAAACTTTATTAACCCATTGAGATGTCAATTGAGGTTTATGGTACATAGGATAAGATCAAATATAGGAAAATTTCATATAAAAAAATTAAGTGTAACTCATTTCAAATTTAAGAAATAAGGTAGGGCTAGATAAAATTTTCGAATCGAATCGAATCGAATTCAACCTGAACTGAACAGGATCAAGTGGTTCCTCTTAAGTTAAATATCCGAACGAGTATCTGAATCGAGAAACGACGTGTCGTTTCGGTCCTCGGTTCTAGATCAAGAACCGAAAAATCGAATAAGAACTAAATCTCCCTAATTTTTTAAATTTATTTATTTTAAATACGTCAAAATATTTTAATTTTTTAAATAAATTTGCTGACTAATTAATTTAGCTCAAACGCAAAATATATGATTTTCCAATTTTTAATTTCGAGTCCAAACCCAACTTAGTCAAATTGACCTCATTTTTACCCAAATTGTTTATTTTACCGTAGTGTTATTTCTGCCGTTATAGAGAAATCGAATTGAAACTCGATTGCACATCTCTTAATTATTGCAAGCTCACTATCTTCTTCTTCTTCTTGTGATTTTAGCAATCAAATCTATGAATAACTCAATAAATAGAGATAGTATAAGATTAGACTACATTATTTTATAAGTGCTAAAATTGAACATCCATTAGTTGAATTTATGTAGTTTTGTAACTATTAAAAAATTCAATTATAATATGGAACTCAGGAACCAAACCAAACTGAATGGAACCAAATGGTTCCATAATTCAAATCTGAACTCAACATTTCACTTACTAAATACTTGAAAATTCGGGTCATGTTCAATTTTAGAATCGGACTAGACATGAGGTTTAAAACTTCAAAAGGCTAATAATTAATTTATTAATGAAAGAATTAATTAAAAATATGTTTTATTAATTAAATATATTAGAATCACAATTTTATATTATTTGATATCAAATTATCGAAATAATTTATCATAAATTATTTTTGGGTCATGAGTCAATAATTTTATAGGTCACAAATAATTTCACGGTCATAAATTTTAAAAAAATATATAGTCACGACTTATTCATCGATCACAATTCAAAAAAAAATTATAAGTCACGATTCAATTTTTTAGGTCAAATATTATTTATTGATCACAACTTAACAAAGTTTTAGGTAACACAATATTTATTTTGCCACAAATTATCCATTTAATTGGTAACGCGTTAACTAATTTATTGATCATAATCAACCAAATAATTTATGACCATCGCAACCATCATTTATGACCACTCATCACCATCACCTCTAATACAATCACTGCCAACACCATTCCTCACCACCTTATGACAATTAACAACACTACTACCATCTCAGACAAAACAACACTCACCACCATTTCACCTCAACCATAACCACCACCACCAATTCCTCAACCACACACCACTTCCACCTCACCAAATCCTATCGATTGATAGCATTGCGGCACTATCCAAAACTAGATACCGTCGATTGCAGCCGTAGTGGCATCATCACACACATTCAAAATCAGATCCAATCAACTGTAGCATTGCGGCACTATTCAAAACCAAATCCCATCGACTATATCCGCAATGTCATCAACGTGCACATTCAAAATAAGATTCAACAGACTATGGCACTGCACGTGACACCGACGTCATCACTTAGAGTCTTCTCATTGACGACGACGTCTTTTCACGACTTTTTTGATGACATTGTTCAGTGAGAGAACGTGAGGATAGAGAGAAAAGAGAAAAATAGAAAGAATGAAAATGATTAGGGTTTTCGTGTGGTGGTTAAGTATGGGTTAGGTGGAATGAATATGTATATTTAATTTTATAATATAGTTATTAATATTTAAAATTTTAATTATCATCTGATTTTTGAAAATAAAATTTGTAAATCTTAATTTTGAAATGGGAAGCTTAAAACTTTGGTAGGCTGTAATTTTCACTAAAAAAAAATATCATACTTTTCTTCAAATAAATCTTAGCCTTTGTTTGGGCTCCATTAATTTGATAATATATTTTTTCTCTCTTATTTTCAACCACACATTCTCTAATAAAATAATATTACACATAAAACCAAAACATTCTCTTATTTTTTTAACTATACTTTCTTTAAAAAAAATAGTAATTACAAAATATATTTTTCTCAAAAATCTAATTATAATAGAGCTCAAACAATCCCCTGGACGTCCAAGAATTGTGTGACAGTCCCCTATTGGAGGGCGCTTGTGCGGGGCTTAAAAATATCTACTTATACAATTGTTTTCCAAAAGACATCTTTCTCATTATAAATCAATATTTTATATTTTTCTTCCTTCTATAAATTTTCTAAATATATATATTCTCAGAATTATACTAGAGTTACACAGGATTTTTACTCAAGTCAAACCTAGGTGCCCCTAATTGGAGGCGGGCCTGACAGTCCAATCAGGGGGCACCCGAGTTTGATCCGAGTAAAAGCCCCCTGTACAAGGGGATTAATCCATATTCTCATCGCTTAAAATTAATAATTTAATTTTTCATTAAAAACTTGTTTTCCACGAATTAGAGATTATACCCTTGTTTGGTATGACTAAAAATCAAAATTTAGTAGATTTTAATAGAATTTGATAAAAATTGCAAGTCTCATAAAATTTATGATTGAAAATGAATTTTTAAAAAATTAGAGGTAAATAGGAGCTAGGGTAACATATAAGTTATTGTGTACTTGTAGAATATCGTTAAAAAAATTTAAGTTTTTATTATAAAACAAAATTTAGGATAACATAAATTATTAGAAATGTAAATGATTATTTTTTTAAAAGTAAATATAATAATAAATAGAGTTTTCTTGTTCAAAAGGTGTTAATTAAATGTACGATAAAGATTGAAAGATCAAGATAGATGGTATTTTTGAATCTTTAAAAAGAAAAGGAGGACTAGGTCATAATTAAACCTATAATTTATGGGTCAACCAGGGAATTCCATCAACCTAGCAATTGGATAGAATTCACTATTAATAATGATTTGAAAAAGAGTGGCTAAAATAATAATAATATAGATTTTTGTCGGTTACGGACGATTTATAATACAATTAAAATTAGGAATAATTGTGGAAGTGGTCCGAAAGCTTTCACTTTTTTCAACCTTTATTATAACGTTCACTTAAACTTTTAAAAAATTATCACCTAGATTTCAAATGGATGATTTCTATTAATTTGAACGTTAATTGATCAATAAATTGACTTTGATCAAATTTTGAAAGGTAAAATGATAACTTTGAAAACAATTAAACAAAAAACCAAAATCAACAAAAATAACAAAAAACAAAAAAATAATTCACTGTTAATCCTCTCTTTCCCACCCACACCCACACCTACCTCATCTTAAATTCAACCAAGAAACCCACCAATATCGTCCCATCGCAGCCTGCCTCCGGCATCCACCGACTGCCACCCATCCCAGTGATCCCACCCGGTGCCAATGATCGCCACCCACCACATCTAAATCACTGTGTTACATCGACCATCATCACCCACCACACCCAACCAAAATCCAGCCCATCTTTACCTCCATGGCGCTGGCCACTGCCACTCACACATCGAGCCAGCAACTGCTGCCAATGCCACCGCGTGGCCCTTGTGTCTGTCACCACTTTGTCAATTTCCTTCTATATTCACCGTTTCGAACAAACCCATCCCACCCCCCACACAAATCAAAGCCATATATGCACAAACAATCACTAAAATGCAAGAATTCTTGAAAATGGGTAATCAGATCAAAAGTAGAACCGAGCAAAATGGTAGCCTTCGAAACCCCTCACAACCGAATCCGCCAGCTCGAACGACCCAGAATGCAGACCATACAAAATAATATTGCCCCCTACAACCCTATCATGAGCACCACCACATCACAAAGTACTAGCACACCATCACTACCACGACCAAAATCAAGGAGTTACTGAAAAACTAAGAGGGATTTCTCCCACATTGCTTGCATCACCACACTAATGGACCGTGGAAAATGAAAGAACTCTCAGACCTTGATGATTATTTTGAATTGATGGGTGTGAAGGAGTTGATTTTGGCAGGCTGGGATGGTGACTGGCGGACGTCGACGCGATGGATGTTGGTTGGATTTTTAGTTGATTTAGTTGAGGATTAGGTGAACTTAAGGGTGGGGGTGGGAAGAAGATGACCTTTTTATTATTATTATTTTTTTTGTTTTAATTATTTAATAAGGAAAGTTCAAATTTATAATTTTATCACGTTTAAAATTGGTCAAAATCGATTTATTGGGTCAACTAACGATCAAACTAACAATAATCAATCATTTGGATCCCATGTGCTAATTTTTAAAAAGTTTGATACTGTAGATAACACAAAGTGAAGGTTAAGGTAAAATCTGCAAAAAATAAAATAAAAATGAAAGGTTTGGAACCGCTGCTACAATTATCTCTAAAATTATTACGTTTTAGTATTCTTCAAAATTGATGTTTACAGTGACTCGTATTTATAGATTAAGCCTCCGATTGATTGTCAT
Organism: Osmanthus fragrans; assembly: GCA_019395295.1. Classification (NCBI taxonomy): domain Eukaryota; kingdom Viridiplantae; phylum Streptophyta; class Magnoliopsida; order Lamiales; family Oleaceae; genus Osmanthus; species Osmanthus fragrans. The sequence continues at coordinate 17,379,212 of CM033343.1, read as the reverse complement.
TATTTAAGAAGAAAAATATTTTCAAAAGTGACTTTGAGAAGAATGTGTGGTTAAAATGTAATTTTTATTTTTATTTTATGTACAAAATATTTTATTGTGTAAATATATAATTGAACGTGTGTATGTAAAAAATATTTTCAAATAATGATTGTTAAACACAGACTAAATAACTTCACATCAAAGACTAGGACTAATCATATCCAAGTCACATGCGGTCACTCCTGCAATCACTCTTGCGGTTCGTGTAGCATTACTCATTTACAAGGAAAAATACTACTACACCCGCATGGATGACCACATGGGTGACCGCATGTGAGTGAGCGGGTCCCATGTTAATAAAATAATATTTTTCCCTACACTCACATGCGATCACTCCTGCGATCATTCTTACGGTTCGTGTGACATTGCTCATTCACAATATAAGGGATTGAAGGAGGGAGTGAGCTATAACAACAAGCGTGACAATTCATTGTATTGGATTTTGGCCACTATTAGTTTTTTCTACCTACAAAACTTGATCTTAGGTAGAAAACTAATTACCTAGAAGTAAAATTTGGGGTTATTTAACTCCTTTGCAATTTCCAAAAAAATTGGAATAAAAATGATAGTTGATAGAATGAGTGCAAGTAATAATAATATGGAAGAAGACAGAATCTCGGCCGTTTTAAGTACATGTGTGTTTATTATTATTTCAATTTTCCTCCCAAACTCATTTTCATTCACACATTCTTACAATAAAATATTTTGAACGTAAGTTCAATTTTTTTTCTTCTGCTTTTTAATCATATATTCTTCAAAAATTCATTGTTTCAAAACTAATTTTCATTGAGTAAAGGTAGACAAACATGGCCTAATTTTGGTTTAAGAAGATTCTTCCCTATTGTTGCAATTAGGGTTAAAGATGGAGAGGGGAAACTGAGAAAGGTTTCTCGGATTAAACCTCCGTTTGGACTCCATTTTATCAAATATTTTCTTATTTTTTTTAATTATACATTCTTCAATTAAATAATATTATTCGTAAATTTAAAATTTTCATTTTTTTAACTACACATTTTTCAAAAAAATCACCAATCCAATATTTTATTTTTTTGGATAAAAGCTCTTGTTTGAGCTCATTTTTTTGTTAAAAATGTATTTTAGAATAGTGATTTTTTGAATAATGTGTGATTGAAAAATAAGATTTTTTATTATTTACGTATAATATTATTTTATCGAAAAATATGATAGAAAAAATAGAAAGAAAAAAATGTATTTTTTGATAAAAATGAGGCTCAGACTGTCAGACAAGGGATAAGTGTACACAGTTTTTTCCACAATTGAGATGGGCTTCCTTTTCCAATCAAATTATCCAGTGTTGTTGGTGCACTGCACCATCTGAATACGTTCGGAAAAAAAACAGGAATTTGAGTTGAGAGAGACGAAAAGCCAGAAGAAAGAAAATGGTATCTGAAGACAAGATGACGCTGTACAAACAATTGCACAAGCTAATGGCAATACAATCCGAACAAGAACTGGAAAATTTTCTCAATCTCCTTTGGAAAACTCGCAAGACTGGTCTCTCAGCTTCCGACAAATCCTCAGTCCACTTGTCCCTTCTTAAAGTCCCATCTCTCGGCGACCTCGACCTGGTATGTAATTGTTGAACCCTGTCTGCCATTGTTGTGCCCTTACCACTTAATCATACTTGGGTCCAAGAAGTTGGAATTCTTGAAAAATCAATTCAGTAATATTTGAATATAATTATCAGTTTCTCGTGCTCACCTAAAAGAACCTAGGAATTTTATAATGCCGTTAGATTAAAAGTATAATTTGCATGTTCAATTGACATTTGTGCAATTTGGCAACCGGAAATTGCTGGATTTGTACGAAGGTGGGTGCTTCGATATTATTGAAGCTGAAAACTCCTATATCTTCTAGCATATTATTGAAGATGGCATATTGGTTATAACGATAATTTACAAGTTCATTTGATCTTTGAGCAAAGTGGCAGCAGGTGATTACTGGGTTATTCTGAAGGGGATTGCTTCCATGTTCAATATCTTGAAAAGAGAAGGAAGGACATATCCTCTGTGATCACCTGTTCTTACTTTTGGTTTAATTTTTAATATTGAGAGATAAGATGCTGTCAAACAAACAGTACTATGGTGGCTGATTTCATGTGATTTTCATTTTGATAGTTTTTTATTACCTATCTCCTTCCCTCAAGTCCAGTTCAGTATTTCTTCGATTTGGTTCTAGCTACAGTCGAGCATTCAGATTTGGGTAAGATTTGGTGGTGCGTGGTCATCTCGGGGCTATGTGCTCATAGTAAGCGTGGTTACAAGTACTGCTTGATTGGTTGGGTCTAGCTACAGCTATTCCTCCCTAACAATTCCCAAACCTCCACTTTCAGTTGAAAATCCAAACTCATCGCTTAGGTTTTAGCATATAGCAATTGTATTTGTTGTGGTGGTGACAATATGACCTATAATAAGTTTCTGGCTTTAGGTTTTCGCATGCGTTCGCTCACTTCTCAGAAAATGTGTACACGAGAGCTTAGACGGTGATGGTATTTTGAAGCTGCTTCCACATAATCTTCCTCTCGAACTTCAAAGCATGCTTCTAATGTCATTGCAGAAATATCAGAGCCAGTGGAAGCAGGAGCTGTCAGAGGAGCAGGTATTATTTTTCCAAGATGTCAAATAAATAGATGCCATTTATTGCATTATTGCACAAATAATTTTATTTTTTGTGTTTATACACGTGAAGCATGATCACATTATGAAAAACTCCTTACCTTTATTCATAGAGAAGTGGCTTCATTAACTTTCAATATCCTACAAATGGAAATTTAGCTAGCAGGGGGTCCAATTCTTGAAGTTTCAAATGAGGTGTATCAAAATTGCATGAAATTCATAGGTGATAGTATGAATTCACAAATGCATATGGGATCATGCCCCCCCACCCCCCGGATTTTCCTCAGGCATCCAAAGCTGATGCTATGGTTGCACAGAAAATATTATTGCTGCTTTGGTCTGAGTTGTTTTAATATTTCTGATATGTATTTCTGCTACTTTTCCAGCATCTATTAGGGAGGACTGGATGTTTGCATCGAGTTAATACCGACTTGCCACCACCTTTATCATCTTTTGCCTCTTCAGAAGGTTGTGGATCTTCATGGTCTCGGCAAGTTAATCCAATCCCACAATTTGATGGTCAGCATCTTGGAGGTCCTATGTCAATCAATGTCACACGCTCTTCACAGGTGCCACTTCAAAATGATGTTAGCCCTTCAGATGTATCGGTATGCAATATATAAGCAGTTTAATTTTTGATTGAGCTATGCGTTTCAAAGTTTGATGTCTCTATGCTAATTTAGCAGATAGGGATACATCTTCCTTCCTCTCCACCCTTTATCCCATGTTCAAAAACTTGTGGAATAAGAATGTTATGCCAACTAGTATTTATGTGTATCTTATCTCGATGTAGGGAATTCTTCCACGACTAAAGTCTATGGCTTGGACTGTGGAGAATAAAAACAAGGTGCCAACTAGTCGAGTGGCTACTATAACTCTTAAGGTATGCTAATTATCAAAGCTTTAATACATGAAATGAAATGGGTTATTTCCATCCAAACAAGCAGCTGTGAATATTACAAATTGGTTTCAATCTTTAACTGAAAATGATACTATTATTAGATTAAAGTAAATCATCAATATCCAAATTTGTTAGAAACTAAATTCAAAATGTGCAAGATAATTCGTAATCACAATAATGGTTTTTGACATCAGCTACATTAGCTTATATCTTGTTGAATTTGCTAGAGTAAATTTTGATATTCCTCTATGGCTCTGATAGGATGTGATGCATTATATTAACGTGTTTTACAGAAAAGATCACCCGTGCACTTTCTTTTGCGACATCTTATTTTAAAGAATCATAGTTTTTGGGTTAACAGTTATTCTCCTTGCCCCTCTTTACAATGTCAATTCCGCTTAACAGCTGCAAGATTTCTCCAATTCTCCTTCAACAGAGATAGAGGTGAAGTTTCAGCTTAGCAGAGACACTCTCGATGCAATGTTGAGATCAATGACCTACATCAGAGAGCAACTATCTCGCTTTGTAAGCCTGTTATTCTCTACTCAAGTCATTTTCATATTTGACATTGCATCAGACTGACACGAGTTGATGTTGAGTAGAGAAGCCTGATGATCTGTACATGATGATTCTGTTTCTCGTAAATTGATTGCTAGATGCTAGGACTTTGTCCTACTGCACATCAAACATGCACTTACTGTGTTATGCGTGTCTAAGTTTTAGTATTGACTTCATTTCACTTTGCAAAACAATGGTTCGTTGGACTTTTCGATTGACAAACAAAATCAATAACAACTATATGATACAGTATTCCTGGGAGCAGAGAAGGTTGTGATATATGCTTAATATTGGATACCGGATAAACATGTACACTGATTTTCTTTAACTTCTGGCCCTTATTATGAATTTTTTTCTTCACTTCGAGTGTGTTTGGTGCACATTTTTGGAGTAAAAATGCATTTTTACTGTTGATATGATGGGGAATATGTGGTTGAAAAATAAGGAAAAGTTATTGGTGTAATGAAAAATATTATTTTATTGAAGAATATGTGGTTGAAAATGAGTAGAAGAATGAGATTGAGAATGTGGATCAAACAGACCCTCTTTTCTACAATAGTATTTTGGTTCTGATTTGCTGTCTATTTTGCATTTTGGTCCAGGTTGGATCTGCATCAGTGCCGTCGCAGAAGCGGCAAAGACACTAACCAATCATTTTTCTGATTTTTGTTATTCCATTAGGGTTACAACGTTTGTGATTAAAATTGTCAATGATCAATTGACATTTGGCAATGATATTCGGTTGCCTGAGGCCAGAAGTGAAGGTCAGCATCAGCTGAGCATGATTCAAAATTTGCAGTCGGCTTCTCTGAATCGTACTTAACCCGTGTAGCTTGAGACTATCTGTTAGACTGTTTTATCTGTGACAGTTAAATGTCACAATCCATATTTATCTTAGACGAGGTAGCTTGACAAATTTCTCATTGTTTTTGTTGAGAATCTGATAGCTGCAGGAGGGTTTACACTTACGTTTATCGATCTTGGCATCTCGTGAGGACAATTCCAATTTGTTGATTGGCTCTTTCTTTCTACTCAAGTAGTTGCACGCCCATGTAATATTTCTCAACATCATATGAATGTGATATATAAATTCCTAGTATAATACAAGTTATTTTGGATGCAAATTGAACATAATTTTTTTGTAGTACAAGTTGTACTTTGCTTAACAACCTTTAGCCGCACCGCGCATGGCATAAATTGACAAATATATGCTGCAGACTCCATGAAGCTCTCATTAATGCTTGAGTTTTGCTTCACTACTAAACCTTATCTGAAACATGTCAGAATGCTAAAATGCTTGAGGTTTTCATTGGTTTTGCAATTTTGTGTTACCTTAGCCACCCTTGAGCTCATGCTTCAAATGCTTGGGAACCTCTATTCCGAGTACCCTAGGGGACCTTCATCTCCCATTCAAAGAACTACTTGGTGGAACTGCTGGAATGTTGTGGATGTGTGGGCAGATCTTGTCTACTTCGCTGGAAGACAAAAAATTGAACCGAGACATAATCTCGTATTTTGCAATTTGTGTTGTGTTTTCATCCCGACAAATATTGTGTTTGCTATGTTTAATCAATTTGAGCTTAAAACACAAAAGTTTGGATGAAAAGAGATCGATTAAGAAGAAGTGTGCTAGGAATCAGATGTCACCGTTAGTATTCTTTATAAGCAAGTGGTATTCAAGAAGTGCATTTTGTAGTGTTATCGAGGCTTCTAAACTTGACAAATTATGATTAAGTGAGCGAATAATTATCTAATTTTGAGCCCTCTTTTTTCAAAAAATAGTTTTTGGAATAGTATTTTTTGGAGAATGTGTGGTTGAAAAAGAAGATAAAATTTTCGGTATATGTGTAGTATTATTTTATGGAATATTGTGTGGTTGAAAGTAGGAGAGAAAGAGAAAAAAAAAAGAATATGATATTATATGATAGGGGCTCAAACGGGCGCTTAGTGTAAATATGTTAATTGTATGAGAAAATTTAATTTGGATGCATTTGGCTTGAGAAAGGAGATTTTGAGCAATTGAAAATTATTCGAGTTGCACATGATCAATTAGAAGAATTAAGAGTGCAATAATAAGAAATTCACAAGTTTTGGGAGCTAAACCCAACATTTAGAAAGTTTGAGAACTCAATTACAAGCTTTCAGAACTGACATCGGGAAATGAATAATTGTGGAATGAGAAGGACTAAATTGTAAATATTCAAAGACGAATAACCTATGTTGCAAATAGAGAAGAACTCAAGCTAAACAAAAGAAGAAATTCAAAGACCAAGTTGATCATGGAAGCAAACTTGTGCCTTGCGATGGCAAACACGGGCTTTTCAATTTCAACAAGTGAAATGGGTTAACCATATGATCGTAGCAATTGAACTGTGTGATCGCTTGGTACTTTCGGCCAGCAATGTTTTTGTTCCCTAATTTTATTCAACCTCTTCTTGGAAAGAAATTAGGGCACGGGTTTTGACTTAATTCTTGGGGCTCTAAACACACATCATCATCTACTATTCGAGAAGCTTTTGCATAATTTGTCATCATTTGTAAATTTAATTCCTTATATTGCTATTATAATTTTTGATTCATGCAGGTTGCATGTTCTAGTGATTTTGAAACTTTCTAATAGGTAATTATATTACCATCACAAAATTTAGTTGGTATACCACATTATGATCGCAGCACAATTAAAACATGTCTTTGATAAATACACTACAATAAATATACAGCTATCATTTATAAGTGTATTTTGTAGACTTAATTGGATTTAAAAATATAGACATTTAATAGTTATTCTGAACAATTATCTCTTAATTTATTGTATTTTCCGTTTATTAAGTGTAATTCGATGAATGAAAGTGGCATTGAAAGAAAGAAGCAAAAATTGGAAAAAAAAGAGCAAAATCCAAAGTTTGAGGACTAAAGTGTAAATACTGAAAATTTATGTCAAATCTCACGATGAATATTTGAGAATGTTAGGGATCAATTGGATGCAATTAGAAGTCAAAATGAGTGAAATTTGACTAAAATATTTTCACAAATCAATTTTCAACCGCACAAGGATGTTCCATATTTTTAGCCAGAGATTGAGATTCATTTTTGGCCCGATAAACTTTCAAATTAGAAAAGAGCTTATTCTAATAAAATTGTAATCCTTTGAGTTATCTTTACAATCAAATTTGAATCGTTTTAATCAGATATTAGGAGAGAAAGTTATTATAAAAATACTAAAAGAGGTGCAATGTTGAATTTTTTCCCAGAGATGACGCTGTGGCGCATAGGCGCCAGCCAACATAATGTTGTAGCGCCTAGGCACCGCCTGAATGTATCTAGGGAGCGTCATTTGGCCCGTTTTGAAGCCTATAAAAACTCTAAATTAGGAGAAAACATGAAGGAAGTATGAGAAGGAAGACACTTTTGGGGGTTCTACACATTGAGAGACAAATAAATACAACTTGAGATTAAGAGAACAAGATCAAAGGAGAAAAAAAAAATAAAAAAAAAAATCAAGAACTAGGGTTTGAAATCAAGATTTGAGGCTAGAAGAGGAATTGGATGCAGGATTCATCAAACATCCCCACACATTAATTCAACACTCAGTGATGTACTCCAATATTGTTAATTATTTTTCTCCTATTATTATGAATAGTTAATCTCTTTGTCAGGACAAACAATGTAATCTTTGAGACATTTTATTTCTTTTATTCAAGATGCAACGTTCTTTCATTATACATGTGTTAATTTTAATTATGTATTTAATGCTTTGAGTTACTTGATCACTAATTCAATGATTTTGTGAATTTATTACGAATTGAGAGGTGATTATTAGATTTAGACCACATATTAAAATCCGGTAATTTAATATAACATGTAAAAATACCTATGCTAACTATTTCGGCCTTTATATGAATTCTCAGAACAAATAATGTATTTAACTAGGATTGATTTACAGAGATGTATGATATTTAATTAGTTAAATAGGTTTAATGAGAAATCGAGAGGGGTAAATTGAATAAAATAAAAGAATTTGATCGAGCATTACATTATATTTATGAATCTTAAATTGAGACTTAAAAGTGTTTAATAAATGAATTCTTATGCCCTAATATCCATTCTATATTTGAATTCTAAATCGATTTTTGTGTGCATCCGCTATTTTCAAGTAGTCAGATAAAAAATCATAATTCTTTATTTGTTTTCATCAAATCTTAGTTAGAAATATTAAATTATGTATTAAAGAATAGGCCTCATGGGGACGATAATTCGAACTCAAATGTCCACTATATTACTCGTTACGATATCATACACTTACAATGTAAAAAAAGCAACAATAATTCAAATCCAATAAAAAAATAAAAAACTACAATATTGTGTGGGGTAATTAGCAGAAATGGTCCCTAACGTTTACACTCATTGCTAAAATGATCCCTATCATTTTAATTTTGGCATTTACACCCTTATTTCAAACGTTTGTTGCGGGATTGGTCCTTCCATCCAATTCCATTAAATCAACCGTTAACAATTTAATGAAATTTGCAGAAATGGTCTCTCACATTTACACTCATTTGCTAAAATGATCTCTATCTTGTTTAAGTCTAATTAAATTTTATTCTATTACATTTTATTTTTCTCTCTTTCCTATTTTCAACCTCATAACTTTTCATAAAATAATATTATATGTAAATTGAAAATTTTTCATTCTTTTTCAATCATTCATTTAAAAAAATAATAATAATATTTCATATATTTTCATTCACAAAAAATGGGGGTCAAACGGGAAATTAGTCAACTTCCCATATTTTTATCCTCTTAAAATTTTCGGTGAATATAGTTCCTATGGTTTGATGTAATTTACAACTTTATACCCCAACTCAAAACGTTGTTGACAAATATCTATTGTGTAGCAGTTTATTTTCCCTTTTACTATGGTATTTTGTATCTATTGTAGTAGGTTAATATTGAGAACTTATACTACATAGCTCATCAATGATTACTTGTGCTAAATGGTTAGAGGGTTAGAAATGATATTTGCCGACAACGTTTTTAGTTGAGGTCTAAACTTGTAAATTATATTAAATCATAGGAATTATATTCACCAAAAAATTTAAGAGGAGAAAATATGTGGGAAGTTGACTAATTTTCCCGTTTGGTCCCTTTTTTGTGAATGAAAATATGCGGAATATTATTATTTTTTTAAAATGAATGATTGAAAAAGAAGGAAAAATTTCGAGTTACTTATAATATTATTTTATGAAAAGTTATATGGTTGAAAATAGGAAAGAGAGAAAAATAAAATGTAATAGAATAAAATTTAATTAGACTCAAATAAGATAGAGATCATTTTAGTAAATGAGTGTAATTGTTAGGGATCATTTCTTCAAATTCCATTAAATTGTTAACGGTTGATTTAACGGAATTGAATGGAAGGACCAATCCTGCAACAAACGTTTGAAATAAAAGTATAAATGCCAAAATTAAAACGATAGGGACCATTTTAGCAATGAGTATAAACGTTAGGGATCATTTTTGCTAATTACCCTATTGTGTGGTATACGCTAGAACCCAATATTACCCTCGTTTCTCTCTCTTTCTCCACCTATTATTGTGTGGTATACGCTGGAACCACTTAAGAAACCTAGAATTCATCGCCGCTGGACAAAAGAAAAGAAAATAATACACCACATTCACCATTCACCATCGCCTGGACCAAAATAAAAAGAAAAGAAGAAGCTAAAGCAGTGAGGAGAAATGAAAAAATGGTTGCTCTTGACAAAATAAAAGGCATTTGAAGGTAAAAAGAATTGGCACCATAAACCCATGTAAATTGTGAATTTTGAAACAATTATTTTGATTAATCGTCTATGCACCGAGTTATAGAATTGTTTGGCTAATTTTATTTGTGTTGCAAGGGCAACTTGTGAATCTTTTGAGATACCATGGACTGTGTACTTTGCAACATCATTGTTGGACAAGAAATAACAAGTGTTGAAACCTCCATGGCGCATCTCTAAGTGGTGAAAGGGGAGGGTGAAAAAAATATAGCCTTGCTTGCAACTGCCGGGTGAGGGTTCGAATCCTAAAATATGGATGAGACTTTTGGTAAGTGGGAGTTAAAGGGCAGCCTTTCACTCTGCACCTCGGAGGCATAATCTACGATTTATCCCTCCACTAAGGCCAGGGCAAGGCAGGGCAGGTGGGGGCGCCAGTAATATGGCGTAATCCAAAAAAGAAATAACAAGTGTTGAAAGTTGAGAATTAGAAAGCTTCGGCTGGAGACAGACAAAATGTATGGATGGGAGCTGAAGCTATGGAGGCATTAGGTAACTGATCTGAAGGTTAGGAGAAGACACATTGGAGTAGAGTCAGCACATCTGCTGCGGCTTATCATATTAGCATTCTTTACTTCCAGTCCTCAAAATCCATGCCAAATGAGGAATGAAGAAACTATTGGAAGAATAGACATTGATATGAAATAGGAACTTTTCATTAGTTGTAGAGAGAAGAATTAGAGGGACAAGTAAAAGATCGTGATTGTGGTGTTTTCAAAAAATTGTTTTATGTTAATATATAGGGATAATTGTAGCAGAAATTCCAAACTTTTGAAATATTTGCAGACTTTTCCCAAACTTTTCAATTGTTACAGCCATCACCCCTAACCTTTCCAACCGTTGCATGTGAGGCCTTTTTGAACTATTTTCGTCCAAAATTCCACCAGTTGACCAAAAAAATGATTTTGACTACATTTTAACAATTTTTAAAGGAGCAAAATGATAACTTTACATTTTCCTATTATAAACTATGAAAATGTCAAAATTAGAAATAGAAAATGGAAACATACAATTGGTCTTCTTCCCAAACCCAAACCACAATTGAAAAAAAGGAAAAAAGGCATCTCATTAAAATAAAATACTTGAACAAAGTGATTGCTATTCACAAAATTCAGTAATATAATCTTATGATTTAATGATAGAGGAGGTGGAGAGTGCAAATGTAGGAATGTCATTGTATGAAAGGAGGATAAGAGTGACACCATACTAAGATGTTATCAAATGGCCCATGTCAAGCATTGTCATCCAGCGTTCAAACATGTCACCAATATGAAAATAATCTATAATATATTACAATTCTTTCACCCTTTCATTGCTTCCATATAGTTTTTTATAGTCATCATAATTAGATTTCATTTTAGTAATAAGGTCAAGTTGAATATGCCACTAAGCCTCTTCTCCCAATCTAAGTGAACTAGCCATTGCCCTAACACCGCAATGACCAACGAACTTAACATTAACAATGTTAAATATGCAATTTTTGACTTTGTCATGAAAACAAGTTGAGCGTTGGTTTAAATTATTCATACGAGTGCGCCTAACTTTAAGTTTATCCTTTTTGGAACTTTGATGGAGCTGGCTGTTCTAGGAAAATAACGGTCATTACCTGACTCAAAAATTTCAAAATATGAAGGACCCATTTTGATTGAAATATCAACTTTTGATGAGGATTGGCCCTTGGTTTTAACTTTCTCAGCCAACACACCAAAGAAGAGGTGGAGGATTCATACATTTCTCATAACGTCATTTTAAGTAGTAGTTTACCTACATCATCGTAGTCATCGAACAATTTTTGAATATTCTCCAATTCAACTACAATATTCAACTTGGAAGAAGAATCATTCGATGGAACCAAAATGTCTAATTTTCTCTAATGAGGGTAAACAACTGACAACAGAATTGGACGACTTGTAATTATGTACACTAAAATCTCACATGAACATGGTAAACTATATGTGGACAAGTGGCACTTTTGTCCAAACCAATACACTCTGCTTGCTTTGACTCGCTTGAAAGATCCATTGCATTCTTGGACACAAAACACACACAATTCCTTGAAAAGGCTACGTTTAAAGTTACGTTGAACCAAATTCATGCTTTGCTCAAACGAATCTTTTATATCACTGATTGAAATTCAAAATGTGATTCATAACTTTCCATGAAGTTTCAAAATCACCTTACGATGATCCAAGGTATTTCTTCCACTTAGAATGTGTTCTCTCAACCATGTGAACAATATGGTTACATTTTATTCGAATAATTTATTTAATCAGATAAGTAGATAGTAATTTTTTGCCTATTGTAAAAATAAAGAGTGTTAATAATATAATTAATTATAAACATTATACAAATAATCTATTTGTTGTGATATTTATTGAAGTGCATAATTTTATTTGTCCAAGTAGCAACAAATTTCTCTTTATATTTACTCAACCAAGATAATTGAACACAATCCAATGCCAATGAAAATTGTTCAAATATGAAAGACAAAGTTTTGATCAATTATTCATATATATTCTTCATAGAGGAGGCAACAAGTACTCTCCAACTCCTACAAAAAGTATCCCACACATCTTTTAGCTCAAAAAACTTCTTGAACTAGTCGATACATTTTTCGATATGTGCAATGTGCACAATTGATTTTTAGCATTAGGAAAAAATATTTCAACTGCCTGAATAAGATTCAATTCCCTATTTGTGACAATAACATGTGGCAAGACATCATGACTCAATGATATTTTCAAATTTTCCGTTGTCCAAGTATAATTTGCTTTCCGTTCAACTTCCATTAACACGAATGCAATAGAAAAAGTAAGTTGGGTCGAAGTAACCCCGACAATCTCAAAAGGAGGTCATCGATACCTATTGATTTTGTAAGAATAGTCCACTATAAGCACACATGAAAAGGCATGTAATGAATCTGCACATGTCGAATGTGTAAAGAAATGGTCTCTAACTTTATCAGAATTTTGTCATGAGACCTATGCCATTCAATATAATTGTGTTCTTTTAACTCATTAACTATTGTATTTGTGTTTTTCCATCCTTCTCAATCAAACAATCTCTAGCACGTGCATCGTAACTCATTGTGCTAACATTATTTGGATCCCGTTCTTGCAAAGTCATCAATGTGTTCCTAGGTTTTACCAAGCTTTTTGACGTATAGATATTAAAATCTTCTCCTACTCACTAGTTAATCTTGCCACATAAGGACGTCCTTCCAAATTTTGTGCCACTGGGTGATTGTATAGTCCACATAGTACCTTTAACATCCAATCGTCCTCATTCGACAACTTTACATCGTTTAGATCAAATGGGCACTCACACTTATGTGTTCCAATATTAATAGACATCTTCCCATTCGGTTCATGATTAGAACGATGTTTACGTTTTCGACATTTTCACTACACTCACATCCAAAATGTATACGAGGCTTGCGTCCATGCCTACTATGCTCAGAATGTTTTATAACAATAACCAAATCAATTCCTTTCCAACCGTACAAACCAAATTAGATAATGAATCTCGACTTTGAATACCTACATCATCAATGTAAAAAAAATATAATTAAAAAAATTTGTGCCAATAGTTGAATATTGTAAATGATAAATTTGACATTTCCTATATTCATACATGGTTCGTAGTAAAGTTTTGCGTATAATAGTATATATTGAAGTCCTCTTCATTCTCTTGACATTTAAAACAAATAAAAACATATTATGATAAGTATTTATGATGAATTTAATACCTAAAATTTTATTTTATTGATATAAAATCACTTGTACTATTTCATAACATACACCACTTAATTAAAATAATACTCACTCACTAATTAATTCGTCTCCCTAACCACTCACTATCTTTCTTACAAAACACTCTTTTGCTGCTTCTCTTTCTCACTCACTCTTTCTCTGCTGATTACACACACACATTTGAATACATACAAATTGTAGATATGGACACATATATATAGGCAGAGAAGTAGGTGAGTTGCTGCCTTTAATTTCTAGAGACTTCTTCATATTAGCAGTGGCAGAAAAAATTTAGATAATTCCTGCAGCTTCTAGTATGGTGGTGGTGATTGATTTGTTTTAGTTTCGTCCAAGCTTGCTGCACTACATATCTTTCTCTAGAAATTTCTTAAATTATTGGTGATGATTTCTTCAATTCTCCCCTTTAGTACCGAATTTTTAAATCAATTCTTCTCTTCTTATAATACTTAGTTGTGCTCGAAACTCTTCAAATTTTGAAGTACTGAGCCCTTTCGTTAACATATCTGCAACTTGTTCTTCAGTGTTAACATGTTTCAAGTCTATTTCTCCCTTGAGCACCTTTTCTCTGATGAAATGTTAGTGCACTTTGATGTGCTTAGTTCTTGCATTTCACACTGGATTTTCTGCTATACAAATAGCTGATTGGTTATCACAATATAATTCTATTGCATAGCTTATTGGTTGATGTCGATCCTTTATCAACTTTATTAGCCATGTACTTTCTTGAGCTGTCATTGCTACTGATCTATATTCTACCTCTGTTGTTGACAAAGACACGGTTGGTTGTCTTTTGTTGCACTATGATACTACAACTTACCCAAGATTGAATACATAACCAGTTGTCGATCTTCTTGTATCTCGACATCCAACATAGTCCGCATCACAATGGCCAACTATCTTTTTTTTGAAACTTAAATACGATAAAATTCGTTAAAGGGATTCTAATAAAAGTGGACAATAAGAAGATCAGAAGTTAATCATAGCCCAGATCTTGAAAGGCCAAGAGGCTGTCAAGACCTACAATTCGAGCTCATAATCTCGATCTACTAACTAGCATTCTTGTTATAGTGCGATGAAAATCTCAATAAGGAAATACAATGATCCTAAGGTGTTACACGGGCAAGAAGTTTCCATTGCACAACTCAATCCTCCCCAATGGCCAACTACCTTGCAATCGTTGTTTTTCTTGTAAAAAAAATCCATAATCAATTGTTCTTTTTCATGAGTTTTGCACTTTGCTGCTACCATTTTAGAAACCCTTTATCCCATGAACATGTTACAAAAATGGACCAAATGATATGTTATTATCCAACCCCAGTAACAAAGGAGATCTTGACCTCAGATTCGAGTAACCAAAACTCCAAAACATTGGTGGATTGCTGTTGAACTTAACCAAGTAATGTGACACTTTTGTTGTCACTTAACCAATATTTTTGTTTATCATTTGGTTACATGTTTTTTGGTTTAGTCTAGCTTATGTAATGGGCGGCTTTTTACCTACTTTATGTTAAGTACTTATGTCAAGTATTGTAGGTAGTGTGATTAAGGTTAAAAACCTTTTGTTTTGTATGTATTTTTGGCTATATATACAGCTTTGTAAAACCATTAAATTGGAATGAAATCATCCAAATTTCTTCTCCTCTTGCTTGTTTAAAACTCTCTATGAGATTTGCGGTGTTTTCTAATTCATACCGGTAAGTTTAAGCCAAATACTGTATTTTAGCCTAAGTGGAAACCAGTAAGTTGAAATATGGTACGCAAGCTGAGTGAAATTCGGTAAAAACTAAATACGGTATTTACACTTAAGTGAAATATGATATTCCAAAATTCAGTATTGATTTTTGAGTGAAATACGGTAAGTTTTGTTCAAATAAGGTAAGTGAACTAAAATCGGTATCTTCAAATACGGTAAGTTCAGTTTTCTGTTGATTTATCCATCCCTTTCGAACCAAAATTTCAACATGGTATCAAAGCTTTAAAATTGATCTTTGAGGAAGAAGAAAACGTGGTGAGAGACAGAAATTTCTGAGAGAACAAGTGAGAAAACATTTCACAAAAAGTCTTTCTTGAACATGACTTCAACCAGTTTTTCAGCTCCCCTTCCTTCAGTGTTTACTGGTGAGAACTATGATTTTTGGTCTACAAAGATGAAGGCTTATCTCAAAGCCTATGATTTGTGGGAAACTATAGAAACAGGGGTTGAACCTCCACCATTAAGAACAAATCCAACTGTTGCTCAGATCAAACAACACAATGAGGATGTTGCAAAGAAGTTCAAGGCATTGTCTTGCATTCAATCAGCCGTCTCTGATGGAATCTTTATCAAGATCATTACGTGTGAAACAGTGAAGGAGCCCTGAGATAGATTGCATGAGGAGTTTAGGAAAAATGCAAGGACAAGGAAAATGCAAGTTCTCAACCTTAGAAGGGAGTATGAAGCATTGAAGATGAAGGAGGCTGAATTTGTCAAAGAGTATTCAGATAGATTGATGAAAGTGGTGAACAAAATAAGCTGTTAGGGGATGAACTACCTGATAAACGTGTGGTAGAAAAGGTCCTTATCAGTTTGCCTAAGAAATTTGAAGCTAAAATCTCTTCAATTGAAGATTCCAGAGATTTGTCAACAATAACCATGTCTGAGCTCATAAATGTCTTGTAAGTTACTGAGCAAAGGAGATTATTTAGAGAGGAAGAACAAGTTGACCGAGCCCTATTTTTCTAGGGAAAATATAAAGCTCAAACAAGCTTTGGAGGAAAGAAGCCACAGAATGAGAAGAAGAAAGGTGAAGGAAGCAGAAATGCAAGCAAAAATGAAGGTTTTTCACCATGTTCTCATTACAAGAAAATTGGCCATGCACCAAAGTGGTGTTGGTACAGACCAGGGGTTCAATGTAGAGCATGTAAACAATTTGGACATATTAAAAAAATTTGCAAAATTCAAAAGGAAAAACAAGACACACACCTGGCTCAAATGACAGAAAATCAACAAGAGGAGCACTTGTTCACAGCAATGAATGTAAAGGCCTGCAGCAGTAATGAAACCTGGTTCCAGCACAGTGGATGCACTCATCATATGACATCTAATCCTAGTATCTTTGTTAAGTTAGATGAAGGCTACAGATCAAGAGGTAAAGTTGGGAATGTGGAGTTTGTTGAAATGAAGAGAGTCGGTGAAATTTCAGTGCAGACTTCATCAGGTACTAAGTACATTTCTGATGTTCTTTATGTGTCTAATATTGATTAAAATCTTATTAGTGTTGGTCAATTGATTGAGAAAGACTATACACTAATTTTTAAAGATAAAGAATGCACTATATTTGACTCACAAAATCAAGAAGTAATAATTGTTGGAATGAGGTATAGAAGATTTCCCCTAGAGTGGAAAAATGTGAATAATCAGGCACTTGCATGCACTGATATTGAATCCTCCTTATGGCATAAGCGGTTTGGACATGCGAACTACAAATCACTCAAACAATTGCATGAATTGGAACTAGTAGAAAGCATGCCTGAAATCAGTAGTGTTGATGGATGTGTATGTGATATTTGTCAATTGGGAAAGCAAGCTAGGTCACAGTTTCCTAAAAATCAGTCTACAAGAGCTTCAAACAAACTACATCTTATTCATTCTGAAGTTTGTGGTCCAATGAGAATTCATACTTTAAATGGCAGCAAGTATTTTGTGATATTTATTGATGATTTAACAGGAATGAGTTGGGTGTATTTTATGAAGTTTAAGTCAGATGTTGCTAGTGTATTTCAAAGGTTTAAAAACCTTGTTGAAAATGAGAACAATTGCAAAATTAAGGCCATAAGATCAGACAATGGAATAGAGTATCGCTGCAGCCAATTTGATAAATTATATAAAGACATGGAAATTCAACATCAACTAACGGTTCTTTATTCTTCTCAGTAGAATGATGTTTGTGAAAGGAAGAATAGAACGGTTATGGAAATAGCTAGGTGTCTTATGTTGGAGAAAAAGATACCTAAAGAGTTCTGGGCTGAAACTGTAAATACTTCAGTCTATTTACTCAATATGTTACCTACTAAATCCTTAGACAAAAAGACACCATTTGAGGCCTGCTATGGAACAAAACTAGATATCTCACATCTGAAGGTCTTTGGAAGCCTTTGTTATACTCATATATCTGATGTGAAGAGGGATAAATTGAGTTAACAGGCTGAAGTTGGAGTCCTAGTTGGTTATTGCAGTAATTCCAAAGGATATAGGGTACTCAACTTTGTTAGCAAGAAAGTGATTGCCAGCAGGGACATCAAAGTTGATGAAGAAGGCTCATAGAACTGGGATTTATCAGCAAACAGTCAATCTGAAGTTTCAAATGCTATTCCTTCAGCAGTTGAAACTGATGTCAATGAAGTAGAAGAAGAAAGATCTGATACTGATCAAGATTCTGAAAATGAAGTGCAAAAGACCAGATCATTGGCTGATGTATATGCCAGATGCAATTCAGCTCATCTAGAACCTTCAAACTTTGCTGAGGTAGAAAAGTCTGAAGAATGGAAAGATGCTATGAGGGAGGAGTTAAGCATGATTGAGAAGAATAAAACGTGGGTGCTAGTTGACAAGCCAAAGAACAGAAATGTGATAGGTGTCAAATGGGTGTATAAAACTAAATTGAACCCTGATGGTTCAATCAACAAGTTGAAAGTCAGGCTTGTTGTAAAAGGGACATGTACAACAATTTGACATTGACTTCACAGATACTTTCGCACCAGTAGCTAGATATGAAACAATTAGATTATTGTATGCTATTACTGCTCAAGGAAGTTGGAAAATTCATCAGTTGGATGTTAAGTCAGCCTTTCTAAATGGCTACTTAAATGAGAAAATATTTGCTTAACAACCTGACGGTTTTATAGTGCCCAAAGCAGAGGATAAAGTCTATCAGTTGAAGAAGGCTTTGTATGGTTTGAAACAGGCTCCAAGTGCCTGGTACAGCAGAATTGATGATTATTTGAGCAGCCTAGGTTTCAACAAAAGTATTAATGAGCAAACACTTTATATCAAACATCTTGAGGAAAAAGTGATTATCATTTCCTTGTATGTTGATGATCTGCTGATAATCGACAGCAATGAAGCTCTAATTGAGCAAGCGAAAGATGAAATGAAGCAGGCTTTTGAGATGACTGATCTTGAAAAAAAGCAGTATTTTCTCAGCATTGAAATAAGTCAAATTGATGAAGGAATCTTTGTATGCCAAAGGAGATATGCTAAGGAGATGCCAAAAAAAAATTTAGCATAGAAAATTGCAAGCAAGTTAGCACACATTTAGTTCAAAATTTGAAGCTAATGAAGGATGATGGAGGTAGGAAGACAGATGAAAAGATTTATAGAAGTTTGGTGGGAAGTCTTTTGTATTTAACCATCACTAAACTTGAAATCACATTTGCTGCAAATCTGCTTTCCAGAATCAGGCAAGAACCAAGTGAATTGCATTTTCAAGCTGCTAAGAGAGTTCTTAGATACATCAAAGGAAATGTAGAAATGGGAATCTGGTATAGAAAGTTAGAAAATTAGAAATTGGTTGGCTATACTGACAGTGACTGGGCTGGTTCCTATGATGACATGAAGAGCACTTCTGGTTATGGTTTCTATTTGGGGCCAAATATTATCTGCTGGAATTCAATGAAGCAAAAAATGGTTGCTCAATTAACTGCTGAGGCAAAGTACATTGTAGCCTCAGAAGCAATAAATCAGGCCATCCGGTTGACGAAAGTTTTGGAGGATCTTAACTATAAACAAACTATGCAACTGTGATTTACTGTGATAATCAATGTGCAGTTGCTATGGTTAAAAATCTGGTGTTTCATGGTAGAATAAAACATATAAAAATTAGGTATCATGCAATCAGGGAAGTTCAAGAATACTTTGAAGTGAAACTGGTACATTGCTGTTCTACTGATCAATATGCTGATATATTGACTAAATCATTGTCAAAGGAAAGATTTGAAACTCATAGAGGATATCTTTGTATTTCCAACAAAAGTGTCAAGGACGTGTGTTGAACTTAACCAAGTAATGTGACACTTTTTGTTGTCACTCAACCAATGTTTTTGTTTATCATTTGGTTACATGTTTTTTTATTTAGTCTAGCTTATGTAATGATAGAAGTTAGGCAGTTTTTTTCCTACTTTATGTTAAGTACTTATGTCAAGTATTGTAGGTGGTATGATTAAAGTTAAAAGCCTTTTATTTTGTATGTATTTTTGGCTATATATATAATCTTGTAAAACCATTAAATTGGAATGAAATCATCCAAGTTTCTTCTCCTCTTGCTTGTTTAAAACTCTCTGTGAGATTTTTGGTGTTTTCTAATTCATATTAGTAAGATTAAGTCAAATACCGTATTTCAGCCTAAGTGGAAACCAGTAAGTTGAAATATGATATGCAAGCTAAGTGAAATCCGGTAAGAACCAAATACGGTATTTACACTTAAGTGAAATATGGTATTCCAAAAACCCGGTATTGATTTTTAAGTGAAATAGGGTAAGTATTGTTCAAATACGGTAAGTGAACTAAAACTGGTATCTTCAAATACGGTAAGTGAACTAAAATCGGTATCTTCAAATATGGTAAGTTCGTTTTTCTGTTGATTTATCCATCGTCTTCGAACCAAAATTCCAACAATTGCCACATAGAAGGCTATTGGAATGATGTGGATGTTAGGTTTGATCTTGTGTGTTTTGATGCAAGACGAAAAAAATGGGAAAGTTTGATCTGATCTAGTTTTTCATAATTTCTGAGGAGTTCACATTTCATGAGATGCGTGTTTGCTAACGACTCGTGCAATGTCAAGAAAAAGTAATTTACACCATCGTTGTATCGCGTATGTCATCTATGTACCTGTCTTTTGAAAATCTTTGTCCCTAAAAAATTTATGATTTTTAATGCATGCACTCAGGGTGGAGCCATGAAGTTTAGCTTCTGGGGCACTCTGATAGTTAGTAGTGCTACAATGTCAATGACACTGGTAGCATGTATGGCTTATAGCAATCGACGATGATAGTGATATCTAGTAGAGATAATGGCATTTGAAGAAAACAATGTAATTGCTTATTTTATTCAACAGATTTGTTAATTTATAAAAACAATCAATTTTTGGTAAACCGTACATGAAGATATAATAAAGTGTTGAAGAAAATGAAAAAAAATTGAAAAAATCAAGCTTTGATAAAACCAAAATTGAATTTTTTTAAATAAATGTGAAAACTAATTATCATTTATGCAAATAAATATGAAAGTAAAGTAAAAAAATCCCAATAAGTAAGTCAAGCAATCATGCTCCAATTAAGTTAATAAAATTAAAAACTCAACCATGTTTTTATTGAAATTTATATATATAAAGGGAAAAGGTTTGTTTATTTTTCTTTGGATTTTGAAATTGAAAATGAATGAGATATCAAGGTCTAAAAGATAAATTAGTATATTGGAATAAAATATCTGATGTGATTGACGTCACAAAAATAAAAGATTAAATTAGTTGTTTGTGTTGCGATGATGGTGACCGTTGAGATCCCATATATTAGAGGGTGAACGCAATTCAGTTTGGACGGTTTGTGCTATATTTTCAACTCAAACCATTTCATGCGGTTTGAAATTTTTCCAAATCAAACCATAATTTGCGATTTGGTGCAGTTTTAATCCACGATTTTTCTTTCGACATTATAGTAATATATTTAAAACAAGTTAAAATATAAGTTTAAACGATAATTAGTAATGTTAAATGTTAAATTACATTCATATTTAACATGAAACACATAAATAAATTATTTTCAAAGTTGGTTGCTAAAAGATGTTAATAGAACAAATACATATTTCTTCATTTTTTTTTAATTTACTTTTGCTTGTTTGTCTTTCATATTGTCACATAGCGGTTGATAAAGGTAGAATCACATTATCCTATTATAGTTTGGATAAAACTCCTTTCATCTTGTTAATGAGATGTTAAATAATGATTGAACGTGATATGTTTAGATGTAGAAAGATTGATAGAGTTCAAACTTGTTAGGAATTGACGAATTTAATTCTCTAACTACTTTATGAAAATAGAAGGTAGTGGTACTAGCTAAGGAACTTTAATATTTTTGCACAATCAATACGATTTGTCTTTCGTTCTTTACCAATCATAAACAAGTTTATTAATCATCTAAACACACAAACAGTCATTTTTAATCCAAACTACAACTTAAAAGTGTATAATACGTTTAAAAACAACAAATAAAAAAAAAAAGAACAATAGAAAAATGGTTTGAATGAGAATTTGAGACTTACTAAGAGAGATGAGAGAAAGAGGCGATTCAGGTAGAAATTAGCAGACATGCAAAAGATGATTGCCGATTTGTTTAGCAGTGACAGACAAGCGTCAAATGTTTGAGAAATGAGAGTTTATGTTAAAGTTTCTAAAGTTTTGGACGTAATTTTCTGCCGTACTTTTGTTGAATTATTATTTGGATTGTCGAAAATATGTCTTTTTTTTTCATTTGATTTGATTTGAAAATAATTTTAGTTTAGTTTAAATATCGAGTGAGGACATGTGTTATGAACTTGTTAAATCATGGGTCAATAATGATGAACATAATGTAGTTCATATGATTATTTCAATAGGCTGGTTGTAATTTGTATTGCTAAATTAATAATTTTTTTGAAAAGTAAAAACTGTAAAATTTATAAGTTAATAAAATTAATGTTTTAACTAAAAAAAAATTAAAATTAAAAAAAGGGTTCGATTCGGTTTTGTGCGATTTTTGAAAATCGAAACCTAAAGCAAACCATTTTAAAACGGTTTGGTTCGGTTTGATAGAAAAAAATCGCAGGTCCAAATCAACGGTTTCGGTTAGATTTGTGGTTTCGTGATTTTTTTGTGCAGCCCTATCATATACAACTGCCACACAAGTCAGTTTTTATAAGTCAAAATAATTTTTTTTATCAGCATTCCATAAAATCCACTTTCAGTGGGATTCACAGCTTATTAGCACTTAAATAAAATTTTAAACATTGCTTCACCCAAGTCGTTTTAGCTTAATCTTTCTCTTTATTGTTTGAAAGGCTGTCCGTCTTTCGACTTGTCTTTATATATATATATATATATTCAATTGTGTTGCTTCTGGAATCTTTGTTCTTTCTCTTTTGCATTCCCGATGCCTGTGTTCTTCTTCATGTCGGTCCGTATTGCAAAGCTGGTCAACACTCGAATGGTTGAATACAGGATCCAGCCAAAATAAAGCTGCAAGTGAGCTTCACCTACCTTTGATCGGGCTCCTTCACAGTTCCCTAAAGACTTAGCAAACTTAATAGGCGAGAGAAGTAAATACCCATCGAAATTATTACAAAAAATTTACTTAGCAAAGCTATTAAGAAAGAGTGTACGAGACTTCGGCCATCAGGGAAGTAAAGCACTGAATATCTAAAGATCATCATTTTCATATATTCTTTACTAACTTAACAAATATGGACCATCACCATGTCAGCATCAATATGTTTAAAAAGTGAAGAAAATATCACGTAGAATATCTGTTGGAAAGTGAGTACTTGATGTATGAGTATGCGACACGTATACTCAAGAGCACATGTAAGCGAAAGCTTCACTAATTAAGAAGTCGTGCTTGGTAGAAGAATATTCTGAAAGTAGACATTCTACGTTAGCGTCATTGACACATGTTCTTAGAGAAAAAGGTATGAAAGTGTTGCATCTCCAAGCCACATTTTCTTTTTCATCTTGCTCCTTTCTACTTAAGGTCTCGCTTGTTTAGCTTTAAGAATTGACCTTCGGAAGGCCGAGGGAGACAAAACCCAGGTACGTTTATGTAAATCCTCTTAATGGTGTGCTTGTGCGTAGAAGGATGACAGATCAAAAAAAATGTAGAAATGATCTATTGATAGCTGGATTGGAGCAGATATGACCGTCAACAGATTGGCACAGACTTGTTTTGGATTTTTGAAGGTAAACCACGAATGAGAGGTATGACAATATCTGAAGGGACAATTTTATGCCAATTCTTCGGCACCAAATCAATTGCAAATATAAATTTATTTCTAAATCTCCTTCCTCTGAAAGCCCGTCTGATATTATTTTGTTGGAATAGATTATGTCCAAATTATTTTTGAGAAAATTTTTGTCCAAGCAATTTTATTTCGAGTTTTAGTCTGTTCGAGAAGAAAAATATCAATACTTTAATTTGACCAACAATGTTGACACAGTGCAGTATTATCTTTGGAGGAAGCATTGTATTTTGGGAGACATGTCTTGTTTAGCACCCTTGCAATGAGTGAAATCTATCTTAAAGATATTTGGTTAAGATAGCTCACTTCATCTCTATTTATTTATTTCTATTGTACGAATCATTAGTTTGACAACACTAAATGCACATTCTTGACATAAGGCATTTTTAAGTGAACGCCGTATAATTAATAACGACGTAAAAAGTGATATTTTTTTACAGCATCGCTTTATATGGCGTGCAATGCACGTCGTAAAAGGTAAATTTTGTTGTAGTGTGCTATGTGTACGGCTGTAAATAGGAATGAGGTGGTGAAAATTCAGATAGATCAGTTTCAAATGATGGTTTTACCGTCCAAGCTTGCAGTTGAAGAACACTTTTTATGCCATTTTACCAAAAATGGTTGACATATTTCTTGACATAATAAGTGTAGGCAATATATGATTGGATGTAAAAGTTGACTGTGATTTAGACAGTCTAATGATAGAACGACAAGTGGCATTATGTCAACCTTTCTGGGTAATGTAGGATAATTAAAGATATTTGTATGCCAGACGCACATATTTTATCCATTACTGCACTTTTTTTTGTATCTCTTCAATCTCTCCTCTCAAAAACTGATAAAAGAAAATGTCATTACAAAAAAAGTAGGAAAAAATCAAACTTAAAACTTGCATGTTGTTCAGCACAATTATGTGTCAAAATAAAGACTCAAATATATAGCAAAGTGCATTCTCATAAATAATATTTTGGGTTCTGAAATCTGTTTAATATTTGTTGGATTGTTGGCTAAAGAGAATACCGGATTTAAGCTTACCAGATTCATTTTTAACTTACCGGATTTAGAGGTGCAACTTATCGAATTTCAGTGGCATATCGTATATAGGTTTAAGGTACTTACCGTATATCAAGTGCTTACCGGATATAGGTTAAAGCTTACCAATAAACCGGTATTTTCTGTAGAATTACAGTAAGTGCAAAGAAAGCTAAAAAACGAGAGAAGAAGCTATGCTCTAGACACTTTCATTCATATATATAGACTTACAAAGTGATTAAAAAGTACAATATCTTCCATACCTTACCTACTACAAGATATTACAAAAATAATAGATTTTTCACCATGCATCATATGGCCTATACTACCAACTTGCACATGAAAATTTGGGATTTATAATTACTTAAAAGATACAAAAATCGACAGCCAAAATGTCATGCAACATTCAACATTTCTCCTTGACATTTTTGCTGGAAACACCAAGTAGATTTTTTAGTGTTTCAAACTTTCATTTTCCCAAAGACTTAGTTAGGATATCTGCGAGTTGTTCATCTGATCTGCAATGTACCAATTCAATTTCCTTTCTTTCTTGTGCCTCCCTGATTGAATGATATCTGATCTTTATATGCTTTGTTCGGCCATAGAACACAGGATTCCTAACCATAGCTGCTGCACTCTGATTGTCACAGAATATTATGGTGGCTTCATCTGGTTTACACTTCAAATCTTCCAACACTTTTCTTAACCACATAACTTGATTGGTGGCTTCTGATGCAGCAATATATTCAGCTTCTGAAGTCGACTGAGCCACTGTTTTTGCTTCGATGAGTTCCAGCAAATGATGCTAGATCCAACATAGAATATATATCCTGATGTGCTCTTCATATCATCTGGACTTCCAGCCCAATCACTGTCTGTATAGCCACTTAACTTCCAATCTTCCGACCTTTTAAACCAGATTCCAAATTCCTCTATTCCTCTAACATATCTCAAGACTCTTTTAGCTGCCTAGAAATGGAATTCACTAGGCTCTTCTCTGAATCTGGAAAGAATATTTGCAGCATAAGTCAAGTCAAGTCTAGTTGCTGTGAGGTAGAGCAGGCATCCAACAATGCTTCTATATACCTTGGCATCATCATTCTTCATTAGACTTGCATTCTGAATCAAAGGAGTTGCTACCGATTTACAATTCTCTATACTAAACTTTTTCAAGATTTCCTTAGCATATTTCCTCTTGCATATGAAAATCCTATGATCTGAATGATTGATCTCCATTCCCAGAAAGTATTACATTTTTCCTTAAGTCTGTCATTTCAAAAGTTTTCTTTAAATCAACCATTACACCTTCAATCAATGCAAGATTACTGCCTGTAATCAATAAATCATCCACACACAATGATATGATTACCAAGTCATTTTTCTCTTCCTTCACATACAGAGTTTGTTCATTCACACTTTTAGTAAAGCAAAGACAAGTTAAATGCTCATCAATCCTGCTGTACCAAGCTCTTGGGGCTTGCTTTA
The DNA here is from genome assembly GCA_019395295.1 of Osmanthus fragrans. Lineage (NCBI taxonomy): Eukaryota > Viridiplantae > Streptophyta > Magnoliopsida > Lamiales > Oleaceae > Osmanthus > Osmanthus fragrans. The sequence goes on along the minus strand of CM033343.1, from coordinate 17,352,945 downwards.
ATCCATACAGTGCCTTCTTCAAAAGATAAACATTTTCCTCCATTCCATCAATTATAAAACCTTCAGGCTGTTCAATGAAAATCTCTTCATTTAGATAGCCATTTAGAAATGCTGATTTCACATCTAACTGAAAGATTTTCCATCCTTTTTGTGCTGCCATTGCAATCAGCAACCGTATTGTTTCATACCTTACAACTGGAGCAAAGGTATCAGTGAAGTCTACTCTATATTTCTGTGCATATCCCTTGACAACCAACCTTACTTTCAACTTGTTAACTGATCCATCAAGATTCAGTTTCGTTTTGTACACCTACTTAACCCCAATAACTTGCTTATTCTGAGGTCTATCAGCCAATTCCTAGGTGTCATTCTTTTCAATCATCAGAATTTCCTCCTCTATTGTAGCCATCCACTTAGACGATTTTGAGGTTTCAACAAAGTTTGAGGATCTAGAATTGCAGCATTGCATCTAGCATAGACATCTGCTAGAGGCCTTATCCTTACCCTACCATCATCTGATTCTGAATCATCATCATCATCATCATATTCCACTTCACCCTCATCACTTTCTTCATCATCATTTTGTGAAACCACATTACTGGTTTTCTTTTTAACCAGTGTATTTGCATCCCAATTCCAAGTGGCACTTTCGTCCACCTTAATATCCATGCTAGAGATTATCTTTTTCAACAAGGGATTGAACACTCTATAGCCTTTGGCATTGTTACAATAACCACCAAGTACTCCAATTTCAGCTTTATCACTGAGTTTATCCCTCTTTGCATCAGGAATGTGAGTGTAACACACACTTTCAAACACCTTTAAATGTGAGACTTCAGGTTTAGAATGAAACCAAGCCTCATATGGTGTCTTTTTCTCCAAAGGCCTTGTTGGCAATCGATTGAGTAAATAGACAGTTGTGTTCACTGTTTCTGCCTAGAATTTTTTAGGTACTTTTTTCTATATCAATAAGCACCAGACCATCTCCATTACTATTCTATTTTTCCTTTCATTCACTCCATTTTGTTAAGGAGTATAAGGAATGGTTAACTGATGCTTAACACCTTCAGCGTTACAGAAATCATCAAATTGTCTGCAACTATACTTAATTCCATTATCAGTTCTTATCACTTTGATTTTGCAACCACTTTCATTTTCTACCAAGTTTTGAATGTTTGGAACATAGCTGCGCCCTCAGACTTAGCTTTTAGAAAATACACCCAACACATTCTAGAGAAATCGTCAATGAAGATGATGAAGTACCTACTACCATTCAAAGTAGTGGTTCTCATTGGTCCACACACATCTGAATGCACCAGTTCCAGCTTTGTTGTGGCCCTCATTGACTGATTTAGAAAATGGTAGCCTTGTTTGCTTTCCAAGTTGACCGATATCACAAACACATGCTTTATCACTGATTTCATGCATGCTTTCAACAAGATTTAAATCATATATTTGCCCAAGTGAAGTAAGACTAACATGACCAAATCGTTTATGCCATAAAAAGACTCATTTTTTTCAGCTAAGCATGCACGTGTAGTGATATTTTTCCAATCTATGGAAAAACTTCTATTCCTCATTTAAACTGTCATTAACTCCTATCCATTTCCATCTAGTATAGTGTAGACTTTATTTTTAAACATCAAGACATGATCTTTTTCAAGTAATTGCTCTACACTAACTAAATTTTGATCAATATCATGCACATATAGAGCATCAGGTATGCGTTTGATACCTGTTGAAGTCTGAACAACAATCATTCCTATGCCTTTCACATCAACAAATTCTCCATTTCTCACTTTAACTCTGGACCTGTAGGTTTCGTTTAAAACAACAAAGATGTTGGAGTCTACAGTTATGTGATGAGTTCAACCACTATCTAATAACCAAGTATCAACATTGCTACAAGCCTTGATAGCAGAGAACAAATGTTCTTTAGTCATTTCATTCTATTTTTTTGCCATTTTTGCTTGTTGCTTAATCTGTTTCCCTTTGTGTTTGCAAACCTTCTCCATATGGCCAAATTGTTTGCAACTTCTGCATTGAACATTAGGTCTATACCAACACCATTTAGGTGAATGCCCTTCCTTTTACAATGAGGACAATGAGCAAACTTATCATCCTTGTTTGCTGACCTGCTACTGTCTTCACCCTCCTTCTTCTTTGAAAAAGGTTTCTTAGAACCAAAGCTTGATGAAGCTTTGTATTTCCCTTTAACAAACAGAGCTCCTTCTGTTTGTTCCTCATTTCTCATCAACCTTCTTTGCTCTGTTGCTTGAAGAGTTTTAACCAGTTCAGCCAAAGTGATTGTTGATAGATCTCTTGAATCTTCAAAAGATGATATCTTAGCTTCAAACTTTTCTAGTAAACTAATGAGAACCTTCTCCACCATCCTTTTTTGTTGGAAAATCATCTCCTAATAGCCTGATTTGATTTATAACATTCATCAACCTGTCTGCAAAGTCTTTCACAACCTCCGTTTCTTTCATTTTCAAAGTCTCAAACTCTCTTATTAGATTGAGTACTTGCATCTGTCTTGTTCTCTCATTTCCCTAGAATTTCTCTTTGAGTCTATCCCAGCCTTCTTTTGCTGTTTCACAAGTCATGATTCTTGTGAAAATGACATCTGAGATAGCAGACTGTATGCAAGAAAGAGCTTTGAACTTCTTAGCAACATCTTCACTATGTTGTTTGATTTGTGCAACTGTGGGACTTGCTCTCAACGGTTGAGGTTCAATACCTGTTTCAGTTATCTCCCAGAGGTTATAAGCCTTTAGATATGCCTTCATCTTTGCAGCCCAGAAGTTGTAATTTTCACCATTGAAGGTTGAGGGTAGAGATGCTGAGAAGCCTGTTGATGCCATCCTTTTAACTCACTTTTTCCTGCTAGTTTTTTCTCCTCTTTATACTCATTTTTGTTCTTCTTCGTACGGTCTCTCCCTAAGTACATAAAAGCTCTGATACCATGTTGGATTGTTGGCTCAAAGAGAATACCAGATTTAAGCTTACTGGATTTAGAGGTGCAACTTACCGGATTTCAGTGGCATATCGTATATAGGTTTAAGGTACTTACCGTATATCAAGTGCTTATCGGATATAGGTTAAAACTTACCAATAAATCGGTATTTGCTGTAGAATTCCGGTAAGTGCAAAGAAAGCTCAAAAACGAGAGAAGAAGCTAAGGAAGAAGAAGAAACTATGCTCTAGACTTTTTCATTCATATATATAGACTTACAAAGCGATTAAAAATTACAATATCTTTCATACCTTACCTACTACAAGATATTACAATATAATATATTTTCCACCATACATCATATGTCCTATACTACCAACTTGTACCTGAAAATCTGGGATTTATAATTACTTAAAAGATACAAAAATCGACAGCCAAAATGTCATGCAACATTCAACAATATTAAATAAACAAGATGGCTATAGCCTATATTTACATGTGGTTACTGCAGGATTTTCGTCCTCCTTCTATTAACTTCCAGACAAGATCCTAGTATTATTCCTTAGAATTAAAAATTCTAAAACAAAAAAATATGAAAAAAAAAAGCCAATCCCTCCCCAGACACCCTGCTATGAGCATATTTGGGTTAATATTAAAAGAAAATCAAACTTATTTTTAAGTTACTTTTATTCCAAACATATTTGGATGGGATGTGTTACATGTACATAAAGTTTTGTATATAGAGGTGTCCACACCCTCACTAGAATAATCCTATTTGGATACAACCTTTTTTACTTGTAAATGCCGATGAGTAATTTATTTATTTTCAACGTTGAACAACAAGTTCATTAAATATAAAACTAATAAGTTGATTTTCATGCTAAGCCAAACATGAACTATATCTATTCTTTTAAGTCATGTTAATCGATATATTCTTAAACTATTTATGTTCCTACCTCACAAGAATAAATTTTATATGTTTTACATTAACAACTGGGTCCTTCCTATGTCATAGTATTATTGTTTATGCTTGTAGGACTCTTTCGTCCTTGTCTCTAATCATGCTTCAAATTTTAGGTATGATTTATTGGTATATATGACATTTATCTAACATTTACAATTATTATCCAAGTTATTAGTTATAGCTTGCATATTTTATATTTACATAGGATTATACTATTTGTACATAAAAATAGTACACAAGGGATTACGTAAAACAATGTGGAGAGAAAAAATTGGATGAAAAAATTGACTATATTTTAAACTAGTAAATAATAAAGTGATATGTGTCATTATGTAAAATTTAATGCACATGTACTAATGTCCATTTACATATATATTTTATGAGCAAAAAAAAATAAAGAATAATATTATTCATAGTAAAGATTACCGGTAGCCGTCATAAATAAGGACGAATTTAGTTCTTTTGGGGGGGGGGGGGGGGGGGGGGGGGGGGGGGGGGGGGGGGGGGGGGGGGGGGGGGGGGCTATGGGCAATTTTTTTTTTTAAAGGTTTTTTATATATATTTTTTGAAAAAAATTGTTTTTTCATGTGTAATTTTTTTTTCCCGCATAGTAGCCCAACTTGAAATTTTGTAGTCTGGTCTTGAATTCAATCCTGGATCCGTCCCTGATCATAAATGACATATATATAACATTTGTTATTTGATGTGGGAGGCAATAAAAAACTATCACATTAATATAAGAGTACAAACTTTGAAAGGATAATAAGTATGCCAAATTAATTGTTGATGAAAGGTGAAACAAAAATTATAAAAAAAAAAAAAAAAAAAAAAAAACCATATAGATTCAACTAACATACGACCAAAGAAGGGCTGTTTACTTTCGACAAGGATGCTATGATGTTCCACATAAAAAAAAATTTAAAAATATAATATTGTTACAAAGCACGAGCAATGCACATTTTCTTAGCTAATACACATAAAATAACAAGATTTGGTACAGAAATTTTGTAGAAATTGATGATAGTTGTTATTCAAGCATGGTCAGACATCAGATTGATCTCACCAGAAGACTTTAAGTACCACTTTCGAAGGCGCAATGAAGCTTTAATTACCTGTAATAAAAATTATTTGACAAAAAATTATTAAACACGTTTATTCACTTCTATTATTTAAACCTTTTTTTTTCCAAATTTACCTGTTGATCCCAATTTATTCTCCATGTCATGAAGCTTAACGCAACTGTCTCAGCAACCACCCCACACAACATCCCAATCCATATGCCCTGTGAATTCATTATTAATTTCAAGAATGTTCTGAAAAATGCTACAAGAACGCTGTTTGAATTGTTGGATTGACATGAGTGTATGGACATGTTTGGTGTGGGTAATGATGTAGAGTATAAATGACAAATTTCGATCTTTAATACTGTGATTGTTGCACAATTTGACATGCCAAACATGTCATGTAGGATTAAGGATGTCTGATAAGATTTTTCAATTTGTTGTGTGGTGAATCTAGTGTAATGAATACGGTGTAATATTCGCAAATGAAAATTCAGACATGATTTCAAGGGTATTTATATTCCTCCAATGTAAGATATTGAGATGCAAATGAAGAATCTGTTGAACGATTCTTTCCTTTTTACCAAAATGGAAAAACAAGATATTACCTTAACTTGAAGATGAGTCAGATATCCAAGTAAAGCTCCAATTGGTATTCCAATTATATAGAAGCAAACAACATTAATAATTGCAACAGTTTTTTGTATTCCTGCTCCAATTTTAACCCCTAATATCAAACAAGTTACAGAATAAGTAAAGAAAACGTTAAAACACTATTGCTAGGTATTTTGATATCAAATAAACCTCGGGCGATGATGAATAATCGGGACAGTTACCAGATTCAATTAGTTTCATTGAATACTTAACGATTGAATGTACAAAAGCACTTTTATATATTACATACAATTTCGTTCTCCGGCGCACCTCGCGCGGGAGAACGAAAATGCGCTTTGCCTTGCATGAAAATTCATGTAAGGCAAAGCATAAAAAAAATACATGCAAGGCCTGCCTTTGCGTGTATTTCTTGGCAGGCCTTGCGTGTATTTCAAATGTTGTCAGCCGCAATTTTTATTTTATTTTTTTTGTTTATTTTTGTCTTTTTTTTTTTTATTTTTTTCTTCAATTATTTTGTTTAGCCCCTGTTTGATAGTCATTTTTTTCGTATTAATAATTTTCAATACATGTATATTACATTTTTTTTTATATTAATAATAACATCGCAAATTTCATAAAATATTTGTACTAACATTGCAACACATTCAGACAAAATAAAATAGACATTGCATAAATTAGATAAATTTTCTTCAAATTTAATTCGAGCGAGTACAACAATAAGTGGTTTAATGGTCGTCACCATCGTCAAACCCATGGAATGCACCATAATCACTGCTAGCAATATCAGTGTACCTATCTTCCTGAGTATCGTCCCAAGAGTACTATGGATGATACGGTTCGTCCACTAACCTCGACTGTAATGTCGGACAAGTTCTTTTGTCATGTCCACTACGACCACAAACACGACAATTTCTCTTCGACTGAGACATGGCTATTTCTTTGGATGACTTCAATCTCTTTTCGCACCCTTTTGTCCTAACCGGAGTAGGATCAATCAGAGTTGGGCACATTCGCTGCTCTTGCTAATAACCCTACCGATTCCCATATCTCCTCCATTATCCAGAGCTTTTACCTGTATTTTCAAGTTCTGAAATCTATCCATTATTAACGCCGTATGAGTGTCAGTCAAAGCACCTTCGTCCACCAACTCTGCTGCCGTATGTGCCAGCATCCCATGTCGAGAAATCAATGATTGACCACCCTTTGAGGTCATCGTTGGTTCGAAAACTGGAGTTGCTTTTGCATCTTGCGCCCAACGACCTACAATGTACTAATTTGGTAATAACATCACCTGTTTTCTAAGCATAAATGCGAGCATGTGACGACATAGATATCATTCAAATGTTTTGCAGCTGCATGCTATGAAGTCAATAGCTCTGAAGTAGGTCAGCTCACGGTGGCGATGATGTGTTTTTCCGGTATCAAAACTCGTTACAATATACGTTTTGACACCGTCGTATGTTGATTTCCTTGAGAAAACGTAGTAGCTACTCTGAGCTAATTCCTCTTGGAACAACAGAAAAATTGTCTTTGTATAAATACGTGTCATTTGGGTTTCCATGGCAAATGTTGTTATCATACGAGGCACCTCATTCAAGTCGGTGTGGTTGGCAACCAATTCGCTATGTCGCTGGTGAGCTAGAGCACTGCTAAATACGTGTCATTTGAGTTTCCATGGCAAATGTTGTTATCATACGAGGCACCTCATTCAAGTTGGTGTGGTTGGCAACCAATTCGCTATGTCGCTGGTGAGTTAGAGCACTGCTAAACTGTGTGATAAAATCCATTAGTGTATCCGTCTTATTGACATATCTTTTGAAGAACGCGTGGTTTCTTTCTGACCGTTGACTGCTTGACATTCCGGCAGAAAATATATGCTTCACGTACGCAGGTACCCAACGACTTCGTATTTCATACATGTGGGCGAGCCACTCATTATGACTAAGATCAGTAGTTTCCATCACATCAGCCCAACGGGATTCAAACTCCTCCAGGGACTCCGACTGCTTAATAATACTCACCAAGCTGTGGTATAATTCCTTGTACAACACGGGACTCATCTTCTCCGAGAACTTGTTTAGAATATGCTACAGACAGAACCTATGAATTGTGTTAAGAAAAATCTCACCAACTGCTCTAGCAATGACAGTATCTTGATCAGTAATAATCACCCGGGGGCCCGTTGGGTGGGCATTGCTTCGACGAACTTCAAAAACAACCAAATAAATGAATCGATCTTTTCATCACTCAATAAGCCACATCCGAAAACAGTAGTTTGCCGATGGTGATTTACTCCAACTAATGGTGCAAACACCATCGAATACTTGTTTGTGTTATATGTTGTGTCGAAAACGACAACATCTCTGAAGTAAACATAAGAACTCATGGACTCTGCATCAGCCCAGAAACAACGAGCAAACACACCATCCTCGTCAGTCTCATAGGCGTAGTAGAAGCTAGGACTCCTTCTTTTTTCCAACTCAAAATGCGCAATCAATGTTTCTGCATCACGTCCAATGGCTTCTTATCGCCAATCTCGTCTATGGTTCCTGATATCTTGCTCATTACAGCCCAATGAAGAAGGCCCACCAGCATCTATCTCCATAAGTTTGATCTGTTGAAGCTAGGAATATTGGCTTGTGAAAATTGGTCAACAAGCGCTTTTTTGGTTGCAGAAACATGTCGATGTGAGCGTAGTAGGTGCGTTTTGCTTGGTGTAGACAGTGCATGATTGTGTCCCTCGACAAAATGGCTTACAACCCACATAGACGTTGTCTGATGTTTTACAACTGTTAACTTTGCGTCACATCCACAACGTGAGTTCCCACGCTTTCGTTCACTAGAACGGGCCACCAAATTTTTGAGTTTCATCTGATATGACTCATCTTTTTTGACCTTGTTTAAAGAAAACATACGACTTCCAGACAAGCTCATTTGTCTGTAGATTCTTTCGGCTACTACCAATACGTATGTTAAAACCAGCTAATTTCGCATACTCATTGTAAAAATTATACACATCATCAAGCGTTTTAAATTCATGCCCGAATATCGAAATCGCACCAACATTCACTTGTGGAATAAATGCATTGTCATCCCTTTCCATTCCTAAAAATTAATATGAAAAATTATTTAGAGTCCGTTTGTTTCCCATTTTTATGGAAAAATGCATTTTAGAATAGTAGATTGATGGAGAATGTGTGGTTAAAAAATAAGAATTTTTTTTTGATTTACGTGAAATATTATTTTAATAAAGAATGTGTGGTTGAAAAGAAGAGAGAGAAAAATGCATTTTCTTAAAAATGGGAATCAAACAGGCGGTTAGTTTGTGAAATAATTTAAATATTGACATGTTTAAAACTTACTATAATTATAACAAAAATAAAATTAAAAGCATGTTACGAAATTAAACAAATTAAACATGTACATTTATATATAACACAACACATTTAAGAAAAAATAAGAGAAAAAAACTTACCAGAAAATTCAATAGAAAGATATATGAATGAAGTGTTTTTTCTTTCTGCATATCAATTGTGCAATGTATATGAAGTATGAAACGTTTGCCACTTTTTTTTATAGGTAAAGAACTAACAAAAGACCAAAAAAAAAAAAAAAAATTGACAACATATATTCAACACTCAAGGCCTGACAGGCTGACAACATATATTTAACACGCAAGGCCTGCCAGGTTTTGCGTGTTAAATTAGCTTTGGCTTGCATGCAAAGTCCTTGTTTGTAGCAAAATTTGGGGAGAAAATGTATTTTTGAATAGTTGATTGATGGAAAATGTGCGGTTAAAAATTAAGGAAAAATTGCGTGTAATATTATTTTATTGAAAAATGTGTGATTAAAAAGAAGAGAGAAAAATGACTATCAAACAGGGCTAAATAAAACAATTAGAGGATAAAAAAAAATTAAAAAAAAATATATATATGTTGTCAGCCCCCAAATGGGGTTGACAACATACACTAAAACACACAAGGCTTTGCGTGTTTAAATGTTTTGTCTGGCATGCCATGCAAGATAAAGTGTAGCTCATTAATTTAAATGAATGGTTTAATTAAATGATGAGCTTTAATTAAATTAATGAGCTTTAGTATAAATTTAATTAAACCACTTATTGTTGTATTAGCTCGAATTAAATTTGAAGAAAATTTATCTAATTTATGCAATGTTTATTTTATTTTGTCTGAATGTGTTGCAATGTTAGTACAAATATCATATGAAATTTGCGGTGTTATTATTAATATAAAAAAAATGTAATATACATATATTGAAAATTATTAATGCGAAAAAAATGACTATCAAATAGGGACTAAACAAAATAATTGAAGAAAAAAAATAAAACAAAAAAAAAACAAAAAATTCAAATTATTCAAATGTTGTCAGTTAGGTAATAGGTTGAGCCTAATTAGGTTCAGACACGTGTTTAATACACAAAGGAGACACACCTATATATATCTAATATCAGTTTCGTTCTCGTGTGCACCGTGTGCAGGAGAACAAAAATGCGCTTTGCCTTGCATGAAAAATTCATGCAAGGCAAAGCATAAAAAAATACATGCAAGGCCTGTCTTTGTGTGTATTTCAAATGAATTTTTCATGCAAGGCAAAGCGTATTTTCATTTTCCTGCGCGCGGTGCACACGAGATCGAAACTGATATTAGATATATATATATATATATATATATATATATAGGTGTGTGTCCTTTGTGTATTAAACACGTCTGAACCTAATTAGGCTCAACCTATTACCTACTCAACCCATTACTTGAACTATTATATTACATAAATATAGGTGTGTCTCCTTTGTGTGTTAAACACGTCTTCTCCTTTGGCAATATTCTTGAGGCTCTTGATGCTCCTCTCTTGGCCTCTCTATTCTTAATTGCCTTTGTCTCTCACACCTTCGTGGTTGCCTCCTTTGTTAATCCTTATTACTGCCCTTTACCGACCACTTGGTCACCAATTTTCTGCCTCTGTCAGTGTGTGTTTTATTCCCTGTTCTTGTCCTGTTTCGCCACTGTTCGGCCGCCTCCGTGCGTGGTCCTTCAGGTCGGGTTTTTGGGTGTTCCGTTGTGGTCCATTTGAGTAGGTAATCCTGGTCCAATTTGTGTGGTGTTGCTGTCTGATTTTTTTGCTTCATCTGAGCCTCGATCCATCCACTTTTGGTGCCAATCCATCGGAGCTTGATAGAGAAGCTTTATTCTTGATTTGCTTTGATTAAGTTCCATTATCTATTGAATAGTTAACTAACTTTGTGTGGTTAATTGATTGATAGGCGTGTTAACACTACAAACTGGTATTAGCGCCTCGTTTTATGCTCCTGTAGTGGTTTATTTTTTTCAATCTCCGTGCTGTAATTTATCTGCAGTAAATTGAACGTGTTTGTGGTGCAATTGAAGCGTGGATCTGCTAATTTGACAATAAGTACTTGAATCCTTAATTAATTTTGTATCTCTCATAGTTACGACCAAAAATAGGCCTGCTCTTGTAAATTGGCAAAAATTCGTTAAATTTCTGCTATAGCAGGTTATCATATAAGGTGACCAATATGATTGCAGTCTTGTATGATGCTAGTATTTTAAGACTATTTTTATCTAAATTGTGATATTGTCATTTTTTGCAACTTTATTGACTGTTGCGTAATTCCATATTGTTCCTGAACTATTTGTGATTAAAATTGTTGCCTTTGACCTTACCCGCATAACAATTCTCTAGAGAATGAGATTGTGAATCTCATGAAACTTCTGATAATTTAGAACGGTGTATATCTGTGACTTCTAGGACTTTCTATGTGATTGTCTGTATGAATGTTGTTTTATGCGCTATGTGTTTTAGCTATTAAGATGTCTGCGCACCATTTTGACTAGAGTGTCTTTAACAGTAAATATGTTTTTTCTATTTGGTAATAAAAAATGAAAGATAGTACAACAAAATGTTTCAAAAGTCAATTATAATACTTTTTCAGCAACTGTGATTGAGGTTCAGAGAAAGGAGTTTGACGAACTTGTTTATACATCTATTATCTTGCGCTTGTCTAATTCTAATTTGCAAAAAGTTGGTAAACATATTTCTATTGAAAAAAGCTTTATTTGACTCAATCCATGTCAAACAAATTTTTCTTACTTGAAAGTTTTTTCAATTTCAAAATTAATCACTTCAAAGATTTAGATGACAATCATGACGTTTTCAAAAAATTGGTTCAAGACATTACAAATTGTGGTGAAAAGGTTTTTCATGAATATAAAGTTATTATTCTCTCGAATGTTATAAGGGAGTCAAGAATGCAATCAAATATGTAAGGAAGACCCTTATATTCAATATAGTCATTGATTCGTTATAGAGTAAGGAAAGAGATCAAAGTTGACATAAATGAGAGAAAAGTAGGAGATATTCACCAAATGAGGGTAGATCTCATTTTAATGGTGGAAAGAGGCAAAATAGTGGTGGTAAGAAAAAGTGAAGAGGTAGATATAAATCACAGGAGAAGACAAAGGGGAGGAAATGTTACGATCATGAAAAACTAAGACATTTCATAAATGAGTTTCATAAAGAGAAATTTTTTTTTTTTTTTTTTTTTTTAAAGAAATTAGAGGAATAGTGAACCCAGTGAGGTTAACATTGTTGTCCAGAAGATGAACCTGGAGAGGTTTACATGATCTTAGATACTGAACCAATTGAAATTAACCAATCTATAAACCCCCATATGCATTAGTGGATTCTGAACATTGGTGCTTCTTTTCATGTTATACAAAATAAACTGGGGTTTGATCATTTGCATAAATTTGCATAGTATGGCGTTGCATATAAGATCACTAGTGTGGTAGTGTGACTGACAGATTTGACAGTGATTTTTGTGCACACACTAAAAGAAGTTGGTACATTCCACATATATGTAAGAATCTAATTTCTATGGGAGAGTTGGAGTGCACAAGTTTCACTGTGCACTTGGTGATGGAGTATTAAAAATATTTAAGGGGCACTTAGAGCCTTTAAAGCTGTTAGGAAAAATGGTATCTAAATCACACATACTAACGTGACGAGTGGTTTAAATTCCATATCACTGACATTAATCACACACAAAAGTGCACAATAGGTTAGCTGACATTAGTGTTAAAGTACGTAAGTTCCTTAACGATAAGGGTGTGTTTGGTAAGGATCATATGTCAACATGCTATTTTGCAATCATTGTGTGCTTAGTAAACATCGTAGGATGTTATTTGTATCTAGCACACATACGACATCAAGAGTGTTATAATACATTCATACTGATTTGTAGGGTTCAGGGAGCAATCTCACTTTTGGTGGTAACCAATATTTTCAGTCTATTATTGGTAAATTTTCCAAACGTGTGTAGATTTATTTGCTAAAATATAAATTTGAAACTTTTGTGATTTTTAAAAATTAAAATGTTAAGGTGGAGAACTAGACATGTAAGAAGGTAAAATATTTGCATACCAATAATGGTCTCGAATTTTGTAATGCAGAATTTGACAATTTGTATAATAAATCTGTCATCACTAGATATAGGACACTCTCCAACAAAACGGGGTTATTGAAAGAATGAATCGTACTTTACTTGATATAGTTAGATGTATGATGTTATGTTCTGATGTGTCTAAGTCTTTTTGGAATGAAACTGTTATGACTACATGCTATCAAACTAATATGACTCCTTTTCACTATCTTGAATGGTGACACTCCATATGAGATTTAGTACGGTAAGTGTGTTGATTATGCTATACTCAAGACCTCTGGTTGTGCTGCTTTCTTTCATTAAAGTGAGGGAAAACTAGAACTTAGAACTAAAAAGTGTCTTCTTAGGTTACCTTGAAGGTGTTAAAGGATACAGGTTGTAAGATAGAAGCCACAAGGGTGTGAGAATAATCATAAGTCGAGATGTGACTTTTAATGAGCCTGAGATACCTTGCACGGAGAGTGAAGAACTATGAGAGACTACTGGGAAAGAGTCATTAATTGAGGTAGAGTGAGTAAGTGTATACATCCCTACTACCTCGAGCAATGTAGAGAGCAATACAAGAAATAAGTAGATTATAGAGTTAGAAGGTGATGATGAAGTTGTTAAGGACAATCTTATCAACTAAAACCTTCTAGTTGACTATCAATCAACTAGAGATAGAGAGAGGAGACCACATAGAGAACACCAGAGGATGTTTGACTAGATCGTCGCCTATACTAGTTACCAATAATTAGTCGATAAGGAGCCAAATACCTAGAAGAGGCTACAAGGAGTGAAAAAAGTGAGGAATGACAAAGTCTCATGAGAGAAGAGATAAGTTTTCTTATGAAGAATCAAACTTGGGATTTAGTTCCTGGACCTAAGGATAAACCCATAATGGGATGCATGTAGGTAGATAAGATAAAAATTTAAAAAAAAAAAAAAAAAAAAAAAGGAACTATTGAGAGTGAACATGTGAGATATAAGGCTAGGTTAGTACCCTAAGTATTACACACAGAAGGAAGAGATAGATTATAATAAGATCTTTTCGCCAGCTGTTAAGTATACAACTATTAGGGTCATGCTTGCTTTCGTTGGTTACTATGATTGGGAACATAAACAACTGGATATCAAAATGGCATTTGTCCATGGTGATTCTGATAAAGAGATTTTTATTAATCATCCCAAAGATTTTGAAAGTAAGTCTAAACCTGATCATGTGCATTTTTTTTTTATAGAAATCTCTCTATGAGCTAAAATAGTCTCCACAACAGTGGTAGAAAAAAGTTTGATTCCTATATGTTACCTATTGGTTTTTAAGAGGAGTGAGTTTGATCATTACTTGTATTACCAGCATCACATTACTAAAAAGAGTGCATGTATTTTTCACTTTATGTGGACGACATGTTATTAATTGGATCTAGTATGACTGTGGTAAACAGGATTAAAATTAAGTTGAGTAAAAAAATTGATATGAAAGATTTAGGACATGCTAGGAGGATCATTGGTATGGAGGTTAACAAGGATTTGTCTAATTCTTGCTTATTTGTGTATCAAACTCCTTACGTGCTTGAAATTTTTTTTAAAAAAAATTGACATTCTTGATTATAACCTTCTTATGTGCCTCTTAGATACCATTTTATAATGTCTAAAGACTAATCGTCTGCAAATGAAGAAGAAAATGATTTTATGAGTTAAGTGCCTTACTTTAATGTTATTGGTTCTGTTATGTACCTCATGGTCTATACTATACCTGATTTGGCTTTCATTGTGAATGTATTAAGTAGGTACATGTATAATCATGGTCTCAAACATTGTGAAGCTTTAAAATGGTTGATTAGGTACTTAAAGAGTACTTTGGATGAGAGGCTAGTTTATTAGTCTGCGGTGGAGGGTGTGAAACTTAAAGGGTTCACGGATGTTGACTATAGCAGTGATAGAGATAGTAAGAAGTTTACTTTTTCTTATATGTTTACTCTCTGTGATTCTTGTGTGAGTTGGAAGTCTCAACTCCAATATATTATTGCTCTATCAACTACCGAATCTGAGTATATTGTTGCCACCAAAGTTATTAAAGAAGTTTTGATGTGATCCAGGATGCGTTACAAACTCAAAAGGATTTGACGAATGAGCGGGAGAGTCTTAAGCCAGGTTCGGGTCTTCGGGAAGGCAATAAAAGTCACACAATTGCTTGTTCGATGAATGGGCACAACATATTGAAGATAACATGCCAAAGATCAACTTTCATGTTGGAGTCGAGAGCCGAAACGAGTTGGAAGTCCTTCGAATCAAGGAGTGGAGTTCCTATCGCATCTTGAGATCCATTTTTGACATGGAAAACGATCAAATTGGAAAATTATATCTGAATCAAAGTCGTAGATCTTTAAATAATCTTTCCAACGCATTTTGAATCACTTCAATCGGATATCGGTAGAAAAATTTATAGTCAAAATACTGAAAGCCGTTCAGGGGACTTTTATGCGGCCGCATAGAAGAAAATGCATGCAGCCACATGCGATTGGACAAGGCGCGGCTGAAATTCATTCAAGTGAACTATGCGGCCGTACCTAAATGCACTATGTGACCACATAGTGATTTTTAGGGACGAATTTTCTAGTTTTCGCGAGTTTTCTTATTTTACTAAAATTCTATTTTTATCATATCTTTTAGCATCTTTTGAGCCTAATTTCGTGGCAACTAGGTTATTTTGTATTTCCATATAAATACTTTGCATTTTTCATTGAAGACACTTTTGACATTATTATGAGAGAAATATGAATTTTGAGATATTTATTCTTCCAGATTTTGGTGGTTTAAATTATTAACTTGAACTTATCAAAAGGAGATCGCAATCCTTTTTTGGCGTTTCCACTGCACGGTTCTTGTTCCGAGTAATCAATGGGTCGGATTTCTTACGTGTAATCTCAGTTCTTGGTACTGGTCGAACAACGGGTCGGGTTGAAGCTTTGCGCGACGTGATTTCTAGCTTTTTTGGGTTTGTTTCATCTTGTTTGTGGGTTTTCAGGCACGTTCTTGGTCAGGTTCACATCAGTTGGTATTAGAGCACAGATCTAGAATTCAGATCATCAATCTTTAATTTTTGTTATTAATTTTCGTTTTTTAGCAAAAAAAAAATCAGATTATTGTTCATGTTACTGTTCACGTCTAGAAATTTAAAAAAAATTATTTTTATTGTTCTTGGTTGAGTCATTATTTTAGTAACGTAGTGTTGGTTAATTGCCTCTAAATTTATTATCTAGTTGTTTATTGAATTTCAAAAAAAAAAAAAAAAAAAAAAGACAAAAAAAAGGAGACAATATCCGAGACTTGCACTTGTGGTGGTGATCGCTGTGGGGATTGCATTCCAATTGATTGATGTCGGTTATTTCTTGAACTATTGAGAAAGGAGGACGAGCGGAAAAAGGCAAGAGTGGTGAACTCAATATCGAGTAAAAACCAATTTCGAATGAAACACGAGTGCAAACACGTGAGGTAAATTATTTTTGCTTTTTTATCAATCCTTCCATTTGATTTTGTTATCTATTTATTGCCAAAAAAAAAAAAAGAACATGAGTAAATGTAGGGAGAACGCGGTGTCTAAGGGGTTGTATGTGGAGTTTATGAATAGTATGCATGCTATGAAATATAAGTTGAATTAGTTGGATTTGAAGGTTAAACGTATTAGTGGTGATGTAGCTAGACATGAAACCTTGATTAGGAGTTATAAACAAAAGACGCCCCAAAGGGTTCCTCGTGGGATTAGAGGAGATAGGTTTGATCGAAGTGTTGATAGGGAAGTGGGAAGCAACAAATTGAACACTCCAACTTTTCAAGGTAATAGTGATATGTGTGAAAGGGGGAGTCGAGAGAAGTTTATGCGGTGTGATGGAGTTGAGAATTCACTAGGGAGTAAAACGTCTGTTGTACAACATGGTAGTGATATTTCATATAAGCTAGTTAGTTTGGAATATAAAGTAACATTCTCAAGGCTATGCAACATGATTGATTCTCACATTGAGCATACCAAAGAACGAGAGAGGAAAAAGAGAGAAAATTGTAAGGTGGCTGAGTGTGATGACAAAAGAGTAGAGCCACATACGAGTGAAAAGAAAAGTGAGAGTGGAATGGTGGCTAAAGAAAAAGTGGAGCCACAAGAGATAAAATAAATAGAGAATGAAAATGAGAGTGGAGAGGTGGAGGAAAAGAAAGAGGAGCCACTAAAGAGAGAAATGAGAGAAAATTTCAAAGTGAGTTTCGATGTGAGAAACGTCGAGTGTGAGAGGATTTTAGTGAGAACTAACGATCCCTTCCCTAGTTTGGATATTTCTCTTTTACAGGGCCTCAAGAAATTGATCCATGATGACATAATTAGCGAGGCTACATACATTGGCTATCCAATGTCACCTACGTTTATGGATAAATTCTTGCTTGTCTATGATATGAATTTGCTACGCCCTGAAATTCTAGCACGTAGGTATAGTCCCTCACATAGCGCAAGTGGCGCACTTGAACACTTGCATGAGTCGTATGTACCATGTAAACTAGAATATAAGATTGATTGTAGAACATATGGGTGGCAAGATAGGTCCTTAGGAGTCGTTAATCTACCTGACATCTTCATTGGGATAAATAACCGTTTATTGCACCCATCTATAGGAAAATTCCTACTAGTTTATGATGATCTAGTATATTGCAGGAGTCGATATGTGCATGTCAAGATGAAAAGTTATGTGTTACACGGTGATATTCTAGTACGTTGTATGAAATTGATTAAGCATGATAGGCAACTTGTATGCATTGTTGGTGATTTAAGGCATGAGTTTCTTTATTTCGATCATAAAATCCTTGAATGTTTTGGTTTGAATTTAAATGTGCATGACACGTACTTGAAATTCATTGATCTTAATTCACGGAATTATTTATGGAAGGTTGGATGGGATATGTTAGAAACTAACGTGATATATTCCACTATGTCTACTACTTGTTACCCGTATTTTGATACGGTGATTGGTTTTAATCCATCAACTTTGTTGGGTTTGATTCCTTTAACTATTGTTTTAAGTGGTAGGTTAGGTGGAGAACATCATACTTTCATGATTACATCCAAAAATTACAAAAGGACGAAGTCGAGACATGCACTATTTGATCCATGAGATGACGATTGGGTATACATACGACGAAGGTGGATACGAACTCAAAGGAGGTCCAAATTACATACTAAGGGAGACGGACCATACCATTCCATTGCTATAATATAGACTGATGGCTACAGTTTGCTTTTGTTGGGTAAGTTTGTCAATGTTGACATTTTTTATGTTGCTAATGTTGTTTCGTTTGGTGCAGGTTCGGATTCGAGGTCGAATCCTTTCGAAGGGAGAGGGGATGATGTGATTCAGGATACGTTACAAACTCACAAGGATTTGACGAATGAGTGGGAGAGTCTTAAGCCGGGTTCGGGTCTTCAGGAAGGCAATAAAAGTCGTAGATCTTTAAGTAATCTTTCCAACGCACTTTGAATCACTTCAATCGGACATCGGTAGAGAAAGTTATAGTCAAAATATTGAAAGCTATCCATAGAAGAAAACGTATGCCACCGCATGCGATTAAACAGAGTGCGGCTAGAATTCATTCAAGTGAACTATGTGGCCACACCTAAATGCACTATGCGACCGCATAATGAGTTTTAGGGATGAATTTTCTAGTTTTTCGCAAGTTTCCTTATTTTACTAAAACTTTATTTTTATTATATCTTTTAGCATCTTTTGGGCCTAATTTCGTGGCAAGTAGGTTATTTTGTATTTCCATATAAATACTTTACATTTTTCATTGAAGACACTTTTGACATTATTATGAGAGAAATATGAATTTTGAGAGATTTATTCTTCCAGTTCTTGATGGTTAAAATTCTTAACTTGAACTTATCAAATGGAGATCGCAATCCTTTTGTGGCGTTCTCACTGCACGGTTCTTGTTCCAGGAAATCAATGGGTTGTACGTTAATCTCGGTTCTTGGTACGGGTCGAACAACTGGTCGGGTTGAAGCTTTGCGCGACATGATTTCTAACATTCTTGGGTTTGTTTCATCTTATTCGTGGGTTTTCAAGCATGTTTTTGGTCGGGTTCACATCAAGTTTTGTGGTTTAGAGGCTTGCTTAATAAATTGGGTGCTTTAAGAGATAATGTGATAGTATACTCTGGTAGTCAATTTGCCTTCCATTTATGAAGAACCCTATGTTTCATGAACGCAATAAAAATATTCATGTTAGGCTATATTTTATTAGAGAGATAGTGTCTCAAGATTTGATAAAACTTGAAAAAGTGCACTATGACTATAACCATGCAGACATAAGGTGCCTCCTTGGTAAAGTTTAGAAGTTGTCTTGCACTTCTAAACTTCTGTAAAGGTATATGACGCTTCTATTTTGTTTGAAATCACATGGTATGATTACTAAACTTATTCTGGTCGGGTTTTGAGTATTCCTTTGTGGTCCATTTGAGTGGGTAATCTTCGTCCAAGTTGTGTGGTATTGCTGTATGATTTTTGGCTCTTGATCTAAGCCTCGATCCATCTACTTTTGGTGCCAATCCATTGGTGCTTGATAGGGAAGCTTTATTCTCGATTTGCATTGATTAATTTCCATTATCTATTGAATAGTTAACTAACTTTGTGTGGTTAATTGATTGATAGGCGTGTTTATCACTACAACTATGATTTGACTCCACATTTTGGTGGTACAAAAAAAGAACAGAAAATTAAAAAATAAAATTTAAAAAAAAATTAATAATCAGAAGAATAGATGAGTTACTTGAGAATATTGGAAAGATGCTATTGAGCAACACGGAGAAAGCAAGCAGTATAGAAAGATCAGTAACACTGCTTGCAACCTCATCGTCATTCGTGAACAAGTACCCGATTTTATTGCCAAATACTAAGCAAAGAATCCAAAAGAATGGCCCTATTGATACTGAGAGGTTAGTTAGGACTTTAATAGAAAATTTTACAGCCTTCGCATCTCCTCTCCCGAGCTCATTTGCAACACGAACGCTGTTTAACCAGTGAACAATGAGTATTTGTCAATTACAAAATAGAAATGCAATAAGAAATTGGAGCTGTACCGTAATATAAAGAGAAAAACTGATATATACCATGCAGCACCCATCATGCCAAAGCTAATCATTAATTCCCATGCAGTAATATTAAGGCTGCAAAATTAGTTTAATTAGTAGGTATCTTCATAATTTAGAAAAAACATGAGAAAAGATTGTAATGTAATCTTACCAAATAGAAAAGGCAGATATGTGAACCTTTGCATTATGCATGTATCCTGCTAGTAATACCAGAATGGCAGAGTACCATAACTCTAAGCTGCAAAACAATGAAAGCTATTAACAAGTGAAGATGACATGATAAAAGCAATTTCTTAATGATTTTATAATTGATGCTTAAATATATATGTGCATGTTTGCTAGGTAGTATTTGATACCAGTATTTTTTTTTTCCATCTTTAATATTCTCGATAAGTGTACTTACCTCTGTAAATATTTTGGAAATGATTCATAGTAGTAAGTATAATCAAATCTGTCTATGAACAATTCTCAGAAAAAGAATTTACCAAACCATAACACCAGAAGATATTGAAAGTTTCACCACTGGCAACACATCCTTGAATGCAGCCGTGGTGAATCCCTTCCATGTCCTGGGGCACCAACGGCCAAAGATGTATACAAATTCTCCAATGACCAAAGGCCACGACCAGGGACGGATTCAGGACTTGATTCGAGACCGGGCTACAAAATTTAAAGTCGGGCTACTGCGCAAAAAAAAAAAATTTTACACATGAAAAAACAGTTTTTCAAACAAAAAAATATAAAAAACATTTAAAAAAAAAAATTTGGACCTGAGTGGGGGGGCTGCAGCCCAGCCAGCCCCCCCACTGTATCCGTCCCTGACCACGACGATATGCAGAGTGCTCCCATAGGGCCAGAAACTCCCCAATTCAGTTTGTAGACAAAAAGCCAAGACAAGGGAATTTGGATTACAAACTGCATAGTGGATAGCCATGCAATTACCATGTTCTTCTGTTGGGCTTGTAGCTACATTTGGATCGTTAAAGAAAAAAAGAGACTGTAAACGAATGGAATGAACCACAGAGAAATATATCCAGCAGATTTCGCAATAGCTTCTTCCTCGCCAAGTAGTTTAAAGATTGGTGTTGCTGAGATGAAAACGGGAAGTAAGATTGTTAATGTGATGAG
This sequence comes from Osmanthus fragrans, assembly GCA_019395295.1. Classification (NCBI taxonomy): domain Eukaryota; kingdom Viridiplantae; phylum Streptophyta; class Magnoliopsida; order Lamiales; family Oleaceae; genus Osmanthus; species Osmanthus fragrans. The sequence continues at coordinate 17,331,631 of CM033343.1, read as the reverse complement.
ATCCACTAGCCATGATCTTTGCAAGAAAATGCCCATCATATGGTATTGTTTCGCACCATATGCTTGCCCGCACAGAGTTTCAGTTGCGCTTGACATTCCTAACTGCAGAAAAAAGTACACTATGAAGTAAATGAAGAAGAAAAAGATTAAAAAACCTAAGTTTTTAAATCGAAACCTTGTCCATTTTAACTTGTAGAATGTTTATAAAAAAATAGTTTTTGCATCCACGGCTAAGTACAATCTAAAATAGACGATTTCAATAAGCCTGCCAATTGAACTGCGTTCTTTGTGGCCCGTGATCCTTATTATTGATATCTTGAGTGAAACACGGATTTTTTTGTGCTCGGGCTTAATAAGAATTAATCTAATACTATATAACATTCAGTAAAATTATTACCTAGATTAAATTAATTCAATGCGCTTATTCTCCTTTAGTCAATCCTATAAAAACTAAGAGATGTTAGCGATCACGATCACAAACCTTTCAAATTATTGCAGTTTTACCCTAGTTTTTCATTTGTAGCAACGTTGATTTGGGACCGCGAATGCAACTATTCCTAAAAGTAAGAATAATGCTATCTCACCACATTGGTGCTTGGTAACATGTGATAAACCCAATTAAATGACCACATCTACTTGTATTTAAAAGAATATGTCATTCAATGCCACGCATATTATCACTAGACTAGTTGTCACATAGATTGATTGGAAATGCTAGTGGGCTAGATAAGATTACTCTAAAATTAATACACTTTATGAGAATAGATGCTTTCTCGTTAGACTGTTTTAAATGCACTCAGACTAACAAGGAGTATGTTGTGAATAAAAGGAAAAAATAAATTGAGTCGAGATATGTATATTTACTTAAATGTGAAAAATTAACTTACAAGTAAAAATTCACTTATAAATTAAAAAATTACTTATAAATTGAAAAAAAAAAAAATTCTTACTTTTTAATCACACATTATTCTAAAAATTAAAATTCAAAATATTGTTTTACCCAAATAAACTCTATCAAATAGGGGGCTTAATCCTATCTCCTAATGTTAATATGGCCCACATAAAAATTTTAAAAATAAAAATAATGGGACTCTCTCAGTTATTAGCATGAAGAGCCGTGTAAATAATAAAACAAATTACTTAAAAATAATAATGAGAGAGAGAACCTCCTTTGGTAAAGATGAAATTAAATAAATCATTTAAATAAGTTATTTAATTTCATTTATTATTTAATGTAACGTAAATGTTACCTGAATTAATGTTGCAACCTCAATAAGACTAAATAGCACTACACTATATTTTTAGTTTTTACTCACTTCTTCACTGCTTGAAGCAGCTGTCATCTTTTATTACCAATCACATTGATTTAACTTCTATTTTTACATCCATATAGAAAATAATAATAATAATAATAATAAATTGTTATTTTTCACAGCAAGACCAATATTGTCGGACGGTGGGTCAGAAAAACTCTGCTTATTTTTAAAACTTTTTATATTTTGTTTATTATTACTTCAGAAAGAAGATTAACCACAGAGGCGGGTGGATGTGTTCATTATAATTATTAAAAAGTAATTCTGAACAGATAAAAAGATGGAGTTTGTTACCAGTATTCCATTTACGAATCGAACGCTTAAGGTTTGAACGAGTGCATAACCAGCAAGATCAACTGCACTTATGTGTCCAACAAATGATTGAGTAACAACTACAGTTCCAAATGAAGCCACTCTTGAAATAATACCCGGCAATGCAATCCTCCATATTTTCTTTGATTCTTCAGAAATGCTTCCTTTGAACTCACCCAACTCTTCTTCCTTATCTGAACCAATCAGCTTCTGTTTTAAGTCATTGTCCATGGCTATGGAGTTTTTATGGAAAATCAACTCACTGGTATCATCAAATAAAATGAGCAGCATTTTATTATTATTATTATTTTTAAATTTACCAAAATGTATTATTCAGCATGAATGATAATCGATGAAACAAAAAACGTACATCTGCAAAGACTTAGAAGCTGAAATGACTACGTTGGGAAAGAGAAAGACTAAGCACTTCCTTTCATGCTATTGGAATTGCGAGACATTCAAATATCAAGTCTCCTATATTATATAGAAAAGAATAAAGCAGTACAGCACTAAGTCCATTCAATTTTTATTTACATATACATGCAAGACTATTAAAACTAGTATAATTCAGCCCTCACTAAATGAAGTACGTCTATTTTGCCTGTTAATGTGGAAAGTCTACCGCTTTATAAAGTATCACATTTGCAAAGCATGCAGCCCAACGATGATAAAATTAACAGTTCCATCTCATGAGGACCTATGTGCCTAATATTGTAAATTTTGGGGACATATATACCGTGAAATTTGAATGGGGTCTATTTCATAAAGCTTGGGCTAACTATAATTTTCTGCTATATATTGTTGAAACTAACTGTTTTGGACTGAATGAATTTTAAATATTATATATATATTCAGCATGACATGTTTTAGTTAAGCCAGGTTTATACAGTGAATACAGAGGTGGACCCAAGAACATGATTCAATGGGGACAAGACAGAATTATGTAAAAATTATGGCTTAAAAACTTAAAATTATAGACTAAAAAATTTTGTGGACTACTTTGTAAATATCAAAAATTAAGGGCACATAAGTGCAATTGCATCCTCTAGGCCCTTAATGAGTCCGCCCTTGATTGAATAAATAAGGAGTAATGCTAGTATCACTATTGTTCGATACCATCTATAGTGATATTAAATTACATGTTTAATTAAATACAAATATCTATAACCCATTTAATAAAATCTATAATATGCTGATACCTAATTTAGTATTCAGAATAATTAGTGGTGCTAAATAGTATTATTCATAAATGAGGTAGCAATTGTTTAACACCAATTATATGTATGAATATGCTATCTACTACTAGTGGTGTTAGAGCGTTAGTTTAGGTGGTCATATTTGATAGGTTTAATTAATTAATCATGTGATATTGTATTTAGAATAAGAATAATGTTATATATAATATTGATGGTGTTGAACATTAATCTAGGTATCAGTATATAATTAGTCCTATTAAATGAGCTATAATTCATTGTATTTAATTGAACATGTAATTTAATAGCACATTAATTGGTATTACAATGCTAAATATATTACTCTTGAATTTAAGTAAATGTATCATTTAATATCGTGCAGTTGTCACTCAAAAGGTGTTGAATGAGATTGTTTTTAATAGCAATATGAAGAGGTAGATTTGTACGAAAGAATTGAAGTTTAAAACAAGTAAACCAACCTGAAAACAAAAATAATAATGAAACTCTACCAACTAAAATTTCTGCACTGATCAAGGTTTATGTTGCTTTGGTACCATTACCACATAGGCTTTCTAAACGAAGGACAAATAAGAAATTTGAGTAATTCGTGGATGTATTCAAGGAACTTCACATCAACATTTCATTTGTAGATACTATAGCTCAAAAGCCTAACTATGCCAAATTGATGATTGACATTTTGATAAAACATTATATGAAAGAGTAAGTATTAACTTAATGCCTTTATCCATTTTTCAAGAAACAAAATCGACCATAGTGTCTAAGCAATTGGATGATCGATCCATTAAATATCCACATGGAATTATTGAAAATATTTTTGTGAAATTGAGTAAATTTATCTACCCTGTAGACTTTCATTCTAGATATAGAATGAGATACGGATGTGCCACTTATTTTGATGAAATTGGATAAATTTATCTACCATGTTCAACCGTTCAGTATCACTGGAAGAACAATAATATAAATGTTCAAGATGTTAATGCTGAATGAGGAGTATATTGCGAATATTAAATTAAAATTACCATAATATTAACTTACCATATGTATAGGGTCTCTATGTTAGGTAGGATTCCTATTGCTTTGTCCACAAGTTAGGGTTAGTATATAATCTTTGTAATTCTCTTCTTCTTTGTAATTCCATTCATTGAATATACATAAAATCTCTCCTCTCCATATCTCTGTCTCTTCACATATTTTATACAAACTTTATATGGTATCAGAGCATAGATTCTGAGCAACAATGTCTGGACAAAACAGTGGTAAAGACAACATAGAGGCGATGACAACCCAATCGGATCTCATGGCTCTACAGCAATCCGATCATCCCGGTTTAATACTCGTTTCTAAACCACTTGATGGAAACAACTATGGACAATGGAGTAGGGCTATGAGAATCTCTCTAATCGCCAAGAATAAACTTGGTTTCATCGATGGCAAGACCAAAGAACCAGAAGGAGATGATGAGAAACATCAGATGTGGGAACGAAGCAACCATATAGTGCTTTCTTGGATACTGAATTCGGTACATCAGGATATCGCCGAAAGCGTCATGTACTCCGAATCAGCCACAGAGGTGTGGAACGACCTGCGAGATCGGTTCTCTCAAGGTAATGATGCACGTATATATCAGATTCGCCAAGAGATTTCTGAACATCGACAAGGCAGCCAATCGGTATCGGCTTACTACACTAAGTTGAAGGCATTATGGGATGAACTGGGTTCTTATCGAGACCCAATTAAATGCACTTGTGGGAATGCTAAAGTTCTGGCTGAAAGAGATGAGAAGGAGAAGGTGATGCAATTTCTAATGGGGGTGAACGATTCCTTCTCGACGGTTCGTGGAAATATTTTAATGATGAATCCTTTCCCAGATACTAGAAGGGTTCATGCTATTTTAATGCAACATGAGAGGCAAATTGAGGTTACAACGGATCGTGAAGGGCAGCACTCAATCAATTGGCAAAAATCAGGAAATTGGAGATCAAACCAGAAGAATAATAATTTTTCGAAAAATTCGCCCAGTAATGTTCGGTCGACCGAAGTTCGCCTCAGACAAGATCGGTCGACCGAAAATTCTTACCGGTCGACCGGTCCAGCGGGATCTCAGAAACACTGCAACCACTGTGAGATGGTGGGACACAATGTCGATACCTGCTACTTCATCCATGGCTTCCCTCCAGGGCATAAACTTCATGGAAAAGATGTAAGGCCCCGAAACAAACGGTTTACAAACACCTCCACCACCTCTACTCTTGATCCAAAGGAAGGAAAGGTACTTACCACCAAAGAATATGAGCAAATCATGTCGCTCCTGAACAACAAGACCGGTAATGATAAACCTTATGTTAACACCTCAGGTATCAATAACTCTACTACCTCCTTAAGTAATTCGTGGATTATTGATAGCGGGGCCACTGATCATGTGACGAAAGATGGAGTCGTTGAGAATAAATTTATGCCTAAACATAATGTTGTACACTTACCAAATGGGGTGCTGGCTTCTATTAAATCTATTGGTGCAGTTAAATTAAAGAATGATATGATTGTTGATAATGTGCTTTATGTTCCCAACTTCAAAGTTAACCTGTTGTCTATCAGCAAGCTCACTAGAGAGTTAGGTTGTTATGTGACATTTTTTCCTGATTTTTGTGTCATGCAGGATTTGACTACGAAGAAGACGATTGGCTTGGGAAGGCAGAGTAACGGCCTATATTATCTTTCCCAAAGACCACAAATACACCATACTGCTAGTAGACCAACCAACCTATGGCACAGACGACTTGGGCATCCTTCAGTCTCACCTCTTCAATTCCTAGCACAAAATACTTTAGAAATTAGTTTTGATTCCCACAATATTTGTGATGTTTGTCCCCTAGCAAAATAATCTAGATTACCTTTTAAAGTCAGTCAAATTTCTAGCAATAAATCATTTGATTTAATTCATTGTGATATTTGGGGACCTCATAAAATTTACTCTTATTCTGGTGCTAAATATTTCATTACAATTGTTGATGATTATTCTCGTTATGTTTGGGTACATCTTATGCGCCATAAATCTGAAACTCAAGGCATAATTAAGAACTTCTTCGCTTGGGTTAAAACTCAACACAACTTGATCATCAAAGCCTTAAGGTCTGACAATGACCAAGAATTCCTATCCTTGCAAACATTCCTAGATGAAAATGGGACTACTTTCCATAGGTCTTGTCCTTATACTCCCCAACAAAATGGAGTAGTAGAGAGAAAACACCGTCATCTCCTCAATGTAGCCCGTGCCCTTAGATTTCAAGCCAATCTTTCGTTAAAATTCTGGGGGGAACACATCAAAACTGCTTGTTACCTTATCAATCGGATTCCTTCACCATTGTTGTCACATAAAACACCTTATGAAAGATTGCACAAGAAGCCACCTCCTTATTCCCACTTACGTGTCTATGGTTGTCTGTGCTATGCCACTAACCTTAAACCCAACCACAAATTTGATCCTCGTGCCAGCCGGTGTGTGTTCCTTGGCTACCCCTCAGGATAAAAGGGATATCTCTTATATGATCTCAACGATCGAAAATTAGTGGTGTCCCGAGACGTCGTGTTTCATGAAGATATTTTCCCTTATGCTTCCCAACAGCATGAGGACACCAACTCCATCCCGTTGCCCCATTTCACGCCCTTTGACATTGAAACACCAAATTCATCACATCCTGCCAGCCACCATATACCCGACACACCCACGCTGCCTGGAAATCCTGATACTGGGTCCACCGGTCGACCGAACTCACCTGCCGGTCGACCGAACTTACCTGCAGACAGTTCTTCAGAAACCCCTGCACCTATTCTTGCTCCCTCTCCCACAGATCAGCAAATCCAGCAGCCAATACCACCAAATGACCACCTTCGACATTCTACAAGATCCACTCAACCACCCATTCGCCTCCAGGATTACCTTGTCAACCATGCTCTGCCTACTCAGGCCGGGTCTCTTCCGGCCAAATTCAGCACTCGACACCCTATATCACGGTATGTGTCATATGACAACCTTTCTTCTCTTCATTGTGCTTATATACACAACATTTCACATGTTGTTGAGCCTACATCTTATAAGGCAGCCTGTCAGGACCCCAAATGGGTGGCTGCTATGTCTGATGAAATTCATGCCTTGGAAGAAAATCGCACTTGGTCACTTGTCCCACTTCCTCTAGGACATCATCCTATTGGTTGTAGGTGGGTGTTTAAGATCAAATTTAACTCCGATGGTACAGTTGAACAGTACAAGGCCCGGTTGGTGGCAAAGGGATTTACACAACTAGAGGGGATTGATTATACTGACACCTTCGCTCCAGTTGCCAAATTGACTACCGTCCGATGCTTACTTGTTGTTGCCTCCATTCGGAATTGGGCGCTCCATCAGATGGATGTGCATAATGCCTTTCTCCATGGCAACCTTGATGAGGAGGTCTATATGACTCCCCCACCTGGGCTTCGTCGACAGGGGGAGACGCTTGTATGTCGACTTCATAAATCCTTATATGGTTTGAAACAGGCATCTCGTTCTTGGTTTCAAAAATTTGTTTCTGCTGTCATTCAATTTGGGTTCAAACAAGCAAACGCAGACCACTCACTCTTTACAAAGGTTAGTGGTGATTCATTTACAGCCATTTTATTATATGTGGATGATATGGTTGTCACAGGAAATGATAAAGAAGCAATTTCTACTACGAAAGCATTTCTTGCATCTCAATTCAAGATAAAGGACCTTGGCACATTAAAGTACTTTCTCGGAGTAGAAATCGCTCGCTCAAGATCAGGAATTTCGATAAATTAAAGGAAGTATACTCTTGACATTCTTCAAGAAGCAGGGTTACTTGGAGCAAAACCAGCATCATTCCCCATGGAACAGTCATTAAAATTGAATTTAACAGATGGACAGTTGTTGAAAGATTCCACATACTATCGACGGTTGGTTGGGAAGCTCATTTATCTCACCATTACTAGACCAGAGATCTCATATACTGTCAACACACTCAGTCAGTTCATGCAGGCACCTAGACAACCTCATCTTGATGTTGTTCACCGTTTGCTTCGATACTTGAAAGGGGCACCAGGACGAGGATTATATTTCCCATCAGAAGGGAAGTTACAGCTAACAGGATTTTGTGATGCAGATTGGGCAGGAGACATTACCACACGACGGTCAGTTACGGGATATTGTGTATTTTTGGGAAATGCACTCATATCATGGAGGAGTAAGAAGCAAACGACCGTGTCCAAATCCTCAGCAGAAGCAGAGTATAGAGCGATGGCTTCCATTGCCTGTGAGCTTACATGGTTAAGACAGTTGCTCACAGACTTATGTATAGATCATCCACAAGCAGCGATTTTGTATTGTAATAATCAAGCAGCGTTGCATATCGCTGCGAACCCAGTATATCATGAAAGAACGAAGCACATTGAAATAGATTGTCATATTGTTCGTGAACGAATTGCCAAGGGAGAGATCAAGACCGCCTATGTTCCAAGCAACGATCAAATTGCAGATTTGTTCACTAAGGCGTTAGGCAAGGAGGCATTCCTGCACTTCACTCGCAAGTTGGGCACTTTTGACATACATGCTCCAACTTGAGGGGGAGTATTGCGAATATTAAATTAAAATTACCATAATATTAACTTACCATATGTATAGGGTCTCTATGTTAGGTAGGATTCCTATTGCTCTGTCCACAAATTAGGGTTAGTATATAATCTTTGTAATTCTCTTCTTCTTTGTAATTCCATTCATTGAATATACATAAAATCTCTCCTCTCCATATCTCTGTCTCTTCACATATTTTATACAAACTTTATAGAGTAGATGACCTTCAATATATTCATTGTAATATAAAATCCGTCAACGTCGGATTCTTGTTTTCAAATTGAAGTGATTGACCATGAAGCATCTAGTACCTTTACATTAGTGCGTCCTTTAGATACTCAGGAGGCATGCCTTGTGCACTCTCAGCATATATGACTCTTCAGAGTGAGAAATGTGTAAGATATTTGAAGAGCTATGAACCATTCAGGAATAAAAATCAATTCAAAGATTTAGGTATAAGTCCTACCAAATAGGGCTGAATAACGAAATCGCCAACTCAAAATCGAATCAAAATCACTTTTTTGAAATATTGGTTTGGATCTATAAGTGAATACGTCAATGTTTTGATTTTGAAATGAACAAAATCACTTCGAAGTTGTTTGGTTAAAGTTTAATCTTTACAAACCATCAAACCATTTATCCAAAGAAAAAAAATTAATTTGAATTTTATCCATTCTAATTAAAATCCAACACATTTCATTGAAAATATATATCCATAACAGACATAACACAATTAAACTCAATACCGAAATAGACAATTATCCATCTCAATTAATTAATTAAAATCATAGCAAAATACCCAATTGTCATTGCAGCTAGAATGTTAAGTCCTCAAATCGGATGAAGTATTGAACAATTGATGCTAAACCAAATCGAGCGATTGCCCATTTCTTGAGTAAATAATTCAATCTAGATTTTAATTCAAATTCACACATTTCTTTTTCTTCTACTAATTAATAATTTTCTCGAATTTCAATTAAGTTTTTAGGTTAGTTTATCCATTTTTTTAATTTTAATTTTTTTTTTTGTAATTCTTTGTTATATTTTATTGATAGTTGTGTTTTTCCCCCTAATTTATGGTCTCCTTTGATTTTTTAGCTAACGTTTTTTTTTTCTATTTTTTTCCATCTCAATTTCCTTGTCAATTCACTCAATTAATTATTTATTTATATTTTAATTTAGTTTCTAAATTATACAGTTAATTACTTGAATGATTTAGTAATTTACTTAAATGGCCGTTTCGAAGATTTGACCAACAAGTCTTTCAACATATTATTTCGGTAGAAATTGAATGCAAATAAATATAAGATTGTCCTCCAAATTGCTAAAGACATGTTAGCTATTCAAATATTCACAATTATTTTTGGGTCTACATTCCCTACTAGTGGTCGAATTCTTAATTCCTTTATAAATTCGTTGAGTACAAATATAGTTGAGGCAGTGATTTGCCTTTAAAATTGGTTGCAATTAACAAGGAATCTATTTATCAATATTTGGATGAAGTACATTGGGTGATTTAAAAAAAGTTATAGAAGATATTATTGTATTTGATCTTTCTATTCATTTTCTTTTATTAGTTCTTTTAACGTCATTTAACAATAATCAATTAATTTGTGTACTATATTCTCAACTTTTATGGAGAGAATAAAGCATGTGTTACAATTGCAGATGCTGCGATAATTAGTATTGACTAAGAAGTTGATAGATTTATATCATGTTGTTGCATTATAATTATAGAATTTTAGTTTACAATATTTTTAGTGATACTATTTATGTTTTAATGTGAAATTTTAGACTAATATGTATGATTTAACTTAATAGATATATGTTTTTTTTTTTTTTTGGTAAAATTGTGGTTTTAAATCGAACCAAACCGAAAAAATGGATTGAATTTGCTTGACTTAGAATTTGAAGGGGTTTGGTTTGGTTTTGAAAAATTTCAAACTGCTGTAAGTGGTGTGGTTTGAAAATATGTCACAAATCACCCAAAATGAACCATGTTCATCCCTATAACCAAACCTTTGACATCCATTTAATGCCCTTACTCTTGAGTTGAAGCAACCACCCTCTCATCTTCTATATGCTTATCTTGATGATTCTTCTATGCTTCATACGATACTAGCAAATTCTATTAATGAAGAAAATGAAGAGAAATTACATGTTATTCATGAACATAAACCAACTCTTGGACGGACATTTGCATCTATGTGGCCTTATTCCAACCTTATGTATCCACAAAATCCTTTTGGAGGACAAGTTAGAACATTTGGTACAGCATCAACGAAGATTGAATTAGAATGCACGAAGTGGTCAGAACTGAGATATTGAAACTTTGGATTTTGATACCCAATAAATCTCGGGCTATGATGTTAAAATGGGATTGTATATTTCACAGGTCTATGTCGATGAATATAATAGTTATCAATAATCAAGTCCAATGACTCTATCCAACGCATTTATGTTCACTTTTGGATGGCTTGAATTTTGGCCCATTTAGCCCTTTTATTGGTTCAACTTAAAGCCTAAATCTAGCTATTTATAAGGTAGAAACCCTAGTCATTTAGAGTATGATTTGTGTGTGAATTAAGGTGAAAAAACATATGCATAGTGAGGAGAAAAAGGGCTGGCCATAGGAGACAAAAATCGACAGCTTGGTGGTGCCAAAATCGATGGACTCGCTTTGTGGTCTTTTGATCTCTCTCTTGCCTCCTTTGTGGTGACAAAACCTTGTCTTTGTGGCTACAAATCAACACCATTATCTCTTCTTTTGTAGGTAAGATTGAGAAACAAACGAAGTGAATATATTGGTTACGGATCGGAGCCGATAGGACGTCAAATGAGATTTTAAGTACTTGTATTCCGAATATATTTGGATATATCTTTTTTTACCTGTAAACATTAATCAGAAGTGCTTTCACTTTCAATATAAGTAAGTTACTTATTTTTAACATTGACCAAATTATTTATTAAAAATAAACTAATAAATTAATTTTCATGCTCAGGGTTAATGATATGGTGCTAGATTATTTATGTTTCTATCTTACAAGAATAAATTATATATTTCACGTTAACAACTAGATCCTTATTGTATCATAGTATTGTTGTTCATGCGTGTAGGACTCTTCGTCCTTGGCTCTAATAACGTTTCAATTTTTTCGTTTGATTTTTTTGTATATATATGATATTCTTGCATTGCTCTTTACTTCCTATTTGTAGCTGATTAAGTTATCTAATATTTACAATTAATATCCATGTTATTGGTTATAGGTTGCATATTTTATATAGATACATATGTTTTATGTTCTGAGAAAAAAAATAAAAGAATGCAAATTTTGAAGGACTACACTACAGGTACATAAAAAACTTCACAGATGTTTTACAGATAAGACACGTCAGGGGGTGGGTTGGTGGGGTTTTGACAATATTTTATTCATGTGGAGCCCACACCCATATGAGACATTTGTATGAATTCTGTAAAAATATATTATGTACAAATGAAATTACCCAATTTTGAAAGGACAATAAGTACACCCAATTAATTATTGATGAAAGGTGAAACAAAATTCAAAACTATATAGATGCAATTTTTACACGATCGACAGACTGTTTACTTTTTGTTCGACGAGGACGCTGTGATGTTCCACATAAAAAATAATAGAGGTATTTTCAAAAATGTCTAAAATTAAGGGGGTGAACTGAAAAATGTCCACACTTTTGAAAAACGTACCAAATTGTCTATTATGCCCTCAATGATATTCTCGACACTTTAAATGTCGTTCTCAACATTTTTTTCAATTTGTCACAAATTTCGAGAAGTACTTTCATGATAAACTACATTAAAATAATTTTTTCGACATTTCAAATGTCGTTCTTGACACTTCATTTGTCTAGAATAACATTTTATTTCGAACATGACAATTCTTTACATTTGAAATATCGAGAATAACATTTTGCAAAAATGTCCATTTTTGGGATTAGTGTAGAATTATAAATTGTTAACAAGAGTATTTTGGTCTAAAAATGGACATTTTTGCAATGGTGGACATTTTTGCAAAATGAACATTTCTTGAAACTTCCTCAAAATAATATCAAAAATATAATGTCATAAAGCACGAGCAATTCACATGTTCTTAACTAGTAAACATAAAAAGAATGAGATTTGGCACAAAAATTTTGTAGAAATCAATGATAATTGTTCTTCAAGCATGGTCCGACTTCAGGTCAATCTCATCAGAAGACTTTAAGTACCACTTTTGGAGGCGCGATGAAGATTTAAATACCTGTAATAAAAATATTTAACAAAAAATTATTAAACACGTTTATTCACTTCTCCTCGATTTAAATTTTTTTTAATCCAAATTTACCTGTTGATCCCAATTTGTTCTCCATGTCATGAAGCTTAACGCAAATGTCTCTGCGACCACCCCGCACAACATCCCAATCCATATGCCCTGTAAATTCAATATTAATTTCAAGAATGTCATGAAAATTGTTGCAAGAACATTGTTTGATATGTTGGATTGACGTGACTCTATGGACATGTTTGGTGTGGGAAATTTCATTCTTTAATCTCATCGTTGTTGCAAAATTTGACGTGTCATACATTTCATGTAGGATTAAGGATGCCTAATAACATTTATCTGTTTGTCGTGTACAATCCCAATGAATCTAGTGTAATGAACATGATGTAATACTTGCAATTCAATTCGATCATGGTTTCAAGGGCATTCCTATTCCTTTAATGTAAGATATTTATATGCAAATGAAGAATCTTTTGAATAATTCTTTCCTTTTCACCATTATGGAGCAAAATAAATATTACCTTAACTTGAAGATGAGTCAGATATCCAAGTAAAGCTCCAATTGGTATTCCAATTATATAGAAGCAAACAACATTAATAATTGCAACAGTTGTTTGTAAACCTGCTCCAATTGCCACCCCTAATATCAAACAAGTTACAGAATAAGTAAAGAAAACGTTATAACACTTTGGTGAAACAAAAATCGAAAGAATAGATGACTTACCTGAGAATATAGGAAATATGCTATTTAGCAATACGGAGAAAGCAAGTAGTATAGAAAGATCAGTAACACTACTTGCAACTTCTTCGTCATTCGTGAACAAGTACCCGATTTTATTGCCAAATGCTAAGCAAAGAATCCAAAAGAATAGCCCTATCAATACTGAAGTACTAGTTAGGACTTTAATAGAAAATTTTACAGCCTTCGCATCTCCTCTCCCGAGCTCATTTGCAACACGAACGCTGTTTATCCAGTGAAACAATGAGTAATTGTCAATTACAAAATAGAATTGCAATAAGAAATAGGAGTTGTGTCATAATATAAAGAGAAAAAAAACTAATATATACCATGCTGCACCCATCATGCCAAAGCTAATCATTAATTCCCATGCAGTAATATTAAGGCTGCAAAATTAGTTTAATTAGTAGATATCTTTATAATGTAGAAAAACATGAGAAAAGATTATAATGTAATCTTACCAAATAGAAAAGGCAGATATGTAAACCTTTGCATTTGGCATGTATCCTGCTAGTAAAACCAGAATGGCAGAGTACCATAACTCTAAGCTGCAAAACAATGAAAGCTATTAACAAGTGAAGATGGGGTGGTAGAAGCAATTTCTTAATGATTTTATATACTCATTTCTTAACATGCAATGCTGTAAAAATTAAGCTGTCTGAAAGTATAATCAATTCTGTCTATGAACAATTATCAGAAAATAATTTACCAAACCATAACACCAGAAGATATTGAAAGTTTCACAACTGGAAACACATCTTTGAATGTAGCTGTAGTGAATCCCTTCCATGTCTCGGGGCACCAACCGCCAAAGATGTATACAAATTCTCCAACAACCAGAGACCACGAAGATATGCAGAGAGCTCCCATAGCACCAGAAACTCCCCAATTCAATTTATAGACAAAAAGCCAAGACAAGGGAATGTGCATTACAAATTGCATAGTAGATAGCCATGCAATTATCATGTTCTTTTGTTGTGCTTGTAGATACATTTGGATCGTTAAAGAAAAAAATAGACTGTAAACAAACGGGATAAACCACAGAGAAATATATCCAGCAGATTTCGCAATAGCTTCTTCCTCGCCAAGTAGTTTAAAGATTGGTGTTGCTAAGATAAAAACGGGAAGTAAGATAGTTAATGTGATGAGATCCACTAGCCATGATCTTTGCAAGAAAATGCCCATCATATGGTATTGTTTCGCTCCAAATGCTTGCCCGCATAGAGTTTCAGTTGCACTTGACATTCCTAACTGCAGAAATAAGTACTATATGAAGTAAATGAAGAAGTAAGAGTAAACAACAATATTGTTTGAATCAAAACCTTGTCCATTTTACCTTATGGAATGCTTAAGAAAGAATAGTTTTTGCATCCACGGCTAAGGATAGTATAAATTAGAAGGTTTCTATATATGCCTCCCAATTGAAGTTTCATTCTTTTTTCCCCATAATCACTATTATTGATCTACTATACGGATCTTTTTTGTGCTCAAGGATACAATTTTTGACAATTCAACAGACGAAATTAATTCAGCGTGCTTTATTCTCCTTCCGTGAATCAAATAAAATTAAAGGATAACTTCAGTTGCAATCCCAAACCTTTTAAATTGTTACAGTTTTTACTCAAACCTTTCATTTATGGCAGCACTAGCTTGGGACCACGGCTGCAATTATCCTAAAATTAAGAATAATTCCATGTAATCCTACTAGTGCTTGGCAACATGTGATAGATCCAATTAAATGCACCATATCTCCTTGTATTTAAATGAATAGAAATGATCTCTTATCCATGGTAGGTAAGAGTTATCTTGTCTACCGCTAATGTGGGCCTACAATTTTTGACAATTCAATGTACATGATTTACCTTACCCACTTTGGGTAGAAGATCATTTATATTTAAACGAATCTATTATACAACGTTGTACATGTTGCCACCTAGATTGACATATTGTCGGTCATGTTGTCACCTAGACCAATGTCAAAAACTAGTGGACGGATGCTTTATGGGAACGGATGCTTTCTCATTAGATTATTGTAACTAGACCCGTGCCAGCAGAAGGGTATGTTATGAACAATTGGGAAAAAAATCAGTTGAATTAAAAAATGTATATTTACTTATGAGAACGGACGCTCTCTCAGTTGCCATAGAAAAGCCGTGTGAATGATAAAACATATTATTTAGAAAAAGTAAAGTGAGAGAGGCTGCAAAGAACAGCAAGCAACGGCCATTCATAAAAGCCGCCAGTGATGACTATTGACCTTGCCTACAGGTTTCTGACTGGCAAATTTTGAATTTGACCGTTCATGCCTATGTTTTTCCTCATTTTTTCACTGTTAGAACCAGCTGTCCTTTTTGAATGCAGCTTACCAATCACAGAGATTTTGAATTTTAATTCCATTAATACAATATATAAATCGATATAATTTTTTTCCTCTTTCTGTGGATCTGCCCCAGTGCATTTTTCATTTTGTTGGACGGTGTGTGTTTTTTAAAATTTTTATTAATCATATCATTAGAAATTAAGCAGTTCATTATAAATATTAAAAAGTAATTCTGAACAGATAAAAAGATGGAGTTTGTTACCAGTATTCCATTTACGAATCGAACGCTTAAGGTTTGAACGAGTGCATAACCAGCAAGATCAACTGCACTTATGTGTCCAACAAATGATTGAGTAACAACTACAGTTCCAAATGAAGCCACTCTTGAAATAATACCCGGCAATGCAATCCTCCATATTTTCTTTGATTCTTCAGAAATGCTTCCTTTGAACTCACCCAACTCTTCTTCCTTTTCTGAACCAATCAGCTTCTCTTTTAAGTCATTGTCAGCCATGGAGTTTTTATGGAAAATCAACTCACTGGTATCATCAAATAAAATTTGTTATTTACTAAAATCTATTATCCAGCATGAATTATAGTCAACGAAACAGAAAAACTTACCTCTGCAGAGGCTGAAACACACAAGCACAGAGTGATGAACAGAATACTTAAAAAGCTGAAGTGAGAGAGAGAGAGAGAGCACTTCCTCTCATGCTATTTGAATTGGGAGACAATCCCTATATATAGAATACAATAATGATGTACAGCACCAACACTATTAAAATTAATATAAGTCAGTCCTCACTAAATGAAGTACGTCTTTTTTGCCTGCTAAAGTGGAAAGTCTAGCACATAAAAATGATAAAATAGATTGGCTGAAGTATCACATTTACAAAGTATGTAGCCCAATGACGATAAAATTAACAGTTCCATCTCGTGAGGACCTATGTGCTTAACATTGAAAAGCTTGGGGACCCTAACTATAATTTTCCCCTGTATATTGTTGAACCTAACAGTGTTTTGGACTTGATGAATTATAATTTAATAAACTTAAACCTGACTGGCAAACCATCAAATATTCACGTGACATGTTTTAATTAATCCAGCTTCCCGCGGTCAATAGATGAGATAGCAATTATCTGTATAATTGAACCATTTCATTTCGGGAAATTCTATCACGTGTGTACAACCCCTCGCATGGGACCAGCAGCTTTCTTTCATTTCACACATTCTTCATGTACGTTCAACTATTTCATTTCACAGTCTTCAGGTACCTTCAGAAACGCACTTAATACAAAATTCAATGTGGAAACGCGGCGGCTAAACGCGCTTACACAAAATTCCATATGGAAAATGTGGCGGCTAAAAGCTATTCAAATATGTGTGAAAAGACCATACCTAATATTGACGACTAATATTATTCATTTTCATCTAGTGGTGACAATCGAGTCGAGTAGCTCGTGAGCTCATGAGCTCGGCTCGTCTAAAATGAGCCACGAGCCGAACTTGGAAAATGTCAAATGAGTCAAGCTGGGTTCGGCTAATCATGCAGACGAGCAGATCAGCGAGCAACTTCGTCAATTTTCTAAAAAAATAAAAATGAGAAAACTTGAATTATATAATATAAAAAAATTATTTAAAAAAAAGAGCTCACGGGCCGAGCTCACGAGCCCAGCTCGTTACGACCCATGAGCTCGTAGGACAACGAGTCAAGCCGACTCGACACATTGCCACCACTATCTTCATCTTCACTAGAGTAAAGTACTAGTCTAGGTAGCAATTATATGCATTAAATGATAAATTTACTTAAATGTATTGTCATATGATTCATTTAATTGAATCTATTGAGTGTGATTATCTAAATTGGTGTTCTAGCCTCAATGAATAACATTACTCAACATTGACAAACAAGGTCATTAATGACATTTACATATGAGTAATGTTAACATCATTGATATTAAAATACCAGTCTAGATAATACTAATTAGCATTAAATGGGAGTTGTAATCAAATGAATAATTTAATTCTATCGTTCATTGAGTCTATCACTTAACGTCACATAGTCTTGTATTATAGCATCAATGGTGCTAGATACCATCGTTCGTTTTATATACCCCTATTTGATCTAGTTAAAAATCTAATTTTTATTACATTTTGATAAAAATTGATGAAATGTATTGTTGAAAAGTTGATAACAACTATGAATTTCATAAAATGTATAACTGACTCATTTTAGAAATTTTGAGTTTTACAAAAGGAGAGCCAAATAAGGACAATATATGTTGAACTAAATCTCTATTTTATTAGAGAATTTTTAAAATAAACGTTGTGAAAAGTAATTTTTTTGGAGTAGGTATATTCCTTGTTTGATCTTCATTATTTTTAAAATAAAATTTTTTCTCTTTTCTTTTCAATTACACATTTTTCAGTAAAATAATATTACACAAACCCAATTTTTTTTTTTTTTTTTAACCAAAAATTTTTCATCAATTTAATATTATAAAATACATTCTTACAATAAAATAAGTCGTAAAGAGGCTAATAATTAGAAAAATAATAAGAAAAAAATTATTAATCCGCGTGTAAAATTATTTTATTGAGAAAACATTTGATTGAAAATATTTTTTAGAAAAAATAAGGAATATTATAATGAGCTAACTTCTATGCCAAAGTCGTTACTCATTACGTATTATCCACTTAGAAAGAGTATTTGCCCTATCACCCTTATAACTTTCTATCGTGTCACAAGATTCGACAAAAAATCGTAAGAGATAAGATAGCTTATGCTATCCTAAAGAGGACATTACATATTGAGTTAACGATTTAGTTACAGAGATTGGGTCGTTAACAAATTTATACCAATATTTAACTTTAAGTATATCATAAGACAGAGATATTGGATATGAAATCTTGGAGACACAAAAGAAAGTATTGAGGATTAAGAATGCATATGCTTTCAAAAATGGACATTACATAAATAAGTTTATGACTTGGGTACAAATACCGAATATTTACAATTTTTTTTAGTCAAAATTTTTTTTGCATTGTTTAGCAACTTATTAATTTATGTTATGAATAAAACCACAAATTTTATAAACATATTTTCAAAAATGTATTATCTTATCAATTCATCGAAATTATTAATTTCTACAATCTAACCAAGTGAGGACTCAAAAAAAGTATTACATATAAAGGTTATTAGTTTATATATAATGGATTTGTATATTAGCTTACGAATAGAAATTCAAAATAGAATTTCGAGTAGCGACAAGAATTCAAAAGGAAATTCGAGTCATTTTGTGACATATTATAGCTTATTGGCAAGATGAATGGATAATATTAGACAATACTTAGTTGTAGAGTTAATTGTTATTTTTAATTTCATTTATAATTAATCGTTATTTTTTAGTTCTCTTCTTTATTTAGAGTTAGTCGTCATTTAAAAATTTGATAATTATTCAAATGTTATTTATTACTTCAAATACGAGTTGTAAGACTTGAGGCAGTCAATTGATTTCAATTATATATGATAACGAGTCTTGAGAAGTTTCTCAATATTGTTTTCTTTTTAGATATACGTAATTGAATAAACAAATTAGAGTTTTATTGTGAGATTTTATTTTTTCTATAAGCCTCTGTCACATTTGTACCAAAAAAGTTCAAGTAATTTGAGGCATAGTTGTTAAATAATAGGGAAATCGATGCAAATGATCCCAAACCTTTACCTTTTATTTATTTTTTGGATTTCATGTGTGGGTTTCAAGAGAGTTCTTCTTTTGAGAAGAGTTTTGTAATCTTTCGATGTCCCCTAGCAAGATCACGTGCATTGTGGGTAGACAGGTAGTACACCATATTACTCATTTCCAAGAATCAAGAAAGATTTCCTAGACTGACAAATGTGCTATCTTTGTTCCCTTAAACGTTCAACCTAAGAAAATTGAGACACGAAATGCCAAGACAGAAAAGTGTTCCGTCTGACCCGATGTATATTACCCTGTAATGATTTGATTCATGACCTTGTAAATCTTTGGCAGATAATTTCTGGTTAAATAGGGACTGAGATGCAGAGTTACTGGACAGTGTGAGAGGAATGGAGAGGAGGGTTATCTTATCTGGATAAACATTATCACATGATTAACAAGTTAGGTTTGACAGATTAACCCGAGAGTGGGGGTTGGGTTAGGTGGGGTAGGTGGATTAGGTGGGAAAGGATTACATTTTCCTTTTTCTTTTTTCAAAATTTAATTTCCTAGTTATTTTATTTTTACTTTGACAAATTGGTGCATTCAATAAAAATAAATGGAGAGAAACTGAGTTGAGATGCAAAGTATCCTTTTTGAAGGGAATTCATCCAAAATTAGAATTGTGCAATTAATGCCATAGTTGCCTAAAATGAAGGGTTTTGCTTTTGTACTGCACGATACTGTACCCGTAGGCCCCTCTCTAAAATGAAAGGTTCGAAGAAAAAATGAACCAAAAAAGCAAGAAGGACGAAGGTTTAGAACCATTTGCGCTAATTTGCCTTATTAATTTGATATCCGTGTTGGTTGGATGTCTGGGATTTTGCTTTCTGACTACCTTAAATTCAAATTATATAGAATTTTGTGATAATTAATTATAAGGGTAGGTGAAAATAAAATTAAAATTCTAAATTTCCTCAAATTTTATTTTCTTTTTGGTCCAAAGAGTTGTAAGACAGCCAATCCAGTGAACTTGCCACGTGGGATAATAAATACTCTTGCCTACTAATAAAGTACCATTGTTATTAATGATTGAGTTTTTTTAATTCGTATTAAATGAGATTTTGATGTATTTTATTTGAGCTCCATTGTAATGAGTTCGGACCATTTTTTCCTCGTCACTGTGGGACCAACAAGTTAATAAACTGTAAGTTGTTCTGACTTAAAAATAATTGATTGATGACTTTGGTAAGTATGATGACAAGTACTAATTTCCAATTTCTCGAATTGTCCTTCCATTAAATGTAGTGTCATCTACCGATTGGAAGGGTTGGTTTTGTAAATTAAATTTGAAAAATGGGGGTATTTTAGAACTCCAACTTTCAACGTCTTCTTCGAATTATAAATGCTCTGACAATTTCCTAGTACAATGTCAGTTTTTAAATGTTTCTTCTTAAATTTGATCCATAAATATCTTTTATATATATATATATATATATATATATATATATATAAACTAGAGATTTATCCAAATCTGTTAAAATTCATCTATTAATGAAATCCTTATAAATTCATGAGTTATTGAAGATACTTAGATTTTAAATGATTTCATTGAAATTCATTAAAATCTTAGGTGGGGATAACTAGAAAATCCGTTAAAATTTCAATTGGGAACATCTAAATTTAGAAGAATTTTTAATATTCATCAAAATCTCAGTTGAGAAGATATAATTACATCTTTGTGATATTTTCTGCTTATAATTTGCATTTATAACTTAATAAGAGTTTTGTCATTGTTGGTGACTGTCAATAAAAATTGAAACCTCTTTCAATATTAAGTAAATATTTTTGTACTCTTTAGAAATTTATAATATATTTTTGATTTTCACATTTCAAAGTATTTGCAAAATTAATGATTATTCCATGATGCTTTAGATCCCGATGAGATTGGAAAATCGAATTTCATAGTAATTTTTTTTTTTTTTGTTTTTTTTTAAAGCTAATACAATGAGTTCGTTTAGAATGCACTTTCTTTATTGCAAGAGTAGCTAAGTTACTGGATCTATTGCACCTTCAAAATCCCAAGATTTTCAAAAAGTAGTGCAAGACATTCCCCGCTAAATGAACCGTGTCTATTTTGACATTAAAATGACACATCTTGCAAATAAAATATATTAGCCAAAGAGCCCCTTAACACTTAATAGATGTCACATTTGCAATGTTTGTTGAAAAACGTAAAATAAAAAGCTTAATATAAAGAGTTCAATATCTGATCATATAAAAAATTTGCTCTTTAAATTTAAAACTGTTCTCCATTATGAACAAAATGCTATTTGAACTTAGAGAGAGTACTGCAAAAGCCCTAATATTGTAAAGTTTGGAGATATATATACCTAGAAAAATTGAATTAAGTTCCATTTTACAAAGTTGGGGACTGCTATTATAATTTCCTTTATATATTGGCACAGTTAAAGTAAACATTTTTTGGACTCAAAGAATGTTAAATTTAATAAATAAAATAAAATATACTTAAATTGTCAAATAATTTTTACAACCGAGCTGAACGTACATGCCCAATCTTGCCGAGCTTGGTACAGACCCTCTCACAAACAGGGGTGTGACGGGTATTTTTGGGGTGTTTTTTTTTAATGAGGTGGGTCCTGCACCTCATGTGAGAGGTTTATCTTGTCAGGCCTTTTACAGGTCTGATAGAACAGCATAATTCTAATTTTTAGCATAACCTAATTATCATCATGTTTCAACTAATCAAGTTTGGCAATCATGTCTTAACTTTTAAGACAATAATTAAATGCGCTTCCAGTGAGTTGCTACTTGCTACAATAATTGCTTCTAATTCCAACTTGTATCTAACATCTTATTGCAATTTTATTTTCATGGTGTGAACCAACAATCTAAAGTTAAACCCGAGAATAAAGTCCTTTGACTTTTCAAGGAATCTGTCTTACCCATGTGAAAGATTGAAAAATTGCATGGGAAAACATAGAATTCATGTAAACACGTGCATATATTGAATGAATCATGCAGCTACAATTGCTGAAATTGTTGACACGATGCTACCAATACCATATGTTTAATATTATGAAGTTTTGACATTATCGAATTCACATTCATTCATGCAAAGCGAGAAATAAAATATATAGCTTCGTGGGGTACACCGATTGTCAATTTCTGTTAAGAAATATGAATTGTATTATTATGGTCTTGTGAATATTACAATGTAAGAGACCCTATTTATAGGGTTACAAATAACTGTAGAAGGAAATAAATATAAAAGGAAAGATTACACAATAATCTATTATGAAAAATAATCCTACACTAAAAAAAAATACTATAATGAAAAATACTCCATATTATTTTCTATATTCCAATAATTTTCTGTTGACAATGTTTAATACCTTAGATAAATTCCAAAATTTTATTATCAAGACTATACTCATTTGTTAGTGTATTTTGACTAGTACTTCTATACCCAGAAAAAAATAAAAACGATGTTGATCATTACTTTTTTTTTTTTTTCGGAATTTACTTTGAAAATGGGAATAATCAAATTTGAAAGTTGAAGTTGGCGATCCTTTCTTTCAAAATAAGGAGGAATGTGTTGAGTTATGATCCCAATTATCTCCTTGGAGCAATGATGAAACAATGAGCTAAGGCCCAAGATCGATTAATGTGGGGAAAATTTCATAAATAAGAGCATAAGTATAGTTCATTTCAATAATAAGAAAATAAATTTCAAATTTCAAAAATCAGATTTTTATTAATTTTTATTTATGATTTAATTAATTAATTAAATATATAAAGGTCATAGATATATACAATTTGGTTACAAATTCATTTATTGGTCACATATTGTCAAAATAATTAGTCACAAATTATTTCGAAATCACAAATCAAATATTGTACAGGTCAGATTATTTTTGAGGTCACAAATCAGAATTTTAGTATGTCACAAATTATTTTACGATCACGATTCACAATTTCATATGTCATAATTTGTTCATTGGTCACAAATCATAATTATTATAAGTCACAACTTATTACAAATTCATTTATTGGTAACATATTATTAAATTAATTAGTCACAAATTATTTAGAAGTCACAAATCAAAGATTTTATAGGTCACATATAATTTTTGAGGTCACAAATCAGAATTTTAATGTCACAAATTATTTTATGGTCACATTTCACTAATTTCATAGGTCACAATTTGTTTATTGATCACAAATCACAATTATTATAAGTCACAATTTATTATACAGTAACAAATTATCAGATTATCAGTCACAGATTAACAATTCTCAGATTATATATTATTTTTTAGTCACAAATTATCTAAATTGCGGGTCACCTATTTTTTTATTAGTCATGGATTAACCAATTTAGTGGTCACAGTCAATCAAATAATCTGTGACCACCACCCTCCATCGTGCCACACCACCACGACCAACCAAAAAATTCTCAAACATACCATCACCGCCATCACCACCAACAACAACCTGCACTACCACCACCACTACCACTCTACGTCACAGCCTGCAATCCTACCACCCAGACGCCACCATCATAGCCTGTACCACCACCAGCAACTGCACACAACCAATAAAAACTTACCCCAGATTTTCAGCACCAGTTCGTGACCACATTTTTACAGATCAACACCACCACCACGACGCCACCATCACAGCCACCACCACCCACCACCGTCACTTCCACACACCTCAGCAACCCACATTACAATATGCCCGAGCCTTGCACCTCAACAAATCATAAATTTCCATTCTCTTTTCTGTGGACATCCCCCCTTGGTTGTGGCTCATCACCATTGCCTCCTCAAAGCAAGCCGGAATCTAATCATTCCCCTCCTTAATCCAGTCAAATTGAAGGGAAAGTACTAAAATAATCACAAACAGGGACGACTTCGGGGGGAGGGGGGTTGAGATACACCACAAACGAAATACAATCAACACCTAACGGTGGGGATTATAATCTAAAATAATATATATTGATAGGGCATTTTTAGTCACAAACCATGGCCCCAGCATATCAAATCCACAAAAATATGAATGCCTTCAAGATTTTTTCCTTGGAGTTGATGCTTTATTAACTGAGTGCTTCACTTCACTGCACTGTCACAGTCTGTTCTTCTGGTCGGTGATGGTTTGCCTGAGAGTGACGGCGACGGGTATGAAAAGAGAGACGATGGCGGGTATGAAGAGAGAAAAATGAGAGAAGCAAATATAGAGAGAGAAATAAGATAGTAAATTGATTAGGGTTTTGATACGAAAATTATATATTTAATATTTATATTTAAATGTGAAATATGAAAGTTTCCACATGATTTTAGAATATAAGATTTTAATACTAGGGTTTGCTGTAATTTCCACATTAATGTGACCTAATTCCAAACCCAGGCCCAAACATTAAATGACGTGGCATTTGTTTCAGCCCAAAAGCATACTTCCTCGATTCTCTAAGGAGCCACATGGACCGTTAGATAATATTGTGATCAACGGCTAACTGTTAGTGTATAAATAGTACCTTTTCGTTGCCCTATTCATTCATATCATTACTTCCGCCGTTTGAGTGGTTCCATTGGAGACTCTTCTTCATCTCTTCTTTATGTTCTTTCATTCTCTGATTGGAAGTGTTCATTTCTGATTTTCTTTGTGAAATCTAATACTTAGAGTCCGTTTGATAGAAATAATGGACTTTGAGTGGAAATGAATTGAATTGAAGAGAATTTAATTGCTTGGAATTGTTTTACCGAGAATTGAATTAAATGTGTTTGATTGGTATAATTTTCCACATTTCTATTATAATATGTTTGACTTTATTTTTTATACAAATTGTCAATTAAATGGATAAATTTTTTTTACCATTGGGGACAAAATATGTTTAGATTTCAAAAAAAAAAAAAAAAAAAAAAATATTTTTTTATTTTTTATTTTTACGTTTGACTTTTTTTTGCATGAAATTTGTCAATTAAATGGATAAATTTTTTTACACTTTATCTTAGAATTTGTTTCTATTGCTAAAAAAAAAAAAAAAAAAAAAAAGGTGGAAATCAATTCTTACCATACAGCAAGTCATTAAATTTCACGAAATCACAAGTAGTTGTATCTTAAAATTGGGTGGAAATCAATTTCATGGAAAAGAAAATGCTATCAAACAGCGAAAAAGTGGAAGCTAGAATCGAATTCCAACTTCCTGAAAATAAGGGCGTATCAAACACGCCCTTAGTGTACCGTAAAAGAGTTGGTGTGAGTCTTTCACCCTTGTGGCTTCCTTTTTTTTTTTTTTTTTTTTTTTGATACCCAGGTTTCCCAACTTACGCCAGACTATATCCTGGACTACCAGCCACCGGCCCCTCAGTAACTGGCGGAAGTAAACCGCGAGTTATGCCCAAATTGACCAGGATCTATACACCCTTTATACTCCTGACCCCAAAGGAGCCTCCTCCATGATTATTACATCACCAATCTGCTCCAACCAATAAATGGTTATTACATCACTCAGCTGCTCCAACCAGGAATCGAACTCCACACGATGAGGTTGCAAGCCCCGCAATGTCCATCCTTTGCCAACTTGGATGTGCCCGGGGGCACCCTTGTGACTTCCTTTAAATGATAGAGGAGTGCTTTAGGGTCACACACGCGGATACAATCCTACTTTTACTGTGTCTGAGACCTAACAATTGTAACATCTCCATTCTTGGTGTCATAGTTGTGGTCCGAGAAAGCTAAAGAGGAAGTTGTGTATTTTTCTATGTTTTCTGTAAATCTCTTTAGTTTGATATTGTTTGGTTCGATACTTTGTATAAAAGTGGTATCAGAGCCACTTGATTGGCTATTCGGAGGAAATCGAACATTGTTCAGGTAATATACAGTCCATCTTGAGAATATTGTGGGTTACCCTAAATCTGGTAAATTTGAAACGAATCTGAGTTTTTATTGGTGAAAAATTATTTTGCGGTGTCGCGATTTGACCATCTCTGGTTGTGATGATATTATTTTGGTTAGATTCGTTGGTGGTCAAGTTGAATGACCACCACTCTGGTTTACTCTCTCGAACTCTAATTTTTTTTTTTTTAAAAAATAGAGCCTATTATTCCTTGACTGATCTTGTGGAGCATCTTTTAGCTTGAATAAATTATTGATTGATTGTCTCTTTCAGTTTTTTGGATAAACTGTTATATAGTTACTTAGTTTGCAGTAGTTTTTGTGATTCTGTACTTCGAATATTTCTTTAAAATTATGTACTAAAACCTCTGCCTATCACTCTATCTATACTTGAGATCTTTGAATTCCATGAAATCTTAGTGGAGCTAGGTAGTTGACTCTCAGAATAACACGTGATTACTGAGCTGTACGCGCTCACTTATTCCTGTTGCACATGCATAATTCTTTCGTGTTGTTTGTATGCTATTAAAGTATAATATGTGTGTAGTATATGATTTAGCTCATATAATTGTGATTCTGTGTTCTCACTTGTTATTTAGAAGAATCTTAATTGTCTTGATTGCATCTTGGATCCTTTGTCCCTATTTGTTTTGTGTGATCAAACTTTTCTTTCTTGTTGTGATCAATTTGATTGATAACATGATTGCTTCCAGTTTTGAACTTAGGGTCTTTAATGGAAAGGGAGATTTTTCTATATGGTAATAAAAGATGAGGGAGGTTTTAGTCCAACAAAAAGTATCTAAGGAAATTACGGGTGAACTTCCTGAAACAATGATTGCTGATCAAAAAATTGAGTTTGATGAACTAGCATATACTTCTATTATCCTTCACCAGTCTGATCAAGTGTTAATGAAAGTTGAAAAACTTGACAATACCAAGGCCTTGTGGGACAAACTAGAAGAACTTTACTTCGTTAAATCACCGCCGAACAAGTAGTTCCTCCTAGAAAGATTTTTTAGTCTTGAGTTTGATTCATCCAAAGACTTAGATGATAATTTTGATACCTTTAATAAATTAGTACGAGATATCACTAATGCTGGGGATAAGATATTCGAGGAGTATAAGGTAGTTATACTCCTTAATGCCATGCCAGAGGCATATAGAGATGTCAAAACTGTCATTAAGTATGGTAGGGATGCTTTGACTCCTGATGTTGTTATAAATTTTTTAAGAAGTAAAGAATTAAAACTTAAAATTGAAAAACATGGGAAGGAATCAAAGAGCCTTTTCATGAGAGGTAGACAATTAAATAGGCAAAGTAATACTTGGATGAATCAGAATCATTCAGGATATAACAATAAGAAGAAATTTAGGAGTAAGTCAAGGTCAGAATCTAAATCAAGGAATAGGAAGTGCTATGGTTGTGGCAAGATAGGGCACTATATAAAAAATTGCCAAAAAATGAACAAAGAGATAAGAAAATAGATAATGGAAATGTGATTGAACCAGCTGAACCTAACATTGTTGATGTGTATTTAGTCACTAAGCAACCTGATCTAGAATTGACAAATTATGCTGATAACAGACGGCATGTCCAAAAATGGATCTTTGCGTCTGGCTGCACCTTTCATATTACACACGAAAGGTCTTGGCTTCAAGATTTTAAGAAGATAAGTGGTGGAGAATTAGTGATGGGAAATGACATTGCATGTAAGGTTGAGGGATTAGGTAATGTGACTTTAAAATTTGACAATGGCTACATCCATACCCTTGAAAGAGTAAGGTATATACCTGCACTCAATAGAAATCTAATCTTAATGGGAGAATTAGATGATCAATGGATATGTGATAGGACTGGAGATGACATGATGAAGGTAATTAAAGGATCCCTTTTCATCTTCAAATGAGTCAAGAAAAAATGGCATTTATGTTGCTAGGGCTAAAACAATGTTTGAGAATGTTGTTACAGTGTCTAGTGTTGAACCTGATTCCACCTCAAAATGGCATAAAAGATTAACTCGTGTGTGAAAAATGTCTCACTATTTTACACAAAAGGGAAGTGTTTGGAAAAGATTTAATATCAAAAAAATACTTTTTCGTGAAAATTGCACACTTGGAAATCACCATAGATTGTATTTTAATTTTGAAAAACACCAAACTTCTTCTCTACTAGAATATGTTCAATCTGATTTTTGGGCCGTGTCTCCACTACCACTCAAGGTGGGAACAAGTATAGTCTTTTAATAATTGATGATTTTTCAATAAAGGTGTGGGTTATTATTTTAAAACATAAGTCTGAAACTTTTGAAAAATTCAAAAGTTGGAAGGCTTTAATTGAAAATCAGATTGTTGTAAAGATTAAAGTTTTAAGAACTAATAATGGTTTAGAATTTTGTAATTCTTAATTTGACATGTACTGTGAGCAAAATGGTATAACGAGACATAAAATTGTTCCATATACTCCCAAACAAATTGGTGCTGCATAAAGGATGAACATGACCTTGCTTGATAAGGTCAGGTGTATGATGGTGGGATCATGGTTGCCTAAGGTACTGTGGGGATAGACTGTTGTTACTAGAAGATATGTAGTTAATATGCTAATTGGATGGGAGAATTTGTATCTCACGATTGTCAATAACAACTCATTAACTGACATGCAATGCACTGCAAAAGGTTAAAGTTTATTTTTCTTTGATTTTTAAATAATCGGAGGTGTAAGTACAAAATATTACGTTAGCTCAAAATTTGCAAATCTTCCCAAATATACCTAAATCTGCGAGATTGCAAGATGGAGAATGTTGCAGGTTAACGAGAAGGTACGATTTGTAGTGCGAAGAAAATATGTATTCTTTGGAGATGAAGCTATTAGAGAATTGGTAGGTAAAATGACCGACAGATGTATCTACGGATTGTGACCGCTGCTAATTTTCGACAAGTTTGTTGAGAGGTTACCCTTGATAAATGAGCAATGCTTGAAGTACTGAGATTCGTTTCACAGGTCATTGTCAGGGTACACACATTGGCGAGGCCCACAAAAAAAAAAAATACGCTGTGGGGCTTGCCCCATAGTGAGGGGCCAGTAAGGTAAATAATGTCCTGTACGAAGGGCATTATCCAACGAAAGTCTTTCCACTTAAGAATAATCCCCACATATGAAGTCAATGTTTGATGAAAATTAAAATTAGATTTTTAGTAGTTTTAGATAAAAATTAATGAAATGTGTTATTAAAAAGTTGTGAATTCCATGATATGTGTAGTTAAAATCATAGTTATCAGATTAGACCCGTTCATCAACCCAAAAAAATCATTGGGTCATTGGATTGTGGTTCAATCGGTGGGTCATTGTTCGGTCGTAATTTTAATTAAAAGATTTTTTTTTTTTTTTTTTTTTTTTAAAATATGAAGGACAACAATCTTTCTAAATATATAATATATATGTATTATTTCACTATTGTAACAGAAGTTCAGAAGTAGCCATAATGGTTGTGAATGTGATATTTCACTTCAAATGCCAATGTTCGAATCTTTGCATTTCCATATTGAAGAAAATTTTTGCACCTTACTTTGTCGTAAAACCCCTCCGGTTCGACCATGATATTGGGCAGTTCAATCCATCTTCGACCAGTTTACTTGCTAAATGTACCAATTATAGCGATCGGACTGGATCACAATCTCGTTTGCCGGTTTCTAGGCTTGATTGGCCGGTCCGATTCGATTTTAATATCTAGCTTAAAATTAATTGTTGATTTTTAATAAAAATCTAGATTAAAAGTTCTATCAAACATGGACCAAATCATCTTCGGTGAAAATTCTGGGATTCATTGTTAAAACCAATGTTAGAAGTAATAGGCAATTCGCCTATCCATGTGTAATAATCAATCACAATTATGACTAATCAATAATTAAATAAATTTATTATTTATATAAGTTACAAGATCTGATCAATGAGATTTGATGAATCCATAAATGTGAACTAATTTATATTATCAATCTTAGTCGTCAAAATGAAGACGTAATAGGATTATAATCAACGGGATTTGATTTGAATATAGATGACATACACAAGACGTTGAACTAAATAAGAGTGCACAAGATGAAAGAAAAGAAAACATATAATATTATATTTATTACCAAACAGGTCCGTAGAATTGAAAGGTTTATAATTTTATTTATTTATTTTTTGCAAAATTTAAACATTCAATATAGTTAAACACTGCCACTCATGCAAAATATCACTCGGACTTGATCGGCTAGGGAATTAATAGCAAAGGAAGCAAGTTAATCAATTATCTTATTACTATTTTAATGTTTGATATAATACGAACCAATGTTAACAAAATTAGATCAGTCGATCGATCCAACTGGTAAACCCATGAATCGTTGCAAAATAGTTATTACTGTTTGATATAATATGAACCAATGTTTTCAAAATCAGATCAGATGGATCGATCCAACGGGAAACCCCATAAATCGTTGCAAAAATCGGTTCTATTGATACTTAAAATGATATATATATATACTCATAAAATGTGCAAAATCGTTTACTCACTTTCATAAAAACTGCGAATCCCACGTGAATTTAAAAATGTCGGCTGCATGGTTTCAACCCTTATTTTTTGTAATGAGTAAATGATTTTGTACAAATGTATGAGTACATATAGCATGGTCATACTTACAAACCATATATTTAAAAATCGGGTAAAAAAACCGGCCAAATAGTCAATCTAACCGTATAACCAGTCGACCTGCAAACGGTTTTGACAGTTTAACATTGATTTTTCTTATTAATTTTTTTTTTAAAACGACCTCTATAAAGGTCCAGCTTTAAGGCCCAACCGGTGCCCTTATCAAAATTTGAAACAGTGGCCAACCATTTTTATATCTTATTTCTCTTTGCATGGTTGCTCAACAAACCGATATGGGACTGGTATTTCTTATTTCTTTTAGTATTGTTGTGGGATTAAGGATTATATTAATTTGACAAGGTAAAATAGGCTTTTTTTTATTTGAATTTAAATTTGATTAGTTTTTTAATTCATTTTTTTTTTAATTTTCTCATTTATTTATATAATAATAAACTAAAATTCCATAAATTTTTTTAATCGACTCAACTATTAATACCTTTATCCATATTTGTTATCTCATTTTCTATTGATATTAGGAGTGGGACCTAATAAAAAGTTAAAAATTAATTGCATTCAAGTTTACAAGTGATTGTTATATCTATATATAAGTCATTTTGTAAAAAAATTAACATTTTATGTCAAATTTTATTATATATTTATATATTAATTATTTTATTTATTATTAGTGGTTCAGCCCCGGTCCAACTCCTCAGCCCTTTAGTTTTCTCGAGTCTTTGATCGGGTTGATTTTGAAAACATTGGTACGAACAATATCCTACCTTATTAAGGAGCATTATTATATCATCAATTTATGGACCATTTGGTATGAATATGATACTAGATTTTGTTGGAAAAATTTTGTGGTTGACTTTGGCACGAGTTTTGAGCGGGATCCGCTTGACTATTTTGGAAGATGAAAGTTGGTTTGTGTTCTCCTCCGTAAGTACATCGAAACCATATACTTACTTGCCAAAATTGATGCTCGAATGAATGAGAAATTGAGGCTCAAAGTGTATCACTTGAAATGAGTTTATGTTGGTGGGAAATGAAAAATGTGTCTCACATATGAAAAATATGAAAGCAAAAATCACTATATAAAGGATTGCACTTTAGAAATGTGTAATCAATGGAAGCATAGAGGCTCTCTCTACGTGCACGCGCGCAGGGGGTGAAAATCACGGACCGAAAATGGGTTTCGAACCTTGAACTCGTATGCGAGCGCGACTTGTACACATGAATGTTAGACTGGATTGACAAAAAAATTGGCCCCTCAGGCGGGCCTACGCTTTTGAATTTTTTTTTTTTTTTTTTTGCTTTCTAGAACTGACTTTTGATTTTTTGAAATTCCAAAATTTATTGTCCACTAACTTGTGATTATTGTCACCATTGAAGAGCCTATAAGTGACTCATTTTTCTCTTCCCTCAACACACAAAAATACAGGGTATTCATCTGCACACGAAGTTGTCCACTGTGTCTGTTTGTATACGAAATTACTTTTTGTCCTGGTCTTGTGGTGGTATTGTTCAGACGCTATATCAGTTCGTCGGAGTAGGATCTGCAGTTCTCGGAACCTGCTGGTTTTATCGTTATATCTTGGGAAACGGACTCTCGATTAAAGCTCAAGTACGTACGGTGAGGGGGCAAATTTGTTTTAAGGAAACTATGTGCTATACAGGCCTCGATTTGAGATTTCTTTTACTGCAATTTCAATAATTCGTTCTGTTGTTTACTATAATTGTCCATTCAGTAATTATGTATTTTGGTTGTAAAGATCTGTGAAACTTGTCCTATAAACTTAAAACACATTCTTACTTTGTTAAAGACAAGTTTCATTTGGTTTATTCAAAACTATTTCAAATTTGGTATCTTATTTCTAAATCCAATATCCAACTGAAAATACCGGATTTTTTTTCATAAACGCAACAAATATGGTATTGTAGCACTATACCGGATTTTATCATAGTTCGGTCGATCGATCGAGTGATTGACCAAAATACCCCTTTCGATTGACCATCACTCAACTGAACCTTCATGCAGCTTACTAAGTCAGAACCCTGCAGAGTTTCGGTCGACCGAAGTTGTTAAACTGGAAACTACAATTTTAAAATAGAGTTTCAGGAAATTTTCTTTTCCTTATATTATTGTTTTCAGAAACTAATTGTTTGTGTGTGTTTCATTTCAGAAATGACAACTGATTCCACCAACATGGATGTGTCCTAAGCTGTAGGTACTGAAATTGTGGCCGTGGGTTCTACTATGGTTGTAGGGCCTAGTTCTGATATGGCTCAGACTGTGGCTCAAGTGCCAAGTCGTGTTGTGAGCCAACATGTGGCTAATGTTCCCGTTAATCATGGAGAAAAAACCTGAGAAGTTCAATGGCTTGAATTTCAAGAGGTGGCAGCAGAAAATGTTGTTTTATCTGATCACCTTAAATCTTGCGAGATTCTTGACTGAAGTGTTCCAAAACTCCAAGAGGGTGAGGAAGATGTTCAAGCTGTTAGTGCACTTGATGCTTAGAAGCACTCGAACTTTCTGTGCCGAAATTATATTATGAATAGTTTAGCAGATTCGCTATACAACGTGTATTACACTGCGAAAACTGCTAAGGAGTTGTGGGAGTCTTTGGATCGGAAATATAAAACTGAGGATGTCGGGACTAAAAAGTTCATTGTCGGCAAATTCTTAGATTATAAGATGGTGGACTCCAAACTAATAATCAGTTAAGTTCAAGAACTCTATGTGATTCTTCATGAAATTCATGCCGAATGGGATGTTGTTGAGTGAGACTTTCCAAGTGGCTGCAATTATTGAAAAATTACCCACCGCGTGGAAAGATTTCAAGAACTATATGAAGCATAAACGAAAGGAATGAACGTCGAAGAATTGATTGTTAGACTTCGAATTGAAGAAGATAAAAAGGGTTCCGAGAAGAAGTGGTTCAATCCTAGTGTTGCTAAAACCAATGTTGTAGAGCATGGCCAAAATAGTTAGGCCTACAAAAATAGGACTGAGTGGTTCGGTGGCAAAGGGATCAAGTTTGGACCTAAGGGTGGAATCTCTAAAAAGAAATTCTAGGGAAAATGCTTCAATTGTGACAAAGTGGGTCATAAGTTTTCGGAGTGCAGATTACCAAAGAAGAAGAAAGAAGCAAATGTAGTTAACTACATTGCACATGATGTGTCGGAGATGAATCTCGCAGCAATCATTTCTGAAGTGAATATGGTGGGTTCTAACCCAAAGAAGTGGTGGATTGACACCGGAGCTACGAGGCATGTGTGCTCTGATAAAGAGCTTTTTACCGCCTTCAAAGCAGTTGAGAATGGAGAGAAGTTGTTCATGGGAAATTCAGCAACTTCTGAAATCAAGGGTCAAGAAAAGGTGGTTCTCAAGATGACTTTGAGAAAGGAGCTGACTCTTAACAATGTGCTGTATGTGCCGAAAATTCGCAAGAACCTTATGTCCAGGTCGCTTTTGAATAAGCATGGTTTTCGCATTGTATTTGAGTCCGACAAAGTTATTTTGTCGAAAAATGGAATGTTTGTCAGAAAAGATTATGTTTCCGATAGTATGTTTAAACTCAATTTAATTGTTGTTAAACCTAAAATGAATAAAGTAAACTCTTCTGCTTACTTGCTTGAGTCTTCCAATGTGTGACATGGTAGATTATGACATGTTAACTATGATACTTTACGAAAACTAGTTAACTTGAATTGCATACCAGCATTCTATACTGATTCCGAACATAAGTGCGAGACTTGTGTTGAGGCAAAATTGACAAGATCATCATTTAAGTCAATAGAACGAAATACAGAACCACTTGATTTAATTCATAGTGACATATGTGATTTAAAATTTGTACAAATGAGAGGTGGAAACAAGTATTTCATTACTTTTATTGACGATAGCACAAAATACTGCTATGTGTACTTGCTAAAAAGTAAGGATGAAGCGATAGAGAAATTCATTATCTACAAGACGGAAGTTGAAAATCAACTTAACAAGAAAATTAAGGTATTGAGAAGCGATCGAGGTGGTGAGTATTAAGCACTGTTTGCTGAATTTTATGCACAACACGGAATCATATATGAAACCACTGCATCGTTTTCACCACAACAAATGGGATCGCTGAAAGGAAAAATCGTACCTGAAAGAAAATGATGAATGTAATGCTAGTAAGTTCTGGGTTTCCTCAAAACATGTGGGGGGAGACTGTGTTATCAGCAAATTACCTTTTAAATAAGGTGCTCTGAAAGAAAATGAAAAAGACTCCTTTTGAGTTATGGAAAGGAAGAACGTCTTCTTATAAATACTTACGAGTGTTGGGATGCCTTGTTAAAGTGGCTGTCCCAACACTAAAGAAGGTGAAGATAGACCCGAAAACTGTAGATTGCATTTTCATTGGATATGCACAAAACAGTAGTGCTTATTGGTTTCTTGTGCATGAATCTAAAATCTCAGATATACACAAAAACACGATAATAGAATCAAGAAATGCCTCGTTCTTTGAACACGTATTTCCATACAGTTCCAAAGAAGAGGCAAACTCTTCTAAATGGACATACGAGACTATGACAGAAAATAGTCAAAATCGAGAACTAGAAGAGGAGGTTGAGGTTGAACCAATACGTAACAAAAGGGAAATGACAAAAAAGTCTTATGGTCCGATTTTCTGACCTATATGCTCGAAAGTGAACCTCAAAACTATCAAGAAGCTGTGAACTCCTTAGAAAGACCTCAATGGAAAGAAGCCATTAAAAGTGAAATAAATTTTATTTTACAAAATCATACATGGGAGCTAGTGGATCTTTCTCCTGGAAGTAAATCACTAGGCTACAAATGAATTTTCAAATGAAAAATGAAAACAGATGGAACTATTGAAAAATACAAGGCCAGATTAGTGATAAAAAGGTTACAGACAACGAGAAGGTCTTGATTACTTTGATACATATTCTCCAGTAACAAGAATAACATCTATTAAAATGATACTTGCGATTGTTGCTTTGCGAAATCTTGAAGTACATCAAATGAATGTTAAGATTGCCTTCTTGAATGGAGATTTAGTTGAAGAAATCTATATGGAACAACCCGAGGGGTTTTCATCTCTAGGACAAGAAAAGAAGGTCTGTAAATTAGTGAAGTCATTAAATGGCTTGAAACAAGCACTAAAACAATGACATGAAAAATATGATAGTGTCATGAAGGAGTGTAGATTTAAAATCAACGAGTGTGACAAATGTGTTTACGTTAAAGACACTGAAAATGATTATGTCATGTTATATCTTTACGTTGACAACATGCTTATTGTTGGTAGTGACAATAAGATGATTAAGTCCACTAAGAATATGTTAAATTCGATATTTGACATGAAAGATATAGGTTTGGCTGATGTTATATTGGGAGTTAAAATTTCTAGATCATCGGATGAGCTTGTTCTAAGTCAGTCATATTATTTGGACAAAATTCTAGAAAAGTTCAGTAAGGATGATACTGAAATGGCTAGAACACCGATAGATACAAGTAAACATCTATCCAAGAACAAATGTGAAAGTGTATCTCAAGTAAAATACTCGAGAATTATTAGAAGTCTGATGTACTTAATGAGTTGTACAAGATTAGACATAGCCTACGTAGTAAGTAAACTGAGTAGATATACTTTTAATCCAGGAGCTGATCACTGGAAATGAATAGTCAGAGTACTAAGATACTTGTGATATACTCGTAATTTTGGACTGCACTATACAAGATATCCAGCGGTCATTGCAGGATATAGTGATGCTAATTGGATATCCGATATGAAAGATTCAAAGTTCACGAGTGGATTTGTGTTCACATTAGCAGGTGTAGCTATATCATGGAAATTCTCTAAACAAACCTTGATAGCCAGATCTACTATGGAATCTGAGTTTATAGCTCTAGATAAAAATAGTGAAGAGGTTGAGTGGTTACGCAATTTCTTAGAGGATATTCCAAGATGGTCAAAACCTGTGCCAATAATTTTCATATATTGTGATAGTTAATTAGCTATTGGAAGGGCACAGAGCGACATGTACAATGGTAAGTTTAGACATATACGTCGTAGACATAATACCATTAGGCAACTACTCTCAACTGGAGTTATCACTATTGACTATGTAAGGTCAAATGATAACATTGCGGATCCGCTAGCCAAAGGTTAAATAGAGAGTTAGTTGAAAAATTAACGAAAGGAATGAGACTTCAGCCTTTTAATGGATAAGGTAGTACAAATCAAAACCCAACCTAATTGACTGGAGATCTCAAGATCTAGGTTCAAAGGGACAACTTAATTGTAAAGAGTTAATATAATAACTGTGGGGAATATGACCTCATATCCATTTTTGTAATGCAACAATGATGCCTGTAAGAAGGATAAGCATTAGGCTTTTAATGATTCTTATGTGTCGAAAATTAAGCCAAGTAATACGGATTACTTGAAATAAGAAATCACCTATGTGAGAGAGAAGTGGGGCCGCTTTTAAGGGAATTGTGTGGGGCACAATTTTTGTGAACTCTTACAGAACCAGGCGTATGTTCATGGCCAAAACGAACATAATAATGAAAACTGAAATGTGCTAGGAAGAATCCTGTGTGAAGTGTATCATCGTTTACATAAACGGATGAACAGTTCAAGGACATCGTGTCTACTGGCCAGCTAGTAAAGTAAATATGCTTTCACAATGGAAGGTTCAAAGGGTAACACCTACTTATGCTATGCAGGTTTCAATCGTTGAACTATATCACCAAGTCGTCATGTGTTACATTCATGAGTCGCTCCCAATTTTCATTCATGTGGGGAATTGTTGGAAAAACTGAGTTTTTGGCTGACTTTGGCACGAGTTTTGAGTGGGACCCACTTGACTATTTTAGAAGATGAAAGTTGGTTTGTGTTCTCCGTGAGTATATCTAAACCATATACTTGTCAAAATTGATGCTCGGGTGAATGAAAAATTGAGGCTCAAAGTGTGTCATTTGAAATGAGTTTATGTTGGTGGGAAATAAAAAATGTGGTTGTCCCACATAGGAAAAATATGAAAGCAAAAATCACTATATAAAGGATTGTACTTTAGAAGGGTGTGATCAAGTGAAGTATAGAGGCTTTCTCCACGTGCACGCGCAGGGATGTGCAAATCACGGACCGAAATGGGCTTCAAACCTTGAACTCGTATGCGAGCTCGACCTGCGCACACGAATGTCGGGCCAGATTGACCAAAAATTGGCCCCTTAGGTGGGCCTACGTTTTGAATTTATTTTTTGCTTTTTAGAACTAACTTTTGATTTTCTGAAACTCCAAAAGTTATTGCCCACTAATTTGTGATTATTGTCACCATTGAAGAGCCTATAAGTGACTCATTTTCCTCTTTCCTCAACACACGAAAATACAGGGTATTCATCTGCAAACAAAGTTGTCCACTGTGTTTGTCTGCATACGAAATTACTTTATGTTTGGGTCTTGTGGTGGTATTGTTCAGATGCTATATCAGTTCGCGGGAGTAGGATCTGCAGTTCTCGGAACCTGCTGGTTTTACCGTTGAATCTTGGGAAGCGGACGCTCGATTAAAACTCAAGCACATATGGTGAGGGAGCGAATTTGTTTTAAGGAAACTGTGTGCTATACAGACCTCGGTTTGAGATTTTTTTTACTGCAATTTCAATAATTCATTCTGTTATTTACTGCAATTGTCCATTCAATAATTATGTATTTTGGTTGTAAAAATCTGTGAAACTTGTCCTATAAATTTAAGGTGTTAGATGAGTTGGAGATCATCTACCTCAATTGCCCCAATCTTGTCTACGAGATCTGGCAACATGTTATTAGTTTTAAAAGTGCGAGATTTGTTAATAATAATTTGTGTGATTGTGAAATTTTTTAATTGAGTGGCAATAAATTATAGTTTTAGCAGTTTCATAGATGAAAGTAAAGTAAATTTTGATTTCATAATTCTAAATGTTCGAAAGCCAAGGGAAAATATATTCGCATCATATTTTTTAGAACTACATCGTAATTTAAATGTAGTGAAGGTCACTAACCTTTATTCACAGTCACATTTTTGTCCCAAACTTTTTTCACAGCTTTCTTATCCCAATTTTCTATTAATTAGTATGTTTTTGCCCACGATAATGATTTCTGTCTAAAAATTTTGTTAGCGAACTTTAAATAAAAAAAAATAAAAAAGTGAAATATAACCCTAGATAGTAAATATCTTCAAATCCAAATTCAATTCCACAAGAATATTCGACAAATATAGTTCTAAATCACTTCAAATTTATTTTCTTTTTGGTAAAAAAATAAAATAAAAATTATGGCTAGATATATTCATGGTTTTTAATAACTAAATTACATTTAATTGCATGAAATGTTCATAACCTTTACATATTCTCATATTTATGTCTCATACCTTTTTTATTGCACTCTTATTCTTAAATCAACATAATTGTTACTGATAATGAATTTTCTCCAAAATTTTCTGTTTGTAAAAAATATATGGTGCGAATATAACACCCAGGGAGCCTGTGGGTCGGCGCCCCCTCTTGTGGAAATAGGGTCGGTCATTGTTTCTCTTTCCTAATGTTAATTAATGTCATGATTTGATGTTTGACTTGTGTAACAAAAATCTATGAATATATGTAATATACAATGGATAATAGAAGTGTTAACCAAAAAATAAAAAAATAAATATTATTTGATATTATAATTTTTGAAATAATATTTTTTTAGAGAATGTGTAGTTGAAAAAGAATGAAAAGTTTTGGTTTATATGTAATATTATTTTATTGAAAAATGTATTGTTAAATAGAAATTTGATTGGGCTCAAACGGGGGTTTCATTATCTTTCCATCAGGTGCTAATCGTAAATACTGATAGGTCAACTATTGAACTAGAATGTGAAGATCAATAGTTAAAATGTTGAACTCGACATTTAGCCTCTGTTTTATTCCTATTTTTTCCAAAATTCAATTTTATGTATCTTTTTTTCAACCACACATTTTTTAATAAAATAATATTACACGTAAACTCAAAACCTTTTCTTAATTTTTAACCACACATTCTCCATCAATCAACTATTCAAAATGCATCATTTCTCCCAAAATGGGAATCAAACAGGGCCTTAATAAATGTTAGGAAAGGTATTTAAAGTGTCAGTCTCATCAGTTTGCTACAGTTTGGTATAATTTATTCGTAAGTGTCCCTTGCATGATATTCAAACCCGATATATGAATTGTGTTAAATGCTTATCATTCATATCTCAAGTTTGTCCCTCAGAAGGTGTGGGGTCAAACTCAAGTTCATCTAATTGGTCAACTGCATTTTTGGATTCTTGAACTTTTTAAAGTTCTAATTTGGTCCCATTGTCCCCACATAGAATAAACTCTTTCTTTAGAAATACGGCATGTTTTGAGACGAACACCTTCTTCTCAATGAGATTATATAATTAATATTCAATTACTTCTTTTGGGTATCTCAAAAATATGTATTTATCATATTTAGTCTCAAACTTATCTGATTTAGTGCACTTCACATAAACGTCACAAACTTTATTATGAGACAAGTTATGTCTTCAGCCTTTCCATGATTTGTATGAATTTTTATCAACCGACTTAGATGAGACATGATTTAGTGTATTGCATGTGACAATCAGTGCACGACCCCAAAATGATTTTGGGAGGTTTGCATGGCTCATCGTGGATCGCACCATATCAAATAGTATACAATTCTTCCGTTCAGATACACTATTATATTGCGGCGTATGTAGCAGAATCCACTGCGAGAAAATCACATTTTCTTTTAAATAATCTACAAATTCACCTTTAACATATTCTCTACCTCTATCAAATCTTAGTGCGAGAATATCTTTACCTAATTGTTTATCTACTTCTGACTTGAATCTCTTGAACTTTCAAAGAGCTTCATGCTTGAATTTTATTAAGTATATATGATTATTTTTTTAAATAATTATCAATAAATGTGATGGAATAAGCTAAACGTCATCTAGCATTAATTGACATAGGTCCACATACATCATTATATATTAGGTCCAGTAATTGTACGGCTCTTTCTCATTTTCATGTAAAAGAAAATTTGGTCATCTTGTCTAACATACATAATTTGCATTGATCTAATGATTCAAAATCATTTTACCCCAAATATCCATCTCCATGAAATTTGGAATTACATTTTTATTTATATGACTATGTAGGTAATATTTAGGTAATCACTTTTATATCTTTTAATTTCTATACTCATTATAGAATACTTAGTATTTAGAATATAAATGTCATTTCGTAATTCATCATAATTATTAAGATCTTATCAAAATAAAATGAACAACAACCAACCTTAATACTAAAATAATTCACGTCTAAACCTGAAATTTAAATAACGTTCTTGGTAATGGTGAGAAAAAAAAGAATAACATTTCTTTAATTATAATACTAAACTTAAAGGCCATGATAAAAAGTATGTCCTTACAGGCAATGTATCAATCTTTGCTCATTTTCAACATGAAGGTTTTGCAGTGGTCTATTTCTATTTAGTTTCTGCATATTTATACAAATATAAAATCTATATCCGGTATCAAATACCCAAGAAGCTAATGAGCAGATATATTAAACCTCAATGATAAGATGCCTGAAGTGAAAGTTTCACAAGACTTCTTTCCTTTCAAGCTCTGAGAAGTATGACTTGCAGTTCCACTTTCAATGACCTATCATTCCAAGATGATTACATGGGTCATTATATTTGGTGTTGTTCTTCTTCGCTTTGACTTTCTAAGCCATCTTGGATGCCTTTCTAAAGCCTTAGTTAGACTTTCTCTTAGTGCTCTGAGAAGAATCAATGGCCAAAACATGCCCACTACAAACTTTGATGTTGGACGCAACAGTCTCAGACATGTTTAGCAACTCAGTGAGTATGCACTTGAGCTTATTCGTTAAATTTA
The DNA here is from genome assembly GCA_019395295.1 of Osmanthus fragrans. Classification (NCBI taxonomy): domain Eukaryota; kingdom Viridiplantae; phylum Streptophyta; class Magnoliopsida; order Lamiales; family Oleaceae; genus Osmanthus; species Osmanthus fragrans. Next base: position 17,289,627 of record CM033343.1, on the reverse strand, counting down.
TAATACAATGTGAATAGCTCTCTGTCAGAGATTGCTGAACCAAGTCAATACTTATTTCATGGTCCATAACTAAACGTAATTGAGACAAATTCTCAGTATTGTCAACCGTCTTCCCTACTTGAGCACTAATTGAAGACCCTTCTGTCATTTTGCATTTTATAGTTGCTAGAAAATCTCATATATTTTCACACGCGATTGCTCATCATTCAACTCTTTGAGATGAAAATTCATTTGTTAGCATCTATAACATCATGTTGATTTTGTAACTTAGGCGACATAACTGCAAACATCACGTATGAGTAGCATTATCCTCATCACTATTTTTATTGTAGTAGCAATCTCTTCCTTAGTTGAATCATGAATAGGTGTCTTTTGAAAGGATTATTTAAGGACATAACTAATTTTCTTATACTCGAGAACAATTCTTAGATTACGGTACCAATAAAAAAAATTGGCTTGGTGGTTTGGATTTATTATGCTTCTCAAATACACGTGGTAACATATGATTCAATAAATATAAATGGTGAAAAGTAAAATAATAATATATAAAATGCATCGATTAATTTAACATGTAACAAAAACAATGCTAAAATTACTACTTGAATATCTAATATTGTTGAACACTCTGTTGGTGTACAATTGGAAAATTATGAAACAATTAAGGAAATTTGGGATCATTTAGCAAAGTTTACACAGTCTAATTTTACAGAAGAATACCAATTGAAAGATGATATTTGGGCACTAGAGCAGAAAAATATGAGTATTCAAGAATTTTACTCTGCAATGATCAACATTTGCAATTAGTTGGCAGTTATAGGAGATGATGAACTTCGCGCTTATAAACCATATATTAAGTGATAGTATTTGGTTTAATTTTTTTTTATTGCTACGTGATGATTTGAGGGATTCTGTAGATCAATCTAGCATCATAATCCACTTTCTTCTATTGATTTTGTTGTGAGTGAACTTTTTAGCTGATAAAATACGTTTGAAGTCAAAATATCTCTCTCTATATTTACTATTTTGATTTTGGCAGTCCTTCATCGACCACCTAGACAGAATCAAACCATATCTTATTTGTGAGTTGTCAGTGATAAATGCATCTTTTGCAAGTAGAAGGGACATTAGAAGGCTTAGTGTCCTAAGTAGTTGTAGAAACAACAACCTCAATAGAGTCAATAGTTGCCCACAATAGTGGGAATACAAATTTGGGAGGTCAATCACCACAGCTACTTATAGGCCCAATACAAACATAGCTACAACTATTCCTTCTTTTGACTCATATAGTATTGGAACTCTGCATTCTTCTGGTCAACTTTAGCTTATATCACCAAGAAATTTCAGAAGTTTCTTGCCACACAACCTCATGCTATGTCTACCTCTTCACATGTAGGTTTGTCATTCTAGAATCTTTCAGGTACTTCTTCCTCTCTATGAGTTTTAGATTCAAGTGCTTCTAATCACATGTCACCTGATTCGACATCCTTTGTTTCTGTGTGTCCTTCTAAGTCATTTGTGTTTATCATAACAACTGATGGAACTCTAATGCCTTTGACAAGTGTTGGTTCTGTTAGCACACATAGTTTATCGATTTCAAATGTTTACTACATCTCTACTCTTTCTATGAATATTGTCTTTGTTGGTCAATTACGTGTTTTTGGATACTTCGTTCCATTATTTTTACTATTAACCATGTATAAGATCCTCGATCTCAGAAGTTGATTGTGAAATGTTGTAGACATGGGGGAGTTATATGTTTTGGACAATCTGATAAGACCGATGTTGCAGCTACTGATGTTAATTTGTCATCTTTTTTATTGAATCCTTCTTTCTCTAGTTTTAATTTGTGGCATTCTTATTTTGGTCGTATTTCTATTAGATATTTGAAATATTTAATTTCTAAAGGAGCTTTTGGGAAATTTACAAACTCATAATAATTTTTATAGCAGTGGTTGCAAACTTTCAAAATTCTCTACTTTACCTTTTAATCAAAGTTCATTATTCTTCTATTGCATCATTTAATATTGTTCATTTTGATGTATAGAGACATGCTCCTGTTGCTACAAAGGGAGGGTTCAGATATTATATTTCTTTTATTGATGATTACAATCATTATTATTATGTTCATCCTATGAAACGTCATTCTAATTTTTTGTTAAGCTATAAATCTTTTAGATAACTTGTCAAAGCTCAAAACTATGTTGTAACTAAGTACTTAATATATGATTTAGGTGGGGAGTATACTTCTACTGGATTCTCTGAATTTCTTATTTTGTAGGGAACCGTAAATTAAACCTCTTGTAATGATACCCCACAATAGAATGTTGTTGCTGAAAGAAAGCATAGCCATATAGTTGAAAATGTTTGTTCTCTTCATTGTCTACTAGAGTTCCTAGTGAATTATGGGATAAACAATCATTATTGTTCATTTAATCAATAAATTCAATTGTCTCACACTTCTTATTTGCCGCTCTTTGAAACATTGTATGGGTATCCACGTGATTATTCTTTCTTGAAAGTTTTTTGTTGTACTAGTTTTGTTCTTCGTCTTGAAGTAGAGCGTAAAAAGTTGACTTCTTGCTCTGCCATTATGTATTTTTAATATATGGAGAGGGACAAAAAGGTTATCAGTGTTTTGATCCTGTTAGCCAAGAATTGTATGTATCTTGTCATGTTGTGTTCCTTGAACATATTTAGTTCTTTTCTATTCTTGATAATTCTCATAACATGACTTAGTCTAAACTCATTTGAATTGACACATTCTTTGATGGCACAGATAGTCTACCCTTTCATATCCCATGTATTATAAATACTCAATGCACTACATGTACAAATGCAACAAATTAGGATGTCATTAATGTTCCTTCTCTATCTCTGGCTTCAAAAGTATCTCATGTGATTGTAGATAATCCTCTATTTGTTATCCTTAGCATTCTCGTAATTCCACTATTCAAAAAATATTTGAGCATTTTTCCTATAAAAAAAACCGTTCTTGATCCTCTTTTGCAACCACTATGGCCGAGGAAATCTTTGCATTATATAAGATTGATACTTGAGATTTGGTTTCCTTACCACCTAGTAAATGTGTTGTTGGTTTTCATTAGGTTTATAAGATCAAAACTGAATTTTATGACTCAGTTGAACTATGTAAAGCTTAATTAGTTGCTAAGAGCAACTCCAAGATGCTCTCTATTTTTAAAGAGTATATTCTACAATTTAAAGAGTATCTACAAATTTAAAGATTAAAAATTTTAAAATGCTCCAATAGCCTCTTTATTTTTAACCTTTAATTTTATCATTCCCAATATGTATTTTTTGTTTTTTTTCATTCTTTTTTTTTACTATATTCCCTCCAATAATTATATCATTCTTCAAATATATTTATTTAATTAAGTTAATAAACTATGCATTGAAAGTTGGAATCTTTGAAGCATTAAATTACAAAGAGGTGAGTTTGACTCTCTAAATTTGGAGAGCCAAACTCACTCTCTATTTTAAAATGTTAAATTGAACAGTCTCTTGGAGTAAAATTTTAAAGATTGACTCTTTAAAATAGAGAGCATTCAACTTTTAAAGACTTACTTTTAAAGAGTCTTTTGGAGATACTGTAAGGGAGTTACTCAGGAGTATGATACGGATTATGAGTAGATATTTGCTTCTATTGCAAAGATGACTACCATTTGTACACTTATTATCAATGCCTCTATTCGTCGATGGAGTATCTCTCAGTGAATGTTAAAAATACCTTATTGAATGGGAATCTTCAAGATGACATTTATATGGTACTCCCTCCTAGTGTTACTTATAACCATGGAGATGTTTGCAAACTTAAAATGCACTTTATGATCTCAAATAGGCACTTTGTGATTGGCTTGAAATGTTTTCTATTGTTATTGCCTTTCTTGTTTATTCATCCATTCGTTATGATTTTCTTTATTTGTTAAATGTATGTCAGCAGGTCGCATTATTCATTCTTTATTTTTGATGACATGATTACTGGTGATAATATTGATGAGATTGTTGTCCTGAAGTCAAAAGTAGCTCATCAATTTGAAATGAAGGACTTGGACACTCTGTGTTACATATTAGGTATAGATATTTGCTTATTCTCCTAAAGGTTGTCTTCTGTCTCAGTCTAAGTTTGTTGCAGACGTCATTGAGTATGTTCATCTTAGTAATACTTAGATTGTCGATACTCTTCTTGATACCAACGGAACGTATTTACGTTTTGATGGTATAACTTTGACAAACATTGCTTTATATCATACTCCCTCCGTCCCAAATATATATAGGTCTGTTTGATTTTTCACACGGATTAAGAAAACATAATTAATGTTATTGAAAAAGTAATTTTTGCCAAGAATTTTCTTAGTTTACCCCAATTTAATTTTTAGCAACTAATAGTAAATTATTGTTGGAAGTAGTAAAAAAATTAAATGATTTAATTTTCAATTCTTACATTTATAAATTATTTTGATGAGATTTATTAGAACCATAAATTAAGTGGAGAATATTGATTTTAACTATGCAAAGTAAATAAGGGCATATTAGTAAAGTAACAAATCAAAATATTCTAAATTTAGAAACCAACCTATATATTTGGGACAAACGAAAAAAGAAACTCAGCCTATATATTTGGGATGGAGGTAGTACTATTTTTGGTTGTTTATTATATCTCACTATTACTCATCCAAATATTGCCTGTGTTGTCCATCATTTTAGTCAGTTTGTCGCATCTCTTACTACAATTCATTGGGTTACTGTTATTCGTATTTTTTGCTATCTTCATGGCACTTGCTTTCAACTTTATTTTTGTCGACCTCATCTTTAGAGCTATGTACATACTCTTGTGCTCATTGGACTAGTAGTCCAACTAATCTGAAATCCAACACTAGTTTCTACATTGTGATTCTCTTAACTCTTGAGTACGAAGCAAGTTGTTTCCCGATCTTCTACTGATGCTGGGTATCGTGCTATGGCATCCACTACAATTGAAATTATTGGTTGTGTTGGTTACTTGCAGATATGTGTGTTATTCTTGTCAAATCGACTACTACGTATTGTGATAATAAGAGTGCTTTCAGATATCTCACAACTTTGTGTTCCATAAGCGGACGAATATATTGAAATTGATTGTCATCTCATTCGCCACCACCTTGTGCATGGCACTATTACTCTACCTTTAGTTCCTTATTCGATGCAACTAGCTGATTTTTTAACGAAATTGCATCATGTTCGACTTCTTTGTTTTTTTTATTAACAAACTCTAGCTACTTCTTGTTGCATCGTTAGTTTGAAATGGGATGTTAGCATAATTAGTTTATATTATTTGTATTTGTGTTGTTTGTATTTATGTTATTTTATATTGGTAAAAGATAGAATGGTAGTTTTACTTGTTTGGTTATGGTAGTATAGTCATTTTGCCATTAGACTATTTAAGCTCTTGTATTCACCCTTTTGTAGAATATTGCTCATTTTGGTGATTGGAACCCTAGACTCCCTTTAGCTATCTTCTCTTCCATCTTGCTTACAATCCCAAAATCTACCCATGGAAATTTAGTTGCACTTGAAATTGGAACGTGTGTGAGGCCCCTGGAGAGCCAAACCACAAAGTAATAGAAAACTTGATATGTCTTTGAAAAGTTGCCAGAATTTTGATACTGCAGACCTTGAAAGCACTTAACGTTGGTAGCATGAAAATGAACATGTTATGAAATTAACCGAAAGATTATGACAATAATGAAATAAAAAATCAAACAATGAACACCAAGATTTAAATGAAAAACTCAAGACAGGAAAAATCACTGATAGATGAGGATTATAATCAATAGCAATATGTGTTTACAACAAGATCTCAATGCACTCAACTAAGATCTAAGGCTCTCAATATGTTGTATATCTATTGTTCTCAGTTATGGAGATAATACACATGGAATTGTATACATATGAAACTCTAAAATCAAGTTGTAGATGAACAGGAGTCCTAAATGCGTTAAAACGCAAAACCTCGAGAAACACTGTGGCTCGAGTGACAAGCAAGTGATAGCTCCCTGTTCTAATCGCTCAAGCATCCAGCTAGCGAGAAGTTAGCGAAAAAGCGATAATGATTTGTCCCGGTCCATTATTCTAATCTCTCCTAAATCACTTCAAATACAACTCCAAACTTCATTAGAATTTGGGTCACAATACAACAAATTTCTACTTTGAGCCAAATCGCACTGCAAGGAACTCCGAGTAAACACCACTCCACATTTTCCAAACAAGTCCCAATGGACTTAATCAATGACAAACACCAACTAAATCCAAGCAATGCTCAAACTTAACAATAGACAATGGTTTTGCCGTCATGTCAGCAAGATTATCCTTAGTATCAACATTGTTCTCTACAATATCACCACGAGAAATCACTTCACGCACAAAATGGTACTTTACATCAATGTACTTAGTCCTCTCATGAAACATTTGATCCTTAATAAAAAAAATGGCACTCTCACTGTCACAAAATAATGTAAAAATCTGCAAGTCTTCACTGATTTCGCCAATTAATCCCCTTACCACATAGCTTCCTTACATGCCTCTGTAATTGCTATGTATTCTGACTCTGTTGTAGACAAAGCTACTATATTTTGCAAAGTAGCTTTCAAGCTGATAGCACAGCCTCTAAGAGTAAACACATACCCTGTGAGTTATCTCATTTTATCAAAATTCCCTACATAATCTGAATCCACGTACACATTGACTCCATTTGAATTTCTTTCAAAATACAATTAAGCATTAGTTGAGCCTTTTAAGTATCAGAATATCCACTGCTCTGCTTTCCAATCTTCCTTGTTAGGATTTGCCATGTATCTACTAATTGTACTAGTCGCATGTGCCAAATCTGGTCCTGTACAAACCGTAGTATACATCAACGAACCAACTGTACTGGAATAAGAAACCCGAGACATGTAATCAATGTCTTTATATGATTGATGATACAATCCAACTGATAATTTAAAGTGGGCAGCCAAGATAGTACTGACAGTTTTAGCATTCAGTATATTGAGCCTTTGAATCACCTTTTCAATGTACCCCTTCTGATTCAAATACAATCTGTCTACCTTTTTATCTCTCAAGATTTTCATACCATGAATTTTCTTTGCTGCACCCAAATCCTTCATATCAAACTCCTTACTAAGTTGAGTTTTCACATTTCTGACATCTGTTTTATCCTTGGCTACAATGAGCATGTCATCAACATATAATAGCAATATATGTTATCGATCTATCATCTCCATTTTTGAAGTATACACAACTGTGAATTGAACTATATTTTACAATCGACAAGAACACATCTGTGAAGTCAATACTTAGAATCTGACTGTAACTTTTGGCTACCAATATGACCTTATACTTCCCATCTTCAATTCCTGATATCTCTTTTTTCCTTTTGAACACCCATTTGCAACGACCAACCCTATTATCTTTAGGTAGTTTCACCAAGTCCCAAGTACAATTTTTATTTAGAGACTCCATCACCTCCTGCATAGTAATAAACCATCTGCTAGAATCAATACAACTGACTGCCTCTGAATTATAACATGTTCTTTAGTAGAATCAATTTTTTCAGGCACATTCAAAGCATATGCAACCAAGTCCACTTCTCCATACTTTTGTGGAGGTTTAATCTATCTGCAAGGTCTATCATTTGCAATAAAATACTGTGGTGTTGTAGGCAAAGTATTATTGTTTGAAAATTCCGAATTAGTCTGCTCTGAACCCTCTAAATGTTCTCCTAGATCAATTTCCAACTCCACCTGAGTTGAAATATTCTGTTCTTCAATTTTATCAGAATTCTTACAAGGCGAACCATGAACCATAACGAGTTCGTCAAACTTTACATCCCTACTAATCACCACTTTCCATTCCTCCAGACACCACAGTTTATATCCCTTCACACCTAATTTAAACCCAAGAAAGACACTTTCTAGACCTAGGCTCCAACTTCTCATTATTCACATAAGCATAAGCGTACCCAAAAATCTTCAAATCAATATAACAAGAAGGTTTACCAGACCATACCTCTTCTGGTGTCTTTTTTCCAATGGCTATTGAGTGTGAGCGATTAATCAAAAAAAAGATGTGGTAGCAGCTTCAGCCCAAAAATTCTCAGGCATACCAATATTTGAAAGCATAAACCGAACCTTTTCCATCAAGGTTCTATTCATCTGTCCTGTCACACCATTTTGTTGAGGAGTTCTAGGCACTATCAAGTGTCTAAAGATGCCTTCAGCCCTACTGAAACTATTGAATTCTTTTGAACAAAACTCCAACCCATTATATGTGTGTAGACGTTTAATCTGCTTTCCAGTCTGCTTTTCAATCATTGTTTTTCATTCTTTGAAGGTACTAAACACATCATTCTTCTATTTCAAGAAAAATATCCGAACTTTCCTAGAGAAGTCATCAATTACTGTCAACAAGTAATAAACATCTCTTCTTATAGGTACCCTGGCTCGTCTCCAAAGATCTGAATGAATTTATTCAAGCGTTTCCTTCATGTTGTGTCTGTTAGTAGTGAATTTGACTCTTTTATATTTCCCAAAGAAACAATACTCACAAAATTTAATTTATTGGTCTTCTCCCCATCAAGAAGCCCCATTCTACTTAATTATGTCCTTCCATTTTCACTCATATGTCCAAGACGCATATGACAAAGTTTTGTAACTTTCTCATCAGTTAAAGAAGTAGTGATAGCTGCCACATCCCCTATAACTGTGGAACCCTGCAAAATAAACAATTGCATAGAGTTTTTATGTCCCTTCATGACAACAAGAGCTCCCTAATTCACCTTCAAAAATCCATCTTCACCAGTGTGTTAATGTCCCTTTGAGTCAAGTGTACTCAAAGATATGAGATTTCCTTCAATTCTAGAACATGCCTGATATCAATAAGTGTTCTGATAACACCATCAAATATTTTTATTCTGACCGTACCAACTCCAACAATTTTGCAAGGGCATTATTTTTCATAATCTGCACCTCTCGAAACTCTTTCATATGTTGTAAACCAGTCCCTATTGGGACACATATGGAAAGTACATGCCAGGTCAAAGACCCATTCCTCACAATGTTTGGAACCCAAGTCAGAAATCACAAGAAGTTCTTCTTAACGTTGCTCATCTTTTACATCAGTTTTCGTTGTGTTAATAGGTTGCTTTCATCTTTCATTAGTACCCACAACCTTATTCCTATTTTTCAATGAATGACAATCAGCTTTGATATGTCCATTTTTCTTACAATAATGACACACATTTTCTACATGTCTAGATTTCGACGTACCCCTCACATTTCTACTAGAACTCTTATCCTGATTTCTCCAACGAACAACCAAGCCTTCCACCTTATTTCTAGATCCTCTAGCAAGATGCATCATCTTCTCCTTAGACATTAATGCATCATAGACATCTTCCACGGTGAGAGTATCACGACTATAGAGAATAATATCTCTAAAAGTTACATATAATGGCGGCAAAGAACCCAACAACATTAACGCCAAGTCTTCCTCATCATACTTAACCTTCAATGTATCCAAATCAACCACTATTTCTTTGAACATAGTTAAGTGATCATCCAATGATGCCCCGTCAGACAATCGGTGAGAATACAAACGTTGTTTCAAGTGTAGCTTGTTGGTCAAGCTCTTTGTCATACAAAGCTGCAACAACTTCAACCACAATGCATCGGCAGTTTTCTCCTTAAAAATACTTGAAAGTTTTGATTTGATAAATGAAGATGAATTTGAGATTGGGCTTTTGGATCCCAACGCTGCTTTTCCTCCGGCGTCTAGATTGTAGGCATTCTATCAAAGCCAAGCAAGGCTTCTTCCAACTCCATCTGTGAGAGGACTACTCACATCTTCACTTGCCATAGAGTAAACCTCATATTACGATCCAATAACGAAAGATCATATTTCATCATTGCCATGCAAAATAATCAAACATTCGCTCTGATACCACTTGTTATGAAATTGACCAAAAGATTATGACAACAATGAAATAAATAATCAAACAATGAACACCAAGATTTAAGTGAAAAACTCAAGACCGAAAAACCACTAGTAAAGGAGGATAATTTAACTATAATCAATAGCAATATGTGTTTATAATAAGATCTCAATGCATTCAACTAAAATCTAATGCTTTCAATATATTGTTCTCAATTATGAAGATAATACACGCCGAATTGTGTGTAAGAGTCCAAAATACATTAAAACGCGAAAACTCGGGAAACGCCGTCGCTCGAGTGAGAAGCAAGCAACAGGCTAGCAAGAAGCTAGAGATAAAGTGATGATGATTTATCCCGGTCCATAATTCTGGTCTCTCCTAAATCACTTCAAGTACAACTCCAAACTTCACTAGAATTTAGGTCACAATACAACAAAACATTTAATTTGTTCAGAAGTTCTACAAGTCTAAATGACATATTGGAATTTGATGAGAACCCACAAAAACATAAAACCAGAAACTACTGAAAGTTTCACCACTAGTTATAAGTCCTTGAATGCAGCTGTAGTGAGTCCCTTCCATGTATCGGGGTATCAACCTTCGAAGATGTATACAAATTCTCGAATGATCGAAAACCACGAAGATATGCAGAGCGCTCCCATGGCCCCGTAAATTTCCCAATTCAGTTTGTAAACAAAAACCTAAGACAAATGAATGTGGATTACAAATTCTATAACGGATAGCCATGCAATTACCATGTTCTTTTGTTGTGCTTGTAGATATATTTGGATCATTACAGTAAAAATGAGACTGTAAACAAACCACAGAGAAACATGTTCAACAGATATGATATCATCTTCCTCCCCAAGCAGTCTAAAGATTGGTTTTACGAAGATAAAAAAAAGAAGTAGGATTGTTAATGTGATAAGATCCACAAGCCATGATCTTTGCAAGAAAATGCCCATCATATGGTACTGTTTTGCTCCAAATACTTGCCTGTAGAGAGTTTTAGTTGCACTTGACATTCCTATCTACAGAAATAAGTACTACATAAAGTAAATGAAGATGAACAAGATTAAATGATTAAAAAAATTCAATTTGAAACCTTGTGCTCTAGTCTAGTCTATTTCACCATTTAGAGTGATTAAGATTTTGGTGGTAAAAAGCAGATCAAACAATTTTTATTGATGAAATAAATACAATCAAAGATCAAATGTAAATACAATCAACAAATCATCCCACCTAACTAAGAGTTTCACCTCCTAAATTCACTAGTCTAGATGCTTCAACTACAACAAGAAGGAAAATAGCTATTTGAAATGGAAATTTTTAATTGCATGCCTCCTTCTACAAATGAGGGGATATTTATAGATTTTCCTCCAAACGTTGGGGTAATTTGATAATTTTGGAGAGGGTGATAGGTGGTGACTCCTTAGTGGTCACCTTGTAACTAATTCGGTTAGGCAACCACGCTTTACTCACTTTGCTCACGTGCTCCTGTTGACAGCTTGTAGGTAACTTGAGTATGGTTGATGGTCCGTCAATTTTATGTAAGCCTTTGTTTCTTTAGTTTTACTAGTATTTAACTTGGTTCGTGTAGTGGTGGCAAAATGGGTGGGCCGGCCCGGCCCGGACCGCGAATCTTTCGACTCGGACTTGCCCGTGGACGCAAAGCCCGTATTATCCGGGCTTACGGACCGGTCCGGCCCGGACCGTCAGAAAAACCAAGCGGTCCGACCCGGACCGCAACTTTTTTTTTTTTTTTTAATTTTTTTCAAAGATTATCACTTAAAAAATAAATTGTAAAAAAAAAAAAAAAATTTTTTTTTAAAAATATAGGCCCGCATTAACCGCGGGCCGGTTTCCCCAAACTCGGCCCGGACCGCTGAATAAAATTTTCGACCCGTGAATCGGCCCGCTCGGTTCACGGGTCGGTTAGCGGGCCGAGTCGCCTCCGAGCGGGCCTGGAGCGGTCCGCCCATCTTGACACCACTAGGTTCGTGGATTGGCCCTTCAAAGGCTAACAAATGGTCACCCACGTTCAATTTTATTATTTATGCTAAATTAAGACTTTTTTCAATTTTACCATTCTGAAATCGGGAACTCCCTTGGTGGGTTGTCTTGAATGTCGTATTTTGCAATTAATGCGCGGGGCAAGTGGAATGTTGCTAACATCGGTGGAGTCTTTCACTGTTGACTTGTGCATGGTTCCAAGAGACACTTTTTATCTATTCCCACCTGTATACATTATATTCTTAACCGTTCATCACGTGTCCTTTCATATTCAACGGTCAAGATTGCATGTTGTTTTAGATAAACAAGTCTCTTGGGATTCTTAGGATGTGATATATGTGTATGTGTGTGTGTGTACGCACACACACGTGCTATGCTATGTTGTTATTTATTTTTATTCTTCTTGACCATAGAATATGTTTAATACTTTGTCTGTTGTTGATTTCGGAGAAAAATTCTTATCCCTAATGGATTTTCTCTTTGTATCATCATCATTTTTCCATCTTCCTTCAATTCCACTATATTCTCCTGAGGGATTATTTTTTAATCTTAGATCATTAACTTATATGACCAGATAGAGTTCCAAAATTGCCCTAACTTTCCATTTGCCATTATGCAATTGCATGTCTGCAATTCTGATTTCGTTGCATGTATCTCAAAAGTTAGGATGGGAACATAGGATTCTTAGATCCATCTAGACCTTTGGGAGCTATGAATGTATCCATAAAGTTTCTATGTTGTTCCTTACTAGTTTCTTACATCTTTTTCAAATATGCATTTGTGAGGAGTCACTATGCAAGGCATAGTTCTAGATATTATGATAAACTCTCATGCATTTCCATCTCAACAAACTCCTAGTGAATTTCTGGAGAATGCTTCCGGTAAAGGGATTTGAATTTATTCTCCATCTCTTTCTCATCCTTTAACTCTAGAAACCTTTATGGAAATAAGGGTTGTGCAAGGTGATTGAATTCGTGGACATGCCTTCCGTAATAGCTTTCACTTCGCATAATGAGCCTTGTGACTAGAAGTTCTTACCTTACATATCAAGCCTTTTAGCTATGTATAGCTTGAGAGTATTACTTATTTTGCAGCTTTCCTTTTAATAAATAAAAGACTTTATTTTGCTACACTCTTGCTTCGCAAATGTTTGTTCAAATTTGCTTTCGATTTGCACAGTAGATTTTAAATCAACTCGGATGGCTTCGCATTACAGAAAAGAACTTTCATGATCAACTTTATTGAGTTTGCTAGAAGTGATTCTTATTTTACTGATAATATTTTCTTAAATACATGTCATTTCAAGGATGCTTAAGATATTCACCATCTTTTCTTGTGAGCTTATATGTTCCAACTCCTACAACTTCGATTACAATATATGGTCCTTCCTACTTTTGACGAAGCGAACTGGTTCTTGTTTATTTATCAACGATGAGCACTTTCTTTAGGTTCAAATCCCTCATTTTGAAGCTTTTCTTGCAAACCCTTGAGTTGAAATATATTTTCATCCTTTTCTGGTATGCTGCAAGCTTGAGTTAAAAATCATCTCTTTTCTTCTAAGAGGTCTAGGCTCGCATTCTTGGATTCTTCATTTTATTCTTCGTCATACCCTATTTTTCTTATTGAACTTATACCCACTTCTACTGTTACCATAGCCTTCATTCTATAAGCTAGGGAAAGAAGGTTTCGCCAATGTCCATAAGTTTTGTGGTGGATCGATATGCCCATAAGATTTGTGGTAACTCGTCCGCCCATAATCTCTTCTCCACACATAGCTTTATTTTCAAGATGTTCTTCAATGTTTTATTGACAGTTTCCACTTGCCCATGGCTTAAGGATAATATGAAGTGAAAAATGTCTGTGAATACCCAATTCATTGCACATTACTTTCAGTTTCTTCCCTTGAAATTGTATTTCGTTATCTGAAATTATTAAGTTGGGTACTCCTAATCTGCATAAAATGTTCTTTCATATGAACTTACAAATATTAGTTTCAGTAATGTTTACAAGGGATTCAACTTCTACCAACTTAGTAAAATAATCCATCACCACTATCATATACCTCATATTGGATCTTTCCTTGAGCATAGGTCCTGCAAACTCAATTTCCACTTGGTGAAAGGCTAAGGGTAGCTACTGATTACTAGCTCTTGTACAAGCTGCAGAGAATTGATGCGAACATCTGGCACTTGTCACATTTCTTGGGAAAGTTCATTTCATCTTTTCTCATATTAGTCCAGTAATATCCATATTTCAAAGCTTTTTCTGCTATATAGTGTCCAACAACGTGATCCACTTACGACTTCTTGGATTTCTTTCATTATGTATAAGGTTTCATCGTCACTTATGCATTGAACAAAGGGAGTGTGTACCCTCGCTTAAATAGGATGTCACCTTACAACGTGTATCCACTAGCTCTTATTCGAAGGTTTCATGTTGCCTCCATATCCTCGGGTAGTCTTTTATCCCTAAAATAAAAGATAATGTCTTGCATCTAAGAAGTTTTATCTTGTATCCATAAGATTTCTTCACGTTTTTATCCCACTGAAGGTTTCAGGAGCAGTTCTACAAGAACAGTTTTAAACAATTCCATATATTGCTAATTTACAAACTTTGATAAAGATGTGCATATTCGTTTTCCACTCTAGGAATTTGGTTCAAACTTATCAAAGTATTGTAGCAAATATTTGGCTTCTGCGAATTATGCAACAATTGTTTTATCTTTGGTTGTAAACGTACCATTTATTTGGTTTACTACTTGTAAGTCATTTTTATCTCAATGTCACATTCCTACATTTCTTTCGGCAACGAAGGCAAGCCAATAACGCCTCGTATTCAGCCATGTTATTGGTTGTCTTAAATGCAAGTCTTAATGCGCAATTCAATTTTTACCATTCGACACTTGTAAATATTATGCCTGCTCCCGAGCCAAAATCTCTCGATTATCCATCCATCGACAACTTCCACGTTTCTTGTTTGGGCTCTTCTAGAATTGGAGCATTAAACAGATCTGTAAGGAATTAGCTAATGCTTGTGTTTTGATCGCAGAACATCTTTTATAATTTATTTCGAAGTGCCCTAGCTCTACTGTCTATTTCATTAACCTTTCTGATTTATCAAGCTTTTGAAATACTTGTTTGAGTAGGAATTTTGTTAATACGTCGATACTATAGCTCTGAAAATAAGGTCACAGCTTTCGTAATGTATAACTAGGGCAAAGGCTAACTTTTCCATGTCTGGATACCTTGCATCTACTCTTTGCAGGGCTTTGTTCACATAATATATTGATAATTGTTGTTTCCCTTCCTCTTTTACTAATATCAAGTTGATCGCCACTTTGAATACTGTTAAATATAATAATAGCTTTTTCTCATTTTTAGGTTTAGCTAGTAGGGTGCTTTTCCCAGGTGGTCTTTTAGGGCTTGGAACGCTTGTTCACATTTATCGTCCCATTCGAACTTTTTTCCTCCCTTTAGTACTTCAAAAAAGGCTAACATTTGTCCATTACTTGGTATACAAATCTACTTAAGGAAGTGACTATCCCTATTATGCTTTGTACTTCTTTTCATTTAGATGAGGACTGCATTTTATGACCACCTAAATTTTGTCGAGGTTCACTTCGATATCTCGCTAATTGACCATATATCTAAGGAACTTTTCAAATTTTACTCCGAATGTGCATTTGACCGAATTGAATTTCATCTTATATTTTCACAATACCTTGAAAGTCTCTTCTAAGTATTTCAAATCATCTGCAGCCTAAAGGCTTTTTATGAGCATATCATTGATGTATACCCTTGTCATTTTCTCTATTTGCTCCGCGACCATTTTGTTTACCAACCTTTGGTATGTTGTCCTGTATTTTTAGCCCAAACGACATTACTTTGTAACAATATAGTCCTCAATATGTCACGAATGCGATATGTTCCTCATCAGGCCCATACATAATGATTTGGTTATATCTCGAATATGCATCTATAAAATTTAACACCTCATGTCCCGTAATAACATCTACTAGCTGATAAATTTTGAGAAGCGAAAAACTATTTTTTTGATAGGCTTTCTTCAAGCCTATAAAATCTTGATTAGTTCACCGTTTTTCATTACTCTTCAATTCTAGGACCAAATTGTATACCGATATTGGATAGCGAGCTTTGCTAATAAAATCATTTTCTAATAGCTTATCCACCTCACTTTTTAGTGCCTCGTATTTTTCGACACTCATTAGCCAGCTCCTTTGTTTTGTAAGCTCAATATTTGGATCAAGCTTTAAAGTGTGACAGGTAACTTTGGGATCAAACCCTATCATGCCCACATGTTTCCAAGCAAACACATCCTAGTTTGTAGCTAGGAAGTTTTTTAGTAAGCATTTAATCTCTTTGCCGATTTTAAGAGGTTTGCTTACATCCTCTAAGCTAACGAAAAAGCATTCTAACTCTTCGACAGCTGCGGCTTCTAATGTGCACTCAATTATGTGGGGGTCAATAGAGTTATTAATTTCTAATTTATTATTGGAGGTACTTGTTTCAACTATAGCAACAATATTTCCATTAGATCTTTAGCCTCCCTTTCAATTGCTTTTATAGTTCCATGTAGAATTCATTGATTGTATTTTAAAAACATTTCGTCTTTATTGGTGGAATACTCCACATGCGAATGATGGAGAGACATTATTATATTTACTTACCTTATAGCATATTGTCCAAGGATTCCATCGTATGTGGATTTACCCCTGACAATGTCAAAATTCATATATCCTTGTAAGCTTGGGGCTCTTTTCCTATCTTCACTAACAAAGTGGCATGTCGACAAAGGACTTAGACTCCTCTGTTGAAGCAGTGGAGAGCCAATGTAGGAATCCAAGTATTACTTAGTATCTGATCAAATACCTCTTCATATGACACATTTTTGTACTTTCATTATCCAAGAGCATGCCATGAAGATTCTCTCTTGCTATCAATACACGGATCACCACTACCTCATCATCAACACCTAAAATTTCAATTCTAGATTCAATAGATGCAATTGAAGATGATAAGAATTGTGAGTTACCTATGAATGTACTTTTTCTTACAGTCATATCTTCCAATTTTCATATTTCTGTACATAGAGTAGCACGTTCTGTCATTAATTCCTTTAAATCTTTGGCCATCGTATGAATGTTTTCTGCAACCGATTTTTCTCACGTATTAGCCTAAACATTGCTATTTGGGAGAGTTTTTGTTACTCAATGTTGCATATGATGGTTGGTCTCTTCTTGCTCGTTTTATTTTACTCCTTATTCAGATTGTAAAACTTGTGGTCTATTTTACTCAATTTTTCACAGACAACACCAATTTGTTGAGGGTAAAAATAAGAACAAACGATTTTTATTGATGAAACGAATATAATCAAAAATCAAATATAAATCAAATCAACCAATTTTCTCAGTTAACTATGAGTTTCACCTCCAAAATTCACTAGTTTAAATGCTTCAACTAGTTCAAAAGGAAAATAGTTATTTGATAGAGGGATATTTGAATTGTATGCCTCATTCAAATGAGGGGGTATTTATAGATTTTCCTCCAGGCATTTAGGTTATCTGATCATTTTGGAAAGAATGACAAGTGATAATTCCTTAGTGCCCACCTTATAAGTAATCACACTTTACTCACTTTGCTCACGTGTCCCTATTGATAGCCTGTAGTCACGCAAAATATGGAGGATGGTCCGTCACTTTAAGTAACGATGGCAATGGGCCTAGCCAAGTCGGCTCGGCCCTTCTACCCACGAGCTTAGCTCGTGATCGTTACTAGCCGAGCTCGTTATAAGTTTGACCCGTTGCTCGAATGACAAGCTCGGCTCAGCCCTCGAGCTCGTGGCTTGTGGATCAAGCCGAGCTTCGACTTGGGAACTCGTGTAATTTCCCTTTTTTTTTAAAATAGATAAAATATAAACCCTCATCATTTATCCAGGCTTGGGATCGTCTACTTAAATTTCGAGTAGACGGAATTAAAAATTGTACACGAAGAACTTGTAACGCGTACAATTTTTTAAAGAAAATTAAAAATGGTATTATAAAATAACAAATTGATTAATATATTTAAATTAAATATCATTTACTTAACGACATGCAATTTCAGTATATTTATCTTTAGTTGAAAATAAGAGTACTATCAATCCTTCATGCACATTAATGCTTTCAAAATATCTTCTTTTAGTCAGCCCCTAACCTCGGACAAAACCTCTTAGCTGCACTAAAAGCAGACTCCGAAACTACAGTACTAACCGGAGAGGTCAGTGGGTCTTTAGCAATTGCGAAGACCACTGGTTATCGTCGTTCGTACCTTCGCCGAAATTCAATAAGGCCCTGTCTGATTGGCCAAGTTTTCCGTAGAAGGTAGAAAACGTTTTCTTACTTTTTACTATTCACCTGTTTGATTGCACTAATTTTTCAGGGAAAACGTTTTCCAACGTTTTCCAAGGTACAAGCGATTGATGCACAAAAGCTACAAAACGTTTTTTCACCATAGTGGTGGGAAAACGTTTTCCAACTTTTTGATAAATTGTTTTTTTAATTTTTTTTTTAGCAATTGGAACACATTCCAAAGTCAATGGTAAAAAAATTTATCCATTTAATTGACAATTTGTGTAAAAAAACAAAACCAAACGAAAAATTTGTCAGGTAGAAAATTATATCAATCAAACACCATTAATTACAATTCCCTGTAAAACGTTTTCTAGGCAATTCAATTCTCTGTCATTTATTTTCTTTCCACCCGTTTTCCACCCTTGCAATCAAACAGACCCTAACTTCTTATGAACTTTTTAAAATTATTTTGTTAGTAGGCATATTATGATTAAAATAATCAATTAATTCAACATGCAATGCATTGGAGCTTGCGTATGATGTTTGATTACATGCAAAAGACAAACTATTATTAGATGAATCTGTTGCATTTGCATCATATCTATACGTGTTAATGTTTTTGAATAAAGTTAATATTTCATTGTATCTTCTTCAATATTAGTGGAAGAAGTAGGTGCAGATGGTATTCGACTAATATTTGTACCCATTTGTTCAATATATAATTCATATATTTCACATAAAGTTTGTTCTAAATTTTTATACGTGATAGGTGTATTAAAAGTTAAAGTTTTTGAAATCTGATCAATTATATATTTAGTCCCCGATAAATTATATCGGAGATCCATGATGCATGCTAAAGGAAATAACATACGCAAATCTTCCCAATATTTTCTAAACTTTAATTCCTTAGAATATATAATTGCACAAAATCGGGGTCATTTTTATAGTTATGAAATACCTTTGCAATTATATAAAGACGTTCAAGCACCATACAACTAGTGAGATAGTAAACTCCACATAAAATATTTGCTGAGTCATAAAAGCTTGTCAAAAGTTTTTTAACTTCTAAAAGCCAATCGGATTCATTCAAATGTTTTCGTATTCATCACCCAAAATTCGGCACAAAATTCCTCAAATGTTTGTTTTATACTAGGAGAGATCGTGATATATATTAGTATATTCCTAATTCTTTGCATTTTCATTTTTAATATGTTTCAAATCATCTTACACAATTAAATTTAAAATATGGCACACACAGCGAATATGAAACAAATAACCACCGAAATCAGTCTGCAATATCCTACACAATTTATCAATAACTACTTTATTAACACTGGCATTTCCGAATGTAAAAGAATGAATTTTATTCTCGCAATGATATTCTCTAATAATGCTCATAATAACATTATATATATATTGTTAGCGTTGTGAGGGAATTCAATAATTGTAAAAGCAATATTTTTTTATGCATAAACCAAATTGGATCTATGTAGTATGCAGTTGCAGCTATATAGACTCTTTTATTAATCTCTTCTCATATATCCGAAGTTAAAGATATAACAACCCCATATTTTTGCAAATACATAATCCACTGTTGTTTTGTTTGAAGAAAATCTTCTATTATATTTGAACAAAAAGTATTTCAATTCTATTATATTTGAACAAAAAGTATTTCAACCTACCCCAACCTACCTTGATCGAAGATATCCTTTTATGTACGAGACAAAATGTTGGCTGTCTGCTATTGCTAGTGGCAACTCAGTACCGGCAACAAGTTTTACCATTTTTATTCGAGCATTCTCATTCGAATATATCCACATGGTGAGGGGCGAAGTCGCAGAATCAACGACTGGACTACCAAATTGTAGTTATGTTTAACCGGCTTCAAGAAGTCCATATTTGGCCGCACATGCTTTGTAGTGATGGTTGAAGTGGGTGATACCAATGCCTTTTTGCCATGTCAATCATTGCTGACATTATTTACATACTGTTTTAGACTCTACGGCTCCATCAATAACACGGCCCATTGAAATCAATTTAAATTGATCCCAACATTTTGCTTGTTTTTTCCTTTTTCGCTTCCCTCTTGCATCATGAATGTTTAATTCAGGTTCATTCTCTTGTTCCGCTTCGGGAACATCAACATCATCCAAATCAATTTGATTACTGCTTCAATGAATATCCAAATTTGGAATATTTTCAGGAAGGGTACTTCATTTAAACCAAAAAATTCATTCTGAAATTGAGTTTGGCAACGTCATAGGTGATTCGCCTCCGACACCGAACAAGCCCTCAACAAATGAGTGTAAATCCATTTGTGAATTGTGATGAAATGTAAATGTATATACGCTATTGTAAATACTAAGACATAATTAAGGAGTATGGAAAGAAAGTTGATGTGTGTAAGATTGTGAATTTGTAATTATAAATTTGTAGTGTGATAATTGAATGAATTGATATTGAATAATTGAAATTGAATATAAAAAATGAATGTAGTATATTATAGAATTGTAGAAGATGATGTGAGAGAGAGTTGTTGGAAAGTTGAAATGTTGTATTGTTGTGTGCAAAAAGTGGAAATGGATAGGGAATATTTATAGAGAATAAAAAATTAAGTGGTCGTTTTAGTCACTTTTCAAAGTTCAATGACCGTTTCACTGAAATGTCATTGAACTTTGAATTGTGACCGTTTATATCACTGTTCATGCGGGCCATGAGCCTGAGCTCTTAGCCCAGGTTCGTGGGTCGCATGAGATAAGCCTACTAGCCAGAGGCCAAGAACGGCTCGCCAAATGGGCTGACCCGCCAGTTTGAGATCCCTATTTTTAGGCGAGCATTTACATCATTTGCTTTGCTGGTATTTAACATGGCTCACGGATTGGCCATTCGAGGGGCTAACATAAGAAACTATAGTTTTTGCATCCATGGCTAAGGAATGATATAATGTAGACAGATTCTATAGGACATATAGGAGGCCTCTAATAGGTAACATAGAGTAAGGTGCTTTGTTCCTTCGGGTCCTTATTTATCTCTTGATTTAAACCCTTAGGATGAGTTTGATAAATTGTATTGGACTAGGGAGAATAGGATTAAAGGGAATAAGATTAAGGTGGATTAGGGTGTATTGTTAACACGGGGTTTGGCACAACACGAGACTTGATAAAAGTATCTTTATCCAGCGTAATATGGCGTGTTCAATGCATACCAAGTGTGTTTGTGAAGTGATTTCGCCAGGGCCAATTTTGGGCCAAGGCAGATGAGGCTTAGACCTCGGGCCCAAAATTGAAGGGGGCCTCATTTTTTTTCTCCAACCCTCAGAGTAATCTGATAGAAATACCCATTTCTCATTGCTAGAAAAACTTTCTCCACATCTAGAGGCGATTT
Source organism: Osmanthus fragrans (assembly GCA_019395295.1). NCBI lineage: Eukaryota > Viridiplantae > Streptophyta > Magnoliopsida > Lamiales > Oleaceae > Osmanthus > Osmanthus fragrans. The sequence goes on along the minus strand of CM033343.1, from coordinate 17,267,896 downwards.
CACCATCTCCGGGAAAACTCAACTTCAAATCTCCATTTTGACCATTTTTTCTGTCCATTTTGCATCTGTATTCCTTCGTCGCCGTTCATCTTCTCCTTCTAATTTGGTGGAGATCTTCAACATCGACCCTAAAAGTCTTAAATAGTCGAAACCTAACCTGTTTCAATCAAAATTCAAAAATCTGAATCTAATTCTGACTTATTCCCTCCAACGTCGACTCCGATAACTGACTCCAACTCCTATTTCTGCATTGGCTGGAAAACGTGGGTTGAAGATGAAAAGAAATATTTATGAAGAACTATCTTCAAAGGATAAGAAATCTTATAAACCCAAGGTAGCATTAATTTCTCCAATTTTCCCTTTTGTGTGTATGTTGTATTTTTTTGCTCCTTTCTAATTTAGATATTTCGTATGTGACTTTCTGGTTTTGTTCATTGCCTTTTGTTTTGTGTAAATTGAAATATGTATACTAATTACTAACTAGTCCGGTGCATACTGGAAAGGAAGATGAAAGTAAATGTAAGAAATTGAGCAACCCTAGATTCCCCCATTTTTCCACCTGGACGATATTTGTTTTTAAGGGGAAAATTAGTTCCTCACTTCATCTTTTTTTTTTACTCTTCCCATGTGAAAATCAAAGAGGCAGGTTCTTTCTACCTATTTATCTAAATAATTTTAACCCCTAAGGAAAAACTGTATAAAAGCAGAGTATGTTTCACCTCACATGTATCATGTATGTACATGTGAATACACATATAAAGATGAAGATACAACTAGATATTGCTTTAAAGATTCATCTACAATTAGAAGTGGAGAAATATCTCATACCTGATTAAAATAGATATGATATAGAAAAGACACTAGTAACAATGCGAGAACTATGTTTAGGCATTGGTGATAGGGCCAGAACAGTAAATATTAACCATGTGCTACTCGGGGAGAGAGGAAGAGTAACTAAACTCTCAAACTCGAGAGCTCTATCTAAGCGTCTAGTCATTGAGAAGCATTATTTTAAGGCATTTTCTTGATTTTGGTTTTAGGGGAAAAAATGGGGATTTTATTGAAGAGTTCAAACATGGTTTTGGGTTTATGGGATTGTTGAGATTAGAGAGGGCATGGAAGGACAGTGAGAGGCAACACAAGATTGGGTGAAGCTGGAGGCTATGATGTATGGACATTAGTGATTGTATGATGACCATAGAGTGCAACATAAATTTTGGCTTTTGGCTTTTGGCTTTGGCGGTTTGCTTATGCATAACTATACATATTGGGTTTGCTTATGCATAACTATAATCTTAGTCTGTTCATTAATCTTTCTTTTAGTCAATAAACGTCACATGTATGATGTGTGGTATTGGTATTCGATGCTAAATTTTTATTTCAGGCTCGTGAGTTATGACGACGAAATTTTCAAGGGTCTGATTCCATAGTTTTCGTTGAAATTCTACTTCTCGGGTAAGCAATGAATTGTCCTATCTTGTTATTGAAGAGACTGAAAATGTTTGAAACCTTATCGGCTTATATAATTATGGCCTGGTCGACATATATGATTGATTATTGTAAGATCAACAATTGTACAGGCGCACGTAGACGTAGTAGCTATATTGAAAACTCTAGCAATATGTTGCATAGTACACCGTTAAAATTTGCATTTACGTTGATTTGGGGCCTAGGGGTCTAATTTCTGGATTTCGCCTCAGGCCTCGACAAACACAGAACCGGCTCTGGATTTCGCTTTAAACTTTCATTCCATTAACAATAATAGACAAAACAAATTTGTTGATTCTCTATTTTCAGTTTCGAATATTTTGTGTGCTGTAATTACAAGAATTGAATCATCCATTGATAGTCCACAAGCAATTGAGTAATACTTGTATAGCATAACTTTCACAGAAAAATCAACCTTTGTTGGACTGTATAGAGTCCAACCATACTTAGAACTCATAGTGAAAACCTATAGCATCTTGTAAACACAGCTCTCACATTCAGCCCCTCTTTTCCCTCCATTATTTAGTCTGGCTATCGTGCTGGGCAATGCTATGCACATAGGCGGACCCAGGATGTTAGAGTTGGGGCTGCCCCCGAAATTTTTTTTTGGATCTCAGGGTAGCACAAACATTCCCTAATCTTAAATTAATGTTGAGTGAGAAGTCAAAACCATTTGCCAGCTTCTTTTTTAGTCATTGCAGACACTAACAAAATGCCTAACAATGACATTATGGTAGATTAAACACATTTGCAGACACTAACAATAATCAATAATAGCTAAAATGAGTTTTGGGGTTAAATGGGTTGGGGGGTTTTGGGTTAAATAGATTGGGGGTTTTTCAAAAAAAAAAAAAAAAAATCTGAAAAAATTGGGGTGGCCTTTGACCCTGCAGGACCCCCCTTGGGTCCGCCAATGGCTATGCACCATATCTTCTACAATTCTTCATAAATCCTCCTTTTCAAATAGGGATGGATCCACATAGGGTCATGTGGATCAAGTGACCCCACACAATTTTGTTGATTTTTTTTTTTCAATTGTATGTTTGCCCTTTCTGTTTCTTACCTATTACTTTTTGAAGTAAAACAGTTTTCTTACTTAATGGAGAAAACGGTTCAGATAAACACTTCTTCTCCTCCGATCTTCAATTTTCAATTTCTATTCTCTATTATTCAATCCAAATAAACCCTTCTTCTCCAATCTCTCTTCTCTATTCTTCAATCCGGTATGAATTTAAAAGATAATAATGTAAATTATGTGATAAGGGTTTCAATTTTTATGTATATCATTATTTTTATTTTCTTCTACTTGCTTTCTTCTTCACTCTATCTCTCTGTACGAACTTTTTGGACCACTAAAATTAGTGGTGGCCAAAAAGTTCGCGGGCTCAGACCGCTCGGACTCGGCCCGTAAAAAGCCCGAGCCAAGCTCGGTTCGGGCTTGGTTCTAAGCTTGAGCTGAGCCTTCTTTTAGGAAAACGGGCAGAGCCCAGCTCGGCTCGGACTTTTAAAAAATAGATAAAATGTTTAAAAAATTTGGTAAAAAAGAGGGAAAACGGGTCTGTCCGACTCGAAAAAAGCCCGAACTAAAGCTCGAGCCGAACCTCTTTTTCCTGAGCGAGCAAAAGCTCGATTCGGCTCGGGCTCGCAAAAAAGCTCGTAGATTTGACCCGAGCCAAGCCCGAGCCTCAAATTTCGACCCGCGAACCGGCTCAACTCTACTCGTTGACACCCCTAACTAAAATTGATGATTTTGGACTCATACAGATAAAAATAATAACTGGTTGTTGTGTATAGGTCCTTTGAATTAAGAACTGATTTTTGAAAAGGAAGGATTAATGGTGTTCAATAAATAATTGGTTTGAAAGGTCCTATGAATTAAGAATTGATTCTTGAAAATGAGAAATGATGTGTGTGTTTTCGTTTGTTTTTAGAGAAAGGGGAAGCCATAAATTAATAATTGAAATTTTTGAATGGTCATGTGGAGAAGAGCATTTTAGAATTTGGTTTACTGGCCCTAAATAATCGAATATGCCGTTTGGATATTTGAGTTGAGGTTAGGGCTGGGCATATATCCCGAATCGAATTGAATCAAATCGAACCCGAACCGAACCGAACCGAATCGAGCGGTTCTTCGTAAGTGAAATACCCGAACGGGTATCTGAATCAAGAACTGACGGGTACAGTTCGATTTTCGGTTCTATACCCAGAACAGAAGAACCGAATTTTTTTAATTTTTTTTAATTTTTATATATGGGATAAATTAAATTTTTTTTAATTTTTTTAAAATAAATTAACAAAGATAGAGTTTGCAATGAAGAGATTGAGTTCTTTGAGGGCATTGAGACACGTAATAAAAAATATATTATATTTTTTTTATTAAATTTTATTAGTTGAACAATTTTTAGTTTATTTATATTTGTCAATTGTGATTTTTCAATCTTTCTTGTAAAGTTTTCCTAGTATCTAGTATGACAAGTCAAACAATTGATGGTTAAATCAAATAATTGGTAAGTACTATTGTATTAGCAATACTTTAAAATATTTTATCTCTATGATTCTATGACTTCTAATTTATATGGATCGCCGATATTTTAGTATTACTAATTTACTATTTATTTTTTGTTATCTGTATACATTGGTAAATTAATCTTATTGGACAACTTGTTATTTATATGTTATTAAATTTGAATACGTTAATTTGTAAAAACTAATATTAAACATGTCAAACTATAGTATTGTAATAAATGTTAAAAAAATTAATTATACTATGGAACCGAACCGAACCCGAACGGTTCCAAAATTATATTTGGACCCGACGGTTCCGTTTACTAACTACACGAAAATTTTCGGTTCGATTCGATTCTGAAGAGAACCGAACCGTGCGCAAATCTAGTTGAGGTTATCATTTATTTTGATCGCAAGCATTTATCTTATTTCTTGTTGGACCATGCTATGGGTACATAATTAAGTGTCCATAAGGGTATCCACTCCCTCACATGGGGGTGGACCCCACTTGAATGATCAAAATAATTTCACATTTATCGATCAAAAAATAAAATAAAATAATGCAATACCATCAAACTCAAGAGTTTAATTAAATCCGATACTTTTTCTTTTCTTTTTTCTAATAATTAACATTCAATTTTGATTTAGCATATAAAAAAACAAGAAATGATAATGCTTCTTGTACATAATTAAGTGTCCATAGGGGTATCCACTCCCTCACATGGGGGTGGACCCCAATATTCAAGTGGGGTCCACCCCCATGTGAGGGAGTGGATACCCCTATGGATACTTAATTATGTACAAGAAGCATTATCATTTCTTGTTTTTTTTATATGCTAAATCAAAATTGAATGTTAATTATTAGAAAAAAGAAAAGAAAAAGTATCGGATTTAATTAAACTCTTGAGTTTGATGGTATTGCATTATTTTATTTTATTTTATTTTTTGATCGATAAATGTGAAATTATTTTGATCAAAAACTGATGTACAAGTACACCGGGTATACCCGGACAAGCAAAATGAAAAGATGTTTAAACGAAACAATCTAGTGAGCCAATGCTAGAGACTCAAAATGAATCAAAAAATCGGATACAAAGAAAATATAACTTTGTATACGTGTTTTTAAATCCATCTCACTATGTTATCACGCTACGGTCTAAGGTCCTCAAAAATATTTCTATTCCTTGCCATCAAAATGTAGTAGACTATGCTTGCAAAACCAATATGCTTAGCTTTGTTGTGACAAGTCGTCACCCAAGCCTCTTTTTTAAAACATTCTAATGTAATCTGGATCTGTTAGAAAAGGGATGCCCAATCAATGACTTGAATCAATATTGAAGCAACCACAAATTTTTGACAAAATTCCAACAAACTCAATATTTTGGGTGAAATGGAGATTTTCAATATATATGAAGAAATGAATTGGATTACTTGAACAATCCTCAAGTTAATCCCTAAAAAAAGAATCCGAGCTTTGGTTTATACTCAAGGAAGAACAAACCTCTTACCTTGTAGAACATTTCCTAGTTCTCTCCCTCTTTCTCTCTATTTTTCTCCTAATTTTTGGACATTGTGAATGGGGGGAAACAAGGGCTTATATAGGTGCCGGGGCGCCGGCTGAGTGGTGACGCGGCGCCGATTCTTCAGCCGGGGGCGCTGCGGCGCCATGGATGGGGCGCCGCGGTGGCCCCTTTTTACTCCACAATTCTCCACCTCGTCCATCATTTGATAGACCTCAAATTTTGGACGAACACAAACTCGGCTGCACCATTCAAACCATGGTTGCCTACGTACCCTCAACCAGGATCAAGCCACACCATAGTTCATACCTCTCCATAAAATCCATCTCCAAAACCCAAACCGGTTGCACCATTAAACAATGGTTTCCTACGTACCCTTCACCGGGATCAAGCCACCCCGTAGTTCATTCCGGCTGCACCATTCTACCATGGTTGCCTACGTAACCCCGACACCGGGATCAAGCCACTATAGGTCTTACCGGCTGCACCACTTTACCATGGTTGCCTACGTACCCTCCACCAGGATCAAACCATCGTAGTTCTCATTTAACCCATGTACATATCATCTCCACCTAACTCCAACACTATCCCGAAGGGCCCAAGCCCACTTTGGCACATCAACTCTCTCCATGCTGTTCCTCATAGCTTCCTTAAAAGTGAAAGGCTCATCAACCCCCAACAAGAGTGCATACTCAACCATATTTGATTGCCCATAGTGCCTCAGAGGCTGGTCTGACCCCAACTTCTGAACTAGCTTGAATGCTCGCCTTGGCCTAGAGGACGCCAAACTTTCTTCGAGCTGTTGTTGTTGTAGAGCCTGTACATTGTCCTGCTGAACCTCCTCATATTCAAGCACATCATTACTCTCCTCTCGAGTGTCTCCATGATACACCTCTCGAACATGACTTGGACCTGGTCGGTCCCTGTATTCTATATCAACAACCTGAGACTTAGAACCTACTACAGCTTCAACACCACCGGGCACCGTAGCTTTTGACCAAGCTACTAAGGAGTTCTTCTCAAAAGTAACATCCCTGCTAATAATGAACTTCGCCAAGTCTCCACCACTTCCACTTGTTCCAACCGCTACATCATTTGTAACTGTAGTACCCTGAAGAGCATATAGGTTGCCTTGGCGAATGCCCTTCATCACTACCAAAGAGCCCTGAACAACCTTCTTGACTCCATCCCACGTCACAATCTTGCAACCATCGGAGTCCAATACACCAACAAAAACCAATACACCAACAGAAATAAGGTTCTTCCGCAAATCAGGAACATGTCTCGCATCTATCAATGTTCTCACCACTCCATCATGCATCTTGATTCTAATGGAACCAAGCCCTACCATTTTACAAGCATGGTTATTACCCATCAACACGGTTCCACCATCAGTGCAAGTATAGGTAGTAAACCACTTCCTATTCGGACACATATGGTAAGAGCAACCAGAATCAAGAATCCACTTACCGGAGATTTCTTCATCACAAGTAATGGTGTAGCACTCATCGATGCCCCTTTCTTCCGAGGCATAGCTAACCTCTTGATTGCTATGAACTCCCTCCTCTCTATTGTTGTTGTTCCTTCCCGCTCTTTTATTTTGACAATTCGCCTTGAAGTGCCCGAGCTCGCCACATTTGAAACACGACCTTTCCGCAAGAGGTCTAGAACTCCATCTAGACTTTCCTCCCATGCCCTTTGCCTGTTCATTGCTCCTCCCTCTCACAAACAACCCTTGAGCTTGATCCTTGTTACCAATGGTAGACATGCCACTAGTTGCAATCTTTCGAAGATCATCCGCTAGAAGTGAAGTTCTAGTATCCTCCATCATAAGTTTATCACCCACAAGCATCAATGTTTGTACAAGGTTCTCGTAAGACTTCGGCAATGAAAGAAGTAGTAGAAGTGTTTGATCCTCATCATCTACTTTTACATCAATGTCCTTCAAGTCCGATATGCACCTATCAAACTTGTTGACGTACTCCCGGATTGGTGTACCTTCATCCATCTTGCAAGTATACAATTTGGACTTCAAATAGATCCAATTAGTTAGAGTCTTCGTCATGAAGTTTGCCTCTAACTTTTTTTACACCTTCGCCGCCGTTACCTCACCATCAACCAAGAAAGCAACATCTCTTTCAAGGCATAGAATGATAGACGCTCGTGCCTCAAGATCTAGATCTTCCCAATTTTCGTCAGACATATCTTTGTGCTTATTCTCCTTACCCGCCAAAGCTTTGTGCAACTTTAAAGAAATCAACAAATTTTTCATTTGCATTCTCCAATAGAAAAAATCATTTTTTCCTTTGAATTTCTCTATCTCATACTTCCCAACCTTCACCGCTCCACTAGTAGACGTCATTTGCCCACTCGTTTTAGTGAAATTCGCCAACCAAGTTCTCATAGGAATTTTATCAAACACCTTGTATGCACAATTGACTCAAGCCTACCTTCCTCAAATCGAAACTTGACCACCTTGATTTGATATGTAGCTCTGATACCAAATTGTTAGAAAAGGGATGCCAAATTAATGCCTTGAATCAATGTTGAAGCAACCACAAGTTTTTGACAAAATTCCAACAAACTCAATATTTTGGGTGAAATGGAGATTTTCAATATATATGAAGAAATGAATTGGATTACTTGAACAATCCTCAAATTAATCCCCAAGAAAGAATCCCAGCTTTGGTTTATACCCAAGGAAGAACAAACCTCTTACCTTGTAGAATCTTTCCTAGCTCTCACCCTCTTTCTCTCTATTTTTCTTCTAATTTTCGGACATTGTGAATGGGGGGAAACAAGGGCTTATATAGGTGCCGGGGCGCCGGGGCGCCCCCCCTTTTTTCTCCACAAGATCTTAGACATAGAGTGTCGAATACCCAACCATTCTCGAATTTGTCCCCAAATAGAGCAACTAAATGGATAGGTAAAGAAAAGGTGTTGCATGGTTTCGGTAGAACATTCACAAAATACACAGCTTCGGTCGATGTTCATGTGATGTAATATGTCATCGGTAAATAACTTAGATTTAGCTCCCAACCAAAGGACAAAAGCATGTTTCGGTGTGATACCAGATACCAGCTTTCCAAACAGTTCTGCCCATACTACCTTCGGCCCTTTCAATCTGAAAAAAACCATAAGCTGTAGCTATGCTGAATTTCTCAGAATTTGCCCAGTTCGCTAGCATGTCCCTTGCGGCCTAAACAGTTTGTTCAGGCCGTGTAATCTGATCCCGAATTTCCAGTACCATTTTAAGTAGTTGTGAGTCGTCTTTTCTCACCGTATAGTCCCAAATGTCCTTTCCATAATGAAAAATCCGATTCACCCAAAGAGAGTCCTCCTTGCTATGAATGTTCCAAAGAGGTTTTTGGCGAGAAGCGCAGAGTTCCAACATTTTATATATCTAACTCCATGCACACCTTCATATTTAGGAAAACAAATGCAACTCCATGCAACCAACGGTTTTTTAGATCCCCAAAGAAAATTCCTCTGTGAATCTGAATGTCTTAATTAAACGCATTCAATTTTAAGAATCTATATAAAGACCACAATAACCATAGATACATATCTCTACACTTTTATCCAGATTATCAAATTTTACTATGTGATCTAAATTTATAACTTACCTCTTGATTTGTTACAAATTCACAAATTATTGAACTAGTGGTTAATTAATCATAAGTATTAAAATCCATACATAAAATCAACACATGAAAAATTAAAATCTTGAAATCTTGAAAATTGAAATAAAAGGTTACACATATATTACACCGTTTGCTCTAAATAATGATTTAGCTATACATACCAATGACGAAAAACAACAAAAAGGAATAGAGTTTATCACCGGTTTTTAAAATTTTGATGAAGGAAAAAATTGGATCTTGCATACACACAAATTCAATCTTCTCCATTCTCCAATCTCAAAATCTTGAAAAGTTTAATCTTTTTTGCTCTTTGATCTTGAAATTCTATGTGATTCTCTCTATGGAGATCTAACTGTTGAACTAAACCATTAAACCTATGTGAGAGAGAGAGAGAGAGAGGTGATTTAACGTATTTTGTTATTGAACTAGGTAATTAGTTCTTCACACACACACACACACACATATATATATATATATATATATATATATATATATATATATATATCGGGATGGATCTTACTACTCATAAATTTGACACACTTATTTGACAAATAACCGTGACCTTTAATTTAAGTCAATCCAATGCTCAATATCTTATGAATTTCAAGTAGTTACAACTAACTTTCACATGATCTTAGTGAAATACATACTGAGCGTCGGATTGACTTAAATTAAAGGTCATGATTATTTGTCAAAATATGTGTGTCAAATTTATGAGTAGGAGGATACGTCTCGTATATATATATTGAAATTGATAAATCATCTTTTAATTGGTCATGATATCACAATTTTATTTTTTTTGGATTTATTTTCTTCATTTTTAATGAATGTGGTTAATAGATCAAAAATACTTTGAATCCGAAAAAATCCTCAAAATGACAACCAGCTGAAAGTAAGGCCCCGTTCTTTTTGCTGTTTTCGGGGCTGTTTCTATTTTCGATTTTTCAAAACACTTCAAACACGTTCTTCTCATTTTTTAAAATGAATTTTTGAAAACGAATAAAATTTTTGTTGAGAAAACAGAAAATGTGATTTTTAAGTTTTGGCCATTTTCTACCAAAATAGGGAAAACGGCTGAACCAACAGAACTTATCTCCCTCACATATTCTCTATATCTCTCTATCCCCGTTTTCTTTCTCTCTATCTCTCTACCCCTGTTTTCTCTAGGGTTCAAGCTGCAATCGCTCAATCAAAGGCTCTCTCTCTCTCTCTCTCTCTCTGTGTTCCGGTCGTTTTTGCCGTGGGTCACTGGAATTTGTAGCTCGAAAATTTCGTCATCAGATTATTTATGTTTTTTTCATATTATTTGTAGCTCGGAATTTGTAGCTCGGAAAGCTTGTCGTCAGCTCCAAGTAAATTTATGTTTTTTCAGATTATTGGATTTCTCCAATTATTTCCTGATTTTTGGTGGAAGAAAGACGATTATTTGGATTTTTGGTGGAAGGATTAATTATTTTTTTGAAAATTTGCTGTCGTGATTGGGTAGTATCTTCAATTTTGATTATTGCTTTAGCTTCAAATGAATTAAAAGTGTGTTGCGTGTTCATTTGAAGATCTGGATCTGATTTAAATGTAGTGGAATTTCTTTTCGTTTTTACTCTATCTTGCTAGTTAGTGAAAAAAAAATTGTGTTCTGTGTTCTGGGATGAAGAAAGAGTGAATTTTTTTCTATCTTCTAGGATGAAGAAAAAGTGAAAATTTGTGGAAACATTGCATATTGTGTGTTGTGGTTGAGATTATGGGTGTAAGCGGTCTGGTTTTACCGATTTTTGACAAATTTTCATACCAAACCGTTTACACCGATTTGAGAAAAACTCAAACATAAATCAAACCATTTTGAACGGTTTGAAAAAAATTCAAACCTAAACCTAATGGTTTGGTCCGGTTTTAAACCGTCGATTTCAGCGTATATTTTTTTTGCCTGTCGTCCGATTTTAAACCGACGATTTCGTTATATATTTTTTTGTCTGTCTACTTTTATGCTATTAATTTAGGAGTGGACATTTTTTCCAGAACCGGTGGAACCGGACCGGAACTATTTAGAACCAGTCGATTTGGTTCCGGATTTTCTAAAAAATAATCTGATTTTGAACAAATTAATAAGAACCAACTGATTCCGGTTTGGTTCTCGGTTCTAGTATGGGAATTGGAAGGTACTCATAGGATTTTTTTTGTAAAATATATGATTCAATCTCCAATTACTTTTATAAAAAATAATATGGTTATTTTTTCATTTTAGACCCCAACACTTTCCTTCTTCTCTTTGATTATTGTCTTTTCTCTTCTTATAATTCTTTGATTAATTGGTTCTCAAGCCAAATTAGAATATTGGGTAAATCTATACTTTAATAAATTTATTTACAATATATAATTTCATTTTTAAGATCCGAAATTTTTATTTTATTTTCATTTTGATTACATAGTTGTTGATCCGATCAAAACTTTTCATCTAAATTTCTACAAATTATAATCGACAAACTAGAGGTTGCAATAATTTTTTAAAGGATATCCAATTCAATGTAAGATTTTAATTTTAATTGAAGTTTATTTAATCATTGGAGTACTATGCAATTTATATAAGTTGATGATTGTTAGGTGATAGTAATTTATATGGAATACAACGTGGGATTGCTTGATGAATCGTTTCAAACTTTCAGTTAAGAACCTATGGAATATATGAGTCTCATTTAAAAATAAATAAAAAGTCCAACACAAAAGTCTTACAAGTCACAATTTAGAAAATTTCATTTTTTTAAATTTTTTAAATTTTTATATATTTTTTTTTCGTCGGTCCGATTTGGTTTTAAATCGTAATAAAATTTCTCAAACCTAAACCAAACCGTTTTTGGTTCAAAACCATTTCGATGACGGGTCCACATGGCACCAATCCGACGGTTTTTCAAAATGTGGTTTCGATTTGATGATTTTTGCTTACAGCCCTAGTTGAGATGGCTTGTGAATGTGCATGCTTTATGATGTAGTGGCTGTCTTGGTGGTCAATTACTAACTTGAATGTTCTTGCAAGTTATGCATTTTACCTGCAGTATTTCTATACTCAATGACTTCTCTTTTGTGCAACATTTTGTTTATGTGTGGAGGAACTTAGTTGTGGTTGATTTAGTACATTATGGCGCTTTCTTCTTATCCGGAATAAGAAGACAAATAAACCCCCAGCTTATAAAGGATTTGACTAAAAAGGAATGTCAAATTTTCAACACTTGTGAAGACTGAAAGCATGGTTTTTCTCTTCTTAGGCAGATTATTTAGTTGATGAGGGTACAGAGGATAATACAACTTCAGATTTACTGCTGGAACGTAATCGTGAGAAGAGCCTCCTTGACCTGTTGATTCCATCTTTGGTCCTGCTGATTAATCTGTTGCAGATCTGTTGCAGAAGTTAGAGGTTTGTGGCAATGGTTCTTTTCCTATATTTCTCATTTTGGACTGGATTTCTATTTATTGTTAGTTCTCTGTATGTATATAGATGTTAAATAGTAAATGATCTAGTTTTATGCAATATAAATGCTCAAGTTTTGTGCTAACCAATATTTGGTGAATGGAGGATCCTTATCCTCTTAACAGTTGGAACTATGCTTTTGTAATCGATAAAATTATGTTTTTATCCAAAAAAAAAAAAAAAAAAAAAAAGTCATATTATAGTGCCCGCTTGCTTGACCGCTTGGATGACCACATTCACACATATTGGGAGGAAAAATATTATTTTATTTTCGCAAGACCCACACACCCATGTGAGGGTGTGGTCAAGCAAATGGTCATCCAAGTGGATTGTTTAGCATTTTTCAATAAAAAATAAAGTGACAGGCTGACAGCCCAGATATGGACTGAATTTACTGACACTGTTTATCTTCTGTGGTCTGTTATAGCTTCACTTGATATGAATCTTCTCCCATTTGAGATGATTGTATACAGAGTGCCATGAGTACACTTAAACATGAATGGATTTGGTTTATTAAAAAAAAAAAAAGGTTGAACCCCAACCTTTAAGGCCCCCCATCGATCCTGCCCTGAGCCATTGTACACTCAACATGAATGGATTTGGTTTATTATAAATTAATAGTGACTTTGTTAATTGCATTTTGAATTGAAAACCCACCAATGTGGATGATGATTTGAATGAAAAAAAAAAAAAAAAAAACTATAAATAAACAGTAATAAAGAGACATGTCCTATTGATTCTTCTTCGTTGGTTTTTTTTTTTCCAAGTCCTTGACATTGATGGCAATGAAGTGTGAGCATCAAAATTCCCCTCTAACACAAAGTCCATGTGCTAAGACTGTTGAGACTCACTCATTCCATTAATGAGAACCTTGGAGATTGTGGTGCCAACCCCAACTCCCCAACTTTTCCCTATATATATATATATATATATATTTGATATTTTAACCAAACAACATGAATGATTAAAGTTAACAACTTTTTCTATGAGTTTTACTTATTCAGGTTCAAGAGTTGAGGAAAATACAAACACAATAGACTAGTAGGGTGTGTTTGGCACATCATATTATACTGGATAAAAATATTTTATTAAATTTGGTATTTGATTGCTTAATGGGATAAGCATGTTATATTGTATTGCATAACATTGAACCAACATAACCCACCAGTTCACTCTCTTTTGGATTAAACCACTTTGTCCACTCTCAATGATCGCATGGATGACCACCCCCTCACATTGTGAGAGGGTCCCACGTGAATAAAATAATGTCCGACCCCAGAAGTGTGTGTGCGCGGTCAATTGAGTGGTCATTTAAGCGGTTCGTCTAGCACGATTCCTCTCTTCTAGAAACTGTACCACCACCCCTATACCTTCTCTCTCTGTTTACTGGGTTCAATGAATTTTCCATTATATTTTGATTTTGGAGCATTAATTGATTGATTACCAAATCATGCTCCGAATGCAGCAAATCTTATTTGCATTTTACTTTAAATCAACATCAAGCTAATGAACTGTCAAAATTCAATTTCGTATTACAAATTTATATGTCTTGATCATTTGATGTATATTCAATATATCTTCAACATGGATGGTCACAGAGTTAGAAACATGGAACCAATGTCATGGTCGGATGATAATGAACGTATTTTTATCGAAATTCTTTACGGGAGAGTTAAATCAAACACATTGCAATGTTCTACATCCACGAAAGACGAATGGGGCAGGATCAATGAAACCAAATAATTTTTTCACCAAATCAAGACACCATGCATGAGCGGATTTTGCACAAATATACTTTCTTTAAGGATTGTATAGGCGCAGTAGATGAAACACATGTTGCAGTTTGGGCACCTGCATCGAGACAAATATCTTTTCATGGAAGGAAAACCACTGGACACAAAATGTGATGTTGACATGTGATTTTGATATTGAGATTCACATTTGTGTATTCTGGCTGGAAGGTACGGCTAATGACTCGCGAGTATTCGTTAACGTAGTTACAAGAAGATCGAACAATTTTTCAATGTCACGGGGGGAGGTATTTTATTACACTACAAATAATTAATGCGAATATATGTATAGTGTCACATCATATGAGTTTTTCTTTTTTATGTTGTAGAAAAAATTTTACCTTGTCGATTCTGGCTATATCCAAATATGCCTGAATTTCTGGCCCCTTATCGAGATAGAAGATATCTTCTGCGTGACTATGTTGGATAGGGAAGACTACATGGAAAGGAAAAAATATTCAACTATAGACATTCCTCGTGTCGTGACATTATAGAATGTTGCATTGGAGTTTTAAATGCGAGATTTTCTATTTTGAAGTTAATTATCAATTATCTACTGAGTAGGCAAAGACAAATCTCATCCATTTGACCGTTAGTTGACCAAAATAATAGAGTTTAACATATTTTGACCAATTTTTAAAAGGGTAAAATGATACATTTACATTTTATTTACAAAAAAACACAATAATATTTAAATCAGAAATTTAAAAAAAAAAAATAAAAAAAAAAATCACAACCACCCACGCAGCTCCTTTACCACTCCCACTGGTGGCCGGCACCGTCGCTCAACGGTCGGCCGCCACCGTCAATTGATTGCCAGAAATACAAGAAACCAAACCATTAATTCGGTCACTAGTGATGCAGCCAGCGCTCATAACTTCTTCAGTCGCCACATCAAATCCCTTCCTCGTCGTCAACGTGAAAACCAGCTCCCCGATCCCACCACCCGCCACCAGAATTCTCATCATCCCTCTTCTTCACAAGCCAAAATTCATCCTCTCAAAGAACATTTTTCTCATCCATTTTTGCTATTTTATCTGCTCTTAAAGAACCCTTTTCTTCGTCGGAATTGAAGGAAATCGACATGGGTTCTTTTGTATAGTGTCGAAAATTAATTTTGTTGGCTGTTTTTCCGTTGCTATGGATGTTCCAAACGAACTTTCTACAATTGCTGCCGAAAATGTGGCAACTGAAAATGAAATTCAAGAGAGTTTTAGAGCGCTAAACCTGCCCTTTTCACTTGGTGGAGGAAGGGGTTTTGAGGTCAAAGATTTGTTGTGTGTGCTTGAGATGTTGGAGATAAAATTGGGTTTGGTTCATTTAGGCCGTTTTCCTGATTGTTTGAAGTGGTCTATTCAGATTGCATGTGAGATGGAGTGTATTGATATAGGAAGAGATGAAGAGACGGGGATAATTTGTCGGACCGTCATAGCCATTTCTCCCTTTACAGCACCGCCATAAACATTTCTGCCATAGGTGATTCGATACCAGTTACTATGGTGGCGGTTCTATTTGCAAAAGTTGCTTTTGCTGTTGCAGTCGTTGAAAAAAAAAAAAAAAAAAAAAAAACAAGAATACAGCGAGCTTAATTACTGTTACCGTCTCTGAAATCAGAACCAAGAATAGGAGGAGTTATTATTTTCTAGGTTTTTCTTCCAAATAGAACAGCTACCATCGTTGCTCCTGGTGCAAAAACTTTTAAATTTAATTTAATTTAATTTTATGTATAAAATACAAAGTTATCATTTTATTCTTTTTCATTTGATCAAAATAGATCAAATTCCACTTATTTTTTTGTCAACTAACAGGCAAATTCATCCATTTGGACTTTATTGTGCGAATTTTTGAAAAGTCTTGAACTGTAATTGATACAAAGTAAATATTAATGTAAAGTTTGTAAAAAATTCAAAGATTTGGAACCATTATCGTAGTTATCCCATTATTCATGAATTATTTTAAACAAAACAATAAGTAATTCAAATTCCGAAACACACTTTATCCGTCACTCGACTCACTCCGGTTGCCATTTAAAGTAGGAGTTCGTGTTCAATTCGACTAGTGATGAGTGTGCCATCAAACTCAGCTTATGCTTGATCTTCATTATGTTTAAATTTAGGATAATTAGTACAAAATATCATTACCTTCCGATGTTATTATACAAAACGTTTGTATGACACTTTCACCCATATTTTCTCAATTAAAAAATGACAAATGACAAATATACCTTTTTATTTAAGTAAAACAAAAAGAAAAGAAAATTAAAGTACAAATTGCAATTATACTCTTAAACATTTTTAAAAATTGCAAATGAGTCCAAATAAATTATTAAAATAATCATTACCACAAAACGTCCCTACCCTACCTCTCAATATTTTTGTACAAAATATCCCTATCTTTTACTTTTTTTTTTTCATTTTCACCCTTATTTTCATATTTAATTGCAGAAATTATCATTTTCATCCATTTTCACAATTAACAGATTTAAAATGAGGAATATACCATCCTATTTAAATAAAACAAAAAAGGAAAAGAAAATTAAAGAACAAATTGCAACTATACGCCCAAAATTTTTAAAAAGTACAAATAAAATCCCAATAAATAATTAAAAAGAAATAAAAATCAATTTTTTAATTATGTATTTGTGTTTTTTTGAAAATTTTTAGAGTATAGTCATAATTATTCTTTATTTTTTTTATTTAAATAGGAATGTATATTTGTCATTTTACAACTTTTAATTAAGAAAATTGATAAAAATGATTATTTTCGCAATGTAATGTGAAAATAAGGGTGAAAATGTAAAAAAAAAAAACTAAACAAAAAAAATTGAAGAGAATGGACGTTTTGCACAATAATATGTAAAGGTAGGGACATTTTGTGTTAATTACCCTTTTAATAATTTATTTGGATTCATTTGCGATTTTTTAAAAAGTCTAGGAATATAATTGCAATTTATTAAATAATTTTTTCTTTTTTTTTGTTTTATTTAAATAGGAATATATATTTATCATTTTACATTTTTAATTGAGAAAATGACATTTTTCTCAATGAAAAGTGAATATATGTGTGAAAATGTTAAAAAATAAAAGGTAATGACATTTTGCACAATAATATTGAAAAATATGGACGATTTGTGTTAATTACCCTTTAAATTTATTATTTTCTTAAATTCATTTTCAACAACATCAATAATATTTTTTTTTTAACACCATGATCAAATTTATTCTTATCTTTTTGAATGACAAGTATATGAAGTTGTCGATTAACTTGTTCTCAAGTTTTCAACCCTCCAGATATTTATTCAATCAAATTAATCTTGCCATTTAGTGAATCAAAAAACTATTAAACTCATAAAAGATGTACACAACACTTTCTAGGAATTTAAATGAAATACTCGTCGATCCAATAGAATTTAATTCTTCACATGATCATACTATAGATTTAAACTTAACGCTTGATCGTTCAATAAACTTCTAGCATACTAGTGTCACTTTTAACTATTTCCTTGGTAATAACAAATTGCAAACCCTAATAGTAAATCAGTTAACACTACAACCTTTCAGTTTGACCCTTATATATCCGCCGTGAACTAATTATTCATGATCAAAATATAAGATATATCACGTTGTGCTTTTCAAAGCATGAACGTAACTTATATTATTGCGAGCAATCTTGGACACTTTAGTTTGCATGCTCAATATATAAAATGCAATATAAAATATTGCTCTGTCGTATCAAAATATATTATATGAACATACAACCCACCATAAAAATGAGTCAATTCCTAAAATTTAATTTTTCTAAAATCACCATTTTCTTCTAGGTCATACAAAAAATCAAATTGTTTGGTAAATTTATAAATAATTTGTAAACATGAACAATAAAAGGGAGTTTTTGTGTATTAATGTGGTACTTTTTTATTGTCTCGTGTATCAAATAACAAAATCTCACATGTATGTCAAGTAGGGTGACTACCGTGATCTTCACTATGAATAACATTACTCATAAGATGAATAATAGTGGGTTACAAATGTGTGGATGATAATGAGCAATAGTCATAAATGCGTAGTTGAAATTAATATTTAATCAATTTATAAGTAGAAATTTTGCATTGTTCATTCTCAACATTTGCAAAATGTAACAAATCTATCCTAAACATTTTTAACATAATGCATCACAAACTTTCAATTATGTAGCAAAACTCGTTATTTCCTCTATTTTGATAATTAATGACGAATTTGCTTTCCCTTTAAGTTAGTGATGTCAATTTGGCTCGTCGGCTCGAGCTGCCGGTGGATCGGCCTAGATAAAGTCCGAGCCGGCTTGACTCGAGACTCGTTAAAATCGAGCCAAAGATCGGGCCGAGCCCGAGCGGGCCCCTGACGGCTCAAAAATGAGAGCGTGAATAAAGGCAACAAACTACTGTCTTTTGCCTTTCAATTTCAAGAAGAAGAAAAAAAAAAAGAGCCTATGTTGGCTCGACTCGACAAGGTCCGAGTTGAAAGCTTGGACAGAGTCTGAATTTTTTGGGCGAACTTTTGTTCGACTCGGCTCAAGCCCGAATAAAGTTCGGTTCATTTTACTTGAGCCGAGCCCGAACTTTGAGTTTTGGCTCGCGAGCCGACTTTACTCAACTCAACTCGTTGACACCCCTACTTTAAGTAAATAAATGAAAATAAAATATTATAGTAAAATAATAAAACATAAGGAAAAATTGTAAATGAAGCTCCATAACTTTTCAAAAGTACAATAAATATCAATTAAAAGTTAAAATCAGCGTTCCAAAAAGCAGCGTCTAGACATGAAGCGAGTGCAAAATGCCTCATCTCGTTCTTTTTCACGCTTTATTTATTTATTTATCTTTTATTTTTATTCACACATAGTTGCATCTACTCGCTTTTTCTTTTTATTACGATTTTAATGTCTTTTTACACTTTTTTATTTAATTGTTAAATAATTTTTAGATTGATTTAAAATTAATATTAAAAATTTAAAAAAAATGATTTTTTATGCCTAGGCCTCGCCTAAACTGAAACTTGTTCTTCACGTTTCGTCACACTTTACACTTTTTAGAAAACTGGTTAAAACAATTAAATGCATGAATAAAAAATATAAAAAATTCATCGTCTCTAACCAGATTCACCTATCCACTCTACAAAAAAATATGTCCCATGTCCCGCTATCCGTCCTGTTTAAAGTTAATTTCAAATTTAACTTTTATGTCAAACGAAAAGAAAAGATTCAAAATCATTTTTAAAGAGAACATGAATTGTTAACAAATTTGAAAAAAATAACATAAATAAATAAAAATTCACCAACTGAAGATATAAATAAAATAAAAAGTAATAAATAAAATAATAAATTGGACGATAAATGAGGCAAGAAACTGCCTCGCATGTCCCTGAAACCTGCCGTGTCCCGCTTTAACTGAATATGAAGATGCGACAAAGTAACAAAAATACCCGATAGGGGCAAGAATGTGAATGACCAACATGTCCCATACTCGCCTCGTGGTCATCACTAAAAAAAAGTATGAATTATGCATTATATATTTATCCGTTGTTTGAGCCCCATTATTTGGTAAAAATAAATTTTTAGATAGTGAATTTTTGAAAAATGTGTGGTTGAAAAGTTTAAAAAAAAAAAAAAATTAGGTTTACTTGTAATATTAATGTATTAAGAAAATTTGTGGTTGGAAATAAGTTTGGAGAAAAATTATAATTGAAAAATTGGACTCAAATAAGGGCTTAATGCAAGTTTGAATTTATATTAAAGAAATATGAAATAACTCGTTATCTATAAATGGATAACGTGTACAATTGAATGAAATGAAAAGTTTAGTTAAAAAACTAATACACTTTCACGAATGTACGAAGGGTATTATTGAAAGATTTTAAAATATAACTAGAATAAAATTGTGTACAAAATAACTCTTCTCTCGTGTGATTTTTGAAACCTTACAGTGTTGTCCACTAGTCAATGCTCGTCCATTATACTCCTTTTCCACCAACCCATCCACGTGACTGTGTCATTGAATTAAACTTCTTTGACACAAAGAAGTTGGCATCCTGTTTGATTTAAGCTCACATGAGAGTGGAATTCATGTGAATAAAAAAAAGTTAAAAAAGTGTTCCCACACTGTAAGTATGCTGTCAAGCGCGTTCTTGTTCATTTCATCTACTCCTTATTGTTCATTTTTTCTTAAAAAAAAAATCAAAAGGCAGAAAAATATTAACAAAATACTATTATATATATATATATATATATATATATATATATATATATATATATATTTTACCCATAAAATATCAAATGGGCTGGGGGTCTCCCTACGCCCTTGCATCTATCTACACCGGCAAATTATTGGTGAGTAAAGATTGGCATATAGAAGAAGAATTTGGCAATTATTTATACTTTAACAATTAAGTCAGTTGTTGAAAATAAAAATAATTGAAAATTATTAAGACAGACAAATAGACAGAATTTTGTCTATGATTTAAATCTGCATACATTTTGCTTGACCTATGTGTTACTTAATATCCTAACAGAAGGAACAAGATTGACTAATATAATGTGTAGTGCAAAAATTTTGCGATTTGTGATCGTAAAAAATGATGGTCAATGCTTGTGACAGAAAATATTTATGTATAAACGATTGATTAATTTTCGACTTCAACATTAAATGGAAATTTGTTGAAGAAATTTTGGCAAAATTCTTAAACAATTCTTGAAAAATGACGCCATATTAATACATTCTGTTTCATGATTAAGGGTTTGTTCGGTAGAGATTAAAATTTAATTTTAATTGAATATAGTCGTTAGTGGGTCACATGCATGAGATGAAAGTCAAGTATAACGGTTATATTTTCAGTTAAAATTAGATTTTAATCTTTACCGAACAAGCCCTAACTATTTTGAGAATGTTGATGGAAGAATGATAACTCATTAACTATTTTCACGAAGTGATAAGATGAGAGAGATTACACTCAATTATTCTTGAATAGTGTTACAAGTACACGGAAATTTTCACATAAACTTCAAAGGGTTGCACATGGTACAAATATTTTGGCAGATGGCCAAAAAAAAAAAAAAGATTGTATGCAAATAAGGTGTTGTCACAGTTGCACCTGTATAGATCCTGTGAAAGAATCATTGTACTCCGGGAATTTTCAATTTTCCATTATTTTTTAAACTACCATCGATTTAAGTCACATTATTCTTCTATATAATTCAATATCATTTTTAGGAAAGAAAATATTGATTTATGACATGATTACAAGTTTGATAATTTTGAAAATGAATTCTTAAATCATGGTAACAATTTTTTCCTACAATAGTGAATTTTTGAAAGACTCTACAAGTTTGATAATTTTGAAAATGAATTCTTAAAGCATTGTTTCCTTAAATATTATTTCTTAGCCCAGTCCAGTCTTAAAGTAGTTCACTCAACCCATAGCTCAATGCCCCAATTGAACATTGAGGAAATTAGACGTAGTACCTAAAAGAAAAATAAGGAATTGATTTATATACTTAAAACTAAATTAAAGTTTTAATAGAGGTATTAATTACGTCCACCAAGAATATAAAACATTTGAAAATCATTCCAAAGATGGCAACATTCCCGCATTCTGATATTTTCCATTTTTTAAAATTTTTTCGTTTGATATGTATTTTACGTTTTGATTATCTATTTTAAGCGGTTCAAAATCTATTAGAAAGCTTGCAATATGACCTTGATAGATATGTTATGGATGAAGTTTAAATATAAAAAATGATCTCACATGAATTATGGAATGCAAAATAAATAATAATTATTAACACCTTTTCTTGCAGCCTTTTTGACTTGTTATTTTTAATTTGTCGTTTATCAATTTTAAGATTTGATAGTTCAATGTTTATCGTGAATACTTCGAAATGATAACAAAAATCTCACCCGACGAGTGAAGATAATAACTCGTAAATAAGCCAAAAAAGGTAACGTCAAAACAAAAATTAAAAAGAAGAAAAAAAAAAAAAAGGGTAATTCTGTCAATTTTTCATAGAAAGGTAACAAAAAGTTAAAGGTTTGAAACCGCAATTTTCCCTGTAAGAAATTTTCATAAAATGCATTACTTGTTTTCTTGGGGATGCGTGTAGACTGCATTTGTACAATTTGTATAATATCATTCTACTCAAGCTTGAGGTCACCCATGAGGATAAGGTAGCATGATTGTTTTCTTAATAAACACATTCCACATCGCAACAAATTGGCACAGCATGATAAGATATCGACGTTTGATATAAAAAATAAAATGAAAAAACTCTTTTAATCGGAACCAAAATGCCTAGAGAATGATATGTAAATTTCGAACTAACCAAACTGTATTTGATTGCGAATATGAAATTTATATTAAAAAAATAAAGAAAATATTTTTCTTGTTTTCATGGAAAATATGATCATATGACAAAATAGAAAAATATTTTTCATGAAAAAATCAATCAAACAGTACAAAAATAAAAATTTGGTGAAAAAATAATATTTTTCATGAAAAATATTGACAATCAAATGCGCTCTAAATGTTTTTATTTCTAATCAAAGTCAATGTTATTCATAACATGTAACCGTTTGACATAGTGTTTGCTATCAATTTATATGAAAGAGTTTTTGAAGAAATCTACTTTAATTTGACTGGAAAACTAATTTCTAAACGAATTTCCAATTCGAAAGTGTACTTTTATAACAAGTCATATTGGACCAGCTTTCTTTAAAAACTTTCCCAACTATGACTTTTATAAACTTAAGGAAAATATAAAGACAATTTTTTCAGACGCATGATCCTCCACTTTTTATTAAACAAATCAAACAAGCTTATGGAAAACAAAAAAACAATTTTTTTCCAGAAGCAAAATCCTCCACTTTTAGGTGTGAAGTGAAACTAATTTTTAATTCTTCATTTAAGCACATTGTCCAGCATTGTAATTCTTGATAATCCGCCTTTGATCCATTTCGGGTGCTGAAATTTTTCCATGAATTTGGTAGGCCATTTACATCACAAATGCTGAACGAATTTTTTTTTTTTCCGTCAGGCAGTTGATCTCGAATTTGTATCGGGTTCAGCTTCCACAAACCATCTATTAACCCGTATACGAGCAGCGGATACCTGCAACAAAAACACATTTGAATAAGTAATCAAATTGAGGGCGATATAAAATCAGCATCATATCCATGGTTAGCAGTTCGATCTCCACGCTAATGTATATCAAATTGTTTAAGAACAACAGCTAAAAGTGAAAGAGAACAAATCCAAGTTACCTGGCTTTCCCAATCAGTTCTGAAAGTTAATATTACGAGCATGATGGTTTGGACGAACGTGCCAAATATCATTCCAATCCAAACACCCTGTTAAAAAAAAAAAAAAAAAAAACTTTATCGACCATGACTTAAAACAAAAATTCATACAGGTTGATGCATTCAAATGAAAGAAGTTTTTATGAAGAAACGAGAGTTTGTCTTCATTATCCTATCCTTTTTCCTGTGCCCGTGCATCATATGGGGCGTGGGGGATCAAGGGTTGGACGAACCATCAACAAGAATATGTAAAAGAGCATTAAGGATAGAATAAGCAACATGATAAAAACTCACTACAACTTGTAGTTTGATAACATAACCAAGCACAACTCCAACAGGAATTCCTATTATGTAATAGCATCCTATGTTAACGTATGCTACCGTGCTCTGCTTTCCAGCCCCGATTGCAACACCTATCATAAGAGATGAAAAAAAATTGTAGCATATTGAGCTGAAATTCTTCTTATTATTGCTGCTATTTTTAAAGTTTATCTTCTTAATTAAAAAGGATTGTTGTGTGAAATGATGTAACGAACCACCAAACAATCTTACCGGAAAGAACTGGTTGAACACTATTCAAGAGTATGGAAAATGCCAGAAGAGGTGACAAATAAGCGACTTCCGAAGCCACATCTTGATTTTTTGTAAAGATATAAGCTAGACGTCCCCGAAAGAACAGGAAAAATACAAATAGAACTAATCCAATGGCTAACGACGTTAACACAGTCACAACGATTGAAAACTTCGCAGCTTTAGCGTTCCCACTTCCAAGCTCATTTGAGACGCGGACGCTAAAATATAGTAATTGAAGACAACTTCAAAAGTGGCACAAACAGTATGAAATACAAACAAGCTCAAACAACTATGTGGTTTTGAGAAAATAAGGTGAGTTATAGTACCTTGCTGCGGCCAAGAAACCAAGAGATATCATCATTTCCCAACCATTGATATTAAGACTGAAAGAAAAGTGTATTTCCATTTTTATTTGATTGCTAGGACGAAAAGGAAATTAAAGAAGAGGGAAAAAGTATTACCAGATAGAAAGAGCATCAATTGCAACCTCCGCATTTTTCAGATTTCCGGTCAAAAGAACCAGTATCGTGTTGTACCAGAGTTCAAGGCTGTCAAAGAAACCGAAGGTTTATGATCAAGATTTGCATATTCACGGCATAGAGAAGTGAATCCTAAATTGATTCTCCTCCAAAATCCTTGGTTACTTTTAGGGAAATTGTTCGATCAAGTTAATACAAAAAGGCACTCAAAACGCGATAAATATTGAATTTTGTGGGCTGGAAAAATGATAAAATTTCCGGCACTGCACTGCACCAGATTGGCAGCAGATATTTTAGTTCAAACCTCATGAACAGTAATTTAGGCCTTAAATTAACCTTCGAGTAAATGAATAAGCCTAACCAGAGCATTGCACCGGACGATAAAGAAAGCTTGATTATTGGCCAAAGATCCGTGAAAGCTAAAGACGAAAAACCTTTCCATGTTTCTCGACAGCCTCCAGAGAGAAGAAATATTATCTGACCCACATTAGGGATCCAGTATGCCAAAATAGTGGATACCATAGCCCCAGTAATCCCAAACTTGAACTTAACTGTTAAAAGCCATGAGAGAAAGACGTGGATCGATAGAGAAAGTGCCGCCAAGTATGTAATAATCATGTTCTTACTCTGTGCCTGTAGGAACATTTGGCAGCTAAATGATATAATGAAGGAGTATATCACAGGAATGAACCAGAGACCAATAGTTCCAGCCACTTCTGCGATGCTTTCATCTTGGCCTAAAACTTTTAAAAACGGGCTCGCAAAAATAAATACTGGCGTAAGTAGAGTTGTGGTTATAACCAAAACCAGCCATGATCGTTGAAGATATATCCCAAGCATGTGATACTGTTTTGCTCCATATGCTTGTCCACATAGAGTTTCCAGTCCACTGGCCATGCCCAACTGCACAAATCGAAATAGAAAACTACAAGCTTTCATAACTCCGTTGGTAATGAAAAGACTTTTACCTACGGAAATTTCGTTCTTAACTATCAGTGACCCTCAAAAAGAGCAATGGGGTTTTTGGTCGATATATTTTGTTAGTTAAGATTGTTGCCCGAATCCTTATTTATTTTTTTGTGTGCGAAAAAATATAAAATAAGCGCTACTATAGATGGATTCTGATTTCTAGCTAATCACATATTTACTAATCAACTTCTTGGAATACCATACAATGAGTATTTACTAATTGGTAATAGTCTTTGAGAAATAATAAATAATAAATAATCAAGAAATATGTATAAAAGTTAACTGGTTCTGCTTTAGCCAAACCAAAAAAAAGAGAAAAAAATCAAAATGAAGATGGTATCGTACCAGAATCCCATTGGCAAATCTCAACAGAACAGTAGACACAAGAGCATAGGCGGCAAGTTCCGTGGAGCCAATATGGCCAACAAATGCCTGGCTGATTACGTTTACTCCGAATGACGAGAATCTGGTAAAAATAGCAGGACCAGCCACGATCCACATTTTTTTGAATTCTTTCCATATTTTGTCTTTCAGCTTAACATTTTCTTCCCGTTCTGCTCCGTTCAAAAGCTTTTCACTGGGGTCTCCTTCCATTCTACACCAAATGAAAAAGATTCATCAAGTATCATGTAAATATCCACATACCCATATCAACACACGGTGAAGGGATTATACTTACATAGAAAGCTTGTGGAGTAACTAAAATTTTTAAGCTCAGCGGAACAAGATTTCCCAGGGAAGAAGGAGAAGATGGCTGCAACTGTGAGTCTTCTATTTATTGCTGGCCCTCTTATTATTACAGATTTCACAGCGATGTTAATATTTGTATCTTCGACCCATTCTCACCACTCATTTCTTTGCCTTTGGTCCGGAGAAGACGAAGACGATTTGTTTTTTTTTTGGTAATTGCACATGAGAGTTCTATCCAATTTAACTGATATATATTTTCAAATAAACGGGAAATAGAAAAGAAAAGAAAAGGAAAAAAATAAATGAAATAATTAATGAGAAGTGCAACTAAAATATGAATGTAAGCGAGTCAAGTCGAAACTTGTGGCTTCGAGATGGTTCGGATAAAAAATGACTCCCTCTTTTTTTGCCATAGTTAATCTGAGAAAAAACTCGATCAAAAAAGGCTCGGTTCGACTTGTTTTTTTTTTTTTTTCTTGAAAATGTACATTTTTTAAATTTTTTTTTAACGTAGAGTAGCTGTCTTTAAAATTGGCAGCAACAGCTGTCTATTGTTTGATTGCCTGCATACAGGGGCCAAAATAGCAGTGATTGTCTGGCTTGTCGTGGGTCGGTCCACAGCTGTCTATTGTTTGATTGCCTGCATACAGGGGCCAAAATAGCAGTGATTGTTTGATTGTCATGGCTCGGGCTCAAGCAGATGTCCAAAAATGAGGCTCCATTCGTTCCAGCCAAAGCTCAAGCTTCTTTTGGGTCGGGGCTTGAGCAGTCTGAACCAATAAGTCAAACTGACCATCTAAACTGGTGGTAATAACCAATAACTACTTACTATTAAAGTACAGTCTTCCATATTGTACATTTGAAGGCATAATTTACGATTTATTCCTCTATTAAGGTCCAGAATAAAGTAGGTGAGGACGTCAGTAATGGAACGTAATCCCAAAAAAAAAAAAAAAAAAAAAGACAGAAAGATGATGGCAGAAAAGGACAGTGGGGCAAAAGTATCAAAAACAAATGAAACTTTATTTGTGTGGAGAATGCGTTTGTGGCTGATATTCTCTTTCATAAATTAGTTTGGAACCATTAACCGGACACAAATGTATTTGTAAGGTGGTTGGTGAAATCTTTCGGGCTTACCAAATACCAAACATAATTGAGTTTTGATAGTAAAAATGTCATTACTAGTTAGTTATAAGTGAAACTAATAATTTGTTAGGCAAGGTCAAAACATACATACTCTAAGCCACTGAATGATTATCATTACTTGGTCAAAATAATGTTACGGATAGTAATTTTTAGAAGGATGTGTGATTAAAAAGTAGTAAATTTTTTTTGAATTTAAGTGCAAAATATTTTACTGCGTGAATGTTTTGACTGAAAATGAGTATATATAACAAAAATTAAAGCTCTTGTTTGGTAGTCATTTGTTTCAAAATGTATTTTTCTCTTTTTTTTTTCAATCACACATTTTTCAATAAAATAATAGTACACGCAAACCCAAAATTTTTCCTTAATTTTTAATCATACATTCTCCATCAATCAACTATTTAAAAATATATTTTCTTCTAAAAAATGACTACCAAACAGAGGATTGATAATGGTTGTCAAATTAGGGCTAAATTGGATGATTAGGCCTTCAACTGCTTGTTGTATTTGGAATTTTTAGATTTGCTTTTGCTAAATCGTGGACCAATAGTTTTAGTGACAAAATTTTAAATTTTAATTCATAAACTCCTAATTCGATGAGAACGATGAGTGTCTTTTTTTTTTTTTTTTTTTTTTTTTTTTTTTTTTTTTTTAACGTTTGACAATTGTTTATAAATCTACTAAAAAGTGAAACTACTTTTTATTTACATATTCGTAAAAAAAAAAGTAACAATATTCATTTATTCATCACTTAATTTTTATTTTTATTTTTATATTAAATTACTACTTATAAACACTCAAGAATCTCCAAGATATTTTTTAAAAATAAGATATTCTCTATTTTATAGAGTTAACCGTTAAAATTATGCTCTAAAATTGGAGAGCCAAATACACTCTTTATAATTAAACGCATTTAAATTTTTTCAATTTTTTATGAAAAAAAATAATATAATAATTTGGAGATAAAATAATGAAAATAAAAGATAGAAAAAATTAAATATTTTTTAAAAATAGTAAAGTTAACTATTAGATATAAAGAACATATTGGAATACTTAAAATTTTTTCTCTAAATTGTAAAATATACTCTTTAAAAATAGAGTCTCATAGAGATATGGACATCACATTTTGCTTTTATGTATCATTCAACTGTGGACTTGCAATGTTCAATAATTTTTGACTTAATAATTACATGTGCTTCGCTTGTAAATAAGCCATGTTTGGGCTCTATTAATTTAATAATATTTTTTTTCTCTCATTTTTAATCACGTATTTTTTAATAAAAATATTACACGTAAATTCAAATTTTTTTTTAAAATCAAACTTTTAAAAAAAATTACTATTATAAAATGCTTTTTTTTTCAAGAATTTAGTTATAATGAAGGTCAAATAGTGGCTAAATATCTCTTTTATCGACAAAAAAGTGATTTTATTGGCATTGATTGGCATATTCAGTAAGATGTGGGGCCTATAGCCTGCTTCTTGTTCTAGTCAAATCATGTAAAGCCCAAATTCTCAAAATTCGAAACGTTAAAAGAAAATTCATTTTTTTTGTTTGAACTCTTAAATGTTAATCAAAATAAATTTCAAATTAGAAAAAATTTGAAATTAAAACATATAAAAATGCAATGGGAGATTTTTTGTTCATATAGACTTGGACAATTTTGGTGTAATCTTAATTTTAAAAAAAAAAATCATTTGGAGGAAATTCAGCAAATACCGATTGCGCAACAGCGAAAAGAAAAATATGTTTAGCCTAGCAAACGTTGAAGATGAAATTTTAAAAGAGACTATGACATTCATATATGTACAACATATAAAAATTTGGAGTCTCGAAGATAACGTTTGAAGCATGAAAATATTGCACGACTATGATGGACAGAAAATTCGAAACAGACTCACTGCAGTTTACTAAAACAGACATAACTTTTTCTCTAGATACTATTTTGAGGTAATTCCAAAGATCACTATTAAAAGACTCATATATATTTCAAACCCACTAATTTCACTCCAAAACATGCATTGTAGACCAAGTTATGTCATTTTTAAATAGAAGGAATGAATCTGAAATTTCAAAAGGACGACAACTAATGTAAATGTATTTTTTTTACAAAGTTTACATTTAACGAAATACTAAAAACTGTTGGTCCATTTTAATCCATAAAAGAACAAGATAAAACATAATTTACATAAGATAATAGTCACTGCCATCCGTCATCACGCCTCCCGCTAAGCTCGTCAATCTGAAATGTATAATTAGAGTGAGCATTTCGAAGAAACACTCAGTAGTATATACACATGCTAACAAGACAAATATATATATATATATATATATATATAGATGCAAACGTTAACATAACATGCAAAAGTCGTAAATCAAAGTAAATCGGTAACCAATTGACATAATTTTACTCTAGTAATTACCTTCAATCACAAATAATTTTAGTGATTACCTTCAATCACAAATATTCGTAGTTATTACCTTCAATCACAAATAATTTCCACAAGCAAATAACAGTTATGTACATGCTAGCATATAATTTTCTCAAAAACGTAAACAACTTGTGTGCGGGAGAGGATACTATCTTAAGGGTGTGTTTGATTGCAAGGATGAAATTTGGGTGGAAAGAAAACGAATTGTAGGGAATTGAATTGTCTAGAATTTGTTTTAGAGAGAATTGTAATTAATGGTGTTTGATTGGTATAATTTTCCACCTAATCCGTTTGGCTTCGTTTTTCATGCAAATTGTTATTTTTTGGGATAAATTTTTTTTACAATCTGTATTAAAATTTATTTGGATTGCCAAAAAGTAAAAAAAAAACAAATTTTTGAAATTTTTTTGTGTTCGTTTGATTTTATTTTTCATGCAAATTGTTAATTAAATGGATAAATTTTTTTACCATTGGATTTAAAATATGTTTTGGGTGCCTTAAATTTGGTGTTTGATTGCATAACTTTTCATTGAATTCATTTTCCCCCTTTTCTAGGTACAACCATTTAAAGCACGTTTTCCATTTTTTTTATTTTCCTATGGGTATGGTGAGAAAATGTTTTCCATCTTTTTTATTTATTTACTTTTTGGCAATGGAAATATATTTTAAATCCAATGGTAAAATTTTTTATCCATTTAATTGACAATTTGCATGAAAAGTAAAGTCAAACGAATACAAAAAAATTTCAAAAATTATTTTTTAAAATTATTTTTTTTACTTTTTTACAATCCAAACAAATTTTAATACAGATTATGAAAAAATTTATCCCAAAAGGTAACAATTTGCATGAAAAATAAAGTCAAACGGATTAAGTGAAAAATTATACCAATCAAGCACCATTAATTACAATTCTCCCTAAAACAAATTCTATTCAATTCAATTCTCTGCCATTCATTTTCTTTTCATCTATTTTCCATCATTGCAATCAAACGGACCCTAAGATCTTCAAAAAAAATTGCTAGAGTTGAGTCGTAGATGAAATTTTCAATTGCACTATTACCAATAAGAGAATCAGCAAGCTTGCCCTTTTGTTTTCTTCAAATGTATATTAGGAATGGCCATGCATGTGTGTATAATCCATAAATATACATGTATATTCCCATAAAATCAACCATCATTGTTCACAGGGAGAGTGGGGGAGTTAAAGGAGAAAGTGGCTAAGGAAGTTAAAAGAAGTAGGGGCAAACATAAACGTCCAATGACTTGGTGGAAAATACGTACACATTTCTTGAGGTTGCCAAACAAGGTGAAATATTTAAATTTTAAAACAAACTCAAGTATTGTTTAATAATAACATATGTAAAAGTTACTCTTAATACGAAGAAAAAATTTTGATCGAATATTATATAGTTGCCAAATTAAATCGTCGTTAGTTACTTTAAAATAAATACACTAAATCATGTTTAAAGACTAAAAATAACCGATCAAATGACTATAACATGGGTTCTCAAAATACCGGGACTAAGCTGAAATGATTAGATTGTCAAGAAAAAAATTTGCTAGGCAACATACTATGGTGACCAAATAAATAACTTAAAATATTAAAGGTATCGCAGCGACGCGACAAGTTACAACCCTTGAAAGAGTTAAAAAATTTCGATCGCTACAATCCTTCCCTCTTAAAGAAAATTTCGTCCTCGAAATTTAACTTACTTACTTAATGAGAGCGGGATATTTAGTCAAAACATCTTCTTCTCTTTCCCAAGTAGCCTAATCTTCACCATCTCTACCCCACTTGACTTTGACTAGCGGAACATTTTGATTTCTTAGAACATGATCATTTCTCTCCAGAATCACCGTAAGAGTTTCTTCGTATGTCATATCAGTCTGGACACGTAGTGATCAAACATTCACGACATGGCTAGGATCCGAGATATACTTTCTCAACATAGAAATGTGAATATGTTGTGCACTGCTGATAGTTCGCGTGGCAATGCTAAACGATATGCCACACTCCCAATTTTTTCAAGAATCTCAAATGGATCGATAAATCTGGGACTCAATTTTCCTTTCTTTCCAAATCATAGTATTCCCTTTATCGGCCCCACTTTGAGAAATACTCTCTCCAACCTCAAAAGTCAATTTTTTTCTCCTTTTGTCGGCATAGCTCTTCTGTCGATTTTGGGTAGTTTTAATTCTTGATCTAATTTTATGTATAGCCTCCACAATCTTCTCAACCAATTCTGGACCCAAAAACTCTCATTTCTCCAATTTTGTCCCAGTATAATGGCGAACGCCACATCGACCATACAAAGCCTCATATGATGCCAGGCCAATCGTGGTTTGGAAGCTATTGTTGTATGCAAATTCGACTAACGGCAAATGACCTTCCCACTTACCACCCAAATCCAGGACACAAGCTCTCAACATATCTTCAAGAACTTGGATAGTTCGTTCAGATTGTCCGCCTGTCTGAGGATGGTATGTTGTAGTAAATGTTAACTTCGTACCCATAGCTTTCTGAAGACTTATCCAAAACTTTGAAGTAAACCTCGAGTCTCTATTTGATACGATAGAAATCGGAACACCATGAAGCCGCAAAATCTCTCTGACATAAATCTGTGTGAGCTGTTCCAAGCAATATGTTGTTCGAATTGGCAAGAAGTGAGCATATTTTGTAAGTCGATCCACAATTACCCAAATCGCATCATGACCTCTCACTGATCTACGAAAACCCACGACAAAATCCATTGCAATCTTTTCTCATTTCCATTCGGGTATGTCCATGGGATTCAACGACCCTGACGACCTCTGATGTTCAGCCTTTACCTATTGACAAACCATGCATTTAGACACAAACAGAGCTATCTCCCCTTTCATATTTCTCTACCAAAATATGTCACACAAATCTTGATACATCTTGGTTCTGCCTGGGTATGCGGCGTAAGGAGTTGAGTGAACTTCAGTCATAATCTCATTCCTCAACACTTCATCCTTTGGCACGCACAAACGACCTTTAAACATCAATTGTTTATCTTCGGTTATTTTAAATCATTTCCTATTCTCAGTTTCCACATCAACCCTGATCTTCTCCAAAAATGGATCATCTTTTTGAGCAACCACTATTCTGTCCCCGAGTGTCGATTTCACAGTAAAACTTGTTCACATTAATCACATATTTTGATGCATAGGCCCACATAATAGTCTATCAAAATTGGGTTGACTTCCTTTTTAACGCATACGCATCACCTTTTAAAATGCTGTTATTTGGTATTGTAATATGGTAAAATTAACAATATTATTCATACTATTGTCTAATTATGTCTACATGCCACATGCTGAAAGCACAAAATTTAGAATAATACTACTTGTACACAATAGAGTTACATAATGTTTTATATTCAGATGAGGTATCAAAAAGAGTGTGAAAGTTTTTTTGTCGATTGTGCTATATGTACATAATGTTTTACATAATGATTTACATATACATGATGTGGTGAGATATGATTGAATTTATATAATGGTTTACATACATATAATGTAATTAGATATGATTGTGTTAGAATTTCTTCAACTAAATTAAATAAATATTTCACACTCTATTTTTGACTCATCATATGTATATAAACTATTATATAACTCCATTATATACAAGTAACATTATTCCGTTTTATATTTGGTTGAATAAATTCTAACTGGATCATATTTCATCACATCATATGTATATAAATCATTATATAAACTATTATATACATGTAGCACAATCGCAAATTTAACTAGATAGACAAGACTTGATCACTGTGAACCTCAAGTACGTGCTTTGGAAGTGATTAAATGATAATCACATTTTATCTATAGATTTCATAGAATCTACTTCTTCTATCCACTTATTATTCACACATTCCATATGATCTTGATAAATGAAAAATATTACTCTATCAAGTGAATAGAATGCATTAAAAAAATGATCATTTTGGATATTTTCTATGAAAATTTTGTGTAGCCCCCAATTTGGTTTGGCTAAAAATTACTTTTTAGTATATCATAATACAAATTGATGAAATGTATATAATCATACATTCAACTAAGCAAGCACTCTGAAAAACCAAAATCACATGCGAACTCAAAATGAATCAAAGCACACATTTGGGGAAAATCTTGTAGGTGACCCTAACGTTACGAACGAACTTACTTGAGCAAAAAATGAAATGATTAAGCTTGTAAATAAAACGTGAACTGATAAGTGCGTTTTACGCACTTATTTAGGTCACAAAACATGGACAATTGATTGTAATTATGTTGAAATATGGCTTAATTCTATATAAATTGTATTTGTAGGACTATATCGATGGGAATAACGAAAAGTGAGTGAAAACGGACATGAAAAGACCAAAACGGAAGGCAACCAAAGTTTAGGGACTATGATGCAATTATTCAAAAGTTGACCTGAAACCCAAGTAAAAAACGAGAACGGAATAAGTACAAGATTGACGAGATCAAATGGGTGTTAGAAGGAAGAAAAAGAAGAAAAGAAGTCAAAATGAAGGAAAATGAAGTTCAGGGACCAAATTGGAAGAAGTTGAAAATCGCATGAACCATGCGACCGCATGGCGTTCACAGCAGCCCAATGGTTTATAACCATGCGGCCACATGGTAGAAATCTTTCGCGAAAATTTTGCTTTCCTTTTTCTACGTGAAATACCTATGGAAACTCGATCTAGGACTCCTATATAACCATAAACTAGACTAGAAATGCATTCTTACACATTATTCTACTACTTGAGACATATTGAAGAGCAAAAAGAAGGTGAAGAAAGAGAAGATTGATTTCAAAATTCAAGATTTCACTTCAAGATTTGAGAGGATGATGTCATCTCTTATTTGTTTTCTTTCTTTTCTTAGTTTTATCATGTTAGGCTAGATTTCATTGTACTAGATGAACGATAAACCATATAATATGATATTTTAATTCCTAATTTTATATATTTGACGTTAAAACGCCTTTTGGATTGATGAATGGTTTATATACATTGAATTTTATCCATAATTATTGTGCATATGATTATGTGATTGTTGTGGCTTATTTCATCCATTTGAAAGATGAGAAATAGATTAAACATGGTATAAATCATCGAAGGGTCCGATAGGGGATAGAGATATACCGCTATACTTTACGTGAATCTCTAAGTGTTCATAAAACTCCATGCATTTTTGCATATTTTCTCCCATCATAGAGATATAGTTGGTGTCGTATATAAAAATAGGTTCAAACTTAATCGAAAGAGAATCTTGAATAAAAAAGGAACATTGATTCGTTATAATTCAAACGTGTTGTCAAATTGTAGAACTAGGGTTGAAATAGATCTTTACATGGGGATTCGTGAACCTAGTACGCATTTTATTTGATTGTTAAAATATCTTGTATTTAGTTATATTATTGCACGTAGTGAAATTTGCATTCATTTAGCTAATTCATTCACTTTTGCATAAGTAGCTTACTTAATTTAGTTGCAATTTAGCTACAAAAACTCAAACACGTATTTTGTTTCGGTTAATATCGAATTAAATAGAATTAAGCTATTAAATATCTGTGGGAACGATACTTGGACTTAAAAATCCACTTTATTACTTGAAACGAACCGTATATTTGCGGTACTATAAGTCGAACATATTTTCGCGTATCATGAACTGACAACCAAATCAGTTAGAGATCAATCAATCAATAGATACCACATGCCA
Organism: Osmanthus fragrans; assembly: GCA_019395295.1. Taxonomy (NCBI): domain Eukaryota; kingdom Viridiplantae; phylum Streptophyta; class Magnoliopsida; order Lamiales; family Oleaceae; genus Osmanthus; species Osmanthus fragrans. The sequence continues at coordinate 17,232,140 of CM033343.1, read as the reverse complement.
TGAACAAAAAGACCTATTTATCCCCTAAAGCCTGAAGAATAAATTTATAAATAAGCGTGCTTGCGACGAAGAAAAATATTTTGAAATTGAAATATCTTCCTCCAAAATAACCATTTCTCACTCTCAAGGATCGATTGAGTCATCTTTCTAAGGTTAACAAATTGACGCCATCTATAGGAGCCTAGGATAAAGACAACCACAATCTCGCTTTTTTTAAAGAATAATAGAAATTTGTGTAAAAATGAGTCGAACAAAGTTAGATCTCACTAAAATAGTAGCATTAGAATCTAATAAGGAATTTTCTGGCAAAGAAACTAGTAGTAGCAATAGCAGGGGAGGACATAATGAGAAATCTAAAGGAAATAAGAGAGAACTCGAAGGGATTAGAAAGATTACTCTGCTTATAAAATTAGGTGCGGAGACCGGGGCATACCAAGGATTTATAAATTTCTATATTTTTTATGAAAAGTTAGTTTATGACGGAATTCTTGGGTAACTTGCAATAAGATAAACAAAAATAACAATCTCTTTTTTTTCACCAGTTGCGTTTTAAATTCTCCACTAATGGAGACGGAACTTCGATAATGATAAGGGACTCATGCGAGGAAGTCTCCTTAATAATCTAAGAGAGCCTGCCTCCCGAATTTCCCAAGAGCATGTAATAGCAATAGTGGAAACCAGTAAAGTAAGTAAAAAAAATAGAAATTGATGACACATCGATCCTTGCGTAACTGATTGTACTTCCGAAGTAGGAGCAGTGGAAGAATTAGAAAGTTTCCCCGCCAACGAAGATGTAACTAAAACTTAAAAAATTGCAAATAATTAACCGAGCCTATGATCGCTTGAAAAGTTTCTTGAAAGCAAGCTTTGATGTGTTCGCTTGGAAACATGTTGATATAGTAGGCATAGATCCCAAAGTTGCTTGCCATTCCTTGAAATTCGACTCCAAATTAAAGCCTAAGATGGAAAAAATCGATCAACGAGCTCTGAAAAATGTGAAGTGTTGAAAAGTGAAGTTGATAAGTTATTGAAATACGGTTTATCCTTGGAGCTCAATATCCAGTTTGAATATCCAGTTTGGATATGTAACTCACTATTAGTTCAAAAAAGTAAGGAAAAATGGCAAACTTGCCAGGATTTTACATATCTACATAAAGCATGTCTTAAAGACAGTTTTTTGCTATCCAGAATTGATTAATTGGTGGATGCAACTATGGAACATGAGTTGTTAAATTTTATGACGCATACTTAGGGTATAATCAAATTTCCATGTATGAACGGGACGAAGAGCATATTGCCTTTGTAAGGGATTGATGACAATTTGTTATAGAGTAATGTCATTTGAGTTGAAATATAATCCCATCATGTGTCAAAGGTTAGTAAATAAAATGTTCGGGAATCAAATAGGCAAGACAATGGAGGAATATATAAATGACTGGCTCGTCAAAATCCTCTAATTAGAAAATCATTTAGGGTCTGTTTGATAGGACGAAATTTTCCCGGGAACTTGGAATCGTTTTCCAACTTCCACTTTTGCGCTGTTTGATAGCCTTTATTTTACATGGAATCGGTTTCCAGCCTTTTCCAAGGTACAACCACTTGAAGCGTGATTCCGTGGAATTCAATTCCTTGCTATTTGGTGGGAATCGGTTTCCACCTTTTTTTTTTTTTTTTTTTTTTTTAGCACTAGAAACAAATTCTAAGATAAAGTGTAAAAAAAATTATCCCTTTAATTGACAAATTTCATGCAAAACAAAGCCAAACGTAAAAATAAAAAATAATTTATTTTTTATTTTTTTTGGCAATCTAAACATATTTTGTCCCCAATGGTAAAAAAATTTATCCATTTAATTGACAATTTGTATGAAAAACAAAGCCAAACGTATTATATTAGAAATGTGGAAAATTATATCAATCAAACACCTTTAATTCAATTCCCGGTAAAACAATTTCAGGCAATTCAATTCCCTGAAATTCAATTTCTTTCCACCCATTTTCCATCCTTGCAATCAAACAGACCTTAAAGCATCTAGAGGAAGCTTTTAACATACTAAGAAAATATGGAATGGAATTCAACCCGCTGAAATGTGCTTTTGAGGTTGTGTCTAGGAAATTCTTAGGTTTCATAGTAAATCAGTGAGGCATTGAAGCGAACCTCAATAAAATTTGAGCCTTTATTGAAATTCGATCTTCAACAAAGCCTAAAGACTAAAGAGAAACAAAGTTTAACAAAAAGGACTACAGGCTTAAGCGGATCTATTTCACGAGTCACAAATAAATGCTTGGCATTCTTCCAAACATTAAAAGGAGGAAAAATATGTGAATGGACTGAGGAATACGACTAGGCCTTTTAAGCCTTGAAGGAACACCTAAAAAAGCTCCGCTGCTAGCCAAGCCATCGAATAAGGAAAAGTTATTTTTATACTTGGTAGTTTCAAAAGTAGTAGTAAGTTCCGTCTTAGCAAGAAAGAAAGGCAGAAACAATTGCCAGTATACTATGTGGAGTAAAGCCCAACAACATGCTGAAGCTAGATATCTTGACATAGAAAAGTTAGCCCTCGCCTTAGTAGTCGGATCACGTAAACTGTGACCTTATTTCCGAAGTCACGGTATTGATGTATTGACTAATTTTCCACTCAAGCAAGTACTACAAGACCTGATGAATCAGGAAGATTGTTGAAGTAGGCAGTAGAATTGGGGCAATTCGAAATAAACTATAAAAGCAATTCGCAATCAAAGCTTAAACGTTAGCAAATTTTAAAGTCGAAATGGCCGACGAATTCCAGCAAACTTTATGATCATACCGCACTACTACCAAAACAGCTATGAGCGAAACTATTTTCTCTTTAGCCTATGGGGTTGAAGCCATGGTGCCAATAAGAATAGGTTTAAGCTCGGCAAGAAAAATAAACTACAACGAGGAATAGAATGAAGAAGTTATAAAAGCGAACTTAGATATTTTGGAAGAAAAATAGAATGACTCCCAAATAAGGCTCGCAATATATCGAAGGAAAATGGAAAAACACTCCAATTCTAAGGTTCACAGAATGTGTTTCAAAGTGAGAGATTCAATGTTAAAGAAAGTCATCATCACGAACAAGAATTAAACTTTGAGCAACTAGGCTTGAACTGGGAGGGACCATACACAGTAACTGAAGTAATTGGGTCGGGAACATACAAACTCGTGGATAAATGTGACGAACCCTTTAAACACCCCTAAAACATGGGCTGCACACAAAAATCTAGAAATCGCAAACCGAACCAAGCCCCGTTAGTTTGAAACCTTTGGTTCGGATCCATGTGGACTAAAAATTTTTTTCTTTCAAACTGAATCAAACCATTTCAAAATTTGAACCAAACCAAACCTTTAGTTTAGATTTCGATTTTCAAAATCCGCATAAAATTGAACCAAACCAAACTTTTTTTAAACTTTTAATTAAAAAATTAATTTTACTAAATTATAAAATTTATTAAAGTATAAATGTCTATAGAGTTTTCAGAATTTAATATGAACATAAATTACAAAATTAAATACAAAATTAGGGTCATGCAATATGTTTATTAAAGTGGAAATTACACTACACCCAACTTTTAAAGATCTATATTATAAAATCAAAAGAGAAGTTTCACTTTTCAAGAATCGGATATTTTATTTTAATTAATATTTTTATAAAATATATATTTTTACTAAATATATATACTCCAATGCACACACATCAGAAACCCTAATTAATTCTCAGTCACCTCTCTCTCTCTCTCTCTACATTTCTCCCAGAGTCGTCTCGCTCCATTTTCTCTCTACACAACACAGTCGCCTCTTCCATTCTCTCTCTACACAATGGCCGGATGCTGCCACTCTCCGTCGCGGTTGAAGTTCCACCACGTCTCTACCACGCCACCACTCCTCACTATCATTTTCTTCCCCAAATCACACCTCCAATCGTCTCTCAAATTCAACCTCTCAATCTCAGCAGTTCATAAATCTGTGGCCGTCACTGTCGAACCCGAACCCATTTTCACCTACGTCAAGTCTTTAAGTAGTATTTGCGAGGCACATCTACCACCAACGCGCGAAGTGGTGTATTGTGAGTTGGTGCAGTGGTCGACAATGGTGGTGGTGGTGGTTGTGGCGGGTGCTTTATGTGTGAGATGGCATGGGTGATGCGATTTGGTTATGGTTACTGCAGATCGAAGCTCAAGAAGAAAATGGTTGGTGGTGGCGGTGGCGGCGGTGGCGATGGCGGTGGCGGTGGTGGAGGCTGCGATGGTGGTGATGTTTGCTGTGGGTGTCAGATTTTTTTGTTTTTGTTTGTGTTGGGGGACGGGGTTGGGAGGGACGACAATGGTGGTGTTTTGTGTAGTGTTGGTGACGGTATTTGTGTGGTGACAGTGTTGCGGTGGTGGCTATGGTCGCGGATCCGGCATTGGTGCTGTCAATATTCAGAGGTGTATGTCAGTGGTGATGGTGTTTTGTGTGGTGGCGGTGTTGCTGTCGGAAGGTGGTGGTGGTTTAGGCGGCGACTGTGGTGTGGTGGTGGTTTAGGCGGTGATGAGGTGGTGGTCACAAACGTTGATGGTGGTCACAAATTTTTTTGTTGACTGTAATCATTAAATTAGTTAATCTGTGACTAATAAACAATATGTTACCAATGAAAAAGATGAACAGTGACCAAAAAATAACGTGTGACCTAAAAAATTGTTAATTTGTATTCAATATTTTGATAATTTGTGAATATTTATTAAGTTGTAACTTATAATATTTGTGATCTGTAACTGATAAAGAAATTGTGATGTATTAGTTTTTTACATATGATTGATGAAGAAGTTGTGACCTATAAATTTTTTGAATTGTGACTGTAAAATAATTTGTGACATTTAAAAATTCTAGTTTGTGACCGAAAAATAAGATGTGACTAACTAAATTGTGAATATGTGACCGATGAACAAATCGTGACATATAAAAGTTTTGAATTGTGACCATAAAATAATTTGTGACATTTAAAAATTCTGATTTGTGATCGAAAAATAATACGCGACTAATTAAATTATGAATATGTGACCAAATTATATAGATCTGTGACCTTAATATATTTAATTAAAAAATATATATAATCAATTAATTAAATCATAAATAAATTTTAATAAATATCTAATTTTTGAAATTTGAAACATTTTTTTATTAATTTTGAAATGAATGATAGTTAACATCTTTTTTTATGAATTTTCACTTTATTAAAATATATGTACAACCCATTCCACGTCAATTAATATATGAAGCTCATTGATTAAAAGCAACCAAGAAAACCATTTGGAATGATAGAATCAGTTTCTCATCCATCATCATCGATTTATAAACTAGAAGGAAAAAGAAGCACCCCCAAACCTAGAGTTGGTCCTGTGATTTTCGGGGCCTGAGGCGAACTTCGTAAATTAAGCCCCCCAAAATCAACGTAAATACAAAATCCAACATTGTATTATGCAAATATTGCTAACTTTAAACTTAACAGTAGAACAACAAACAAACATATTATACAAAAGATTAATATTATAGAATAACAAAACTCACAACGTTTCAAACAATTACTTAAATATTATTTGTCTTACTGTTTTAGAGGTAAAAACATTAATCAAATCTAAATAATTTAGTTGTTCAACCATTTCTTTCCCTATTGATAACATAGCCAATCTATTCAATCTTTCTTGTAACAATTGATCGAAGGTAAGTCTTGATCAACTTCAATTTGGTGAAACTTTTTTTGCGGATGCAATTGTAACCGATATGGTTAACAAAATTTGTAAACAATATAAACATTTGGGAAACAAACGTCCATTGGCTTCAAATATCGTAGCACTTCAATTGCTCTCGTTTCTTCACTTGGTATATAGTCCTTCAACGTTATTAACTCCGAAAATAAATCATCTCCACTAATGTCAGAACGCCCGTTATGTTCGAGATATTTCTCAAGGTTCATACAAGACTTCAACAAACTTGAATGAGTTATACCCCTTAACCTCTTCAAATTAAACAAAAATCCAAATGTGTAATCATATTGTTTGAATTGTTCAAATCGAGTTCTTAGAGAAGATAGAACTTGATCAATTATAAAAACAAAGAACTCAACTCTAAAAGATTCTTCAGCGGATTGCTTTGCCTCATCACTGCTACTTTCATCAAATTGCTTTTTTCTTCGAATTAAACGTTTTTCTCTAAATAAAGCTTCAATTCCCATTTCGCTTGTCTTTGTTGTCGCTTCATCCATGGCAGTAGCAAATCCAATTTCTATATACTCTTCAAAAAATGAAACAAGTCCTTGCAAGAGGTCGATAGCATGATCAGTATCCATATTTTCGGTTTGAAGAAATTTACTGACAATATTGATTGCATGCAACAACTCGTACCAGATAATCATGCCAAGAACTCATAATTATGAAGTTCATTTGTTGCTAATGACTTGACTTCACTCTTTACTTTAGGATCTTCATTACATTCTGCAAAATCAAGTAAAACATCTCTTATTTGTGCAGTTTGCGCTATTATAGGCTTTACACTATTAACATGGCTTTTCCAACGTGTTTGTGACAATGACTTCACTGTCAGACCTAGTACATTATCTTTGAAAAAAATTCATCGCTTGATAGAAGAGGATAACAATGTGTAGATACGTTGTATCACTCTAAAGAAGGATACATCTTTAGAACAACAATTCACAATATCACATAGTGCTTGATTCAAACTATAAGTGCCACATGGAGTATAGAAAACTCGGGGATTCATGTCAAGTACTCTTCTTTACACACCTTTGTGCTTCCCGCTCATGTTCGATTTGTTGTCATACCTTCGCCCTCTAATATCATCAATATCAAGATCAAGTTTGATCAAAACCTATTGAAGTTCTGTTGCAAGTCCAAGTCGTTTTGTATCATCTACCTTAAAAAATTCTAGCCAATATTCTTCTACTGTGAGTAAGTTAGCTGATTCATCTACACATCGTACTACTAAAGACATTTGCTCATCGTGACTTGCATCTGGAGTACAATCAAGTATAACTATGAAATATTTTGCATGTTTAACTTTCTTGACAATTGAACTTCTCACCTCATTAGCCAACAACTGTATCAACTCATTTTGAATTGTTTTGCTAAGATATGTATGTTGAATCTCACTTGCTTTAGCCTGCCGAATGTGCTCTTGCATTATTGGATCGAACTCACTAGCCATTTCCACCATTTGTAAAAACAGGTCATTGTTCTCAGCATGTAGCCTCTCATCATCTCCTCAAAAGGGCAAGGTATTTTTGGCGAATCTTTTCACAATAACGATTATCCTTGTTAATACATGTCTCCAATGATCTCTTTCTGCATCGATTGCCAATTGAATGCTTTTATCAATTGTGGTTTTTGTTCGAATCCTATTTTCCAATTCAAGCCAACTAGTCATGCAACGTAAATACTCCTCATTTCTTTCATGACTTTTAATTGACCGCTGCAAATTATGCCAATCTTTGAATCCATTATTACCTAGTTGGCCAACTTTGGTCGCATTTTTGGTGTTTTAAACAACTTGCAGCAAAAGCAGAAGATCATGTCTATTGATACTAAATATACTAGCCATCTTCTATCAATTGTTTGCCCATTCGGTAATAGTTGCTTATATTGTGAAGAATCGAAATGTCTACTTTCACGATCTTTGGGAAACGAGTTGTTATCAACTCTTTTTGGACCCATTTCAACTAAATAATTCCTCATTTTTTATCAACGAATTTTCAATTCCTATGATCATCCAAATTCAAAGAGAAGCAACACTCTTCTTCTTTATCATCTACTTCATTGACACATGGAGGTTTTGTCACCTCTTCTTCTTCTTCCTTATCATCCACTTCATTAACGCAGGCAGGTTTCATCATTTCTTCCACCTCATCATCTAATTCATTAGCAGATGCAGGTTTTGTCACCTCTTCTTCTTCTTTATCGTCCACTTCATTAACACAGGCACGTTTCATCACTTTTCAACCTCATCATCTACTTCATCCTCATTCAACGCATTTACATTGTTGCTTTTAAAGCACTTGTCAATATCCCCTACTTGACTTTGAGTTAATGCAATTTCATTTTGTTTCCTTTTTCTCTTTTGAGCACCAGACTTATATTTAGGAGGCATGGTGTATCTAATGCCCAAGGATTAACTTAAAAAATAATTACAAAATATCTCAATAATATCACAATTAGAGTTTTCAATATAGTTACTACATGCGCCTGTACAATTGTTGATCCTACAATAATCAATCATATATGCCGACCAGGCTGCAATTATATAAGTCGACAAGGCTTCAAACATTTTCAGTCTCTTAAATAACAAGTTAGAGCAAGTCATTGCTTACCTGAGAAGTAGAATTTCAACGAAAACTATGGAATCACACCCTTAAAAATTCCACTGTCACAACTCACGAGTTTGAAATAAAAATTTAACATCAAACACCAATATGTGGCTATGGAAGATTAGGGGGGGCGTTCTCTTTGCTGTTTTCAGGCCGTTTTCTATTTTCAATTTTTCAAAACATTGAAAACGCGTTCTCTTTCATATTTTCAAAAACGAGTGAAAATTTTGTGAAGAAAACAAAAAATAACTTTTTTACGTTTTGACCGTTTTCTTCACAAATCTACCAAAACTCAAAAAACACGCTTTGGGAAATATTTTTTCAAAACGACAAAAAGAATGAGTTTTCAATAATTTCAAAATGGACACCTAAAATACGAAACACAAAACAAATTCAAAACTCAAAACACAAAACTGAAACACGAAGAGAACGCCCCCTTAGGTTTTCAAGATTATATTCAAACTGATTAGGACTCGATCACGTTAAACACTATAAAAAAAACATCGCCATTGAAAATTAGAGAAAGAACATGAAAAGATTATGTCACTAGCCAGTACCACAATATATAAGTAACTTGAGCTTGACAAGGGGAAATGTTTTTTTCACACTACTGGTCTAAGTCTTTATGTACATATATGAGTAGTTAAGAAATACCAACTAGTGGTGGCAAAAAGGCTTGGCCCGTAAAAAGCCCGAGTCGGACTTGTCTCGCGGCTCAGGCCGGCCCGTGTCATGGGCTTTTTCGGTCCGTGACCAAAAAGAAAATTTAAAATTTAAAAAAATAAAGCTGCCTCAACAAAGACAGCTATTGTTGGCAAAAAAAAATGTTGAATTTAACAGTAAATTGTACAAGAATTCACGAGATATAATTTTGGATTAGACAATTCAAAAATTCAAATTTAAAATTTGAAACGGTTATTTTTTTTTGTTATAAATAGCAGTTAAATTTTTTAGTTTCATATCAATTTTCTTCAATCGGTTTTAACTTCAATATCCAATTTCTTTGCTCTTATATTCACTTTCCTAATATTCTAATTTCTTTGCTCTAACATTCAATTTCTTTTCTCTAATATTCTAGTTTATTCTTCAATTAGCATCTTTTACTATAATAACCATTAAATATAGATGGATTTTACTAGTGATGAGATTAATCAGTTTAGGAGTAGATTACGAGGCGTTCTCTTTGCTGTTTTCAGGCCATTTTCTATTTTCAATTTTCCAAAACATTGACAACGCGTTCTCTTTCCTATTTTCGAAAATGAGTGAAAATTTTGTGAAGAAAACAAAAAACAACTTTTTTACGTTTTGACCATTTTCTTCACAAATCTGTCAAAACTCAAAAAACACGCTTTGAGAAATATTTTTTCAAAACGACAAAAAGAATGAGTTTTCAACAATTTCAAAATGGACACCTAAAATACGAAACACAAAACGAATTCAAAACTCAAAACACAAAACTGAAACACGAAGAGAACGCCCCCTTAGGTTTTCAAGATTATATTCAAACTGATTAGGACTCAATCACGTTAAACACTATAAAAAAAAAATCGCCATTGAAAATTAGAGAAAGAACATGAATGATTATGTCACTAGCCAGTACCACAATATATAAGTAACTTGAGCTTGACAAGGGGAAATGTTTTTTTCACACTACTGGTTTAAGTCTTTATGTACATATATGAGCAGTTAAAAAATACCCAACTAGTGGTGGTAAAAAGGCTTGGCCCGTAAAAAGCCCAAGTCGGACTCGTCTCGCGGCTCAAGCCGGCCCGTGTCATGGGCTTTTTCGGTCCGTGACCAAAAAGAAAATTTAAAATTTAAAAAAATAAAGCTGCCTCAACAAAGACAGCTATTGTTGGCAAAAAAATGTTGAATTTAACAGTAAATTGTACAAGAATTCACGAGATATAATTTTGGATTAGACAATTCAAAAATTCAAATTTTAAAATTTAAATTTGAAATTTGAAATGGTTATTTTTTTTTTTTGTTATAAATAGCAGTTAAATTTTTTAGTTTCATATCAATTTTCTTCAATCTGTTTTAACTTCAATATCTAATTTCTTTGCTCTTATATTCACTTTCCTAATATTCTAATTTCTTTGCTCTAACATTCAATTTCTTTTCTCTCATATTCTAGTTTATTCTTCAATTAGCATCTTTTACTATAATAACTATTAAATATAGATGAATTTTACTAGTGATGAGATTAATCAGTTTAGGGGTAGTTTGAGTACTCCAATTGGGTACGAATATGCATCTAAAAATGTTTCAATTGATTTGGAAGATATCGAACAGGAAGAAGTACTGAGATAAAAAAAGGTCGAAAAAAGAATCATCGGATTGTTTGCAACATATGACACGTGAAAAAGTTTGAAATTACTGTGGCAAAGAATTTAATTGGAAGCCCGGTTTAAGCAAAACGCATTTGAATAGGCACATATAGTGATGTCAAAATGGGTGGTTCGGGCTGGCCCGGGCCACACACCTTTCGTCCCGGGCCGACCTGCTCACGAAAAAAAGCCCACACCATGTGGGCTTCCGGGCCGATTCGGCCCGGATCGCTCGCTAAGCCCACGCTTGCCTGGTTGGCGGGATGGTCCGTTCGGGTCGGCCCATATTTTTTTTCCAAAATTGTCACTTAAAAAATAATTTTTTTAAATTATAGTAAAAATTAAAAAACGATAAAAATTACATAACATTGATTTAATTTTCAATAAATTTTACATCAATAGCAAGAATATTACAATATTTTGCCTAACTTGACAAATTGAACAGTTTTTAACTATTTATGAATTTATAGTTAAAGTACATCCTAACTAGGTTGACACCTACTTATCTATAATTTCGTCATTACAACTCAAATGGCCTTAAAAATATGAGATATATTGATAGACATTTTAGCCACCACTTGCACTCATATTATATCCCTATTTTTTTGTGGGGATTAAAAATAAGGTTTTAATTAAGTTAAAGTATCATATATTTATGAGATTCACAATTTTTTAATCATACATTTTATTAAATTTTATCATAATTAACTAAAAATTTGATTTTAATTCTCATCGTAAAACGGCTATAACTTCTCTTGAATATATCGATTAACATTTGGGTCTAACTAAATGGAAATATATATAACTAAAGAAGTTATCATCTATATTGACTTTTGACGGTAGAATCTTTGTGCTAGAAGTTAAGAATATGATTGTCGAAACTCTGCTTGGCATTTACGAGAAATTTGTATTATAAATAGTTGCTGTGACGAAGTAGGGAAAAATATTTTATTAAGTTTCATTGCTTAGTTTATGATAAGCAATAATGATAGGATGTATAATTAATTAGTGAATATAAAATTAAATGATTCATCAATTAATTAATTTATCATGTTTAATACAATATTTAATAATTATTTTTTCTTTAGAATAATATTATGTCACCAACCTAAGTGACACAATTCATAATTTGTAGGGTTTCAAAAATCACGTGTTATAAATAATGAGTTATTTCGTATTCCTTCAATACAAATTCAAACTTGCATTAAATATATATATAAGGATAAATATATATGTACTCACACACCTCTTACAAAATGAGTTACTCACTCTCACAATTTTTGCAGACCCCACGTGAATTAAAAAATGTTGGTTGTGTGGTCCCCACTCCTATTGTATGTAGTGAGTAAACCATTTTGTAAATGATTTTGTGCGTATAGCATGATCCAATATATAATGCACAATTCATACTTTTTTGGGCCGATGGTAGGGTGGCGTGGGTGGGGTATTTTCAATAGGGGTGAATATTTGAATTTGATTGGAGAAGATGAAAATTTTCTCTTTTTTCTCTAATTTTTTTAATATGCATTTAATTATTTTAACCAGTGTTCTAAATAACGTAAAATGTAGTGAGACGTGGAGGTCAAGCTTCGATCTAACCGGGATTTTTGCGTAAAACTTTTTAATTTTAATTTTTTCAATCAATCTAAAAATTATTTAATAATTAAATAAAAAAAAGCATATAAAAAGTGTTAAAAAGCTTAAAAGAGTACTAAACAAAAGTGCATCTAGACGCGACCAGGCGTGGAAAAAAATAGCTTGAAAAAATGCAAGGCGGTGCGTTTTGCGCCCACTTTGCCCTTATGCGCATTTTTTTAGAACACTAATTTTAACCTTTAAATGAGAATTATTCTACTTTTGAAAAGTTATGGAGCTTCATTTAAAAATTTTCCCTTGTGTTTTATTATTTTGTTGCAATCTTTTATTTTTATTTACCTAAGGAGAAGGGAGATTCGCCATTAATTATCAAAATAGAGAAAATGAAGAATTTTGCTACATAATTGAAAGGTCATGATGGATTATGTTAAAAATGTTAAGGATAAATTTATTACATTTTGCAAATGTTGAGAATGAAAAATGAAAAATTCTGTTTATTAATTGATTTATATCTTTCAAAGTTAAATGTTAATTTCAACCACACATTTATGATTACTACTCATTATTATCCGCACATTAGGTGACCCACTATTATTCATTTTATTGTTCCTATTTATAAATTTGCCAAACTATTCGATTTTTTGTATGACCCAGAAGAAAATGGTAATTTTAGAAAAAAATTGGATTTTAAGAATTGACTCATTTTATGTTTTGTGAGCCATATAATATATTTTGATACAATAAAATAATATTTTATATTGCATTTATATATTGAGCATATGAATTAAAGTGTCTATGATCACTCAGAATAGATCAAATGTGTGTGTTCATGCTTACTTATCATGCAGTTTACACAAACACCAATTTACTGTTAACAAATATAATTTGTTGATTTGAAACAATTAAAGGAGAGATAATCGTTGATTCCACTACTCCATCAGATTCTCAGATCCTCACGTGAGATCTTGGACAAAGGAAAGTAATGGTAGATTACTTATCTTATTAACTGGTTTCAGAATTAACAATGGTTAGATAAAAGATAAAAGGGAGAGTTGCACAGAATACCAGAGTCTGAAATCTCAAATTAGAGAATGAGGAGAACAATAAGAAAATACCAAGGTTGAACCAAAAATCCCAATTTAAGCACAAGAACCCTTCAAGTCAAAATGATTTAGTATAAACTCAGTAATTAGTCAGATACTCAATAGGAATCTGAGTGAGTCAACTCAACTCGCCAAACTCAGTACGAGTTGTACGATCCACTAAAACTCAGCAGCAAGTCAAAACCAAAATGCCAGAACTCAGTATAAACAACAAATCCAAACAAGTCAACATGGAGTTAAAGGTTTTGTAAACAGAAACTTTTAATCTTTGAGTGACAGCGCACTATGTCACAAGATCTTTTAGATCTATCCCAGAAGTAACCAGATTACTACTAAGTGATCCAGCCAAAAGTTGAATCGAGGGTAGATCAACACCCAGAGACTTCTAAAAAATAGTTTTATACGCAACACTTCAAAGGAAAACTAGATGTGCAATTTTAGTGAAGTTTTGAAAAACTAGGGTTTACAAACACATAGTCAAATTTCCCAAAAAGAAGCTTTGATACCACTTGTTGGTCCTAGAGCGTTTCGAAATTGTTCGAAACGAATTATACAAACTTTAAAATTGCAGGAACATTAAAAAATCAAGAACAACATAATTGTTTTGCCCCAAAAGGAGCCCGGATGTTTAGTCTAAATGACCTACTCACTTGTTAAGCATCTGCCAAGAATTTTGCTCAAGATCAACTAACCTCAACCAAGAAATAGTACAAAATGTATGAAAAAAATTAGAAGTTTCTTCAAAATCTTTCTGGCCTCTCTTTTTCAAATATGTAAGATCGCTCAAATCACCCTCATTCTCACCAAAACAAATGGAGATTACATCATACAAATTCAAGTTACAAATTTACGACAAAAATCCTAACTTACACAGAGAAAGAATCGTCTAGATACCACACTGAAGACTAAGGGTAAAACAAGTATATGTATCTATCCATATGCAAAGTTTCAATTCAGGGTCAAGAGGGCACCACATGTACGACAGATCATACCGCATTAACAGAGGCAAAAATGTACGACATAAGTATAAAATTTGTGAAAGAAAGAGAGGCGCAGAGAATATGTAATTTTGTATATGAATTAGGTAAATGAATGTTGAAGATTACAATATATATATATATATATATATATATATATATATATATATATATATATATATATACACTAAACGTAGAGAGAAACATACCTAAAATAGAAGAGCTACATGCATGCTAATTTACTACATATACAATTCTAATAATAAGGAAAGTAATATTCTTTAATACTCCCCCTCAAGTTGGAGCGTGTACGTCAAAAGTGGCCAACTTGCGAGTGAGGTTGTGAAATGCTTCCTTGCCAAGTGCCTTAGTAAATAAATCTGCAATCTAATTATGGCTTGGAATATAGGTAGTCTTGATCTCTCCCTTAGCAATTCATTCACGAACAATGTGACAATCTATTTCAATGTGTTTCGTTCTTTCATGATATACTGGATTTGCAGCAATGTGCATTGCTGCTTGATTATCACAATACAAGATCGCTTCTTGTGGATGGTCTACACACAAGTCTGTCAGCAATTGTCTTTACCACGTAAGCTCACAAACAATAAAAGCCATAGCCCTGTACTCTGCTTCTGTGAGGATTTGGAGACGGTCGTTTGTTTCTTGCTTCTCCATGATATGAGTGCCTTTCCCAAAAATACACAATATCCGTGACTGAGCGTCGCTTAGTAATATCTCCAGCCCAATCTGCATCACAAAATCCTGCTAACTGTAATTTTCCTTCTGATGGAAAGTATAATCCTCGTCCTGGTGCCCCCTTTAAGTATCGAAGCAATCGGTGGACTGCATCAAGATGAGGTTGTCTGGGTGCGTGCATGAACTGACTGAGTGTATTGACCGTATATGAGATCTCCAGTCTAGTAATGGTGAGGTAAATAAGCTTCCCTACTAAGCGTCGATAGTACATGGGATCCTTCAATAACTGACCATTTGTCAAATTAAGTTTTAAAGACTGCTCCATGGAAAATGGTGCAGGTTTTGCTCCAAGCAACCCGGCCTCTTAAGAGTATACTTTCTTTGATTTATTGAAATCCCTGATCTCGAGCGAGTAATTTCCACTCCAAGAAAGTATTTTAATGTGCCCAAATCCTTCAACTTGAATTGAGATGCAATGAACGTTTTTGTGGTGGAAATTGCTTCTTTGCTATTTCCTGTGACAATCATATCGTCCACATATAATAAAATGGCTGTAAAGGAATCACCACTGACCTTTGTAAAAAGTGAGTGGTCTGCATGTGACTGCTTAAACCCAAACTGAATGACAATAGATACAAATTTCTGAAACCAAAAATGAGAGGCCTGTTTGAGCCCATATAAAGATTTGTGAAGTCGGCATACAAGTGATGTCTCCCCCTGTCGACGGAACCCAAGTGGGAGAATCATATAGACTTCTTCACCAAGGTCACCATGGAGAAAAGCATTATGGACATCCATTTGATGAAGTGTCCAGTTACGAACGGAGACAATAGCAAGTAAGCATCGAACGGTTGTTAACTTTGCAACAGGGGCGAAAGTTTTAGTATAATCAATCCCTTCACACTGTGTAAACCCCTTTGCAACCAGTCGGGCTTTGTAACGTTCAACTGTACCTTCAAAATTAAATTTGACTTTGAACACCCATTTACAACCAATAGGACGGTGACCTGGAGGAAGTGGGACAAGTGACCAAGTGTGATTTTCTTCCAAGGCACGAATTTCATCGTCCATAGCAGCCACCCATTTAGGGTCCTGACAAGTAGTCTCATATGTTGTAGGCTCAATGATATGAGAAAAACTGTATGTATAAGCACGATGAGGAGAAAAGAGTTGTCATACGATACATACCTTGAAATGGGATGTCGAGTGCTGGATTTAGCCGGAAGAGACCCAGCTTGAGTAGGCAAAGTATGATTGACAAAGTAGTCTTGTAGGCGAATTGGGGTGTGAATGGGTTTTGTTGAACATCGAAGTGGTCATTTGGTGGAACGGCAGTTTGAGTTGGCTGAGTTTCTGGAAAGTGGACGGGATCGGATGCAGGCAGTTCGGAAGAGCTGGCTGCAAGCGAGACCGATCGATCGGTAGGTGAGTTCGGTTGACCGGTAGGTGAGTTCGGTCTACCGGTATTTGGGTTCGGTCAATCGATCGACTAGGTTTCGGGATTTCAGGCAAGGTGGACGTTTAAGGTATATGATGGATGTTAGGATGGGATAAATTTGGTGTGTCAATATCATTGGGTGTGAATTGAGGTAATGGTATGGAGTTGGTGTCTTCACGGTGATGGGAGGCATATGGAAAAGTGTCTTCATGGAACACGACATCTCGGGACACCACTACTTTTCTGTCGGTGAGGTCATATAAGAGGTATCCTTTTTGTCCTGGGGATAGCCAAGGAATACATACCGACTGGCATGGGTATCAAATTTGTGACCGGGTTTAAGGTTAGTGGCATATCACAGACAACCATAGACACGTAAATGGGAATAAGGTGGGGGTTTCTTGTGCAACCGTTCATAAGGTGTTTTACGGGACAACAATGGTAAAGGTATCCAATTGATAAGGTAACAAGCAGTCTTGATGTGTTCTCCCCAGAATTTCAACGGAAGATTGGCTTGAAATCTAATGGCACGGGCGACATTGAGGAGGTGACGATATTTTCTCTCTGCTACTCCATTTTGTTGGGGGGGGGGGGTGTAAGGACAGGACCTATGGAAAATAGTACCATTTTCATCTAGGAATGTTTGCAAGGATAAGAACTCTTGGCCATTGTCAGACCTTAAGGCCTTGATGGTCAAGTTGTGTTGAGTTTTAACCCAAGCGAAGAAGTTCTTAATTATGCTTTGAGTTTCAGATTTGTGGCGCATAAGATGTACCCAAACATAACGAGAAAAATCATCAACAATTGTAAGAAAATATTTAGCACCAGAATAAGAATAAATTTTATGAGGTCCCCAAATATTACAAATGGATTAAATCAAATGGTTTATTGTTAGAAATTTGACTGACTTTAAAAGGTAATCTAGATTGTTTTGCTAGATGACAGACATCACAAACATTGTGGGAATCAAAACTAATTTCTAAAGTATTTTGTGCTAGGAATTGAAGAGGTGAGGCTGAAGGATGCCCAAGTCGTCTGTGCCATAGGTTGGTTGGTCTACTGGTAGTATGGTGTATTTGTGGTCTTTGGGAAAGGTAATATAGGCCGTTACTCTGCCTTCCCAAGCCAATCGTCTTCTTTGTAGTCAAATCTTGCATGATACAAAAATCAGGGAAAAATATCACATAACAACCTAACTCTCTAGTGAGCTTACTAATAGATAACAGATTAACTTTGAAGTTGGGAACATGAAGCACATTATCAATAATCATGTTATTTCTCAATTTAACAGCACCAATGGATTCAATAAAGGCATGCCCCCCATTCGGTAAGTGCACAGCATTATGTTTAGGCATGAATTTATTTTCAACGACTCCATCCTTCGTCACATGATCAGTGGCCCCGCTATCAATAATCCATGAATTACTCAAAGAGGTAGTGGAGGGATTGATACCTGAGGTGTTAACATAAGATTTATCATTACCGGTCTTGATGTTCAGGAGTAATATGATTTGCTCATATTCCTCGGTTGTGAGTACCTTTCCTTCCTATAAGTCAAGCGTAGAAGTGGTGGAAGTGTTTGTGAAGCGTTTGTTTCGTGGTCTCACGTCCTTCCCATGAAGCTTGTGCCCTGAAGTTAAGCCATGGATGAAGTAGCAGGTATCAACATTATGTCCACTCATCTCACAATGGCTGCATTTTTTCTGAACTCCTACAGGTTCGGTCGACCGATCGTGACTGAGGCGAACTTCGGTCGACCGCTAGGTCGATCGATCTTTACTGCTTCGAAATTCCGATTGGCAGATTATTGCTCTTTTGGTTTGGTCTCCAATTGCTCGACTTCTGCCAATTGATCGAATGTTGTCCATCACGATCTGTTGCAACCTCGACCTGCCTTTCGTATTGCATTAAAATGGCGTGGACTTTCCTGGTATCTGGTAAGGGGCTCATCATCAATATGTTTCCATGGACTGTGGAAAAAGAATCATTCACACCCATTAAAAACCGCATGACCTTCTCCTTCTCATCCCTTTCAGCTAGTGCTTTAAGGTTCCCACATGTGCATTTAATTGGATCACGATAAGAGCCCAATTCATCCCATAGTACCTTCAATTTGGTGTAGTAAGCTGACACCGATTGGTTTCCTTGTCCGTGCTCAGAAATTTCTTGGCAAATTTGGTATATACGCTCATCGTTACCTTGAGAAAATCGATCTCACGGGTCGTTCCACACCTCCGTGGTAGATTCAGAGTACATAATGCTTTCGGCAATGTCTGGGTGTACCGAATTGAGTATCCATGAGAGTACCATATGATTACTCCGTTCCCATGTGTGGTGCTTCTCATCTTCTGTCTCTGGTTCTTTGATCTTACCGTCGATGAAGCCAACTTTACTCTTGGTGATCAGGGCAATCCTCATGGCCCTACTCCATTGTCCATAGTTATTTCCATTAAGTGGTTTAGAAACAAAAATTAAATCGGGATGATCGGATTGCTGTAGAGCCATGGGATCCGATTGGGTTGTCATCGCCTCTGTGTTGTTCTTATCACCGTCTTGGTCGGACATTGTTGCTCAGAATCAAAGCTCTGACACCATATAAAATTTGTGAAAGAAAGAGAGGCGCAGAGAATATGTAATTCTGTATATGAATTTGGTAAATGAATGTTGAAGATTACTATATATATATATATATATATATATATATATATATATTAAACCTAGAGAGAAACATACCTAAAATAGAAGAGCTACATATATGCTAATTTAATACAAATACAATTCTAATAATAAGGAAAGTAATATTCTTTAATAATAAGAAACACGATTTTATAAAATAGGTCACAGAACCAGTACCAAAATAATACAGCTCAACAGCCTAACAGCCTAAATGAATAGTGAGGCAGCCCAATATTTAACACATAGTTAGTTCTTTACAAAACATAACATTGCACTCACTGTATAAGTTAACAAGCATGCTTGATTCATGTTACCCAATTATCTTAATAACAAATTTGGTAGGTTAAATTAGTTGGCTTGTTAAGATACATAGCTCCCCTATCAATATTCGTTTTGCAAAAATAATAAAATATAATCTGAAGTCTTTGTGATTTCATTCAAGTCTTAAAACATCTTTCATTTAACAAATTACAATTTGTATGTAGAATAGATTTATAATTTTTAAGACGGATGGAATGGAATACGCCTAAATAGAAAATAATTCATTTATAATACTTTCTAACATATTCGCCATTCTAAAGGTGCTTAAAAAGCTCGTCCCTTTCGTCCATAAGTTTGTATGTTCCTAGCCTTACCACTTTAATCACAATGTATGGCCCTAGCTAATTTGGACCAAAAGAGCCTAACCCTATTTCTTTGTCCAGAACAACTTTTTTCTTCAAAACCCGGTTGCCTATTTCGAAGATTTTTCTCCAAACTTTGGAGTTAAGATAACTTGCAATTTTCTTTTGATACACTGCGAGTTTTCATTTGAGAAACCTTCTCTTTTCCTCCAATTAATCAAAAATCATGTTCATTGTATACTTGCTTTGGCGATTCTAAGCCTACTTCCACTGGTATCATGGCCTCGCCTTCATAGGTTAGTGAAAAATGAGTTTCTCTCGTGGTAGTCCTTATGGAAGTCCAATATGCCAATAAGATTTGTGATAGTTTGTCAGTCTACAATCCCTTCGAAGCATCAAGCTTTCCTTTCAGAATGCTCTTCAAAATTTGGTTTACTCTTCCACTCATCTGTTAGCTTAAGGATAATATGGGGTAAAAAAATATCTGTGGATTCCCAACTGTACATTATTCTCAGACTTTTTCTTTGGAATTGTGTGTCATTGTCTGAAAAACTAGAATTCGAGATTCTAAATCTATAGGTATTAGCCTCTGTGATCTTAGTGAGAGGTTCCGCTTTCACCCATTTGGTGAAATAATCTAATGCAATGATCATGAACCTCAAGTTACATATGCCTCTGGGGCAAAGGTTAACGATGTTAATTCCTACTTTGCGAAACGTCGTGGACTGGTGATGGTGGTTAACTCTTGCAATGGTTGGCGAGGTATAACTGTTAACTTTTGACATTTCTTACATTTTTTCAGTGAAATTCATGGCATTTTTTTCTCAAAAAAAAAAAAAAAATTCTTTCACATAGCCAAGATTTCCTCTCCATAAACTCAAAGAAATAATTAAGAGTTGAGAGAGAAATTGTCTATTTTGAAAAAGAGTATATATGTTATGAAATAAAAGTAATTGAACAAGAAGAGAAGAAAATATAAAAGTTAAAACTTAATCGTCTATTTTATCAAGAATCAACATCGGAATTTATAGTGTTCAAAATGAGAGCTACTGTAAGTTGTAGGCCTCCAAACCCAATTTAGAGTTGATTTTATCCAGCCCATTTGTGCCACTTGCATTGACACGGATCATGGTTTTGTTTAGCCAATCTTGAGCCATTGATTTAAATCAATGGCTCACATTTAGATCTCCTTTTTGAAATGTATTGGGGACGGCTTCACTCCATTTTTGGGCAAGACTTTCATTTTCTCTTGTTTGGTAAGAAAGAAATCAGTTCACAGGGGCTCCTTCACTCTCGGTTTCCCTTGGTATCTTCCTGTGGTTCTCTTCTTCTAAAAACTCTCTCTGGACAGCGATTGCAATGAGTGGATGGGTTGTTCCTGAGCCTAAGAAACCCAACAAACTTGTATCAGAGCACGTGTTGAGTGATTGGAGAAGAAATCGGCCAACTGAAGAAGTCTCTCTCTCGAGTTCCTTCTTGGCCGAACCTGCAATCCCATTTTTCGGCCAAACCATTGACCACTCGGTGAAACCAAGACTGGAACAAGACTCTACAAGTGCTGGGCTTCAATTATTGGTGGAAAAATTGGCACGAAAATCGAGAGAGAATGGCGATTTTGGAAGGGCCGAATCGGAGTTTCTTTGATTCCCACCAAACGAGTGACCAGCCGGAAAATCTGAGGCCATACCGATGTCGAGCAGGTTGAGGCGCCACTAGTGGGTGGCGCGTGGTGGTGGTCCAGCAGCGGTGCGTGGGCGGTCTCCGACGAGATTTTTTCGGGCAGATTTCTTAGTTTAACCTGCTGAACGTACTAATGTGTTTATTTTAGTGTTTCAGGTTATACATAAAAGGTGGACGATTTTACGCCTGGCTTAACGTCTGCAGCGGCTCGGTTCTAAAACTTATAGGTATATTTACTGTTTTTCAACAGTAGTTTGGTAAGATTATTCCAAACTATCCGCTAGATTAGGTTTGGTATTCTTACTAGTTTATGCATGATTGCTTAGTTGCCTATTTGTGAATTCCATTAATTGAATTCTTGTGATTAATTTGTGACCTGGAAGTATAATTACTTGCATTATATACCTGTTTCATCGTTGTGCTTCATTTCTGAACATTGGTTTTAACTCTGCATTCATATTTTATTTTGATCATCTGGAAAAGAATTTTTCAAAATCTTTTTTATTATGTCGACGAGTACAGGCCACTCTTTTACAGAATATGTAATGGTTTCGAGGGTCGAATTATCGCAATTCGATAGAAAGGGGGATTACTCGATTTGGAAACAGAAAATGAGGGTCATTTTGTCCAACTGAGAGTTGCTAAAGCTCTCGATGATCCTGCTACAATTTCTGATGAGTTAAAGGCTAAACCAAATGAAATTGAAGACATGAACGAAATTGGTTACAGTTCTATAATTTTGCATCTATCGGATAACATTGTTAGATAAGTTGATAGTGTCAAAACTGTTAGAACTTTGTCGACTGCATTTGATGCCTTGTTCTTGACTAAAACTTTACATAACAAGATATATCTATTGGAAAAGCTGTTTAATTTTAAGATGGATCCAAGGAAGGATGTCGAGGGAAATTTGAATGACTTTAGCATAATTGTTAAGAGTCTGGCTCATAACGATAAGAAATTTGACGATGAGGATTTAGCTATCATATTGCTAAACTTTTTTTCGAATCTTACAGAGAAATGAAAAATACCATAAAAATATGGTAGGGACACTCTCACTCAAGCTATTGTAGCAGATGCTTTAAAATCAAGAGAACTTGAATTAAAAGGAGACAACAGAACTCATTCTCGAGAAGAGAGTCTATTTGTTAGGGGAAGACCTAATAAGAAAAAATTTAACTTCCATAACAAGAACGGGAGAGGAAAATCCAAAATGAGATCAAAATCTAAAGATAAAAGCGGTAAGAAATGTTATCACTGTGGAAAGTTAGGATATTTCGAGAAAGACTGCTTTGACTGGAAAATGAAACAAAGAGACCCGACAATACTGATCAAGATAATGCTATTATTGTTTCTGAATTCGATAGTTTACATGTCCTAAATGTGTCTGAGGAAGAATTTGACAAAAATTGGATCCTAGACACAGGGTGCGCCTTTCACATATGCCCTGAAAGGTCTTGGTATAACTATAGAGAGACTGAACCTAGGAAGGTCTACATGAGAGACAATAATTCTCAGAATGTCATTACGGTTGGTGACATTGCCATCAGAATGTACGATGGGGCTGTCAAACAACTCAGAAATGTTATATATGTCCATAATTTAACCTTATTTCCTTAGGTTCTCTTAAAGATGAGGGATATACCTTTAAGTCTGGTAATAAGATTCTGAAAATTATGAGGGGTTCTCTTGTAGTTATGAAAGGGCCTAAGAGGAATAAACTGTACTATCTTGTTGGTAGAACTGAAACACCACCTGATTCAAGCCTTCTTATTGTGAGTAAAGACAAAACTGAAATTTGGCATAACAGAATGGGCCACATTGGGTTTAAAGGGCTAAAATCTTTAAGTAATCAGAAATTACTTGGAAAAGATGACATTGAAGCTATGGACTTCTGCAAAACCAGTGTTTTGGGTAAGTCCCATAAGGTGAGCTTTGAAGCAAGCTCTCATAGAACCAGCAGACCATTGGACTATGTCCATGCTGATCTATGGGTCCCGAAGAAGCACTCTAAATTTGATGGAAGCAAGTACTTCTTTTCCTTAGTGGATGATTACTCAAGAAAAGTTTGGATTTATCCTTTGAAGGCTAAGTCAAAAACTTTTGGGAAATTCAGGGTTTGGTTAAAGTCTGTTGAGAATCAGTTAGACAAGAAACTTAAAATGTTAAGAATTGATAATGGGCTTGAATTCTGTAATTTCGAATTTGAAAACTTCTGTAAGCAGAAAGGTATAACAAGACACAGAACTATTAAATACACACCTGAACTGAATGGGGTCACTGAGAGAATGAACAAGACCATAATGAACAAAGTTAGGTTCATATTAATTAGCTCTGTCCTTGCAAAAGGCTTTTGGGCTGAAGCTGCAAGTACTGCAGCTTATCTGATTAATAGGTCTCCGTCCAGCAGTATAAGATTTAAGACCCCACAGGAGTTGTGGACGGGAGAGTCTCCAAATCTAGATCACTTGAGGGTGTTTGGATGTGATGCATATGTGCACCAATTTGAAGGAAAACTTGAGCCGAGGGCTATCAAGTGTGTGATGTTAGGGTATCTCGAGGGTATGAAGGGCTATAGGTTATTGGTTTTAGGGGTTCAAGGCATTAAAATTATTAACAGCAGGAATGTAGTCTTTAATGAATCTGAGATGCCATGTCTAAAATAGAGAACCGATGAAATTAACAAATCTGAAATTGAGAAGAGTGTTCAGAGGAGAAGCTGACTAGGCTTAATTCACCTACACTTGAGAATGAAGTTAATGACCTATACATCATGAACCTGAAACTGAAACCGAGACTGAAACTGAAACTGAACTTGAACCTGAAGAGGTGATTGAACTTCAAGATAACATTGAACCTGTTGAAGTTGAACATTTTAATAATCAGCCACCTAATCAAGATTATCAGCTTACTAGGGATAGAGGGAGGAGGCAGATCAGGCCAAATCCTAGAAATGAATCCCTAAACTTGACTGATTTTGCCTTAGTTTCAGGTGAAGCCCTTGAACAGATAGAACCTGCTAGTTATGAAGAAGCCGTTAATGGAAAATGTTCTGAAAATTGACTAAAAGCTATGCAAGAAGAAATGAAATCTTTGAGTAATAACAAAACCTGGAAACTCGTTAAAAAATCCATGTAAGTGGATTTATAAGTTAAAGGAGGGTTTGAGCCCTAATGATTCTGTAAGGTTTAAGGCGAGGTTACTGGCTAAGAGTTATACTCAAAGGGAGGGTGTAGATTATAATGAAATATTTTCATCCGTGATTAAGTACAAGACAATTAGATTGATGTTGGCTCTTGTGGTTCAATTCAATTGGAAACTTGAACAACTCGATGTAAAAACTATTTTTTTTACATGGGGAGTTGGAAAAAGATATTTTCATGAGCCAACCACAAAGTTTTATAGCTAAAGGTAAAACTGATTATGTTTGCAAGTTAGAGAAATCTTTGTACGGGCTGAAACAGAGCCCAAGACAATGCCACAAGAGATTTGATGCTTATGTGCTGAAGATATGATTTAAAAGAACTGAATTTGATGCTTGCTTGTACTTTAATTACATAAAGAGCAGTTGTGAAGTTTATTTGCTGCTTTATGTCGATGATATGCTGTTAGCTGGACCTAGCAAGTCTCAAATTAATAAACTAAAAGATCTTTTAAAATATGAATTTGAAATGAAGGATTTAGGGAATGTTAGAAAGATTCTCGGGATGGTGATAACGAGAGATATGGCTAAGAATAGGCTAACTATTTCACATGGAGTTTACTTGAACAAAGTTGTGACAAAATTTGGAATGAAAGACAGTAAGATTGTGAATGTACCTCTTGCCAGTCATATGAATTTATCATATGCTCATTCGCCTAAATATGAGTCTGAATTGAAAGAAATGAAAAATGTGTTGTATGATAATGCTATAGGTTCTGTCATCTTTTCTATGATTACTACCAGACCTGATCTTGCATTTTTCATTAGTCTCTTAAGTAGATTTATGTCCAATCCTGGCAAACCACACTGGGCTGGTATGAAATGGTTGTTGAGGTATTTGGTTGGGACCTTAAATCTAAGCTTAGTTTATGAGAAAAGATCTGAGAAGTTAACTTTAAAAGGCAATGTTGATGCTGACTTTGCTGGTAATAAAGACAGTAGGAAATCAACTACAGCATACTTCTTTACTGAAGCTGAATATGTTGCCATAACTGAAGCTGTTAAGGAATGTATTTGGTTGAAAGGAATCTTAAAAGAATTGAACTCCATGCATGATACACCTATTATGTTTACTGATAGTCAAAGTGTTTTATTGTTTTGTAAAAATCGTGTTTATCATGAAAGATCAAAACATATTGGGTGAAGTATCATTTTATTCGTGAGAAACTGTCTCAAGATGAAGTTAAACTTGTTAAGATTCATACTGATAGAAATCCCTCTAATGTGGGGACAAAAATTCTACCTGCAGGTAAATTTAAATTGGGCTTATCTTTGTTACATATTGACATTGGTTAATTTTTCTTGCAGGTGGTAGGCGATGATGGTGAACAACCTTCCATGTGCAATTCACAACCGAAAGAGTATATGGGTTTTGAGTATGAAGGTGAAGATTGTAAGTTGTGGGCCTCCAAACCCAGTTTAGAGTTGATTTGATCCAGCCTATTTGTGCCACTTGCATTGACACGGATAATGGTTTTGTTTAGCCAATCTTGAGCCATTGATTTAAATCAATGGCTCACATCTAGATCTCCTTTTTGAAATGTACTGGGGACGGCTTCACTCCATTTTTGGGCAAGACTTTCATTTTCTCTCGTTTGGTAAGAAAGAAATTAGTTCACAAGGGCTCATTCACTCTCGATTTCCCTTGGTATCTTCCTGTGGTGCTCTTCTCCTAAAAACTCTCTCTGGATAGCGATTGCAATGCGTGGATGGGTTGTTCCTGAGCCTAAGAAACCCAACAGTTACAATTGGAATGAAATGGAATCCATAAACTAGATAAGACTTATCTATGCATTATGATAAGACTTCATAATTATCAATATTTATCTTATAATTTTACAACTCTCCACTTAATGATTATTAGAACAATAACTATTTCATTGAAACATTGTTTGGCAAAAAATCAATGGGAACCAACAACAAAAAAAAGAGTACATATAATTTGGAATAATAAAGTGTTATCTATTTAAAACATTGTCAAGAAAATTCAGTGGAAAAAAACTTGATCGAAGGAAAAATAGTACAGTTACTCCTCCTAATTTCAATTCGTGTATCAAGCGATCTATGTCTTTTATTGTATGTCAATGTCTTCAATATTGATATCTTGTATGTTAATGTCTTGAAATAATACCGTCTTCATATGAAATATTTATCAACCTTTGATAATTATAGTAACATCATTTAGAAAATAACTCTTGTTGATTTCTTCGTGAGTTTCATACATATAAAAAGCATGCTTACTGAGGGTAAATGCCTTGTAGGTTAAGTACATCATTACACAAAGAATATGCCTCGTTAAAACTTTTATTAGGAAAAACCCTATGGGAAAAATTCTAATGAAGGAAAAAGAGTACATTATTTTTTTCAGTAAGCTATAAAAGTTGTTTCATTAAAAACCTTGCCAGAAAAATCTATGGGGACAAAACCTTAGTCAAGGGAAAAAGAGTACAACGCGTATTAACTTTCTCTCATGATAATATTACTTAAATTATGCTTCAAGTATATTAAATCCTTCAACAATAGTATTAAATTGGTATAAGATAAGTTCACTATAATCATGTTTATTATATGCACATCAAATTTCATGCTAACAAAGTAGAAACTTATTATTACATCCATCACATGATAATTTATCTATTTATACAAGTTTTTGCGAAATTAATTATGCAAAGAGTCGTATATTTCATATTACGACTTTATTTTTTCCATTTTCATTTCACATACATATACACATTTAGGTGTTCATACTATGTATCCAGATACTTCTGGTTTCTCCAGTAAATTTAATTTTAGTATGATCATGTCATTTTATTTGGTCAATCATTACTTCGATCAATATGTTTCGACAAATTTATTTCAATTATTCGTTATTCATAATATGATTTAGTACATTACGTGCAAAAGTGTTAAGAGTATATGCCTCATTTGTTATGTCTAAATATTCATTAAGAGTATATGCCTCATTAGTTGGAACATCTTTACCAATTGCTCCATTTTTTCTTGAGAGATTTTGGATTAGAATTGAATATCATTATGATTCAGGCGTGCCATAGATATATCAAATATAGTGTTGATTTCTTTGATCAGTAAATATATCTAAATAAATTATATTTTGAACTTCTAGTTCAAATTATCTTTTGCAAGGATTTATATAATGTTACATTTGTACGTTACTTCCAGCTTCTTAATTTCTCCTCCTACTGTTGAGAGAATTGTCTAGTCAAATTGACAATCACCAAAGAGATTTATAAAATATCACCTTGAGATATTGTATAAGGGTTCAATCTATTCATTTATTCTTAGCATTTTTTACTTTTCATCTTAGTGCATTATGATAGATCAATTTTACATATACTGCACCATCAAAATAAGTAGATAGAAAAATTAGGCTTTGACCATAAATGTTGAAATTTAGGATCACAAGCATTAAAAAAACACACCATCTTGATTTATAATTTAAAAATTATGCTTACAATTTAAAATTTGAACAGTAATTTCATAAACTTAGGTTGTGAGCACCATGCAATCATCTAATATATGTATTAAATCTATTATATACAAATAATATTTAGATGGTTAACATGGAGAGTGACGGGGCCCCAATTGTCATCTTAATTAATTTTCAAAAATATAGAAAATTTCATCTCCATTTTATCTAATGATGTTTAATGATTAATTGTCGATAAGAGAACAAATAATATATAGAAATTTATTGGATTGAAGAATATTTTAATTCTTCATTGAATGTCCATTTGAATTTTTTATTTATATCATTATTGATCCAATCATGGTCCAACTAGTCATGATAAACAATAAATTCAAGTTGAACTTCTAGTTCAATATAATATATAATTCAATATTTAATTTCGAAAAATAAGATTAAACATTATATAATCGTATAATAATTAATCAAGTAGACAAGCTAATCAATGTTAATATGACATGAGTTATATGTTTTTTTTTCAGGGATAAACATGAATTCAAAATAATATATTCTTCGTAACATGTGCTAATTCGAGAACATTTTTTTTTTTCAAGAATAATATGTTAATATATATCTGAAATATTGAAATTGTAATTCATGTTCTTCAAGAGCATTAAATTAATATTGTTCTTGAATATTAATAATATATAAAATAATTTTCTTTTAAAAATTACAACCCAGTAACAATGAGATATATATTTTTCGGGATGTGTGCTACTTTGAGATCATGTTATATTTTAGTATTGTTTTTTCAAGAATAATATGTCAATATTCTTCTGAAATATTGAAAATTATATAAGACTTACTCTTCTGGATTAAAAGTATCGTATTTAATATTGCTCATCGAGGGCAAGTAAAATTTAACTAGAATATTAGTGAGAATTATAATATGCTACTTCAGGATTAAGAAAATATGTGTAATAAATAATCTATGATTCATATTTTTCTGAAATATTGATTATAATGTTGTATTACTTCAGGAGTAAAAAATAATGGATAATCTATTTAAAATTTGCAAAGGAGAATCTAAAAATATTTAATTAGACTAAAAATATTAATTACGGTAAAAACATGATATGATATAAAAATTAACTCCCAAACATGTATTAGAAAAATCTTCATATATAGAAGTTAACAAAATTGATTAAATCTTTTACCAACATGCAAAAGATACCAAACATGGACGTGAATTCCACATACATTGAAATTAAAGGTAGAATTAAAGGCAAAACTAATATATATGATAAAATCAAAAGGCAGAATTAATACGCGAATAATATGTGTCAGAATTGATTGTGTATGAATCAAAATGCATGAATTAATAGTAAATCATAAATTTACTTAATAAATAATGAATTAATACGTGTACATATTACATATGAAAATGTGAATTAGAATTAATATGCATACAAACGAAAAGCAGAAAGAATGAGCAACCTCGTTATGATGCATATATACATCGAGAAAAATTCACGTGTCACCAAATTAATTTTGATACACGTGACAGATGTTTGTGCTTATAAAAATTATGACATTCTAACTAATTTAATTTGATTTTGAGAGAATCGTATTGATAACGTGTTATGAACTAAAAGCAATAGAACAAGAAGAGAAGAAAATATAAAAGTTAAAACTTAATTATGTATTTTATTGAAAATCAACACCCATATTTATAGGGTTCAAAATGAAAGTTATAATGGGAATGAAATAAACTATCTAAATTAGATAAGACTTGTCTACGCATGATTATAAGACTTCATAATCATCAACATTTATTTTATGGTTTTACAAGAATATCCATTTTTCTCCATATTCTCCCCCATTGTGCTTGAATTCATGATTATTTATAGATATTTCACGAAGTCAAAAAGTTAATTTAGTCCTTTACTTTTTAGTGACAATGGTGGTCATTAATTAGTAAGTTTTTTAACTAAATTTGTTGAATTCTCGTGTGTTTATTCGCCACGTCACGTGTTCTTCACTTATTGATTGAATTTATGGTTTTACAACAATATCCATTTTTTCATATTCTCCCCCATAGTGCTTGAATTCATGATTATTTACAGATATTTCACGACATCAAAAAGGTAATTTAGTCCTTTTCTTTTTGGTGACAATGGTGGTCATTAATTAGTAAGTCCACATGTTCTTCACTTATTGTTTGTGATGTCACTTTAAAAAAAAAATAGTATTCTTATTTATGTTACTTCAATAAGGATTTTGTTGACGAGAAATAGTCTGAAAACAAATAGGAGAATTTTTACTAGTTAAACAATATGTGCCCGCATGTCTCGTGAACTTGTTTATAATAAACATCAAACTTACTTCTTCGTATTAGAAATGATCATTAGGTTCACACATGCGAGCTCAAGATAGGTATCACAGTAATGGTAAAAAAATTTGCCACTTAACTTTGACTTTAACTTCTATACAATTTTTAATATAAAATTAAATTGAGTGAATATTTTCACCACTATCTCCGTAAAATTAATTGATAACATGGTGTCAAATTAAGTTAGATCCGGGAGATAACTAAAAAAAAAACACTGCTGGCACAAGCACTAGTAAAGGTTATAATACTAGTGATTCCTGGCACAAGCACTAGTAAAGGTGATACTAGTGGTTCAAGGTTAAAGTTCGTGGATAAAAGCTTTCAAAAACAGAAAAGTGGGTGCCATACGGGCTTTATTGAGTCCAAAGAACCCGTCTGGAGGCTCAAGAGAGGCCTACCAGAACATACAGTGTCCGTTTATTGAATTATGATACTTTGCCCGAATTTTGTAGACATAATAATTACATCCTCTCACATGCACGTGAGCTCCGTGTGAATAAAAAAGTCCCCAAAAAAAGTGGCCCCCGTCAATGTGAGTGTCGGTCATCCCATATGTCAACAAAATTCGATCACTGTAGCGTTATTCCTGTTTATTAGAGTTGTAAATTGTTCAAAAGTAATAATTCTCAAGAGTCCAAGGTCGTTCCAAATGGACGAAAATTAATAGAACAACAACAATTATGATAATGAGAGGAGTAGGGTGATTGCCAATAGTAAAATTAAATATAAATATATTATGGAATAATTCTACTTGTACATCAAGGGTGTTCGAATGGGTGCCATAATAGACACACCCCGCCTGTCGATACAGGCGCCCCCCAATAGGGGGCCGCTATGTGTCTATTATGGCACCCATTCGAACACTCTTGATGTACCACTAGCAGGGCTGTATATTATGAATTCCTAGACTTTGGGAATCCACTACGATAATTATGTAACAAATACACACATGCCCTTTTTAACATAAATTTCTCACATGATTAGGACTAGTTTGATTCGTGTTTCAATTTTCAATTTTGAGTTCGTTTTTAATTTTTTATTTTGAAAGTCAGTTTTAACATTGTTAAAAAAATGCGTTTGATTTGTCATTTTAAAAAAATTATCTCTCAAAATAGAAAATTAAAAAACATGTTTGGTTTGAAATTAAAAAAAAAAAAAAAGAATTATGTTATTCCAAGAACTTTGATTATTAAGTAAAACTAGAACAATTTTGTGTGTGTGTGTGTGTGTACACAAGTTAATAAATTGTACAATATTTTCTTCTCCCTACAAAAGTAAAATTAAAATAAATAAAAATTAATTACGTGGATTGAGAATATTTTTAGAAAAAATTTAGGTGTTCATTTAAAAATTATGCTTACAATTTAAAATTTGGGCAGTAATTTCATAAACTTCAGGTTGTGAGCACCATGCAATCATCTAGTATATGTATTAAATCTATTATACACAAATAATATTTAGATGGTTAACATGGAGAGTGACAGGGCCCCATTTGTCATCTTAATTAATTTTCAAAAATATAGAAAATTCCGTCTCCATTTTAGTTAGTGATGTTTAATGATTAATTGTCGATAAGAGAACAAATAATATATAGAAATTCATTGGATTGAAAAATATTCTAATTCTTCATTCAATGTCCATTTGAATTTTTTATTTATATCATTATTGATCCAATCATGGTCAAACTAGTCATGATAAACAATAAATTCAAGTTGAACTTCTAGTTCAGTATAATATATAATTCAATATATAATTTCGTAGAATATGATTAAACATTATATAATTGTATAATAATTAATCAAGTAGACAAGCTAATCAATGTCAATATGACATGAGTTATATGTTTTTTCCAGGGATAAACATGAATTCAAAATAATATATTCTTCGTAACATGTGCTAATTCGAGAACCTTTTTCTTTTCAAGAATAATATGCTAATATATATCTGAAATATTGAAAATTATAATTCATGTTCTTCAAGAGCATTAAATTAATATTGTTCTTGAATATTAATAATATATAAAATAATTTTCTTTTAAAAATTCCAACCCAGTAACAATGAGATATGTATTATTCGAGATGTGTGCTACTTCGAAATCACGTTATATTTTAGTATTGTTTTTTCAAGAATAATATGTCAATATTCTTCTGAAATATTGAAAATTATACAAGAACTTACTCTTCTGGATTAAAAGTATCGTATTTAATATTGCTCATCGAGGGCAAGTAAAATTTAACTAGAATATTACTGAGAATTTTAATATGTTACTTGAGGATTAAGAAAATATTTGTAACAAATAATCTATGAGTAATATTTTTCTGAAATATTGATTATAATGTTGTATTACTTCAGGAGTAAAAAATAATAGATTATCAATTTAAAGTTTGTAAAGGAGAATCTAAAAATATTTAATTAGACTAAAAATATTAATTACGGTAAAAACATGATATGATATAAAAATTAACTCCCAAACATGTATTAGAAAAATCTTCATATATAGAAGTTAACAAAATTGATTAAATCTTTTACCAACATGCAAAAGATACCAAACATGGACGTGAATTCCACATACATTGAAATTAAAGGTAGAATTAAAGGCAAAACTAATATATATGATAAAATCAAAAGGCATAATTAATACGTAAATAATATGTGTCAGAATTGATTGTGTATGAATCAAAATGCATGAATTAATAGTAAATCATAAATTTACTTAATAAATAATGAATTAATACGTGTACATGTTACATATGAAAATGTGAATTAGAATTAATATGCATACAAACGAAAAGCAGAAAGAATAAGCAACATCGTTATGATGCATATATACATCGAGAAAAATTCACGTGTCACCAAATTAATTTTGATACACGTGACAGATGTTTGTGCTTATAAAAATTATGACATTCTAACTAATTTAATTTGATTTTGAAAAAATTGTGTTGATAACGTGTTATGAACTAAAAGCAATAGAACAAGAAGAGAAGAAAATATAAGAGTTAAAACTTAATTATGTATTTTATTGAAAATCAACACCCATATTTATAGGGTTCAAAATGAAAGTTATAATTGGAATGAAATAATCTATCTAAGTTAGATAAGACTTATCTACGCATAATTATAAGACTTCATAATCATCAATATTTATTTTATCAACCGTGCTACTTGTACATCAAGGGTTACCGAACGGGTGCCATAATACACATGGAGGCCCCCTATTGGGGGGGCGCCTGCCGCTACAGGCACCCCCCCAATAGGGGGCCTCCATGTGTCTATTATGGCACCCGTTCGGTAGCCCATTATGTACCACAAGAATAATTCTTATTTTATGGTTTTACAACAATATCCATTTTTTCCATATTCTCCCCCATAGTGCTTGAATTCATGATTATTTACAGATATTTCACGACGTCAAAAAGGTAATTTAGTCCTTTTCTTTTTGGTGACAATGGTGGTCATTAATTAGTAAGTTTTTAACTAAATTTGTTGCATTCTCATGTGTTCATTTACCACATTACATGTTCTTCACTTATTGATTGTGATGTCACTTTAAATTTTTTTTTAAAAAATAGTATTCTTATTTGTGTTACTTCAATAAGGATTTTGTTGACGAGAAATAGTCTAAAAACAAATAGAATAATTTTTACTAGTTAAACAATATGTGCCCGCATGTCTCGTGAACTTATTTATAATAAACATCAAACTTACGGCTTCATATTAGAAATGATCATTAGGTTCACACATGCGAGCTCGAGACAGGTGTCACAGTAATGGCAAAAAAATTTACCACTTAACTTTGACTTTAACTTTAACTTCTATACAATTTTTAATATAAAATTAAATTAAGTGAATATTTTCACCACTATCTCCGTAAAATTAATTGATAACAGGGTGTCAAATTAAGTTAGATCCGGGAGATAACTAAAAAAAAAAACACTGCTGGCACAAGCACTAGTAAAGGTTATAATACTAGTGGTTCTTGGCACAAGCACTAGTAAACGTGATACTAGTGGTTCAAGGTTAAAGTTCGTGGATAAAAGCTTTCAAAAACAGAAAAGTGGGTGCCATACGGGCTTTATTGAGTCCAAAGAACCCGTCTAGAGGCTCAAGAGAGGCCTACCAGAACGTGCAGGGTCCGTTTATTGAATTATGATACTTTGCCCGAATTTTGTTGACATAATAATTACATTCTCTCACATGCACGTGAGCTCCGTGTGAATAAAGAAGTCCCCAAAAAAAGTGGCCCCCTTCAATGTGAGTATCAGTCATCCCGTATGTCAACAAAATTCGGTCACTGTAGCTTTATTCCTGTTTATTAGAGTTGTAAATTGTTCAAAAGTAATAATTCTCAAGAGTCCAAGGTCGTTCCAAATGGACGGAAATTAATAGAACAACAACAATTATGATAAGGAGAGGAGTAGCGTGATTGCCAATAGTAAAATTAAATATGAATATATTATGGAATAATTCTACTTGTACATCAAGGATGTCCGAATGGGTGCCATAATAGACACATGAGGCCCGCTATTGGGAGGCGTCTGCCGCTATAGGCGTCGCCCCCAATAGGGGGCAATCATGTGTCTATTATGGCACCCATTCGAGCACCCTTGATGTACCACTAGCAGGGCTATATATTATGAATGCCTAGACTTTGGGAATCCACTACGATAATTATGTAACAAATACACCCATGCCCTTTCTAACATAAATTTCTCACATGATTAGGACTAGTTTGATTCGTGTTTCAATTTTCAATTTTGAGTCGTTTTTAATTTTATATTTTGAAAGTCAGTTTTAAGATTGTTAAAAAAATATATTTGATTTGTCATTTTAAAAAAATTATCTCTCAAAATAGAAAATTAAAAAACATGTTTGGTTTGAAATTTAAAAAAAAAAAAAAAAAAAAAATTATGTTATTCCAAGAACTTTGATTATTAAGTAAAACTAGAACAATTTTATGTGTGTGTGTGTGTGTGTGTGTATATATATATATATATATATATATAGGTTAATAAATTGTACAATATTTTCTTCTCCCTGCAAAAGTAAAATGAAAATAAGTAAAAATTAATTACGTGGATTGAGAATATTTTTAGGTGTTCATTTAAATATTTTTTAAGAATTTTAGCTTTAGCTATTTTTATTGTTTATTTTATATAATTTTTAATATTCAAGTAATTTTTATAATATTATTTTTCATATTTTTTATTTTTTCAGAATATTAGTTTTTTAGAATTTTCGATTCTATTTTTTCAAAATTTTATTTTTAAAATTTTTAATTTCATTTGTTAGAATTTTATGTTTTATTTTTAAAATTTTTATTTTTTAAAAATTTATTTAAATGCTTGTTTTTCATATTTTTAGTGTTTTCAAAATTTTCGTTGAAAACACTCAAAACGTCAAAAATACATTTTGAGTTATGTATAAGTTTAGCCCTATTTTCAAAAATACATTTTCAGAAATATCAGACCAAATATTTTTCAGTATTTTGCAAAATTAAAAATTGAGAACAACTTCAAAACAATAAACCAAACACACCCTTATGTTTCTTGCATTTATTTGATATAAGTATTTAAAGAATTATTTATTACATTACAGGAAATTTATAAGTATTCATTGTACCAGGAGTTAACAATGACTCATAAATCGATTTGCAAAATAATGATAATTTTTTCTTACAATAAGTAATAAATCAGAAGAAAGCTAACATTAAAAGACCAATCTTCAAGGATGGAGAAATATTATACTTACATCACAAGTTTCATCCCCAACTTGATAAGTATATTTTTACACATTTATCTAAGTTCCTATATATACGTAAAGGTTGTTTAATTGACCAAATTTCTATTGTAAATCCCCAATTTGAAGATGAATAAAGCAAAATGAATTATTTGGAGCATTTATAGAACATAAGGATAGTGTTGGACAAAAGCCAGAAATTTATGAGATTCAATTATATGGATTTCAAAAGCTAACCGAAAGTTTTCAAAAAATATACGGACCAAATATGGACACTTGAAAAGCTTGACAAACAAATTGAAGAAATCAGAGTTGAATGACCAACTTAGACACTTTAAATGGTTGAAACCAAAATAAACTCAGTTCCATATTCTAAGTGAGCGTTGGTACTCACTTTTATCCAAGGTTCGCATTTATTTAATTTGGATAATGCTATGTGTAAGTAATCATGTACACATAACATTACACCTCCCTCACATGGAAGGGGGCCTACACAATAAAATATTTGTGGCCCTTTCCATGTGAGGGATTTAGGCAACTAACCATTCGATAATTCTTCTTATATTTCGATAGCAAAAGTCATCCTGTTTTTCGTTCGGGATGCTTTATACTTGAACATAGCTACATGTACATCAAAATTTACATAATAGGTTACATAATGTCACATGCCATTATATCATTTGTCAATTTAAAACAAAGTCAATTTTTTCATTCAATATTTTTCCTCCACATCATTTTATATAATTTCTTATGTACAATTTTTATATATAAGTAGCATAATCTTTTATACTTTGTGTTGAACTTAGATTTTTCTTGGGCTTAAGTAACTATTTTATTTGGGCTTTGAATTGCTACTACATTTGAACATTGATTGATATGTTTATGGTATTATGACCCATTTGACATCAATTTTTCAATACTATTTTTTTTTTCCCAGAAAAAAACATTTTCAATCACATCTTTTTATTGTAGAAGGAGCATTGAGAACCCCCTTTTGTAAAGCACATCGTCCTGAAGAACGTAATATGCGGCTCAGCATCTCAATTTTTGGGCTTCCTCTTTGTCCTCAATAAAGGTTTGGTCTTTAAGGAAAAGCCATGATCGGTTGCATCCAAAGGAGGGAGGGGGGGGGGTCCCTTCTATCCACATCACCTCTTCCCTTTTTGATATGGAAGGTCTGGGAAGGTGTTCAACCGGTACAATTTTGAGAAGCTCCGAGTCCTTGTTGCTAGCCAATTTTGATAGGGCGTCAGCATACCATTGGAAAAATCTATACAGACCCTCCACTTGCCCTTATGCTTTTTTACTAACACTGGATTGGATATCCACTTCGGGTATGTAGCTTCCCGGATGAACCCATTGGTCACTAGCTTTTGAACATCCTCTTGCAAGGCTTCGTATCTCTCCAAGTTTAGAGACTTTCTCTTCCGTCGATGAGAAGTAAATTTAAGGTTAATGATGAGATGGTGGAAACTGTCTTTGGGGTCGATGCCCATCATATCACCATGCTTCCTTGCAAATACATCAAGGTTGGTGAGGATAAAATCCTAGAGCTTTTGCTTTTCTTCTGCCTTCAAATCCTTTCCCACTTGAAGTACCTTTGTTCGATCTCTAGGATCCACAGAGAAAGGCTCCAACTCCTCAACTGGGACTATTTGTGAATTCGATTATGTGATCCTAGGGTCTAGGGCCACTTTCACCATACATTCTTCAAAAGTGGTTTCATTTGTGATAGTATTAATCACATTGACGTCTCCCCCTTCCACAAGTGTTGGCCCTTTTTCAGGAACATCGAGCATTTCGTTGTCCGTATAAATCATGTTTGTGCTACGGGGATCGGACTTGTGCAGAGAACTAAGATAGCACTTCCTTCAACCCATCTGATCACCTTTAATGGTTGCAATGCCTTGATTAGTGGGAAACTTCATGCCCAAGTGATGAATGGATATTACGGCCCCTAGCTCTTTTAGAGCGGGTCTTCCCAATACTCCATGATACGCTAATCTGTGATCCATAATCGAGAACTCCATGAAGTGATGGGCCGTGAATAAAGGTGCTCCCATTTCGACGGCCAGGGTAATTGTTCTCCTTGGTATGATACTGTCCCCCGTGAATCCATACAATGTAGCAGTCATTGTAGTGAGACCATGGCCGATTAGCATTTTGTCAAATGTCGTTCCAAACGAAATTTTGATAGAGCTTCCATTGTCCACAAGCATGCGACTAAGCCCGTTCCTTGCTACAATGGCTTTCACCACTAAAGCATCACAGTGAGGGTAGTGGACTTCAACAGTATCTTCCTGCGTGAAAGTTATTGGCGAAGTGGAATTAGTTTCCTGGGAAGGGCTGTTGATCGAATAACTTGTCATGGGGGAATCATTTGCTTCCTTGAAATAATTCTTTTGAGAGTTCCTGGATTCACCCTAATATGTGGTCCTTCTATTACCGTATCAATTTTCCTGATGGGGTCGTTCTCTGTGTCGAGGCGGGTCTCTCTCCTCTGCCTTTGTGAACTTCAGGGTATCTCTCTGTTTTCACCTTCTCTTCGCCTAGGCGATTGATCCCTTGGCGGGCGCCTTGGCTTTTCATGCTTAGGTCCAGGGTTTCGCCTAGGTTTGTGTAAACTTCTTGGGCCCTCTTGCGAGTGCCTCCTATCATTATGCCAGCCTGTTCGTTCCTGGTTATGAGGCCTCAACATACAATTATTGTTGTCATGGCTGTAAGTTCTGTGGCAGGTACAATATGGCCCATTTCTGGGCCCATTACTTCTTCATCTACCTCTCCCACTTGATGAACTCGGCTGCGACCCTGTATTTGGCCCTACTTCTTCATAAGCCAATGATGGTACTGCATTCAAGGTGGCTATCACTAATGTTCGGCCTGATGTTGGTGCGATTATGTTCCCGCCTTGGGTCCATTGTTGGCTCACCAAGTGTGATATGGGCCTTCCTCTTTATCTTTGAGGGGGCGGGAGCCCCAGAGAAGTTCGGTTGCAGTGGTCAATCAGTTATTCATTGACTATTTCATTTCTCATAATTTCCACCAAGGCATCATAAGTGGTGGAATTTTGATATGGGGGCCTCTCCCTAGATAAGTATTGGTTCAAAAAGGTCTTTTTGAGGTCGGGCCAACTCCTAATGCGTCTTGCTGGTATGCGGTTGTACCAAATTTCTACAGCTCCTGCCAAGGTATGGTGAAAGGCCTTGCATTTCAATGCGTGGGAGGCCCCTCTGAGAGACATGTGAGTTTTATAATTGTTGAGGTGCATGGCTGGGTCTCCTTTGCCTTCGTATTTAGGTATCTTTAGAGGTACAAAGTTACTTGGGACATGGGCATTTTTTAACTTTTGCGAAAATGACAGACTTTCTTCTTCATCATCTAGCTCAAAGGACCTACATGGGCTATCAGATACTCCCTCCTGGGCCAAATATCGGGACGGTTGAGAGGTCCCCACTTAGTTCTGCAGGCTTGCTGCATCTCTTTTTTCGCGCCTATTTCTAGGTTGGCAGACCTCTTGAGGCTCTTGTTCTTGAACATGTTCTTGTCGTCTCGAGGTGAAAGGTGGTTCTTGGGGCCTATTTCTAGGCATTGATGGTCCGATCCAATCGAATACACTGACAGATCTCCATGGTTTTGGCTCATGCATATATTCTGGGGGAAGTCTCCTGCCTCTTATGGCGAGCCTCTGTCGGATCCCGTGTAGGCGTAGTTTGAAGATATGTCCACGCCCACCTCTTTCTCCATGGGACTTGGCTACCTCATATGCCTCGACGAAAAAGCTCTCGCATCATTTTCCTCCTAAGACTCTTAATACCCAGTTTGCCCATGCATTTGCATGAGCAATTGTTGTATGACAGCATTCTGTTAGGCCAAATTCCTCATATTTGCCGCCATTTCCCCCACTTTCCTCACTAAGCGCGCCGTGGTGCCTTCTCGCCTATGTTGATGATGAGGTCTGCAGTGACGTTTGTTAGGATGACTTATGCCTCAGAAGCCTCCTGCTGGCAGCCCTTGCTTTGGGAACCATAATGGCTGGAACTCATGGTGTGTTGATAATCCTTGGGTTGGTAATAAACTCCAACGAGCACTTTTCTTTACTTCTCCGTCGTTCTTTTTCAAGAACTTCGACCTTTCTTCAAGGCCCGTGTTAGTGTTAGATTATTGTAATTGACTATTCTTGAACAATAGGACCAACTTGAACATTTTAGAAGTTTAGGGACTTAATTGTAAAGTTTCATAGTTGGTTGTATAGTGTAGGGTTCGGTATCCAAGTTTAAAACACGAAGGAAACTCGCTGTATTTTCTCTAGATTGTCGCGGGAGTCATGCTCGAGCGGATGAATCATAACATCCAGTGCTCGACCTTCGCCTATCTGTTGCTCGTGCGACAGTGCTCCTCGCGAGCGACAGTTTTATGGCCCGACCTAATTCGCGATTTCGTGAGTTTTTTATCGGCCAAAATTACCATATTCGTCCAACATATAAAAAGGGACGCTGGACATTCGGAAATACAGATTGAACATTATACATTAATGAGAAAACATTTATTCTCTCAAGAGCTAAACCTTTATCAAGTTCAATTACTTTGATATATGCGTCATTTGGATTAAAAACATCAAAACCTTCAATCAAATACACTGGTGTCATTATTTATTGGGATCTGTCAGGAAGATTGTATCGTCAACTTGACTGGCTACGAAGATCAAGGGAAAAACTCAAGAACGAGGAGTTCTTGATGGATCTACAGGAGATAAACTGCAAGAAGAGTTACGATTGGTGTTCGTGTGCACATTTTAGGAGTGCTGCTTCAAACTTCAGACCGCAGATTAGAAAGCTTGTGTCGTCAACTTTGCTGGTGGTTTATAAGTTTATAATACAGTTTTATAGTGGATCTTTGATTGGCAAAGTGCCCGGAGTTTTTCCCACATTGGGTTTCTCCGTGAACAATTCTTGTGTTGTTTACTGCTTTAGTTATTGCTTTCGTGATTGCGGTAGTTCAAGTTAGGATAAACTAAAATGATTGATCAATCACCTAGATATAATTAACTTGTCACTTATTGCATGTTAATTAATTTTTAATTCCGCGTTTACACCTAATCACCCCTCTCTAGGTGTAGTTAGGTCGAATCTCCGATTTTTCAGCCCGAATGTTTTATTGTTTCTTTTTTACTAGCTTTCACTACTAGGATGTTTGTGGTAATAATGTATGGTTTCACACAGACGATGTCAATCCGTTGACTTCAAAAAATATACCTCTAACGCGTCAACATATTTCCAGGGCCCTTCACATCCAAATAAGTCGTTTTCCTGCATACCCATAAATCGTTAACCACATGTGGCCTTCTTCAGTAAGGGTGGAGCCGGTCGCGCGCACTTCAACGATCAAGTCCGTTGGAGTGAGAAAAATATATAAGTGTACGAGGACTTGAACGTGAGCCTCTAAACGTAAAAGAAAGGGGGTCGGCCTTGGGAGATATAAGATAATAAAATAGAGAGAGAATATCTAAGTTATGTTAAGAGTACAAACTTGCTTGACCCCTATGACACATAGTGTAAGTTTTTATGATTAACGAGGGTGAGTAAGAACCGTCGGATGAAGAGACACGTGGTCTCATCTTAGTGGATTGGATCTCTTGTCACATGTATCACTGCATTTAATGCCCTGACTATTTGCAATCCTATGTATGACATGTAAGACTAGGATTGACTTTTATGATTGATTGAAGCTGCCAACACAGTATGTTGTCACATCATCCACTTTCCACGAAATCTTCCCTAAAACACCATCACTCCGCATCATTTGCAAGAGGTTTGGTTCCGTGTATACTCGACCAACCCGTTCAGACCAAGGCTTCAACATGGGTTCGGCCAAAGGCTTCTACATGGGTTCGGCCAAAGGCTTAGAACGACGTTGAGCAATACAGCTTCTGCCACGTAGCCTAGGTCGGAGCTCCTATTCATAGGAGGCGTAACCTGACTAGTAATGATATTTTTACTATCAAACTCTGCGTTATGTTTGGTAAGCCCGAAAGATTATTTTGTTTTAGTTAAAAACTCAATTTTGTCACGGCAAGACCAACCACCTTACAAATACATTTTGTATACTATTAATGGTTCCAAACTAACTTACGAAAGAGATGAGCCACCAACACATTTTCCACACAAATAAACGTTTTGGCCCCCACCCCCTAAAGTGGGGTTTCTGTCGGGGGCATGTCAAGCCCCTGGTGAAGAAGCATTTCTCTTTCATATAATACTTGGGCCCCACTGTCCTTTTCTGGCTCACCATCATCTTTTTGTCTATTTTAATAATAGTTATAATAGTACTGTCACCATTTCAGAGTTGTCAATTTGACTTATTGGTTCAGACTACTCATGCATCAACCTAAAAGAAGCATGAGCTTTGGATTGAGCCTCATTTTTGGACAACTGCTTGAGCTTGAACAAGTGAGCCGACCCATGACCAGCCACACAATCACGGCCATTTTGGCCCATGTATGCAGGCAGTCAAACAATAGAAAGGCAACTAAAGTTGCCTTTACAAAAATAAAAAGGCAGCACAGCAATGCAGGCAGATGTTGCTATAGCTACCAATTTTAAAGGCAGCTACTTTATGTAAAAAAATATTTTTAAAAAAAGTACATTTTCAAAAAATAAAAATAAATATCAAGTCGAGCCGAGCCTTTTTTATCAAGCTTTTGCTCAGCTTGACTAAGGCAAAAAAATATCAGTCATTTTTTATATGAACCGTCTCGAAACCACGAGCTTCGACTCGACTTGTTTACATCCATACTTTAGTTGCACTTTTCATTAGCCCCCATTTAGCCCTCATTTTTGGAAATGAAAATGGCTGTAATAGTATTTTTTGAAACATGAGTGGTTGAAAAAGAAGAATTTTTTATTTATTTATTTATTTATGTGTAATATTATTTTATGAAAAATTATGTTATTGAAAATAGGAGAGAGAAAAATAAAATGTAATTAATGTGATTCAAATATGGGCTAATTATTTCATTTATTTTCATCCTTTTCTTTTTCTTTTTTTTTTTTTTCCGGTTTTTTGAAAATATATATCAGTTAAATTGGATGGAACTCTCATGAGCAATTCCCCCCAAAAAAATAAACAACAATAATAATAATAATAAATAAAAACATAAAAATCGTCTTCGTCTTCTCTGGACCAAAGGCAAAGAAATGAGTGGTGAGAATGGGTCGAAAATACAAATATTAACATCGCTGTGAAATCTGTAATAATAAGAGAGCCAGCAATAAATAGAAGACTCACAGTTGCAGCCTTCTTCTCCTTCCTTCCTGGGTAATCTTGTTCCGCTAAGCTTAAAAGTTTTAGTTACTCCACAAGTTTTCTTTGTAAGTATAATCTCTTCACCGTGTGTTGATATGGGTATGTAGATATTTACATGATACTTGATGAATTCTTTTTCGTTTGGTGTAGAATGGAAGGAGACCCCAGTGAAAGGCTTTTGAACGAAGGAGAACGGGAACAAAATGTTAAGCTGAAAGACAAAATATGGAAAGAATTCAAAAAAATGTGGATCGTGGCTGGTCCTGCTATTTTTACCCGATTCTCGTCATTCGGAGTTAACGTAATCAGCCAGGCATTTGTTGGCCATATTGGCTCCACGGAACTTGCCGCCTATGCTCTTGTGTCTACTGTTCTGTTGAGATTTGCCAATGGGATTCTGGTACAATACCATCTTCATTATTTATTTATTTATTTTTGGCTAAAGCAGAACCAGTTCACTTATATACATGTTTCTTGATTAACTAGGACAAAAATTCTTTGACCTTGTTGATTCTTTCATTGTTTATTATTTCTCAGACTATTACCAATTAGTAAATACTCCAAGAAGTTGATAAGTAAATATGTGATTAGCTAGAAATTAGAATCCATCTATAGTAGCGCTTATTTTATATTTTTTCACACTACAAAAAAAAATAATAATAATAAAATAAAATCTTAACCAACAAAATATATCGACCAAAAACCTCGTTGCACTTTTTGAGGGTAGCTGATAGTTAAGAATGAAATTTCCGTGGGTAAAAGTCTTTTCATTACCAACGGAGTTATGAAATCTTGTAGTTTTCTATTTCGATTTGTGCAGTTGGGCATGGCCAGTGGACTGGAAACTCTATGTGGACAAGCATATGGAGCAAAACAGTATCACATGCTTGGGATATATCTTCAACGATCATGGCTTGTTTTGGTTATAACCACAACTCTACTTACGCCAGTATTTATTTTTGCGAGCTCAATTTTAAAAGCTTTAGGCCAAGATGAAAGCATCGCAGAAGTGGCTGGAACTATTGGTCTCTGGTTCATTCCTGTGATATACTCCTTCATTATATCATTTAGCTGCCAAATGTTCCTTCAGGCACAGAGTAAGAACATGGTTATTACATACTTGGCGGCACTTTCTCTATCGATCCATGTCTTTCTCTCATGGCTTTTAACAGTTAAGTTCAATTTTGGGATTACTGGGGCTATGGTATCCACTATTTTGGCATACTGGATCCCTAATGTGGGTCAGATAATATTTCTTCTCTCTGGAAGCTGTCGAGAAACATGGAAAGGTTTTTCGTCTTTAGCTTTCATGGATCTTTG
This sequence comes from Osmanthus fragrans, assembly GCA_019395295.1. Taxonomy (NCBI): domain Eukaryota; kingdom Viridiplantae; phylum Streptophyta; class Magnoliopsida; order Lamiales; family Oleaceae; genus Osmanthus; species Osmanthus fragrans. The sequence continues at coordinate 17,187,264 of CM033343.1, read as the reverse complement.
GCCTATAATCAAGCTTTCTTTATCGTCCGGTGCAATGGTCTGGTTAGGCTTACTTCATTTACTTGAAGGTTAATTTATGGCCTAAATTACTTTTCTTGAGGTTGGAGACTAAAATATCTGTCACGGAGTTGTATTTTTAGTACTAATCTTGTTCAGTGCAGTGCCGGAAGTTTCATCTTTTTTCTTGTCCACGAAATTCAATATTTATTGTGCTTTGAACCATTTTCCCTAAAAGTAATCAAGATTTTGGAGGAGAATCGATTTAGGATTTACTTCTCTATGCCATCAATATGCAAATTTTGATAGTAAACATTTGGTTTCTTTGACAGCCTTGAACTCTGGTACAACACAATACTGGTTCTTTTGACTGGAAATCTGAAAAATGCCGAGGTTGCAATTGATGCTCTTTCTATCTGGTAATAATTTTTCCCTCTTCTTCAATTTTCTTTTCGTCCTAGCAATCAAATAACAATGGAACTACACTCTTTTCTTTCAGTCTTAATATCAATGGTTGGGAAATGATGATATCTCTTGGTTTCTTGGCTGCAGCAAGGTACTATAACTCACCTTATTTTCTCAAAACCACAAAGTTGTTTGACCTTGTTTGTATTTCATACTGTTTGTGCCACTTTTGACGTTGTCTTCAATTACCATATTTTAGCGTTCGTGTCTCAAATGAGCTTGGAAGTGGGAACCCTAACGCTGCGAAGTTTTCAATTGTTGTGACTGTGTTAACATCATTAGCCATTGGACTAGTTCTGTTTGTATATTTTTCCTGTTCTTTCGGGGACGTCTAGCTTATATCTTTACAAAAAGTCAAGATGTGGCTTCGGAAGTAGCTTATTTGTCACCTCTTCTGGCATTTTCCATACTCTTGAACAGTGTTCAACCGGTTCTTTCCGGTAAGATTGTTTGGTGGTTTGTTACATCATTTCACACAACAATCCTTTTTAATTAAGAAGATAAACTTTATATATAGCAGCAATCATTAGAAGAATTTCAGCTCAATATGCTAAAAAATATTTCCTCTCTTATGATAGGTGTTGCAATCGGTGCTGGAAGTCAGAGCACGGTAGCATACGTTAACATAGGATCCTATTACATAATAGGAATTCCTGTTGGAGTTGTGCTTGGTTATGTTATCAAACTACAAGTTGTAGTGAGTTTTTATCATTTTGCTTATTCTATCCTTAATGCTCTTTTACATATTCTTATTGATGGTTAGTCCAACCCTTGATCCCCCACGCCCCATATGATGCACGGGCACAGGAAAAAGGATGAGGATAATGAAGACAAACACTCCTTTCTTCATAAAAACTTCTTTCATTTCAATGCATCAACCTGTATGAATTTTTGTTCAAGTCATGGTCGATAACCATTTTTCTTTTTTTTTTCTACGATTATGTTTAATAGGGTGTTTGGATTGGAATGATATTTGGCACGTTTGTCCAAACCACCATACTCGTAATATTAACTTCCAGAACTGATTGGGAAAACCAGGTAACTTGATTGGTTATATCCCTTCCACTTTCAGCTGTCGTTTTTTAAACAATTTGATATACCATGGTATGGAGATCCAACTGCTGACCATGGATATGCTGCTGATTTTTTATCGGACGTCAATTTGATTACTTATTCAAATGTGTTTTTGTTGCAGGTATCCGTTGCTCGTAGACGGGTTAATAGATGGTTTGTGGAAGCTGAACCCGGTACAAGTTCGAGTTCAACTGCCTGATGATAAAATTTTCCCTCAGTATTTTGTGATGCCTACCAATTAATGGAAAAATTTCACCACCCCGAAATGGATCAAAGGCAGATTATCAAGAATTACAAGGCTGGACAATGTGCTTAGATGAAGAATTAAAAGTTAGCATCACTTCACACCTAAAAGTGGAGGATCATGCGTCTGAAAAAATTCTTCATAGTTTCCATAAGCTCATTTGATTTCTTTAATTTGTCATAAGTGTTTGCTTACAGTGGCGGATCAGGAGTGGAGGTCAGCTAGGGCGGACTTTGACTTTTGATCATTGACCATCGATAGTCAACGACAATAATAGCAAGGCCGTTTATAAATATTTAATATTTAACAACTCGTTTGCTTGACTAGTAGTGACGGGACTAGATGCATAATTAGAAGAACTAGGTTGCATAATTAGAAGAATTAGGTTGAGACTTTCATTTCGATTGAAAAAATCATTCCATAATACATATGAAAATTAAACGTAAATCACATGCTAAACTATCATCAAGTTTCAATTTCCAACATCAATTTATTATTTATCACAAATCACAAATTCCCAATATATATGATTTTCATTTATCACAAACAAATCACAATCTACAACCACATATTATCACATATTCTCAAATTCACAAAATTCACAATTTTCATAAATCATAAAATTCAGCAGTCACAATCGTAACTTCTAAAACATAAATTATAACTCATAAATGACAAATCAATGAACTAAAGTCTCAAAAAAACAAAAATTCAAAAAAAAAAGAAAAAAGAGAGAGGCAGGGACTGGAGGCTCACGAGTCACGGAGAGGCGATGTGGTTGAGACTCATCTGCAGTCGACACGACAGTAGGTGTAACACCCCGAAAACTTTTAAAGGATAAAAACATTTAAATTCATTTACTATATTTTATATTTTGAAAGTCGACGGACTAAAGTGGGATACATAATAAAAATTTTACTTGGGCCAAATATTTTAATATTGATAGAGTAATTAATTATATCAATATTAGGCTCGTTGGATAACTCATAATTAACCATGTGCTTTAGGCTCGAGAAAAAATCGATTTGAATAAGCGATGTCTAAGTTATCACACTTTAAAATTGTAACTTAGTTTTTCACTTAAGTTATAATCTTTGAATTCAAAGAGAGAACCACGTGAACTATTTGTTAGAAATATAATAGTTTTTCTTGCTTATAATTAAATATCATTCCAATCACGTGTACATTGAAATGAAAAAAAATATTATTTTAATTGGTGATGATTTGATGTAGATTGAGACATAAAGTAGTTTCTTTTTCTTCTTATTATTATTATTATTATTATATATATATATATATATATATATATATATATATATATATTTTTTTTTTTTTTTTTTGAAGATTTGAATGGCTTACCATATATTACATGTTGGATAAAATTCTGGGCAAGGTAGTCGGCAATTATACTTTGTACTACCATTTTGAAATTTGGGTAAATTATCTTGATTTTGGGGAATTATAAGAATTGTACGACGCGTGGAAGGAAGTGATTTTCTTGATTGTATAGATTACCGGGATTGAAACTTTTTGGGAGGAAAACACAGCTTTTTGCATATTTTAAGGCTATCAACTTAATATAAATACCATACAAAGGTAATCATCATTCCACCCTAAAGAGAAAAAGAAAAGAGAGAAATATAGATACGTATTACCGTAGGCATAAATTGATTATTTGGGAACGTGATTTCTTGTTTTAGTTCCAACAAATTCCTTTTATCAATTGAGGTAGGATATGTGCAAGTTGATGTCCCTGCAATAATATGATTTTTTCTACGTAAATTATTTCATCAAATGTTAATTGACCTGCGAGTCTTGATGAAATGAAATGAAATGTGAGATCTGCTTCGGGTTTTCTCAAATGCTAGAACATTCAATTGATCTCCGATTGCTCTTGATGAAATGATGATATGAAATGTTATAGATTTATGTTTAAAGAATTATTACATTGTTTTGGACGCACGTATCCTACTGAGTTTAAATTGCTCATTCTTTCAAATTTTAAACATTATAGGTTAGATCAATCAACGTGGATGGTGATTGAGCGGTGCGCAGGTTGCCAAGTAAACTTTTCAAGAAAATATTCTATAATGAATTGTGTTACAATATTTTTAGTGTTTCCATTATTTCTACTAAATGTTCTAGACTTCGTGACTTATTGTTTTATTTAATCCAGTTTATGAGGTTCAAATAAATTATGTGTTTAAATTTTCAATCAATTACTTCCGCTTCCAAGTATGATTATGAAATGATATCGATAACACTCCAAAATTTAAGTCAATAAAATTTGGGGCGTTACAATATGTCAAAGGGCATGGGCTGAGATAGTGTGCAGAAGGAGGTGGTTTGATGGCTGCTTTGTTATTTGAAATGCAGTTCAATTGTAAAAGAATAAAAGGGAACAATACACAAAACTTTTCAAAATAAGAATTACTTTTCAAAATTATCAAACTTGTCTAATTATTTCAAAAATCAGGTAGTAAATAAATTTATTAAATATTAAATTATAATATTATATACATTAATTATTTAGCCCACCCCACTTCCAACCCACTCCAGTCACCTATCACACCAAAATTTAAATTCAAACTCATATGTTTCTCTCGTTACCCCATCCACCTCCGGCGATTGCTCCGGCAACACCAACCAACCTCCGGCGACTACTCCGACGAATATTCTGACGACCTCGACGACTACATCAAACTGCTCTGACGACTACTCCAACTCCGACCACTACTCCGGCGACTACTCTGACGATGCCAATAGAAAAATCTCAAAAAATGTGATGGTTGTAGTGGTGCATAGTAGATCAGATTTATAACTGTGTTATCCGTGACCATACTTGTATTATATGTGACAAATTCACTGACTTTGTTTCAACAACCAATTTTGTATTCGATGTGATTAACTGTGATTAATTGTGACCAAATGTGTATTCAGTATGATCATTTGTGACTAGGTCAATCTCAAGTCACAATCGATCACAACACAAAATTGATCACAAATAGTCACAACAAGCACATATTCGACCGCGTAGGATCACCACAAACAAATCTGCACACACCACATACAAATGTCGTAATCTACCACCACCATCACCTCCAATGCACCACCACTAATACAGAACCCACCATGGGTTACTATCACCATTGAACCACCAAAGACCCAGACCCCACACCTCATCGTCAAACATATACCCACCGCTAGAGCCACCGTCAAACAACCCTTTGCCAAAAAAAAAAAAGCCACCACCGATCGGCGCACTGCCACTACAGTAACCGACACCACCACCAATACATAAGAACCGCTACAAGTCCGTCGCTGCTGCCGCACCACACAACCTACCACCAACACCTGCAATACCACCAAATCCACCGCATCCAACCACATATATATCTCATATGAATGATCTGAAAAGGCGTCCCCAACCTCAGAACCACCACTACACCATCATCAAACCGTACAACCGTCACCACCGTGCGAACCATCTGCCACAGCAAATTGTTAGAGAAACACCAAATCGGAGAAGATCGCTATTGCAGATCGGGGAAAGAGGAAGAGATGAGATGAGAAAAATGACAGACGTGAGATATACAAATCGCCATTGTTGCACTTCGTTGGTCTTCGTCGGCGACGATGGAGAAGGCGGACAGAGAGGAAAATGTGAGAGAGGATAGGATAGGAGTTAAGAGGGCATTAGTGAGAACTAACAATCCCCTCCCTAATTTTGTTATTTTTGTTTTGCAGGTTTCTGAATATATTGACATCCATGAAAGCGAGCATATTGGAATACCACCTAATCCAAGCATTGACATCGACTTGTGGGTGAAATTAACAAGCCCTACCTCTACTTGGATATCACTTTGGTTCATGAAGTTGACTTTGTGATTCCTGAAGCGATAAGGGAGTTTCAAGGACAGTAGAAAGAGTTCATATGCGAGGGTTTGAACAACAAAGATGATCTGATTGAGTTCCTGTTGCAATATATACATATCTACAAAGTTGATGGGTGTCATGCGTTGATCCTCTGGTATGAAAAGAAAAGTTTTCCATTTGATCCATGTGGTACAGTGATAAAACTAGTGGCTGGCTGGTTATCCCCTACGCGATCACAATGCAGGGATTCGAGGACGAATCATTTCGAAGAGAGAGGGGATGATATGATCTGGCACATGCCATAATTAGAAGAAACTGTCATTTTTCATAAAATATTTTATTTTGGCTAGAATTTTTATTTTTGGCAAGTTTGTTATTTTAGGACTCTTTGATACCGTATTTTTCATATTTTTTAGGGTTTATTGCTTTAGTATAAATAAGTTTATTTTTCATTATAAACATAAAACTTTTGACATTATAAAAATTGAGATTTTTCTCTCCATGGTTCTTCAATGAACTTTCGAACTTATCAAATATTTTGATATATTTGTGGCGTTCAAACCTAGAACTTATCAAAGAATCAGACACCCTTTGTGGCGTTCGTAAATCGAGGTTCGTTAGTTTTGTAATCAAGAGGTCTTTCAAGCTTCGTTCTAGAAGTTGAGAGGGCATTAGTGTGAACTAATAATCCCCTCCCTAGTTTTGCTATTTCTGTTTTGCAGGTTTCTGAATATATTGACATCCATGAAAGTGAGCCTATTGGAATATCACTTAATCCAGGCATTGAGCATCGACTTGTGAGTGAAATTAACAATCCCTACCTCTACTTGGATATCACTTTGATTCATGAAGTTGACTTTGTGATTCCTGAGGCGACAAGAGAGTTTCAAGGATAGTAGAAAGAGTTCATATGCGAGGGTTTGAGCAACAAAGATGATCGATTGAGTTCCTGTTGCAATATATACATATCTACAAAGTTGATGGGTGTCATGCGTTGATCCTCTGGCATGAAAAGAAAAGTTTTTCATTTGATCCAGGTGGTAGAGTGATAAAACTAGTGGCAGGTTGGTTATCTCCTACGTGATCACAATGCATGGATTCGAGGACGAATCATTTCGAAGAGAGAGGGGATGATATGATCTGGCACATGCCATAATTAGAAGAAATTGTCATTTTTCATAAAGTATTTTATTTTGGCTAGAATTTTTATTTTTGGCAAGTTTGTTATTTTAGGACTCTTTGATACCGTATTTTTCATATTTCTTAGGGTTTATTGCTTTAGTATAAATAAGTTTATTTTTCATTATAAACATAAGACTTTTGACATTATAAAAATTGAGATTTTTCTCTCCATGGTTCTTCAATGAACTTTTGAACTTATCAAATATTTTGATATATTTGTGTCGTTCGAACCTAGAACTTATCAAAGGATTAGGCACCCTTTGTGGCATTCGCAAATCGAGGTTCGTTAGTTTTGTAATCAAGAGGTCTTTCAAGTTTCGTTCTTGTTTGGTGATTTGGTTCAATAATTTGAGGGTCTAGATCCTATCATCTACAACTTGAATTTAGACTTTCCCGATGTTTTCAAATCATTCCGCGAGTTCCATGCGATTCTCCCAATCGGGATCTCATCAAGAGATTATATCGGCGAAACGCGTACGGGGCTTCTAGTTGATAATCGTCTCACACTCTCACTGAGTAACTGGGTGCGGGCTGTCCCCGATGTGGACCCCATCTTCTCTTTGCCTTTGGACGTACGTTTTGGAGACATCCCGCAAAACAGAATGCGAATATTAAACCAAAATTGCATTTCTCATTAGCAAATATAGCCCATGTTTGGTAGCAATTTTTGGGGAGAAAATGCATTTTTGAATAGTTTATTGATGGAGAATGTGTGGTTAAAAATTAAGGAAAAATTCTGGGTTTGTGTCTAATATCATTTTATTGAAAAATGTGTGGTTGAAAAGAAGAGAGAGAAAAATGTATTTTGAGAAAAAATGGCTACCAAACAAGGGCATAAGAAAGATGTGATACTATGTGCAAAATCCCCCAAACTTGCTTCAATTCATGTAAATTGACACATTTTTTCATGTTCGGTCAAGGACTTTCACCCCCTGACACCATCAAGAAAAATCAAATTTTCCCGAGCGATATCCGGGCATATGAAAGTATGCATATTGCTCTAACACAGTCAAATTTCAGGTCATTTGGACTTTATATGGTCTGGGAAATGCCAAATGACTTGTGGATATGGGCATATCAAGTGTAATAGATCATGTTCAAATCAAAAACAACGCCAAGTTGTCAAATTTCCAAATCGAGGCATGTGTGACCTAGCATGTTCAACCCCAGACACCGTCGAGAAAAATCAAATTTTTTTCAGGCATTAGGCATATGAAAGTACTCACTGTAAACTATCACATATCAAACAATTAGGTCATTCGGACTTTATATGGATAGAGAAATCGAGGGACAAAGTTGGTGACGTGATGTCTAGACATGGTGCCTATGTGTGCCATGATGTGTATTAGTAGTTCTTCCATGCAATTGGTAAAGAATTTAATCATATTGAGCAAAGTAAAACATTCATCATTAAGGAGAATTTCAACATCCGCACAAGTGCGTATAAATTTTCTCTTGGGCAATTCATCAAACACATTGTATACGTACTCTAATGCAAGAGAAGTTGGCTAAGAACTCTTGGTGAATTAAGCCAAAATTGCACACAATAAGTCAACCACAATACCAAAACTACCTAAACCCGAACTCTTTTTCACATATAAGATCAAATTTGAGACAAATAACTAAGGGTGTAAGAGATATAGGATAGGGAAAATTCATACCTTTTCCAAGAAATGTGTAGCAATGCAAGGAGCAATATGTCGAGCTTGATGATATGTCCCCGATTTCGGAGTAGTGAAGATGATTATGGATGGTGCGAAGTGTGGTTCCATGTGATTTCGAGAGTGTCGTGCGTTGGAATGTCGTGAGAAATGAGTGAGATGTTGGGTTAAGTGTGTATAAGTGCCCCAAATTTTTTAAATTTTCTTTTCTTCCAAGCGATCGCCTGGAGCAAATGTTTGGAGCCATTATGGCTCGGATGGTGTCTGAGCGATCGCTTAGCCAATAGTGCTAAGCGATCACTTAGACTACCAGATGGGCAAATTTGTGTATTTGATAGATGTTTACCTCAATCGATCATCTTGACACCCAATGTCTCGATTTTCGTGCCTAACAAGTTAAAGTGAGTGTAGAGAGCGTATGGAACATGGAAAATTTTTAAAATTCACTCAACTCTTTCAAAACTTGTTTTTAGTCCATTTCTCCTAAAAATTCAACGGTCCAGATTTTTTACTCTTTTGACCATATCACACCCGAAGCCTCGATTTTCGTACTTAGCAAGTCAAAGTGAGTGTAATGGGCGTACACACACGAAAAATCTTACAAAATGTACTTGACGCCTTAAAAACTCATTTTTGACCATTTTATCCCCAAATTCCAACTTTTCATCTATAAGTTCACTCGACCACTCGACACCCCCAAAATGTATCAAAACACATTTTAAACCATGGGAAGCGCAAATACACTATAAAAATATATTCAAAACCACTTTGAACCATGAAATCACTTGTTAGCCTGATTTTTTTTTTCAAAAAAACTCGTTTTGCCTCCAAATGCGTGAATTTGACCCCAAGTCTCCCAAACATGATTTCAACACCCTATTAAGCATGCAAAATACACTCAGAACTTGTGTAAACCATGTATAGACATTTTGTGAACTACCTAGGTGATCGATGACCTAAAAGCTACCTAAATGCATAAAATTATGAAAAATCCTAAGTTAACTGCATAAAACGGAATAAATAAAAGGGTATAGATAATGGGTTGCCTCCCATTCAGCCCTAATTTATAGTCTATAGCTCTACTAAACCCTGTTAGTCCTGTTAAGGTACGTTGAATATAGCCTTGGAGGTCCTGATCAACCTTTTCAACGACAATTTTTTTGCTGTAGCTTTCCTCCAGATTTTAACCTTACCCTTATCCACGTCATCTGATTTTTCCTCGTCATCTCCCTCGGACTCAACAATGTAGGTTTCGTGCTTCTCATGCTTTTGTTCTGGTTGAGAATGCATCTTGCGATCCTCAGATGTGTATGAGTGGTTTTGAAACACAATTGTGTTCTTCACCACATTTTCCACCACATCAACTTGGAGGCACTTAACTGGCTCGGTATAAAGGTCCATATCCTTGAAAACATTGAAAGTGATTTGTTCCTTGCCTAGTATCATATTTAACTGTCATTTTTGAACATCTATCAAAGCTCTACTGGTAGCTAAAAATGGTCTGCCCAAGATAAGTGGAACATTCTTATTTTCTTCCATATCTAGAATAAGGAAATTGGCCTGGAAAATTAATTTACCCACCTTGATTAGCACATCTTCAATTATCCCCCTCGGATGTGCCAAGGATCGATCATCTAATTGTAGTGTCACCATGGTTGCTTTGGCATCGCCCAAATCGAGTTTCCTGAAAATAGAAAGGGGAATTAGATTAATACTTGCACCAAGATCACATAGAGCTTTATCAAAAAAGCAATCACCAATAGTACAAGGTATAGTAAAACGCTCTGGATCTTTAAATTTTGGTGGGAGCTTTTTATGAATTATGGCACTGCACTCCTCTGTTAGCATTACCATCTCATATTTCTCTAGCTTTCGTTTCTTGGAGAGAATGTCTTTCAAGAATTTGGCGTAACTAGGCATTTTGAACAGTGCTTTCGTAAATGGGATATTTATATGGAGTTTCGTGAAGATTTTGAGGAATTTCTTGTATTGTTGCTCCCATTTATGTTGCTTCAACCTCTGAGGAAATGAAATTGGTAACTCGTATGGATTGACAGGAGCAGGTGTTTTATTCTGTGATATATCTGAGCCTTCCTTTGTAGATGTTTCTTTTGCCTGTTCAGTTTTTTCCGTTTCTGAAGGCGATAGTGTGTCTTTGTCCGCGTCCAATCTTTTCACCTTGATTTCTGGTAACTGAACCCTACTTCTTGTAGTAATGGCTTGACATTGTTCCCTAGAATTCACCTTAGTATTGCTTGGCAATGTACCTGGTACCATTCCATTCACAGCCAGTGCTACCTGTCCTACCTATGTCTCCAGGTTCTTAACTGCTGCACCCTGATTTTGGAGAGCAGTTTCTATCTTCTCCATGTACTTTTTAGTCTTCTCCATGAATTTTGCAAACATCTCATCCAGCTGGACCTTATTCTCTTATTGAAACTGCCCCTGAGGTCTATTCTGATTTTGGAATTTGCCCTGGTCTCCACCCTATGAGAAGTTTTGATGATTTCTCCGTCCAAGATTGTAGGTTTTATAGTTTTGATTGTTCTATTGGTATTGACCCCACTATGCATAATCTGCATATTCTGCCCCTTTTGAAAAAAATTGAACATTTCTTTGTGCTGTGTTCTATCCCCACACTCTTCGCAATTCCGTTTTCTTACTTGTGCTGCGTTTGCTAAATGTGATATGCTTTCTACCTTGTGAAACAAGGAATTGATTTTAGTAGACAAGGCCGAATAGGTGTCAACTTCGTAGATTTCTACTGATTTTTTTTAACTACCCGTTCGGATGACCACATTACTGAAGTGTCTGCCATCATTTCGAACAATTCCCAAGCTTTGTCGACTATTCTTGTAGTTAATGAGTCATTGGATGAGGAGTTTACCATACTTTTGAAAGATGGAAGCAACCCTGTATAGAAGAATCGGATCTGGGTTTTCTTGTCAAAATCGTGTTAAGGACACTTCCATAGCATATTTTTAAACCTGTTCCACACTTCATTAAAAGATTCGGAGTCATTTTGTGCAAATGCTGATAAACCATGTCTCATTTGTGCTACCTTGACTGGTGAGAACTTTGTGCAAAACCTGTGAGCTAGCTTCTCCCAAGTGGTTATGCTTGCAACAGTAAGTGAATCCAGTCATTCCAAAGCTTTATCCCCATAAAGTGTGTGGAAATAGCCTCAGTCTGATAGCATCATCTGAAATTCCTTGATATCTGAAGTTTTGACACATATCCAAGAATCGCGATATGTGTGTATGTGGATTTTCAGTAACCATCCCATGAAATTGATGCCCATTCTGTAAGAGTTGGATGACATTTGTCTTCAACTTGAAGTTTGGCTGCCCAAATGGTAGATAGACAATGCTAGATTGGCTTTGGACAACAAACAGTCCCATGAAATCTCCCAATAACATATTTCCTTCATCTTCTGCCTCTACATTTGCTAGAGGTGTCGAATTAAGTTGTTGGTTTGCCATTGATACTTGCTCTTTTTGGCCTTTTTATTGGAATGCTACTGCTTCTTTTAGCCTACAATAGAAGGATCTCTCGATTTCTGGATCAGTTGGAATCAAATCATCGTCAACCGATCTTCGCATATAAGACCTAAAAGATGAACAATAGTAGTACTCAGAGGAATAATAAAAATTAAATACTAACTAAAGAAAAAGAAGCTTAACTAAAAAAAAGTTCGAATTAGTGTCAAAGTAAATAAAATCAAACTAAATTAAATCCTCGACAATGGCGCCACAAACTTGACACTCGAAAATGTGTTCAACTTATAGTACCGCGAGTATACCATTCGTTTCAAGTAATAAAGTGAATTTTAAAGTCCAAGTATCGTTCCCACAGAGATTTTATAGTTTGACCGTACTTATTTCGACCTTAACCAAAACTAAAGACGTTGTTTGAGTTTTTGTAACTAAATTGCAATAAAACTAGAATCCACTTATGCAAAAAAGAATGAATTATCGAATTAAATGCAAAGTTCACTACGTGCAATGATATAACTAAATGAAAAATGTTATACAATCAAATAAAAGACATACTAGGTTCACGAATCCCCATGTAACGATCTATTTCAACACTAGTTCTTCAATTTGACAACACGTTTGAATTATGAAGAATCAATGTTCTTGTTTTATTCAAAACTCTCTTTCAATTAAGCTTGAACTTATTTTCATATACGACACTGACTATATCTCTATGACAGGAGAAAATATATAAAAATACATGAATATTTATAAACACTTAGAAATTCACAATTTTTTTTTTATCATAATTAACTAAAAATGGTAGATCAAGGAGTTGGAGCTCAGTTTTAGGCTCAACAAAATAGAGTTAATTATGAATCGACCATATATTATATGGCTCACAAAGCATAAAATGAGTCAATTCTTAAAATCCAATTTTTCTAAAATTACCGTTTTAATTTGGGTCATACAAAAAATCGAATAGTTTGGCAAATTTATACGACTCCAAGGGATTCTTGGAATCATGAATTTGCTGGTATTCATTTACGTGAAATGATTAATTCTTTCCTATCACTTTGTATATATGTATATATGTTTATGACCAAAAAGGTGCACCATGTAATATTAGTCCTGCTGAGCTTAAGGCTCACACCTTCTTTGTTGACAAATTTTTTCAGATTAAAGGATTGGTCAAGGTAGTGAGATTTACGTGGATTGCGGAGGATCCTAAGAGAGAAATATGCTTCATTTGAGTAATTTGTCACATTTGAAGAGTTTCGGGTTCTTACTAGTTATGCAACTTATGTTTAAAATTTTAGAAGATGTTAGTTTATCTTTCTTTATGATTTCCCAATTCTTTTTTCCTGATGTGAACATTTAAATTATTATTTGGTTTAATTATGCATATAATTAAAGTTGCTAAATAAGTTAAGATTAAACTTCAGACTTGTAAACAAAAAAAATTAGCCTACTGCATGAACGTTGTCACGTCATTCCGGATAAAATTCTTTGAATTTTTGGACAAAACTAGTGAGGTTTGAAAGCTTTATCCCTGTTGGCTTTGGAATTAAGTCAATTGAAGTTCGGTAGAATAAGTTATGCCAATTTTCGTGTACTATGTTCAGTGTATCTGAGATCAATTTTTTTCACATGCTGGAGTATCTATATGGAGTGCCTAAATGATCTTAGAAAATTCTGAAATTTTACTATATTGTACTTGAAAGAGTTTAGAAAATACTGTAAAAATTTCATAAAATTATGTATTCGATAAATGGTCCAACTAAGTTTAATTGTTGGGTAACACGTTCCTGAATTTAACTCCTTTAATGCACGATAGCTTTCATTTTAACCCTTCGTTTTATTTTCGTTATTTACCATATAAAAATTATCTGGCTTAAATAATTTGTTTCCAATAAATTTTAAAAACTTTTAACAGAATGCACGGGTAACAACAAAGTTAATAATAATAACAACTCAAATTTTTGAAAGAATCAAAAGGAACGTTGTTGTTTTCATACAAATTTCGAATTTCAAGATTTACGTCGTTACAAAGCCCCTATTTTGGCTCCATTATAAAGATTTTGAGGGAAAATGTAATTTGATATAGTGATTTTTTGAGAATTTATGGTTAAAAAAATAAGGAAAAGATTTTTATTTGACAATTATTAAACTATTAATTTTTATTTTTTTTTGGTTAAAAAAATTTAGTTTTTGAAGAATGTGTGATTAAAAAATAGAAAAATATTTTGAATTTACATGTAAAATGTTCTTTTACTAGAATGTGTAGTTAAAAATGAGTTTTAGGAAAGGAAAATTTATTTTAATAATTGTCAAATGGGGACTAACATTTGAATTAATAAGAGTGACAAATGACAAAAATTGTGACATTTTTGAGATGGTCAAGTTTGGACAGTTTTCTCGTAGTTTCTCAAATAGGTCATATGCTAGAACATATAGCCAAGCAAATCCACTCCACTTGTGTAGAGATGTCAACGAGCAGGTTCACAAAACTTGAGATTTGGACTCAGCTCGAGTAAAATTAAGTCGGGCTTTTTTTTAAGCCTAGTCGAGACGAGCAAAATCTCGACCAAAAAATCGAGACCCGACCCAAGCTTTCGGCTCGATTTTTTTTTTTTTTTTAATTTTATTTTAATTCAAAGGCATTTGTGTAAGCTGCCTTTAAAGTTGTTGTTTTTTCTTTTATGAGCTGACCCGATGAGCCATACGGACTGGCCGGGCACCTCACGCTCTGCCCAAGCCTCTAGCGGGACCGACTCGGGCTTTTTTTGGGCCGAGTCACGGGTGGCCCGTGCCGATAAGTCAAATTGTCATCCTTATGTATAAGTTCCTGTCATCTACCATTTGAGCCACTTTCGTCCAATGCTAGAGGACATCTCCAGAAAATAAGGACACGAACATATCACATCGTTTAAGCTAATTGATTGTTGAAGTGTTAATTTGACTTTTTACCACACAAGGATATAGATGCGTAAAACTAAAAAAAAAAAAAAAAAAAAAAAATCGAGCTTTTTTATATTTATTCTAAGAATTTTGATATACTTATTATTTAAAAGATAAGATTAAGTCCCTGTTTAATGATCATTATTTTGAAAAAAATAAAGTTTTGAATGTTTTTTTTTATAGTTTGAGTGGTTAAAAATATAGGAAAAAACTTTGGTTTTTTATACAAAATATTTTATTGTGTAAATGTGTGGTTGAAAATGAGTATGAAAATTAAAAAGTTATATTTTAATGAGAGACGTTGCATGTGCTAAATTTGACCAGCAGGGTGTAAAAAATGATTTGTATTGTTTGGATACAAGATTTTGTTGGTTTAGATATAATCAAATTTTTAGTGAATTTTGTAATAAAAATGATAAAATGTGTTTGTTAGAAAGTTGATAAAAGTTATGTATTTTATGAAATATGTAGGTGAAAATGCGCTTAAAGAAAGATGAGTTAGGATAAATGGGTGCCAAACCGGGTAAAAGGAAAAGTGAAGGGATTATAATTTCGTGTTGTCGCCGTTTGAATAATACTGAAGAATTTGTGAAAGGGTTGTGCTACATGTACATAATGATTTACATACACAAGAAGTGGTGACATTGATTGGATCAGAATTTTTTTCAATCAAAAAAGAAAAAGAAAATTCCTCTCTTTTTGACACCACATTTATATGTAAACCATTAAATAATTCCATTATATACAAATATCATTATTCATTTGTAATACTGGTCACAACTTATTCTTCATAAATGTCTGATATTTTGATGAGATTAGATGAACAGGATTGGCATTAATTTTGTTCGTCTTGCATCATTTATGATTTATGCCTCCAATCCAATGGCCTTAAATATGAGATATATTGATAGACATTTTAGCCACCACTTGCACTCATATTATATGATTAAAAATAAGGTTTTAATTAAGTTAAAGTATCATATATTTATGAGATTCACAATTTTTTAATCATACATTTCATTAAATTTTATCATAATTAACTAAAAATTTGATTTTAATTCTCATCGTAAAACGGCTATAACTTCTCTTGAATATATCGATTAACATTTGGGTCTAACTAAATGGAAATATATATAACTAAAGAAGTTATTATCTATATTGGCTTTTGACGGTAGAATCTTTGTGCTAGAAGTTAAGAATATGATTGTCGAAACTCTGATTGGCATTTACGAGAAATTTGTATTATAAATAGTTGCTGTGACGAAGTAGGGAAAAATATTTTATTAAGTTTCATTGCTTAGTTTATGATAAGTAATAATGATAGGATGTATAATTAATTAGTGAATATAAAATTAAATGATTCATCAATTAATTAATTTATCATGTTTAATACAATATTTAATAATTATTTTTTCTAAAGAAGTGGGTAAGTGGCTCTAATAATTATTTTATAATTTCCGATCATATCATCTTATTAGCCAAAATAATCATGTGAATTTCTCCCCTTATACCATCAAATCATTCGTTCCGTACTACAAACTCAATAATTGATTATATATATTTTTCTTTAGAATAATATTATGTCACCAACCTATGTGACACAATTCATAATTTGTAGGGTTTCAAAAATCACGTGTGATAAAAGTCATTTTTTACACAATTTTATTCAAATTATATTTTAAAATCTTTCAGTAATACCCTTCATACATTGGTGGAAGTGTTATAGTTTTTTACTGAACTTTTCATTTCAATCAATTGTACGCCTTGTCCCTTTATAAATAATGAGTTATTTCGTATTCCTTCAATACAAATTCAAACTTGCATTAAATATATAAGGATAAATATATATGTACTCACACACCTCTTACAAAATGAGTTACTCACTCTCACAAATTTTGCGGACCCCACGTGAATTAAAAAATGTTGGTTGTGTGGTCTCCACTTCTATTGTGTATCGTGAGTAAACCATTTTTTAAATGATTTTATACGTATAGCATGATTCAATATATAATGCACAATTCAAACTTTTTTGGGCCGATGGTGGGTGCCGTGGGTGGGGTATTTTCAATAGGGGTGAATATTTGAATTTGATTGGAGAAGATGAAAATTTTCTCTTTTTTCTCTAAATTTTTTAATATGCATTTAATTATTTTGACCAGTGTTCTAAATAACGTAAAGTGTAGTAAGATGTGGAGGTCAAGTTTCGATCTAACCGGGATTTAGGCGTAAAAAACATTTTAATTTTAATTTTTTTCAATCAATCTAAAAATTATTTAATAATTAAATAAAAAAAGCATATAAAAAGTGTTAAAAAGCTTAAAAGTGTAATAAAAAAAAAGTGCATCTAGACGCGACCAGGCGTGTAAAAAAATAGCTTGAAAAAATGCAAGGCGATGTGTTTTGCGCCCACTTTGTCCCTATGCGCATTTTTTTAGAACGCTAATTTTAACCTTTAAATGAGAATTATTCTACTGTTGAAAAGTTATGGAGCTTCATTTAAAAAATTTCCTTGTGTTTTATTATTTTGTTGCAATCTTTTATTTTTATTTACCTAAGGAGAAGGCAGATTCACCATTAATTATCAAAATAGAGAAAACGAAGAATTTTGCTACATAATTGAAAGGTCATGATGGATTATGTTAAAAATGTTGAGGATAAATTTATTACATTTTGCAAATGTTGAGAATGAAAAATGAAAATTTTTTGTTTATAAATTGATTTATATCTTTCAAAGTTAAATATTAATTCCAACCACACATTTATGATTACTACTCATTATTATCCGCACATTAGGTGACCCACTATTATTCATTTTATTGTTCCTATTTATAAATTTGCCAAACTATTCGATTTTTTGTATGACCCAGAAGAAAATGGTAATTTTAGAAAAAATTGGAATTTAAGAATTGACTCATTTTATGTTCTGTGAGCCATATTGTAGCGACCGAGAATTTTAATTTATGTTTCTTGAAAAACGTGTCGCTAAATCTTAAACCCGAGTTTTAAAAGTAAAAACGCGTTCGTCTAGCCGTTGTTAAACTATTTTAAATTTATTAGAAACGAACCCAATTTCGAATATTTTAATTCCGAATTTAATACGATAGATTATTATTATTTCGAGTCCAATAATTCATTAGTCCAAATAGGTTTATCGAAGCCTAATTCTTAAAGTCCAATTAGAAAATCCTTCGGGCCCAAATTTCTGGCCCATTTAAGCCCTAGGGATTCGTGCCCTAGGTTCCTACTGTTTATATACCCCCATCTCTCTCCCCCCCCCTCAACCTCACTCACGCAGCAATCCAACAAGGGTAAGAAACTCCAAAATTCCTCTCCTCCATGAAGTTAATTCTCAGCCCATTCACGTGTGATGCTAGAAAATCAATTTCTAGCATCCACACCATCACCTCCAACCTACAGACCATGGCACACACCCACTGTCCAACCCGTGGAGCCACCACACACCACAGTCAAAACCACCCAAGCTGCAGCCAGCCATCCCACACCTCAGCCCAATCGAACTACCACTACAGAACCACCTCCAACACCCCTGCAGCCATCCACGCAAGTCACCGCACCAACTCCATCACTCGCCACCACAAGAACACCCAGCCCACCTTCCAGTCAACCCAAAAATCGAGCCCAAAATCAAACAAATACCAAGAAAAAAGGAAAACCCACACACTTATCTTATACCGCGACCCATCTTCCAGCGATTGCCACCGGAAAACCCAAGAAAATCCGAGCTTCAAGCCTCGGTTAGCCTTCGACCCGTACGCCAAAATCACCCCACCATCACCGCCACACTGCTGGCGCTGCCACTTCGCGTCGGCAAAATCGGAGGAAGGGGCTTCGCCCCTCCCCGTCGTCGCTCCCTCTCCCTCTCCCTCTCCCTCTCGCCGGTTCGAAGTGAGAGAGAGTGAGAGATTTTGTTTTTTTTATATTTTGAAAATTTCGATTTTAGCCCTAAAGTTTAGAAGTTAGGTTATTTTAGCCCCCTAAGTTTTAAAGTTATTTAGTTTCAGCCCCAAAGTTCGGTTTTAATGAAAACAGTCCCAGAATTTATGTTTTAAAATAAATCAGCCCAGTGATTTTGAAATGGTCCCTTTCAGTCCCTAAATTCCTATTTTCAATTTTAATAAATTTTCAATTTAGTCCCAATTTTAGAAAAGTTCAATTCTAGCCTTAAATTTTTATTTTCAGTTTTAATAAATTCCAATTAAGTCCCTAAACTTTATTTTTATCATTTTTTAATCTTTAAAAATTTCGAAACGCTAATTCAAAATTTATTTTCTATTTTTGGCTAGACGAAACGTACAAACGATTGAGGAACTGAGATTTTTCTTCCCGCTCCACTTTTCACGCAAATCGAGATAGATTGAGGTAGACTCGTCCCAATTAATTAGTTTAAATTATAATTGCATGTATTATGTGATTTTATGTGATTTATATGCTTTAATGCATAAGATGAGAACCTCTTATGAGATAGATTATGTTGTTATGCTTGTCGTAACTTATATGCTTAATTGCATGAGAAGAAAGAGAATCTCTTATGAGATAAGATGATGTTATGCATAATTTACTTGCTTAAATGCATGAGACAGACTACCCACACCCTATGATTTTAAAGAGCCTATGATTTTTCAAAGAAAATAAGCCCATGAGAATATCACTGTATAGATTGCATAATTATGTGTTCAATTATTCTGTAAATTAATTACTGGCGATGAGTCTACCGAGTATTTCTTCGAAATGCTCATTTCACTATTTTAACCATATTTGCAGATTTTGGAGATGGCCGAGTTTGATGGGCAGTGGTGATGTGGACGAATTAATATAGTTAATTGTTTTTAATTTACTTTTAAATTTCACTCATTTGAACGTTATGAACTTACCTTGTCGTTTCCGCTATTTCAAACTTGAGTTTAAAGTTTAATCAATTTTCTTTAAGTTAATTCTAACGAGATTTATTGTCGTTAACGTTCACAAATTTTAAATGTGATATTTTTAAAAGTTAGTTATTCTGCCAAACTTTTCAGTTAAGTTAGGGTAAAAAGATGATGACGTAGCATTCCGGGTCCGCGGAACTCGGGGCGTTACAGATTTGTATCAGAGCCAGTCTGCGTTTCTGTAGACTGGCAAATTTTCAAAAGAAAAAAAAAAAAAAAAAGAATTTTCAAAGATATATTTTACATTATTTAATTCTTATTAATGAAAGTTGCCACTGCCATCACTCGATCAGCCGACTCCAAGGGTAAAGAAGTTTATGAAGTTTAAATGTTATTTTAATTCGGATACTTGTTTTGATGCTTTATATGACTTAGAAGAAAGAAAGAAAGTGTATCCGAATTAGAAAGAAAGAAAGAAAGACGAATTTGAGTATAATTTGAAAAAGTTTCCTTTAATTTTTACGTCCTCGTAATTTTAACTAGAAGAGAAAAATAACCCCGCTTGATTGGACTTTGCATAATTGATTTAGGACATGGCACCCATTCGTAGAAATGCACTCAGTGACGCCGAACAAGCCTTTAGAGATTATGACCGTTTCAGGCCCGAACTTGAGTGGACAATTTCCCAACATGTAGAGCAGTTGAATATCGTACGTGAGCGGGCCATACAGCATGGCTACGTGACCAATAATCACCGGTCAATCCGTCACTTACTCTCGACTTTTCGAAGTGACTATGCGGAGGTAGCTAATAACATATATGTAGATGCTCTAGTGTCTCTTAATGTGGAGATGGAGTATGATGCTTTCTGCACGAGATTTGTGGCATATTGGCCCATGTACTTCGAGTACCGCTATGGGTTTGCTCCCGAAGAAGAAGCTGAGGAAGACGCCGATCCAGCGCTAGGAGAGTTCTCAGACGCTGAATTGGGCGTAACCGAAGGATAATAGAGAGATAGGAATTAGACTAGGCTCGACATGTTATTGTAATATATATATATATATTTTGTTGTTCGGCATACATGCCTTCCTACCCATGTATTTTCATTACAAGAAATCAAGTTTTGAATAAAATGATATTTGGGTTCCAATTTTCATTTTTGAGTTATCTGCTATCGTCTACATTGTTGGTACACTTAATTCAACCTGTATGAACTACTTTTAAAATTTTATGAAGGTTATGGCACCACCAACTCAAAGTGATGTCATCCGAGAATTACTTAACGTGGTGCAAGAGATGAGACAAGCTCCACAGTCGGTTAACCCCACAATACCAGCGATAGAACAGTTCCGAAAATACCACCCACCTACGTTCGATGGAGGAGATAGTCTACTAGCAGTGGAAGAGTGGCTCCAGGGCATTGAGAAGATATTCAGGCACATATCTTGCCCTGAAGATAAGAAGGTAATTTGTGCCGAGTTCATGTTAATCGGACGAGCAGGTTTCTGGTTGCAATCTGCATCACGGACAAGGAGCTCAGAGCAGCTAGCAGCTCTGACTTGGGACAAATTTAAGGCTGAGATCAGGGATAAATTTTTCCCACAAGCCCTCAGAGATCACAAGGAGTCCGAATTTCTACGTTTGGTACAGGGTGAAATGGATATAACTGAATACGAGAGGAAGTTCGAAGAACTGTCACGTTATGCTCCGTATCTGGTGGAGACTGAGTTCAAGAAGGCACGGCGTTTTGAGAGAGGTCTACGCCTTGATATCCGACAGATTGTCAGTTCACATGAACTGCCAACTTACGGAGATGTCGTGAAGAAGGCTCAAGCTGTAGCCTATGCCGGTGTGAGAGTTGGGAACTAAGATAATCATACCGAGCAGAGGTATCAGGGAAAGAGAAAGTGGCAAGGTCCCAATCGCAATCAGAATTAGAACCGGAATCAAGCATTTACCAAGAGGCCAAATCTAGGACCAGCAGGGAGACAGATGACCAATTTCACTCCACCCTGCCCTAAGTGCCAGAGGCCGCATAAGGGAGAGTGCCTTTTTGGAAAGGGAGTTTGCTACAAGTGTGGCCAGCCGGGTCACTTTGCATCGGATTGTCGTGCCCCGTCCGTCCAGGGTTCCAATTAGAAGGCGAACCCAGACCAGAATAGAAAAGGAAAAGCAAGAGTGTTTGCTATGGATGCCGCTGAGGATTCTGACGTGATTGCAGGTATACTATCTATCTCTAGTATTCCTGTATATGTTCTAATAGACTCAGGAGCTACGCATTCATTTATAGCCGAAGCATGTTTAGGAAGACTGAACTTAATAGGAGAAGAAACTGGTAGTACTCTCAAGGTTAGTTTACCGTCAGGAGGAACTATCGATACCAATAAGATAGTTAAAGCAGTACAAATAGATTTTGATGGCCAAGTTTCGGAGGCAGACTTGAATATTATCCGAATGAACGATTTCGATATTATCCTGGGTATGGATTGGCTTAGCACCAACCGTGCTGCAATCATGTGCCACGAGAAAGAGGTTATTTTTCGCAAGGATGGTGAAGAAGTATTCAGATTTCACGGGACGAAGATCAAAGCACTTACTCGCCTTATCTCGGCTTTACAAGCGGAGAAGCTATTAGCCAAGGATGATTGTCATGGCTATTTGGTTAGTCTTCAAGACAAACCCGTAGAGGAGATTACTCTGGACTCAGTGCCGGTAGTATGCGAATACAGTGATGTCTTTCCAGACGATCTACTCGGTATTCCACCAGATAGGCAAGTGGAATTTTCCATTGATTTGGTACCAGGAGCTACCCCTGTTTCTAAAGCTCCGTACCGCATGGCGCCGAAAGAGTTGCAAGAACTGAAGGTGCAGTTGGAGGAATTGCTAGAGAAGGGTTTCATCAGGCCAAGTGTATCTCCATGGGGAGCACCTGTTCTATTTGTAAAGAAGAAGGACGAAAGCATGAGGATGTGCATCGACTATCGAGAACTTAACAAGTTGACGATAAAGAATAAGTATCCCCTTCCCAGGATCGAAGACTTGTTCGATCAGTTGAAAGGTACAGTGGTCTTCTCCAAGATTGATTTGAGATCTGGTTACCATCAGCTAAAGGTTTCGCCAACTGACGTACCAAAGACAGCGTTCAGGACATGATATGGGCATTATGAGTTCACAGTAATGCCTTTCGGCCTCACGAACGCACCCGCAATATTTATGGACTTGATGAATAAAGTTTTTCATCAGTATCTCGATAAATTCGTTATTGTTTTTACTGATGACATACTGATCTACTCCAGAGATTCTGCACAACATGAAGAACATTTGAGGACTGTGTTGGAAACACTGAGAGCAGAAAAGTTGTATGTCAAATTCAAGAAATGTGAATTTTGGCTTGAGCGAATAGGTTTCTTAGGTCATATTGTTACAGCTAAAGGCATCGAGGTTGATCCTTCTAAGGTTGAAACTATAACGAATTGGCCAACACCTGCGAATGTCAGGGATGTGAGAAGCTTTCTTGGATTAGCCGGGTATTATCGACGATTCATAGAGGGTTTCTCTAAAATAGCAGGTCCTATGACCCAATTGACCAAGAAGGGAGTTAAGTTTCAATGGACAGAACCATGTGAACAAAGCTTTCAGAAACTTAAGAACAAACTTGTCTCAGCACCAGTGTTGACTATACCAGACGGGTCCGATGGTTTCGTTATTTACAGCGATGCATCCAAACATGGTTTAGGTTGTGTATTGATGCGGAATGGCAAGGTGATCACATATGCTTCAAGGCGGTTGAAGCCACGTGAAAAGAATTACCCGACCCATGATTTAGAGCTCGCAGCTGTCGTGCATGCTCTTAAGATCTGGCGACACTATCTGTATAGGAGTAAATGTGAAATCTACACCGATCACAAGATTCTCAAGTATTTCTTCACTCAGAAGGAACTGAACATGAGACAACGACAATGGCTAAAGCTAGTAAATGATTATGACTGTACTATTCTTTACCACCCAGGTAAAGCAAATAAGGTTGCAGACGCTTTGAGCAGAAAGAACGTCGGACAGTTATCAGCTTTGGGAACAATGCAAGATCAATTGATTCGAGATTTTCAGAATTTAAGAATCGAAGTGCGAGTCCCAACAGTTCAAGGATCTAACAGATTGGCAAATCTGATCGTCAAACCAGACTTGAGAGGTCGGATCGTAGCAGCTCAAGTCGAAGATAAATTCTTGGAAAAGATCAGATCCGAGGTTGGGACTGACAAGAGAATAGGTTTCGAGATTGCCGCTGATAAAGCGCTTATATTCAAAGGACGTCTTTGTGTGCTGAAAGATGAACATATCTAGAATGAGATTTTGACAGAAGCTCATTCAGCACCATATGCATGCCACCCAGGAGGAACAAAAATGTATCGTGATTTGCGTAATACCTTTTGGTGGAGAAACATGAAAGGTTGCATTGCAAAGTTTGTCTCTCGATGTATGACGTATCAGCGGGTTAAGGCTGAGTATCAGAGACCATCAGGGTTAATAAATCCCTTGGATATACCAGAATGGAAATGGGAGAAAGTTTCCATGGATTTTGTGACAGGGTTTCCAAAATCGGTAAGAGGTCATGACGCTATTTGGGTTATTGTAGACCGACTTACGAAATCAGCTCATTTCCTACCAATCAGAATGACTCTCAATGTGGATCAATTAGCCCAACTGTATGTTAAAGAGATCGTTCGACTTCATGGAGTACCAGCTTCCATTGTCTCCGATAGAGACCCAAGATTCACTTCGAGATTTTGGAAGAGTTTACATGTCGCAATGGGTACTAAATTAAATTTTAGTACAGCTTACCATCCCCAAACAGATGGACAGTCTGAACACCACTATTCAGACACTGGAAGATATGCTTAGAGCTTGTGTGCTAGACTTGAGTGGTAATTGGGAGACTCATCTTCCATTAGTGGAGTTTGCCTATAATAACAGTTTTCAGGCTACTATTGGTATGGCACCATATGAGGCACTATATAGGCGACGTTGTCGATCACCAGTTTATTGGGATGAAGTAGGTGAGAGAAGAATTTTAGGTCCAGAATTGATTGAGAGGACAGTTGAGGCTATTGAGAAGATCATACTACGGATCAAAGCCGCACAAGATAGACAGAAAAGCTATGCCGATCAAAGGAGAAAAGACTTGGAGTTTGAGACTGGAGAGAAAGTATTCCTAAAAGTAGCTCCCATGAAAGGTACTATCCGTTTCGGCAAGAGAGGGAAGCGAAGACCTCGTTTTATCGGACCATTTGAAATCTTAGAAAAAGTAGGTAACGTGGCTTATCGTTTAGCGTTACCACCCGAGCTCTCGATCGTACACAATGTTTTTCACGTTTCCTTATTGAGGAAATATATCCACGACCCGAGCTATGTGGTAAATTTTCAGACTATTTCGGTTCAGAGGAATCTGTCTTATGAGGAGACGCCTATGTGCATTGTGGAGAGAAAAGTCCATGTCTTAAGAAACAAAGAAGTTCATTTAGTCAAAGTCCAATGGGGTAGACAGGATAGCGATGAAGCTACCTGGGAAAAGGAGGATGAGATTCTGGCTAAGTATCTAGATATCATAGATCAAGAAAGTTTAAATTTCGAGGACGAAATTAATTTAAGGGGATAAGGTTGTAGCGACCGAGAATTTTAATTTATGTTTCTTGAAAAACTTGTCGCTAAATCTTAAGCCCGAGTTTTAAAAGTAAAAACGCGTTCGTCTAGCCGTTGTTAAACTATTTTAAATTTATTAGAAACGACCCAATTTCGAATATTTTAATTCCTTATCGTTTTAAATCCGAATTTAATACGATAGATTATTATTATTTCGGGTCCAATAATTCATTAGTCCAAATAGGTTCATCGAAGCCTAATTCTTTAAGTCCAATTAGAAAATCCTTCCGGCCCAAATTTCTGGCCCATTTAAGCCGTAGGGATTCGTGCCCTAGGTTCCTACTGTTTATATACCCCCATCTCCCCCCTCAACCTCACTCATGCAGCAATCCAACAAGGGTAAGAAACTCCAAAATTCCTCTCCTCCATGTAGTCAATTCCCAGCCCATTCACGTGTGATGCTAGAAAACCAATTTCTAGCATCCACACCATCACCTCCAACCTACAGACCATGGCATACGCCCACTGTCCAACCCGTGGAGCCACCACACACCACAATCAGAACCACCCAAGCTGCAGCCAGCTATCCCACACCTCAGCCCAATCGAACCACCACTACAGAACCACCTCCAACACCCCTGCAGCCATCCACGCGAGTCACTGCACCAACTCCACCACTCGCCACCACAAGAACACCCAGCCCACCTTCCAGTTAACCCAAAAATCGAGCCCCAAATCAAACAAAAACCAAGAAAAGGAAAACCCACACACTTACCTTATAGCGGGAGCCATCTTCCAGCGATTGCCACCGGAAAACCCAAGAAAATCCGAGCTTCAAGCCTCGGTTAGCCTTCGACCCGTACGCCAAAATCACCCTACCATCACCGCCACACTACTGGCGCCACCACGCGACGGTGGCGCTGCCACTTCGCGCAGGCAGAATCGGAGGAAGGGGCTTCGCCCCTCCTCGTCGTCGCTCCCTCTCTCTCTCGCCGGTTCGAAGTGAGAGAGAGTGAGAGATTTTGTTTTTTTATATTTTGAAAATTTCGATTTTAGCCATAAAGTTTAGAAGTTAGGTTATTTTAGCCCCCTAAGTTTTAAAGTTATTTAGTTTCAGCCCCAAAGTTAGGTTTTAATGAAAACAGCCCCAGAATTTATGTTTTAAAATAAATCAGCCCACAGATTTTGAAAAGGTCCCTTTCAGTCCCTAAATTCCTATTTTCAATTTTAATAAATTTTCAATTTAGTCCCAATTTTAGAAAAGTTCAATTCTAACCCTTAAACTTTTATTTTTAGTTTTAATAAATTCTAATTAAGTCCCTAAACTTTATTTTTATCATTTTTTAATCTTTAAAAATGTCGAAACGCTAATTCAAAGTTTATTTTCTATTTTTGGCTAGACGAAACGTACAAACGATTGAGGAATTGAGATTTTTCTTCCCGCTCCACTTTTCACGCAAATCGAGATAGATTGAGGTAGACTCGTCCCAATTAATTAGTTTAAATTATAATTGCATGTATTATGTGATTTTATGTGATTTATATGCTTTAATGCATAAGATGAGAACCTCTTATGAGATAGATTATGTTGTTATGCTTGTCGTAACTTATATGCTTAATTGCATGAGAAGAAAGAGAATCTCTTATGAGATAAGATGATGTTATGCATAATTTACTTGCTTAAATGCATGAGACAGACTACCCACACCCTATGATTTTAAAGAGCCTATGATTTTTCAAAGAAAATAAGCCCATGAGAATATCACTGTATAGATTGCATAATTATGTGTTCAATTATTCTGTAAATTAATTACTGGCGATGAGTCTACCGAATATTTCTTCGAAATGTTCATTCCACTATTTTAACCATATTTGCAGATTTTGGAGATGGCCGAGTTTGATGGGCAGTGGTGATGTGGACGAATTAATATAGTTAATTGTTTTTAATTTACTTTTAAATTTCACTCATTTGAACGTTATGAACTTAGCTTGTCGTTTCCGCTATTTCAAACTTGAGTTTAAAGTTTAATCAATTTTCTTTAAGTTAATTCTAACGAGGTTTATTGCCGTTAACGTTCACAAATTTTAAATGTGATATTTTTAAAAGTTAGTTATTCCGCCAAACTTTTCAGTTAAGTTAGGGTAAAAAGATGATAACGTAGCATTCCGGATCCGCGGAACTCGGGGCGTTACACATATAATATATTTTGATACGATAAAATAATATTTTATACTGCATTTATATATTGAGCATATGAATTAAAGTGTCTATGATCACTCAGAATAGATCAAATATGTGTGTTCGTGCTTACCTATGAAAAAAAATTAGAAATTTCTTCAAATTCTTTCTGGCCTCTCTTTTTCAAATATTTAAGATCGCTCACATCACCCTCATTCTCACCAAAACAATTGGAGATTACATCATACAAATTCAAGTTACAAATTTACGACAAAAACCCTAACTCACACAGAGAAAGAATCGTCTAGATACCACACTAAAGACTAAGGGTAAAACAAGTATATGTATCTATCCATATGCAAAGTTTCAATTCAGGGTCAAGAGTGCACCACATGTACAACAGATCATACCGCATTAACAGAGGCAAAAATGTGCAACATAAGAAACACGGTTTTATAAAATGGATCACAGAACCAGTACCAAAATAATACAGCCTAACAGCCTAAATAAATAGCGAGGCAGCCCAATATTTAACACATAGTTAGTTCTTTACAAAACATAACATTGCACTCACTGTATAAGTTAACAAGCTTGCTTGATTCATGTTACCAAATTATCTTAATAACAGATTTGGTAGGTTAAGTTAGTTGGCTCGCTAAGATACATAACTCCCCTATCAATATTCGTTTTGTAAAAATAATAAAAATATAATCTGAAGTCATCGTGATTTCATTCAAGTCTTAAAACATCTTTCATTTAAGAAATTACAATTTGTATGTAGAATAGATTTTTAATTTTTAAGACGGATGGAATGGAATACGCCTAAATAGAAAATAATTCATTTATAATACTTTCTAATATATTCGCCATTCTAAGGGTGCTTAAAAAGCTCGTCCCTTTCGTCCATAAGTTTGTATGTTCCTAGCCTTACCACTTTAATCACAATGTGTGGCCCTAGCTAATTTGGACCAAAAGAGCCTAACCCTATTTCTTTGTCCAGAACAACTTTTTTCTTCAAAACCAGGTTGCCTATTTCAAAGATTTTTCTCCAAACTTTGGAGTTAAGATAACTTGCAATTTTCTTTTGATATACTGCGAGTTTTCATTTGAGAAACCTTCTCTTTTCCTCCAATTAATCCAAAATCATGTTCATGTATACTTGCTTTGGCGATTCTAAGCCTACTTCCACTGGTATCATGGCCTCGCCTTCATAGGTTAGTGAAAGATGAGTTTCTCCCGTGGTAGTCCTTATGGAAGTGCAATATGCCAATAAGATTTGTGATAGTATGTCAGTCTACAATCCCTTCGAAGCATCAAGCTTTCTTTCAGAATGCCCTTCAAAATTTGGTTCACTCTTCCACTCATCTGTTAGCTTAAGGATTATATGGGGTAGAAAAATATCTGTGGATTCCCAACCGTACATTGTTCTCAGACTTTTTCTTTGGAATTGTGTGTCATTGTCTAAAAAACTAGAATTCGAGATTCTAAATCTATAGGTATTAGCCTCTGATCTTGGTAAGAGGTTCCGTTTTCACCCATTTGGTGAAATAATCTATTGCAATGATCATGAACCTCAAGTTACATATGCCTCTGGGCAAATGTTAACGATGTCAACTCCTACTTTGCGAAACATCGTGGGCTGGTGATGGTGGTTAACTCCTGCAATGGTTGGCGAGGTATAACTATTAACTTTTGACATTTTTTACATTTTTTAGTGAAATTCATGGCATTTTTTTCTCAAAAAAAAAAAACAAATTTCTTTCACATAGCCAAGATTTCCTCTCCATAAACTCAAAGAAATAATTAAGAGTTGAGAGAGAAATTGTCTATTTTGAAAAAGAGTATATATATGTTATGAAATAAAAGTAATTGAACACAGAGAGAAGAAAATATAAAAGTTAAAACTTAATCGTGTATTTTATTAAGAATCAATATCGGAATTTATAGTGTTCAAAATGAGAGTTACTGTAAGTTGTGGGCCTCCAAACCCAATTTAGAGTTGATTTGATCCAGCCTATTTGTGCCACTTGCATTGATACGGATCATGGTTTTGTTTAGCCAATCTTGAGCCATTGATTTAAATCAATGGCTCACATTTAGATCTCCTTTTTTAAATGTATTGGGGATGGCTTCACTCCATTTTTTGGCAAGAATTTCATTTTCTCTTGTTTGGTAAGAAATAAATCAGTTCACAGGGGCTCTTTCACTCTCGATTTTCCTTGGTATCTTCCTGTGGTGCTCTTCTCCTAAAAGCTCTCTCTGGATGGCGATTGCAACGCGTGGATGGGTTGTTCCTGAGTCTAAGAAACCCAACAAACTGGTATTACAGCACGGGTTGAGTGATTGGTGAAGAAATCAACCAACTAGAGAAGTCTCTCTCGCGAGTTCCTTCTTGGCCGAACCTGCAATCCCATTTTTCGGCCAAACCATCAACCATCCGGTGAAACCAAGACTGGAACAAGACTCTACAGGTGCTGGGCTTCGATTATTGGTGGAAAAATTGGCACAAAAATCGAGAGAGAAGGGCGATTTTGGAAAGGCTGAACCGGAGTTTCTTTGATTCCGGCCAAACGAGTGACCGGTCGGAAAATCTGAGGCTATACCAGTGTCGAGCAGGTCGAGGCACCACTAGTGGGTGACACGTGGTGGTGGTCCGGTGGCGGCGCGTGGACGGTCTCCGACGAGGTTTTTTCGGGCAGATTTCTTAGTTTAACCTGCTGAACGTACTAATGTGTTTATTTTAGTGTTTCAGGTTATACATAAAAAGTTGGACAATTTTTCCCCTGGTTGACGTCTGCAGTGGCTCGGTTCAGAAACTTGTAGGTATATTTACTGTTTTTCAACAGTAATTTGGAAAGATTATTCCAAACTCTCCGTTAGATTAGGTTTGGTATTCTTACCAGTTTATGCATGATTGCTTGATTGCCTATTTGTGAATTTCATGAATTGAATTCTTGTGATTAATATGTGACCTGGAAGTATAATTACTTGCATTATATACCTGTTTCATCGTTGTGCTTCATTTCTGAACATTGGTTTTAACTCTGCATTCATATTTTATTTTGATCATCTGGAAAATAATTTTTCAAAACCTTTTTTATTATGTCCACGAGTACAGGCCACTCTTTTACAAAATATGTAATGGGTTCGAGGGTCGAATTATCACAATTCGATGGAAAGGGGGATTACTCGATTTGGAAATAGAAAATGAGGGTCATATTGATCCAACAGAGAGTTGCTAAAACTCTTGATGATCCTACTACATTTTCTGACGAGTTAAAAGCTAAACCAAATGAAATTGAAGACATGAATGAAATTGCTTACAGTTCTATAATTTTGCATCTATCTGATAACATTGTTAGACAAGTTGATAGTGCCAAAACTGCTAGAACTTTGTGGACTGCATTAGATGCCTTGTTGTTGACTAAAACTTTACCTAACAAGATATATCTATTGGAAAAGCTGTTTAGATTTAAGATGGATCTAAGGAAGGATGTCGAGAAAAATTTGAGTAAATTTAGCATAATTGTTAAGAGTCTGCTCATAACGATAAGAAATTTGACGATGAGAATTTAGCTTTGCTAAACTTTTTGCCCGAATCTTACAGAGAAATGAAAAATACCATAAAAATATGGTAGGGACAATCTCACTCAAGCTATTGTAGTAGATACTTTAAAATCAAGAGAACTTGAATTAAAAAGAGACAATAGAACTCATTCTCGAGAAGATAGTCTATTTGTTAGGGGAAGACCTAATAAGAAAGAATTTAACTTCCATAACAAGAAGGGGAGAGGAAAATCCAAAATGAGATCAAAATCTAAAGATAAAAGCAGTGAGAAATGTTATCACTGTGAAAAGTTAGGACATTTCAAGAAAGACTGCTTTGACTGAAAAAGGAAACAAAGAGACCCGAATAATACTGATCAAGATAATGCTACTATTGTTTCTAAATTCGATAGTTTACATGTCCTAAATGTGTCTGAGGAAGAATTTGACAAAAATTGGATCCTAGACACAGGGTGCGTCTTTCACATATGCCCTGAAAGGTCTTGGTTTTATAACTATAGAGAGATTGAACCTAGGAAGGTCTACATGAGAGATAATAATTCTCAAAATGTGATTAGAGTTGGTGACATTGCCATCATAATGTACGATGCGGTTGTTAGGCAACTCAGAAATGTTAGATATGTCCATAATTTAAAAAGGAACCTCATTTCCTTAGGTTCTCTTGAAGATGATGGATATACCTTCAAGTCTGGTAATAAGATTCTGAAAATTATGAGGGGTTCTCTTGTAGTTATGAAAGGGCCTAAGAGGAATGAACTGTACTATCTTGAGGGTAGAACTGAAACACCACCTGCTTCAAGCCTTTTTATTGTGAGTAAAGATAAAACTGAAGTTTGGCATAACAGAATGGGCCACATTGGGTTTAAAGGGCTAAAATCTTTAAGTAATCAGAAATTACTTGGAAAAGATGACATTGAAGCTATGGATTTCTGCGAAACCTGTGTTTTGGGTAAGTCCCATAAGGTGAGATTTGAAGCAAGCTCTCATAGAACTAGCAGACCATTGGACTATATCCATGCTGATCTATAGGGCCCAAAGAAGCACTCCAAATTTGGTGGAAGCAAGTACTTCTTTTCCTTAGTGGATGATTGCTCGTGAAAAGTTTGGATTTATCCTTTGAAGGCTAAGTCGGAAATTTTTGGGAAATTCAGGGTTTGGTTAAAGTCTGTTGAGAATCAGTTAGACAATAAACTTAAAATGTTAAGAACTGATAATGGGCTTGAATTCTGTAATTTCGAATTTGAAAACTTCTGTAAGCAGAAAGGTATAACAAAACACAGAACTGTTAAATACACACCTAAACAGAATGGAGTCACTGAGAGAATGAACAGGACCATAATGAACAAAGTTAGGTGCATATTAATTAGCTCTGGCCTTGCAAAAGGCTTTTGGGCTGAAGCTGCAATTCAATTGGGAACTTGAACCACTCGATGTAAAAATTGTTTTTTTACACGGAGAGTTGGAAGAGGATATCTTCATGAGCCAACCACAAGGTTTTGTAGCTAAAGGAAAAACTGATTATGTTTGCAAGTTAGAGAAATCTTTGTACGGGCTGAAACAGAGCCCAAGACAATGGTACAAGAGATTTGATGCTTATGTGCTGAAGATAGGGTTTAAAAGAAGTGAATTTGATATTTGCTTGTACTTGAATGACATAAAGAGCGGTTGTGCAGTTTATTTGCTCCTTTATGTCGATGATCAACTGTTAGTTGGACCTAGCAAGTCTCAAATTAATAAACTAAAAGATCTTTTAAAATCTGAATTTGACATGAAGGTTTTAGGGAATGCTAGAAAGATTCTCGGGATGGTGATAATGAGGGATATGGCTATGAATTGGCTAACTATTTCACAGGGAGTTTACTTGAACAAAGTTGTAACAAAATTTGGAATGAAAGACAGTAAGATTGTGAATGTACCTCTTGCCAGTCATATGAATTTGTCACATGCTCATTCGCCTAAATATGAGTTTGAATTGAAAGAAATGAAAAATGTGTCATATGATAATGCTATAGGTTCTGTCATGTTTTCTATGATTACTACCAGACCTGATCTTGCATTTTCCATTAGTCTCCTAAGTATATTTATGTCCAATCCTGGCAAACCACACTGGGCTGGTATGAAATGGTTGTTGAGGTATTTTGTTGGGACCTTAAATCTAAGCTTAGTTTATGAGAAAAGATCTGAGAAGTTAACTTTAAAAGGCTATATTGATGCCGACTTTGCGGGTGATAAAGACATTAGGAAATCAACTACAGCATACTTCTTTATCCTAGGAGATAACTGCATAACATGGAAATCACAGCTACATCCTTTAGTTACTTTGTCTAGCACTGAATCTGAATATGTTGCCATAACTGAAGCTGTTAAGGAATATATTTGGTTGAAAGGAATCTTAAAAGAATTGAACTTCATGCATGATACACCTATTATGTTTACTGATAGTCAAAGTGTTTTATTGCTTTGTAAAAATCCTGTTTATCATGAAAGATCAAAACATATTAGGTGAAGTATCATTTTATTCGTGAGAGACAGTCTAAAAATGAAGTTAAACTTGTTAAGATTCATACTGACAGAAATTCCTCTGATGTGGGGGAAAAAATTCTACCTGCAGGCAGGCAAAAAAATTGTGCTTATCTTTGTTACATATTGACACTGGTTAATTTTTCTTGCAGGTGGTGGGCGATGATGATGAACAACCTTCCATGTGCAATTCGCAACCGAGAGAGTATATGGGTTTTGAGTATCAAGGTGAAGATTGTAAGTTGGGGGCCTCCAAACCCAATTTAATGTTGATTTGATTCAGCCCATTTGTGCCACTTGCATTGACACATATAATGGTTTTGTTTAGCCAATCTTGAGCCATTGATTTAAATCAATGGCTCACATTTAGATCCCCTTTTTGAAATGTATTGGGGACGGCTTCACTCCATTTTTGGGCAAGACTTTCATTTTCTCTCATTTGGTAAGAAAGAAATCAGTTCACAAGGGCTCCTTCACTCTCGGTTCCCTTGGTATCTTCCTGTGGTGCTCTTCTCTTAAAAACTCTCTCTAGACAGCGATTGCAATGCGTGGATGGGTTGTTCCTGAGCCAAAGAAACCCAACAGTTACAATTGGAATGAAATGGACTCCATAAACTAGATAAGACTTATCTGTGCATTATGATAAGACTTAATAATTATCAATATTTATCTTATAGTTTTACAACTCTCCACTTGATGATTATTAGAACAATAACTATTTCATTGAAACATTGTTTGGCAAAAAATCAATGGGAACCAACAACAAAAAAAAAATGTACATATAATTTGGAATAATAAAGTGTTATCTATTTAAAACATTGCCAAGAAAATTCAGTGGAACAAAACTTGATCGAAGGAAAAATAGTACAATTACTCCCCCTAATTTCAATTCGTGTATCAAGCGATCTGTGTCTTGTATTTTATGTCAATGTCTTCAATATTGATATCTTGTATGTTAATGTCTTGAAATAATACCGTCTTCATATGAAATATTTATCAACCTTTGATAATTATAGTAACATGATGATTTAGAAAATAACTCTTGTTGATTTCTTCGTGAGTTTCATACATATAAAAAGCATGCTTACTGAGGGTAAATGCCTTGTAGGTTAAGTACATCATTACACAAAGAATATGCCTCGTTAAAACTTTTATTAGGAAAAACCCTATGGGAAAAATTCTAATGAAGGCAAAAGAGTACATTATTTTTTTTCAGTAAGCTATAAAAGTTGTTTCATTAAAAACCTTGCCAGGAAAGTCTATTGGGACAAAACCTTAGTCAAGGGAAAAAGAGTACAGCGCGTATTAACTTTTTCTCATAATAATATTACTTAAATTATGCTTCAAGTATATTAAATCCTTCAACAATAGTATTAAATTGGTATAAGATAAGTTCACTATAATCATGTTTATTATATGCACATCAAATTTCATGCTAACAAAGTAGAAACTTATTATTACATCCACCACATGATAATTTATCTATTTATACAAGTTTTTGCGAAATTAATTATGCAAAAAGTCGTATATTTCATATTACGACTTTATTTTTTCCATTTTCATTTCGCATACATATACACATTTAGGTGTTCATACTATGTATCTAGCTACTTCAGGTTTCTCCAGTAAATTTAATTTTAGTATGATCATGTCATTTTATTTGGTCAATCATTACTTCGATCAATATGTTTCGAAAAATTTATTTCCATTATTCGTTATTCATAATATGATTTAGTACATTACGTGCAAAAGTGTTGTCAATAACTTTTTATTTTCGATTCTATTCTTTCCTCACAATGACATAACTCATTGAGATATCTCAATTTTCAACATATCAAGTAGCTGAACCTCTTCTGAGGTTTTATAATTTGTTATGTCTAAATATTCATCAAGAGTATATGACTCATTAGTTGGAACATCTTTACCAATTGCTCCATTTTTTTCTTGACAGATTTTGGATTAGAATTGAATATCATTATGATTCAGGCGTGCCATAGATATATCAAATATAGTGTTGATTTCTTTGATAATAAATGTATCTAAATAAATTATATTTTGAACTTCTTGTTCAAATTATCTTTTGTAGGGATTTATATAATGTTACATTTGTACATTACTTCCAGCTTCTTAATTTCTCCTCCTACTGTTGAGAGAATTGTCTAGTCAAATTGACAATCAGCAAATCGATTTATAAAATATCACCTTGAGATATTGTATAAGGGTTCAATCTATTCATTTATTCTTAGCATTCTTTACTTTTGATCTTAGTGCATTGTGATAGATCAATTTTACATATATTGCGCCATCAAAATAAGTAGATGAAAAAATTAGGCTTTGACCATAAGCCTAATATAATATGGAGAACTATGATATTGACCTGATGCGCAATAATATTTCCTAAAGAAAAATGGGAAGTACTTTGTTTTCAATTAAATCAATTGCAGATGTCTAACAAACAACAATGTTAAACCATTTATCGACATCTCAACTTGCACTTATTAAAATGTTGAAATTTAGGATCATGAGCATTAAAAAACGCACCATCTTGATTTATAATTTAAAAATTATGCTTACAATTTAAAATTTGAACAGTAATTTCATAAACTTCAGGTTGTGAGCACCATGCAATCATCTAGTATATGTATTAAATCTATTATATACAAATAATATTTAGATGGTTAACATGGAGAGTGACGGGGCCCCATTTGTCATCTTAATTAATTTTCAAAAATATAGAAAATTTTGTCTCCATTTTAGCTAGTGATGTTTAATGATTAATTGTCGATAAGAGAACAAATAATATATAGAAATTCATTGGATTGAAGAATATTCTAATTCTTTATTGAATGTCCATTTGAATTTTTTATTTATATCATTATTGATCCAATGATGGTCCAACTAGTCATGATAAACAATAAATTCAAGTTGAACTTCTAGTTCAATATAATATATAATTCAATATTTAATTTCGAAGCATATGATTGAACATTATATAATCGTATAATAATTAATCAAGTAGACAAGCTAATCAATGTCAGTATGACATGAGTTATATGTTTTTTTCAGGAATAAACATGAATTCAAAATAATATATTCTTCGTAACATGTGATAATTTGAGAACATTTTTTTTCAAGAATAATATGTTAATATATATCTGAAATATTGAAAATTATAATTCATGTTCTTTAAGAGCATTAATTTAATATTGTTCTTGAATATTAATAATATATAAAATAATTTTCTTTTAAAAATTACAACCTAGTAACAAAGAGATATATATTATTCGGGATGTGTGCTACTTCGAGATCACGTTATATTTTAGTATTGTTTTTTCAAGAATAATATGTCAATATTCTTCTGAAATATTGAAAATTATACAAGAACTTACTCTTTTGGATTAAAATTATCGTATTTAATTTTGCTCATCGAGGGCAAGTAAAAGTTAACTAGAATATTAGTGAGAATTATAATATGCTACTTCAGGGTTAAGAAAAATAATTGTAATAAATAATCTATGAGTAATATTTTTCTGAAATATTGATTATAATGTTGTATTACTTCAGGAGTAGAAAATAATGGGTTATCAATTTAAAGTTTGTAAAGGAGAATCCAAAAATATTTAATTAGACTAAAAATATTAATTACTGTACAAACATGATATGATATAAAAATTAACTCCCAAACATGTATTAGAAAAATCTTCACATATAGAAGTTAATAAAATTGATTAAATCTTTTACCAACATGCAAAAGATACCAAACATGGACGTGAATTCCACATACATTGAAATTAAAGGTAGAATTAAAGGAAAAAACTAATATATATATATATATATATATATATATATTAAAGGAAAAAACTAATATATATATATATATATATATATATATATATATATATATATATATATATATATGATAAAATCAAAAGGCAGAATTAATACATGAATAATGTGTCAGAATTGATTGTGTATGAATCAAAATGCATGAATTAATAGTAAATCATGAATTTACTTAATAAATAATGAATTAATACGTGTACATATTACATATTAAAATGTGAATTAGAATTAATATGCATACAAACGAAAAGCAGAAAAGAAGAAGCAACCTCGTTATGATGCATATATACATCGAGAAAAAATTCACGTGTCACCAAATTAATTTTGGTACACGTGACTGATGTTTGTGCTTATAAAAATTATGACATTATAACTAATTTGATTTGATTTTAAGAGAATCGTGTTGATAACGTGTTATGAACTAAAAACAATAGAACAAGAAGAGAAGAAAATATAAGAGTTAAAACTTAATTATGTATTTTATTGAAAATCAACACCCATATTTATGGGGTTCAAAATGAAAGTTATAATTGAAATGAAATAAACTATCTAAATTAGATAAGACTTATCTACGCATGATTATAAGACTTCATAATCATCAATATTTATTTTATGGTTTTACAACAATATCCATTTTTTTTTTCCATATTCTCCCCCATTGTGCTTGAATTCATGATTATTTATAGATATTTCCCGAAGTCAAAAAGTTAAATTAGTACTTTTCTTTTTAGTGACAATGGTGGTCATTAATTAGTAAGTTTTTTTTAACTAAATTTGTTGAATTGTCGTGTGTTTATTCGTCACGTCACGTGTTCTTCACTTATTGATTGAATTTATGGTTTTACAACAATATCCATTTTTTCATATTCTCCCTCATAGTGCTTGAATTCATGATTATTTACAGATATTTCACGGCGTCAAAAAGGTAATTTAGTCCTTTTCTTTTTGGTGACAATGGTGGTCATTAATTAGTAAGTTTTTAACTAAATTTGTTGCATTCTCATGTGTTTATTTACCACACCACATGGTCTTCACTTATTGATTGTGATGTCACTTTAAAAAAAATAAAATATATATATATATATATATATATATATATAGTATTCTTATTTATGTTACTTCAATAAGGATTTTGTTGACGAGAAATAGTTTGAAAACAAATAGGAGAATTTTTACTAGTTAAACAATATGTGGGCATGTCTCGTGAACTTGTTTATAATAGACATCAAACTTACGGCTTCATATTAGAAATGATCATTAGGTTCACACATGCGAGCTCAAGATAGGTATCACAATAATGGTAAAAAAATTTGCCACTTAACTTTGACTTTGACTTTGACTTTAACTTTAACTTCTATACAATTTTTAATATAAAATTAAATTGAGTGAATATTTTCACCATTATCTCCGTAAAATTAATTGATAACAGGGTGTCAAATTAATTTAGATCCGAGAGATAACTAAAAACAAAAAAAAACACTGCTGGCATAAGCACAAGTAAAGGTTATAATACTAGTGGTTCCTGGCACAAGCACTAGTAAAGGTGATACTAGTGGTTCAAGGTTAAAGTTCGTGGATAAAAGCTTTCAAAAACAGAAAAGTGGGTGTTATACGGGCTTTATTGAGCCCAAAGAACACGTCTGGAGGCTCAAGAGAGGCCTATCAGAACGTGCATGATCCATTTATTGAATTATGATACTTTGCCCGAATTTTGTTGACATAATAGTTACATCCTCTCATATGCACGTGAGCCCCGTGTGAATAAAAAAGTCCCCAAAAAAGTGGGCCCATCAATATGAGTGTCGATCATCCCGTATGTCAACAAAATTCGATCTCTATAACGTTATTCCTGTTTATTAGAGTTGTAAATTGTTCAAAAGTAATAATTCTCAAGAGTCCAAGGTCATTCCAAATGGACGGAAATTAATAGAACAACAACAATTATGATAATGAGAGGAGTAGGGCATGGTTGCCAATAGTAAAATTAAATATGAATATATTATGAATGCCTAGACTTTGGGAATCCACTACGATAATTATGTAACAAATACACCCATGCCCTTTCTAACATAAATTTCTCACATGATTAGGACTAGTTTGATGTGTTTTTCAATTTTCAATTTTGAGTTCGTTTTTAATTTTATATTTTGAAAGTCGGTTTTAAGATTGTTAAAAAAAAATGCATTTGATTTGTCATTTTAAAAAATTATCTCTCAAAATAGAAAATTAAAAAACATGTTTGGTTTCAAATTTTAAAAAAAAAAAAAAAAAAAAAAGAATTATGTTACTCCATAAACTTTGATTATTAAGTAAAACAAGAACAATTTTATGTGTATATATATAAGTTAATAAATTGTACAATATTTTCTTCTCCCTACAAAAGTAAAATGAAAATAAATAAAAATTAATTACGTGGATTGAGAATATTTTTAGAAAATTTTTAGGTGTTCATTTAAATATTTTTTAAGAATTTTAGCTTTAGCCATTTTTATTGTTTATTTTATATAATTTTTAATATTCAAGTAATTTTTATAATATTATTTTTCATAATTTGTATTCTTTATTTTTTATTTTTTTAGAATTTTCGATTCTATTTTTTCAAAATTTTATTTTTAAAAATTTTTAATTTAATTTGTTAGAATTTAATTTTTAATTTTTAAAATTTTTAATTTTTAAAAATTTATTTAAATGCTTGTTTTTCATATTTTTAGTGTTTTCGAAATTTTCATTGAAAACACTTAAAACGTCAAAAATACATTTTTAGTTATGTATAAGTTTAACCCTATTTTCGAAAATACATTTTCAGAAATATTAGACCAAATAATTTTCAGTATTTTGCAAAATTAAAAATTGAGAACAACTTAAAAACAATAAACCAAACACACCCATATATTTCTTGCATTTATTTGATATAAGTATTTACAGAATTATTTATTACATTACAGGAAATTTATAAGTATTCATTGTACCAGGAGTTAACAATGACTCATAAATCGATTTGCAAAATAATGATAATTTTTTTCTTACAATAAGTAATAAATCAGAAGAAAGCTAACATTAAAAGACCAATCTTCAAGGATGGAGAAATATTATACTTACATCACAAGTTTCATCCCCAACTTGATAAGTATATTTTTACACATTTATCTAAGTTCCTATATATACGTAAAGGTTGTTTAATTGACCAAATTTCTATTGTAAATCCCCAATTTGAAGATGAATAAAGCAAAATGAATTATTTGGAGCATTAATAGAACACAAGGATAGTGTTGGACGAAAGCCAGAAAGTTATGAGATTCAATTGTATGGATTTCAAAAGCTAACTGAAAGTTTTCACAAAATATACGGACCAAATATGGACACTTGAAAAGCTTGACAAACAAATTGAAGAAATCAGAGTTCAATGACCAACTTAGACACTTTAAATAGTTGAAACCAAAATAAACTCAGTTCCATATTCTAAGTGAGCGTTGGTACTCACTTTTATCCAAGGTTCGCATTTATTTAATTTGGATAATGCTATGTGTAAATAATCGTGTACACATAATATTACACCTCCCTCACATGGAGGAGGGCCCACACAATAAAATATTTGTGGCTCCTTCCATGTGAGGGATTTAGGCAACTAACCATTCGATAATTCTTCTTATATTTCGATAGCAAAAGTCATCCTGTTTTCGTTTGGGATGCTTTATACTTGAACATAGCTACATGTACATCAAAATTTAAATAATAGGTTACATAATGTCACGTGTCATTATATCATTTGTCCATTTAAAACAAAGTCAACTTTTTCATTCAATATTTTTCCTCCACATCATTTTATATAATTTCTTATGTACCATTTTTATATACAAGTAGCATAATCTTTTATAGTGTGTTGAACTTAGATTTTTCTCGGCCTTAAGTAACTATTTTATTTGGGCTTTGAATTGCTACTACATTTGAACATTGATTGATATGTTTATGATATTATGACCCATTTGACACCAATTTTTCAATACTATTTTTTTTTTCAGAAAAAAATATTTTCAATCACATCTTTTTGTTGTAGAAGGGGCGTTGAGAACCCCCCCCCCCCCCCCCCCCTTTGTAAAGCACATCGTCCTGAAGAACGTAATATGTGGCTCAGTGTCTCAATTTCTGGGCTTCCTCCTTGTCCTCAATAAAGGTTTGGTCTTTAAGGAAAAGCCACGATTAGTTGCATCCAAAGGGGGGTCTCTTCTATCCACATCACCTCTTCCCCTTTGGATATGGAAGGTCTGGGGAGGTGTTCAACCGGTACAATTTTGAGAAGCTCAGAGTCCTTGCTGCTAGCTAATTTTGATAGGGCGTCAGCATACACATTATTCGTCCTTGGTATCTGGGCTAGTTCGAACTTATCAAAATGGGGAAGGAACTCACTGACCCTCTTCAGGTAGGATGCCATGTTCTTATCTTTCGCCACAAAGTCGCCCCTGATTTGGCTAACTACCAACTAAGACTCTCTACTAACCATTAACCTCTTTATGTGCATTTTTTTTCAACAATCTGAGACCCGCTAACAAGGCCTCATATTCTGTAGCGTTGTTTGAAGCTTGGAATCCGAACCTGATGGCACAACTAAGCCTGTGTCCTTCTAGACTTATTAAAATTATTCCAGCTCTTGAACCGGTGTCATTGGATGACCAGTCAACAAACAAGTTCCAGGTAGGGGTTTCCGACGCCTCTACGTCCATGTTGACAACTTGGGTCTCCACGAATTCAACAATAAAATATGCTAGAGCTTGTCCCTTCAATGAAGCTCTTGGCTTGTATGAAATATCAAATTCATTGAGCTCTATCTACCATTTCACCAATCTTCTAGA
Organism: Osmanthus fragrans; assembly: GCA_019395295.1. Classification (NCBI taxonomy): domain Eukaryota; kingdom Viridiplantae; phylum Streptophyta; class Magnoliopsida; order Lamiales; family Oleaceae; genus Osmanthus; species Osmanthus fragrans. The sequence continues at coordinate 17,144,849 of CM033343.1, read as the reverse complement.
TGCATCTGACTTTAGCAAAATTTGTTTAAGAGGAAGGTTAGTCAGTAACTGGATGCTATGAGCCTGGAAATATGGTATTAACTTTCTTGATGCAGTCATGAGGGAGAAAGTGAGCTTCTCCATATCTGTGTATCTTGATTCTGCCGGGGTGAAAGTTTTCTCACATAATAGACCAGTAGTTAGGTGATGTCCTCCTCCCTCACTAGTATCGAACTTACGGCTTCTGCTAATACGGCTAAATACAATGATAGCGTTTTTCCTTCCTTAGGCTTCGAGAGGAAGGGAGCTTGTCCCAGGTGCTTCTTTAATCCCTAGAAAGCTGTTTCACATTCTTCATTCCATTGGAACCTCTTCCCTCCCATGAGAACTTTGAAAAACGGAAGACACTTATCTGTCGCCTTTGAAATGAATCGACTCAGCGCGGCAAGTCAGCCCGTTAGACTTTGTACTTATTTGGGTTTGTTGGGGAACCTCATGTCTAATAGAGCCTAGATCTTACCAGGGTTGGCCTCTATTCTCTGTTGGTTGACCATGTATCCTAAGAATTTTTCAGAGGCCACGCCGAAGGCAAACTTCAGTGGGTTCAACTTCATTTGATACCTCCTTAAGATGTTAAAGGCCTCGGTTAGATGTCCAATATGATCCTTAGCATCAAGGCTTTTCACCAACACGTCGTTCACATACACTTCCATTGTTTTGCTAATAAGATTTATGAACATTCGGTTGACCAATCTTTGGTAGGTGGCCCCTGCATTTTTCAGTCCGAAGGGCATTACTTTGTAGTAATAGAGCCTCATATCATTGATAAACGAGGTATTTTCCTCATCAGGTGGGTACATAGAGATCTGGTTGTACCTTGAGTATTCATCCATAAAAACTTAGCAGTTCATGGCCTGCAATAGCATCTACTAGCTGGTCTATCCCTAGAAGTGGGAAGCGATTTGGACACGCTTGGTTTAGATTGGAAAAATCTATACAGACTCTCCACTTGCCGTTATGCTTCGTTACTAACACTGGATTGGATATCTACTTCGGATATGTAGCTTCCTGGATGAACCCATTGGTCACTAGCTTTTGAACATCCATTTTTAGGGCTTCGTATCTCTCCAGGTTCAGAGCATTTCTCTTCTGTCGATGAGAAGTAATTTAAGGTCAATGTTGAGATGGTGGAAACTGTCTTTGGGGTCGATACCCATCATATCACCATGCTTCCTTGCAAATACATCAAGGTTGGCGAGGATGAAATCCTTGAGCTTTTGCTTTTCTTCTGCCTTCAAATCCTTTCCTACTTGAAGTACATTTGTTCGATCTCTAGGATCCACAAAGAAAGGCTCCAACTCCTCAACTGGGGCTGTTTGTGAATTCGATTCTGTGATCCTAGGGTTTAGGGCTGCTTTCACCATACATTCTTCAAGGGTGGTTTCATTTGTGATAGTATTAATCACATTGACGTCTCTCCCTTCCACAAGTGTTGGCCCTTTTCAGGAGCATCGAGCATTTCGTTGTCCGTATAAATCATGTTTGTGCTACGGGGATCGGACTTGCGCAGAGAACTAAGATAGCACTTTCTTGAACCCATCTGATCACCTTTAATGGTTAAAATGCCTTGATTAGTGGGAAACTCCATGCGCAAGTGATGAATGGATGTTACGGCCCTTAGCCCTTTTAGAGCGGGTCTTCCCAATCTTCATGATACACTAACCTGTGATCCACAATCAAGAACTCCATGAAGTGATGGGCCGTGAAGGAAGGTGTTCCCATTTCGACGGCCAGGGAAATTCTTCCCCTTGGGATGATACTGTCCCCCGTAAATCCATACAATGGAGCAGTCATTGTAGTGGGACCATGGCCAATTTACATTTTGTCAAATGTGGTTCCAAACAAAATGTTGATAGAGCTTTCATTGTCCACAAGCATGCGACTAAGCCCGTTCCTTGCTACAATAGCTTTCACCACTAAAGCATCACAGTGAGGGTAGTGGACTTCAACAGTATCTTCCTGCGTGAAAGTTATTGGCGGAGTGGAATTAGTTTCCCCGGAAGGGCTGTTGATCGAATAACTTGTCATGGGAGAATCATTTACTTTATTGACACAATTCTTTTGAGAGTTCCTGGATTCACCCTAATATGTGGTCCTCCTATTATCATATCAATTTTCCTGATGGGGTTGTTCTCTGTGTCGAGGCGGGTCTCTCTTCTCCGCCTTTGTGAACTTCAGGGTATGTCCCTGTTTTCACCTTCTCTTCGCCTAAGCAATTGATCCCTTGGCGAGGGCCTTGGCTCTTCATGCTTAGGTCCAAGGTTTCGTCCAGTTTGGTGTGAACTACTTGGGCCCTATTACGAGTGCCTCCTATCATTATGCCAGCATGTTCGTTCCTGGTTATGAGGCCTCAGCATACAGTTATTGTTGTCATGGCTGTAAGTTCTGTAGCAGGTATAAAATGGCCCATTACTTCTTCCTCTACCTCTCCCACTTGATGAACTCAGCTGCGACCCCGTATTGGGCCCTACTTCTTCGTAAGCCAAGGATGGTATTGCATTCAAGGTGGCTATTGCTAATGTTTGGCCTAATGTTGGTGCGATTGTGATCCCGACTTGGATCCATTGCTGGCTCACCAAATGTGATATGGGGCATCGTCTTTATCTTTGAGGGGACGAAAGCCCCAGAGAAGTTCGGTTGCGGTGGTCAATCAGTTATTCATTGACTATTTCATTTCTCATCATTTCTACCAAGGCATCATAAGTGGTGGAATTTTGATTTCGCACATCTCTCTAGAAAAGAGTATTCATACTGAGACTGCCTCTCAATGCTGATAGGGCCTCTCTGTCAGTTATTTGCTCGTAGTAAGTCATCTCATTCGTGAATCGAGCCAAGTAGCTCTTCAAAGTTTCACCTGCTTGTTGTCTCATATCCTGTAGCCTCTAAATGGGGGCCTCTCCCTCTTTGTTGGATAAGTATTGGTTCAAAAAGGTCATTTTAAGGTCGGGCCAACTCCTAATGCTTCCTGTTGGTATGCGACTGTACCAAATTTCTGCAGCTCCTGCCAAGGTGAGGTGAAAGGCCCCTCATTTCAATGCGGGTGAGGCCCCTCTGAAAGACATGTGAGTTTTATAATTGTTGAGGGGCTTGGCTGGGTCTCCTTTGCCTTCGTATTTAGGTATCTTTGGAGGTACAAAGTTACTTGGGACATGGGCATTTTTTAACTTTTGCGAAAATGACAGACTTTCATCATCTAGCTCAAAGGACCTACATGGGCTATCAGATTCTCCCTCATGGGCTTGATACCGGACGGTTGAGAGGTCCCTACTTAGTTCTGTAGGTTTGCTGCATCTCTTTTTTTGCGCATATTTCTAGGTTGGCGGACCTCTTGGGGCTCCTGTTCTTAAGCATGTTCTTGGGGCCTATTTCTAGGCCTTGATGGTCTGATCCAGTCGAATAAATTGACAGATCTCCGTGATTTTGGCTCTTACACGTATTCTGGGGAAAGTCTCCTGCCTCTTATGGCGAGCTTCTGTCAAATCCCGTGTAGGCGTAGTGTCCACGCCCACCTCTCTCCATGGGACTTGGCTACCTCGTATGCCTCGACGAAAAAGCTCTCGCCTCATTTTCCTCCTGAGGCTCTTAATACCCAATTTGCCCATATTCATGCATTTACATTTGCATAAGCAATTGTTGTATGACAGCATTCTGTTCGGCCAAATTCCTCATATTTGCCGCCATTTCTCCCACTTTCCTCACTAGGCGCGCCGTGGTGCCTTCTCGCCTATGTTGATGATGAGGTCTGCGGGTGGTGATGCTTGTTCGGATGACTTCTTCCTCAAAAGACTCCTGCTGGCAGCCCTTGCTTTGGGAACCATAATCGCTGGAACTCATGGTGTGTTGATAATCCTTGGGTTGGTACTAAACTCAAATGAGCACTTTTCTTTATTTCTCCGTCGTTCTTTTTCAAGAACTTCGACCTTTCTTTAAAGCTCGTGTTAGTGTTAGATTATTGTAATTGGCTATTCTGTGAACAATAGGACCAACTTGAACATTTTAAAAGTTTAGGGACTTAATTGTAAAGTTTTATAGTTGGTTGTATAGTGTAGGGTTCGGGATCCAAGTTTGAAACACAAACGAAACTCGCCGCATTTTCACTAGATGCTTGCGGGAGTCATGCTCGAGCGGATGAAGTATAACATCCAGCGCTCGACCTTCGGCCACCTGCTCGTGCGACAGGGCCCTCGCTCGAGCGATAGTTTTACGGTCTGACCTAATTTGCAGTTTCGCGAGATTTTTATTAGCCAAAGTTACCATATTCGTCCAACATATAAAAGGAGGCACTGGGAATTCCGGAATACAGATTGAACATTATACATTCAAGAGAAAACGCTTAGGAGCGTTCTCTTCGTGTTTCAGTTTTGTGTTTTGAGTTTTGAATTCGTTTTGTGTTTTGGGTGTCCATTTTGAGATTGTTGAAAACTCGTTCTTTTTGTCGTTTTGAAAAAATATTTTTCAACCCGTGTTTTTTGAATTTTGGCAGATTTGTGAAGAAAATAGTCAAAACGTAAAAATGTTGTTTTTTGTTTTCTTCACAAATTTTTCAGCCATTTTCAAAAACTCGTTTTCGAAAATGGGAAAGATAACGTGTTTTCACTGTTTTGAAAAATCGAAAACAGAAAACGGCTCGAAAACAACAAAGAGAACGCCTCCTTATTCTCTCAAGAGCTAAACCTTCATCAAGTTCATTCACTTTGATATATGCGCCCTTTGAATTGAAAACATCAAAACCTTCAATCAAGTACACTGGTGCCATTCTTTACTTGGATCTGTCAGGAAGATTGTATCGTCAACTTGGCTGGCTGTGAAGATCAAGGAAGAAACTCAAGAACGAGGAGTTCTTGGTGGATCTACAGGAGATAAACTGTGAGAAGAGCTAGGATTGGTGTTCATGTGCATATTACAGGAGAGCTGCTTCAAACTTCAGACAGGAGATTAGAAAGCTTATGTTGTCAGCTTTGCTGGTGGTTTGTAAGTTTATAATATAGTTTATAGTAGATCTTTTATTGGCAAAGCACCCAGAATTTTTCCCACATTGAGTTTCTCCGTGAACAAGTCTTGTGTTGTTTACTGTTTTAGTTATTGCTTTCGTGATTGCGGTAGTTCATGTTAGAATAAATTAAATTGATTGATTTTACCTAGACATAATTAATTTGTGACTTGTTGCATGTTAATTAATTTTTAATTTCGCATTTACACCTAATCACCCACCCTCTAGGTGTAGTTGGGTCGAATCTTCGATTTTTCAGCCCGAATGTTTTATTGTTTCCTTTTGATTGGCTTTCACCACTAGGATGTTTGTGGTAATAATGTGTGGTTTCCCACAGACAATGCCAATCCGTTGACCTCAAAAAATATATCTCTAACCCGTCAACAGATTTCCAGGGCTCCTCACATCCAAATAAGTCGTTTTCCTGCATACCCACAAATCGTTAGCCACACATGGCCTTCTTCGGTAGGGGTGGAGCCGACCGCGCGCAATCCAACAATCAAGTCAATTGGAGTGGGAAAAATATATAAGTGTGCGAGGACTTGAACGTGAGCCTCCAAAAGTAAAAGAAAGGAGGTCGGCCTTGGGAGATATAAGACAATAAAATAGAGAGAAAATATCTAAGTTATGTTGAGAGTACAAACTTGCATTACCCCTATGACACATAGTGTGATTTTTTATAATTAACGAGGGTGAGTAAGAACCATCGAATGAAGAGATGCATGGTCTAATCTTAGTGGATTGGACCTCTTGTCACATGTATCACTGCATTTAATGCTCTGACTATTTGCAATCCTATGCCTGACATGTAAGACTAAGATTGACTTATATGATTGATTGAAGCCACCAACACAGTATGTTGTCACATCATCCACTTTCCACGAGATCTTCCCTAAAACACCATCACTCCGCATCATTTGCAAGAGGTTTGGTTCTGTGTAGGCTCGATTAACAAGGATTTAGACCAAGGCTTCAACATAGGTTCGGCCAAAGGCTTAGAACGACGTTGAGCAATACCAGTGTTCTAAAATACGTAATGCGTTGCGAGACATCGAGGTCGAGAATCAAGAATCACAAGTTTAGGCGTGTCAATGCGAAGAATAAGCGTCATAATGCGTTTCGTATTTTTAATATTATTTTAATTATTTTTAAGGTATTAAATATATTTTTATATAAAAAAATAGATTTTTTACCTTAAAAAAAAGATAATTAAAAAATGATAAATTTTTACATTTAATATAACGACATCTCCAGCACCCACATTTCAAAGTTATATAGAATCGTCTAACAAAAAGCTTTCCCACAGATGCCATGTCAACCTATACAGATTGTATCTTGTTTTCCAATAACATTCAAGGAAAAATAAAGATGAAAAAAAAAACTCAAGACTTCCTTACTTAGGCTATGATTCTATCTGTATAAATCTCCTTCCAAACATCAATACATTCTGAGGAAATTTCCATTGAAACATTTCTCTATAGTTTCTTCAATTCTCATTATCGCATTAGAGCACCAAAACTCCAACGAGACTAATGTGGGTTAGATGTTTATAATTTCCAGTAACCATCTCTAGCATATCAATAATAAAATCAAGCCCAAAAACATTTCTCTATAGTGGATTAGATGTTTATAATTTCCAGTAACCATCGTAGGCAAAATTTCAGTACATTGCAATGCGTTATCACTAGCATATCAATAATAAAATCAAGCTCAAAATCAGAAAATGCTCATGGAATCCATTTCAAATCCGATCAATTACTCCAATTCATTCACTACAGTATTGAATTCTTAGTTGATGAGACTAAAAAATCATTGAATTGCCAATGACTTACATCAATAAAATCCGAGACAAAACAAGAAGGCACGATCTCCACCGCCTGAGGGAACTGCGCCGCTAGATTGTACGTAACAAACCCACCATAGCTCAGCCCTACAGGAAACATTCTAACACTCTAATTGGCTGATGAGATTGCTTTAATTGATCATCCCATACCAAATGATGATCTAACACTCTATATTCTTAATGGTCTGGGTTCTGATTTCAGGGAAATAGCTGCTCCAATCTGTGCGAGGGAGAAATCCCTTACATTCGAAGAGCTCCATGATCTTCTGGTGGGCCACAACAGCTACCTAAGGCGCCTGGAGACAACCACCCAACAACTCATTGTCTCGGCAAACTCCACCAACTAAAATCTGCATGAAGCATCCCCATCAATTCAAACAATTGCCAAAAATTATCATAGGAAAAAGGCGGAGAAGAGGGAAGATAGGTGGAAGAGAGGGATTCTTCTCTCCCTCTGCTGTAGAAGAGGGAAAATTAAGGGTTCGAGAGAGAGAACTGTGGAAGAGAGGGATTCTTCTCTCCCTGGGCTGTAGAAGATATCCCACATTGGAAATTAATAACTGAAGCTTTCTAAATGATGTCTATAAATGAATGGGCCAACAAAGGGTTATGTGACTTTCTGGGCCTATTAGTTATTCGATTGAGAGTTGAATAGTTCAAAATTTATAAAATATTTATTAATAAAAAAAATAAAAAATGCGCGCCTTTATGTGCATTATCGCGCCTTTGCGCGCATTTTAATGGTCAACGCAAGGGTTGACCACATTTTAACACGCGTACCCTGAATGCGAGGCTTTGTTGACCACGCCTAGGTGGCACATTATGCCACCTTTTAGAACACTGAGCAATACAGCTTTTGCCACGTGTCCTAGGTCGGAGATCCTATTCATAGGAGGCGTAACCTAACTAGTAATGACATTTTTACTATCAAACTCTGAGTTATGTTTGGTAAGCCCGAAAAATTATTTGGTCTTAATTAAAAACTCAATTTTGTCACGGCAAGACCAACCACCTTACAAATACATTTGTATACTATTAATGGTTCCAAACTAGCTTACGAAAGAGAACATCAGCCACCAACACATTCTCCACACAAATAAAGCCCCACTGTCCTTTTCTGGCTCACCATCATCTTTTTGTCTTTTTTAATAAAATAGTTATAATAGTATTGCCACCATTTTAGAGTTGTCAATTTGACTTATTGGTTCAGACTACTCATGCATCAACCTAAAAGAAGCATGAGCTCTGGATCGAGCCTCACTTTTGGACATCTGCTTAAGCTTGAATCAGTGGGCCGACCCATGACTAGCCACACAATCACGGCAATTTTAGCCCATGTATGCAAGCAGTCAAGCAATAGAAAGGCAACTAAGGCCTCGTTTGACCCATATTCTCATTTTTATTTTCATTTTTCTACTTATTTTTAACTACACATTCTTCAATAAAATAATATTTCTCATCGCATCAATAATTTTTCCTTCTTTTTCAACCACACATTTCTCATCATATAACTATTTTAAAATCCATTATTTCTCAATAATCTACATCAAATACAGTCTAAGGCTGCCTTTAAAAAAATAAAAAGGCAGCACAGCAATGCAGGCAGCTGCAGCTATAGCTACCAATTTTAAAGGCAGCTACTTTACGTAAAAAAATATTTTTTAAAAAAGTACATTTTCAAAAAATAAAAATAAATATCAAGTCGAGCCGAGCCTTTTTTATCAAGCTTTTGCTCAGTTTGACTAAGGCAAAAAAATATCAATCATTTTTTATACGAACCATCTCGAAATCACGAGTTTCGATTCGACTTGTTTACATCCATACTTTAGTTACACTTTTCATTAGTCCCCGTTAAGCTCTTATTTTTTGGAAATGAAAAAAGCTGGAATAGTGATTTTTTGAAATATGAGTGGTTGAAAAAGAAATTTTTTTTTTTTCGATTTATGTGTAATATTATTTTATTAAAAATTATGTTATTGAAAATAGGGGAGAGAAAAATGAAATGTAATTAATGATATTCAAATATGGGCTAATTATTTCATTTATTTTCATCCTTTTATTTTTCCTTTTTTTCCCCCGTTTATTGAAAATATATATCAGTTAAATTGGATGGAACTCTCATGAGCAATTCCCCAAAAAAAATAAAAAATAATAATAAATAAAAATCGTCTTCGTCTCCTCTGGACCAAAGGCAAAGAAATGAGTGGTGAGAATGGGTCGAAAATACAAATATTAACATCGCTGTGAAATCTGTAATAATAAGAGGGCCAGCAATAAAAAGAAGACTTGCAGTTGCAGCCATCTTCTCCTTCCTCCCTGGGTAATCTTGTTCCGCTGAGCTTAAAAATTTTAGTTACTCCACAACTTTTCTTTGTAAGTCTTTCTCTTCTTCACCGTGTGTTGATATGGGTATGTGGATATTTACATGATACTTGATGAATTCTTTTTCGTTTGGTGTAGAATGGAAGGAGATCCCAGTGAAAAGCTTTTGAACGGAGGAGAACGGGAACAAAATGTTAAGCTGAAAGACAAAATATGGAAAGAATTCAAAAAAAATGTGGATCGTGGCTGGTCCTGCTATTTTTACCCGATTCTCGTCATTCAGGCACAGAGTAGGAACATGGTTATTACATACTTGGCGGCACTTTCTCTATCGATCCATGTCTTTCTCTCATGGCTTTTAACAGTTAAGTTCAAGTTTGGGATTACTGGGGCTATGGTATCCACTATTTTGGCATACTGGATCCCTAATGTGGGTCAGATAATATTTCTTCTCTCTGGAAGCTGTCGAGAAACATGGAAAGGTTTTTCGTCTTTAGCTTTCACGGATCTTTGGCCTATAATCAAGCTTTCTTTATCGTCCGGTGAAAAATGCTCTGGTTAGGCTTACTTCATTTACTAGAAGGTTAATTTATGGCCTAAATTACTTTTCTTGAGGTTGGAGACTAAAATATCTGTCGCGGAGTTGTATTTTTAGTACTAATCTTGTTCAGTGCAGTGCCGGAAGTTTCATCTTTTTTCTTGCCCACGAAATTCAATATTTATTGTGCTTTGAACCATTTTCCCTAAAAGTAATCAAGATTTTGGAGGAGAATCGATTTAGGATTTACTTCTCTATGCCATCAATATGCAAATTTTGATAGTAAACATTTGGTTTCTTTGACAGCCTTGAACTCTGGTACAACACAATACTGGTTCTTTTGACTGGAAATCTGAAAAATGCCGAGGTTGCAATTGATGCTCTTTCTATCTGGTAATAATTTTTCCCTCTTCTTTAATTTTCTTTTCGTCCTAGCAATCAAATAACAATGGAAGTACACTCTTTTCTTTCAGTCTTAATATCAATGGTTGGGAAATGATGATATCTCTTGGTTTCTTGGCTGCAGCAAGGTACTATAACTCACCTTATTTTCTCAAAACCACAAAGTTGTTTGACCTTGGTTGTATTTCATACTGTTTGTGCCACTTTTGACGTTGTCTTCAATTACCATATTTTAGCGTTCGTGTCTCAAATGAGCTTGGAAGTGGGAACCCTAAAGCTGCGAAGTTTTCAATTGTTGTGACTGTGTTAACATCATTAGCCATTGGACTAGTTCTCTTTGTATTTTTCCTGTTCTTTCGGGGACGTCTAGCTTATATCTTTACAAAAAGTCAAGATGTGGCTTCGGAAGTAGCTTATTTGTCACCTCTTCTGGCATTTTCCATACTCTTGAACAATGTTCAACCGGTTCTTTCCGGTAAGATTGTTTGGTGGTGTTAGGAAATGAAGCCCAATCACTACCTTGAATCAATGTTGAACCAACCACAAGTTTTGACAAAATTCCAACAAACTCAATTTTTTTTGGGTGAAATGAAGAATTTCAATTATATATGAAGAACGAATTGGATTACTTGAACAATCTTCAAGTTAATCCCAAGAAAGAAATAAAGTTTTGATTTATACCCAAGAAAGATCAACCTCTTTACTTGTAAAATCTCTCCAAAACTCTCTTTTTCTCTCTATTTTCTTCTCAAAACCGGGCATCTTCACAATGGGGGGAACAAGGGACTTAAATAGGTGCGGGGAGCCGCGGCGCCCCCCTCTTCTCCCACAATTCTCCACCTCGTCCATTATTTGATAGATCTCAAATTTTGGACGATCACCAGAAGAAGACGCAAACACCAAACCGGCTGCACCATTCAACCATGGTTGTCTACGTACCCTGAACCAGGATCAAGTCACACCGTAGTTCATACCTCTCCATAAAATTCATCTCCAACACCCAAACCGGCTGCACCATTAAACAATGATTTCCTACGTACCCTTCACTGAGATCAACCCATCCCGTAGTTTATTCCGGCTGCACCATTCTACAATGGTTGCCTACGTAACCCCTACACCGGGATCAAGCCACCGTAGGTCTTACCGACTGCTCCACTTTACCGTGGTTGCCTACGTACCCTCCACCGGGATCAAGCCATCATAGTTCTCGCACAACCCATGTACATATCATCTCCACCTAACTCCAACACCGCCCCGAAGGGCCCAAGCCCACTTGGGCACATCAACTCTCTCCATGCTATTCCGCATAGCTATCTTGAAGGTGAAAGGCTCATCAACCCCCAACGAGAGTGCATACTCAACCATATTTGATTGCCCATAGTGCCTCAGAGGTTGGTTTGACCCCAACTTCTGAACTAGCTTAAATGCTCGCCTTGGCCTAGAGGATGCCAAACTTTCCTCGAGCTATTGTTGTAGAGCCTGTACATTCTTCTGTTGAACCTCCTCATGTTCAAGCACATCATCACTCTCCTCTCGAGTGTCTACATGATACACCTCTCGAACATGACTTGGACCTGGTCGATCCCTGAATTCTATCTCAACAATTTGAGACTTAGAACCCCCTACAGCTTCAACACCACTGGGTACCGTAGCTTTTGACCAAGCTACCTTGGAGTTCTCCTCAAAAGTAACATTCCTTCTGATAATGAACTTCGCCAAGTCTCCACCACTTCCACTTGTCTCAACCGCTACATCTTCTGTAACTGTAGTACCCTGAAGAGCATATAGGTTGCCTTGGCGAATGCCCTTCATCACTACCAAAGAGCCCTGAACAACCTTCTTGACTCCATCCCACATCACAATCTTGCAACCACCGGAGTCTAAAGCACCAACAGAAATAAGGTTATTCCGCAATTCAGGAACCGCAATTCAGGAACATGCTTCACATCCATCAATGTTTTCACCACTTCATCATGCATCTTGATTCTAATGGAATCAACCCCCACCGTTTTACAAGCATGTTTATTACCCATCAACACGGTTCCACCATCAGTGCAAGTATAGGTAGTAAACCACTTCCTATTCGGACACATATGGTAAGAGGAACCAGAATCAAAAATCCACTTACCGGAGATTTCTTCATCACAAGTGATGGTGTAGCACTCATCGATGTCCCCTTCTTCCGAGGCATAGCTAACCTCTTGATTGCCATGAACCCCCTCATCTCTGTTGTTGTTGTTGTTCTTCTTCTTTCCCTCTTTTTTATTTTGACAATTTGCCTTGAAGTGTCGGAGATCGCCGCATTTGAAACACGATCTTTCCGCAAGAGGTCTAGAACTCCATCTAGACTTTCCTCGCATGCCCTTTGCCCGTTCGTTGCTCCTCCCTCTCACAAACAACCCTTAAACTTGATCCTTGTTACCAATGGTAGACATGCCACTAGTTGCAATCTTTCGAAGATCATCCGCTAGAAGTGACGTTCTAGTGTCCTCCATCACAAGTTTATCACCCACAAGAATCATTGTTTGAACAAGGTTCTCATAAGACTTTGGCAAAGAAAGAAGCAGTAGAAGTGCTTGATCCTCATCATCTACCTTCACATCAATGTCCTTCAAGTCTGATATGCACCTATCGAACTTGTTGACGTACTCCCGGATTGGTGTTCCTTCATCCATCTTGCAAGTATACAATTTGGATTTCAAATAGATCCGATTAGTTAGAGTCTTCGTCATGAAGTTTGTCTCTAACTTCGACCACACTTCCGCCGCCGTTATCTTACCATCTACCAAGAAAGCAGCATCCCTTTCAAGGCATAGAATGATAGACGCTCGTGCTTCGAGATGAAGCTCCTTCCAATCCTCGTCCGACATATCTTTGTTCTTCTTCTCCTTGCCCCCTAAAGCCTTGTGCAACTTTAGAGAAATCAACAAATTTTTCATTTGCATTCTCCAATAGGAAAAATCATTCTTCCCATTGAACTTCTCTATCTCATACCTCCCAATCTTCACCGTACCACTAGTAGACGTCATTTGCCCACTCGTTTTAGTGAAATCCGACAACCAAGTTCTCACAGGAATTTTATCAAACACCTTGTCTACACACTTGATTCAAGCCTACCTTCCTCAAATCGAAGCTTGACCACCTTGATTTGATATGTAGCTCTGATACCAATTGTTAGGAAATGAAGTCCAATCACTACCTTGAATCAATGTTGAACCAACCACAAGTTTTGACAAAATTTCAACAAACTCAAGTTTTTTTTTGGGTGAAATGAAGAATTTCAATTATATATGAAGAATGAATTGGATTACTTGAACAATCCTCAAGTTAATCCCAAGAAAAAAAAAATAAAGTTTTGATTTATACCCAAGAAAGATCAACCCTTTACTTGTAAAATCTCTCCAAAAACTCTCTTTTTCTCTCTATTTTTTTCTCAAAACCGGGCATCTTCACAATGGAGGGAACAAGGGGCTTAAATAGGTGCGGGGCGCCGCGGCTCCGGAAGAGTGGCGCCGCGGCGCCCCCCCTCTTCTCCCACAGGTGGTTTGTTACATATTTCACACAACAATCCTTTTTAATTAAGAAGATAAACTTTATAAATAGCAGCAATCATTAGAAGAATTTCAGCTCAATATGCTAAAAATTATTTCCTCTCTTATGATAGGTGTTGCAATCGGGGCTGGAAGTCAGAGCACGGTAGCATACGTTAAGATAGGATCCTATTACATAATAGGAATTCCTGTTGGAGTTGTGCTTGGTTATGTTATCAAACTACAAGTTGTAGTGAGTTTTTATCATGTTGCTTATTCTATCCTTAATGCTCTTTTACATATTCTTATTGATGGTTAGTCCAACCCTTGATCCCCCACGCCCCGTATGATGCACGGGCACAGGAAAAAGGATGAGGATAATGAAGACAAACACTCGTTTCTTCATAAAAACTTCTTTCATTTTAATGCATCAATCTGTATGAATTTTTGTTCAAGTCATGGTCGATAAAGTTTTTTTTTTTCTACGATTATGTTTAACAGGGTGTTTGGATTGGAATAATATTTGGCACGTTCGTCCAAACCATCATACTCGTAATATTAACTTCCAGAACTGATTGGGAAAACCAGGTAACTTGGATTAGTTATATCCCTTCCACTTTCAGCTGTCGTTTTTTAAACAATTTGATATACCATGGTATGGAGATCCAACTGCTGACCATGGATATGATGCTGATTTTTTATCGGACGTCAATTTGATTACTTATTCAAATGTGTCTTTGTTGCAGGTATCCGTTGCTCGTAGACGGGTTAATAGATGGTTTGTGGAAGATGAACCTGATACAAATTCGAGTTCAACTGCCTGATGATAAAATTTTCCCTCCGTATTTTGTGATGTAAATGGCCTACCAATTCATGGAAAAATTTCATCACCCGGAACTGGATCGAAGGCAGATTATCAATAATTACAAGGCTGGACAATGTGCTTAGATGAAGAATTAAAAGTTAGCATCACTTCACACCTAAAAGTGGAGGATCATGCGTCTGAAAAAATTCTTCATATTTTCCATAAGTTCATTTGATTTCTTTAATTTGTCACAAGGGTTTGCTTACAATGGCGGATAAGGAGTGGAGGTCAGTTAGGGCGGACGTTGACTTTTGATCGTTGACCGTCGATAGTTAATGACAATAATAGCGAGGTTGTTTATAAATATTTAATATTTAACAACTCGTTTGCTTGACTAATAGTTACGGGTGTAAGCGGTTCGATTTTATCGATTTTTGACAGATTTTCAAATCAAACCGTTTACACCGGTTTGAGAAAAGTCCAAACCTAAACCAAACTCAAACCATTTTGAACGGTTTGAAAAAATCTCAAACCTAAACCTAACGGTTTGGTCCGGTTTTAAACCGTCGGTTTGACCGTTTATTTTTTTTGCCTGTCGTCCGATTTTAAACCATTAATTTCATTGTATATTTTTTTGTTTGTCTACTTTTATGCTATTAATTTAAAAGTAGGCATTTTTTTTTTTCAAAACCGGTGAAATCGGACCGGAGCCATTTAGAACCAGTCGATTCAATTTTGGATCTTCTGAAAAATAATTTGATTTTTGGATAAATTATTAAGAACCAACTAATTCCGATCCAGTTCTCGGTTCTAGTATGGGAATCGGACGGTTCTCATAGGATATTTTTTTTTTTTTGACAAAATATATGATTCAATCTCCAATCACTTTTATAAAAATTAATAGGATTCCTTCTTTAATTTAGACCCCAACACTTTCTTTCTATTCTTTTATTCTTTTATTCTTTTCTTCTCTCTTCTTATAATTCTTTGATTAACTGATTCTCAAGCCAAATTAGAATATTTGGTAAATTTATACTAAATAATAAATTTTAATTTAATTTCATTTTGAGATCCGAAATTTTTATTTTGTTTTCACTTTGATTACATAGTTGTTGATCCGATTAAAACTTTTCATCTAGATTTCTACAAATTATAATTGACAGAACTAGAAGTTGTAATAATTTTTTAAACAATGTTTAATTCAATGTAGGATTTTGATTTTGATTTAAATTTGTTTAATCATTGGAGTACTATGCAATTTATATAAGTTGATTATTTGGTAATAGTAATTTATATAGAATACAACGTGGAATTACTTGATAAATCGTTTCAAGCTTTTAATTTAAGAGCCTATGGAATATATGAGCCTTATCTAAAAATAAATAAAATGTCCAACACAAAAGTCTTACAAGCTACAATTTAGAAAATTTCATTTTTTTAATTTTTATATTTTTTTCGCCGGTCCAGTTTGGTTTTAAACCGCAATAAAATTTCTCAAACCTAAATCAAACCGTTTTTGACCTGTTTGGTTTGGTTCAAAATCATTTCGTTGTCGGGTCCACGTGGTATCAAACCGACGGTTTCCAAAATGCGGTTTCGATTTGATTTTCCGGTTTGACAGTTTTTGCTTACAACTCTACTAGTAGTGACGGGACTAGATGCATGATTAGAAGAACTAGGTTGAGACATTCGTTTCGGTTAAAAAAATCGTTCCATAATACATATGAAAATTAAACGTAAATCACATATTAAACTATCATCAAGTTTCAATTTCCAACATCAATTTATTATTTATCATAAATCACAAATTCTCCAATATATATGATTTTCATTTATCACAAACAAATCACAGTCTACAACCACATATTATCACACATTCTCAAATTCACAAAATTCACAATTTTCATAAATCATAAACTTCATTAGTCATAATCGTAACTCCTAAAACATAAATTGTAACTCATAAATGACAAATCAATGAACTAAAGTCTAAAAAAAAACAAAAATCCAAAAAAAGAAAAAAGAGAGAGGCACGAGTCACGGAGAGGCGATGTGGTCGAGACTCGTCGGCAGCCGACACGACAGTAGGTGTAACACCTTGAAAACTTTTAAAGGATAAAAACATTTAAATTCATCTACTATATTTTATATTTTGAAAGTCGACGGACTAAAGTGGAATACATGTTAATAAAAATTTTACTTGGACCAAATATTTAAATATTGATAGAGTAATTAATTATATCAATATTGGGCTCGTTGAATAAATCGTAATTAACCATGTATTTTAGGTTTGAGAAAAAGTCAATTTGGGTAAGTGATGTCTAAGTTATCACACTTTAAAGTTGTAACTTAGTTTTCCACTTAAGTTATAATCTTTGAATTCAAAGAGACCACCACTTGTACTATTTGTTAGAAATATAATAATTTTTCTAGCTTATAATTAAATATCATTCCAATCACGTGTCCATTGAAATGAAGAATATTATTTTAATTGGTGATGATTTGATGTGGATTGAGACATAAAGTAGTTTCTTTTTCTTATTTTTTTTTTTTTTTTTAAATTTGAATGGCTTACCATATATTACATGTTGGACAAAATTCTGAGCAAGGTAGTAGGCAATTATACTTTGTACTACCATTTTGAAATTTGGGTAAATTGTCTTGATTTTGGGGAATTATAAGGATTGTATGACACATGGAAGGAAGTGATTTTCTTCTTGATTGTATAGATTAAAAGGATTGAAACTTTTTGGGAGGAAAACACAGTTTTTTTTGCATATTTTAAGGCTATCAACTTAATATAAATATCATACAAAGATAATCATCATTCTACCCTAAAAAGAAAAAGAAAATAGAGAAATATAGATACGTATTACCGTGGCGGCAGACATAAATTGATTATTTGGGAACGTGATTTCTTGTTTTACTTCCAACAAATTTCTTTTATCAATTGAGGTAGGATATGTGCAAGTTGATGCCCCTGCAATATTATGATTTTTTCTACGTAAATTATTTCATGAAATGTTAATTGACCTGCGGGTCTTGATGAAATGAAATATGAGATCTCCTTCGAGTTTTCTCAAATGCTAGAGCATTCGATTGATCTCCAATTGCTCTTGATGAAATGATGGTATGAAATGTTATAGATTTATGTTTAAAGAATTATTATATTGTTTTGGACGCACGTATCCTACTGAGTTTAAATTGTTCATTCCTTCAAATTTTAAACATTACATATTAGATCGGTCAACGTGGATTGTGATTGAGCAGTGCGCAGGTTGCCAAGTAAACTTTTCAAGAAAATATTCTATAATGAATTATGTTACAATATTTTTAGTGCACAGAAGGAGGTGGTTTGATGGTTGCTTTGTTATTTGAAATGCAATTCAATTGTAAAAGAATACAATATTAAACCAGGATCCAGTAGATTAGGCTAATTATTTTTTATAAAACAAGATGTCCAAAAAAGGCCACAATTAAAAGAAAGGCCCGATCCACTCTTCTTCATCTTCCATACTCTTCAACTGCCTTCTCCTGCGGCTGCGCTTCAAGTTTCATCAATGGCTACCTGACAACGACGATAAATTTCGGCGAAGTCAGCACGTGCGGTCGCGCCCCTTCGCCAAGTGCTGGCTCTGTCACTGTTAGCTTATTTCCAAATATCTAGTTGGTTATGTTATTTATGGCTCATTTAGCATGATTTTAGAAAAGTTAAAAGGAGCTTTTGAAACTCAAAAGTTGCTTTTGAAGCCGTTTGACTAATTTTATGAAAGTTCTTCTTTTAATTGGAAGAGTTATTAGAGGAAGGTTTCAATGTGATTTTCTCTAAAAGCACTTTCGGAATGGGAGGTTCTTTTATAAATCAGTTTTCAAGCAAAAATTTAGGTAATTTTCTTCAAAAGTTCTACAGAATGTAAAAGCAAAAACTATGTCAAACAAACCTTTAATATTCTGAATAACATTGAAGTTGACTTGAACTAAAAACATTTAGTTTGGTTAGTTCAAAATTTATAAATCATTCTCTAGGAATTTTGGCTCCGATTAAATGAGGGTGGTTTTTTTTTTTTTTTTTTTAAATTATTATCAAGCGACAATCTCTTATTCATGTTGCATCAATTTGCTGCGATGTGGGATGTGTTTATTTAGAAAAAGGAGTAGATTGAAGCCTAAACATTGGAGATAATGCACAGATTGTACAAAGGGAAAAGTCAAATGAACATCATGGTTAACACCTTCGTTGACTCACATGGGGATGCATGGGTCCTACCTAAATTTAAAAATGTCGCCCCTCTCATGTGTCTGTGGGGTGTTAACCCCGCGGTCATCCATAATGTTCATGTAGCAAAACTCTTGTACAAATGCAGTCCACATGCATCTCCAAGAAAACAAGTTACGCATGTAATGAAAATTTCTTATATAGATAAGGTTTTTGCATATTTTACCCTAATTTTTTATTTGTACCACACACGGTCCCAAACTTTTCAAAAAGTCACACCTGGAATCCAGATGGTCCATTTATTTGACCATTAGTTGATCAAAATAGTAGAAATTTACATATTTTGATCAATTTTTAAAATGTTAAAAATGGTACATTTACATTTATTTACAAAAAACAAAACTATAATATTTAAGTCAGAAATTTAAAAAACAAAAAGTGTTTTGTTAAGTGTACATGAATTTTTTTATCGGAAGTGGGCCGCTCTTATGAGGGAGCTGTAGTCATGTTTGGCAAAAAGACAAAAATACCAACAAATGAAAAAATAGTACAAACAATTTGGAGTAATAAAATACTACCTCGTTAAAACCTTGTAAAAAAAATTTAGTTGGACAAAATTTGATTGAAGGAAAAGGAGTACAACTACTCTCCCTGATTTCAAATCTTGGATCAAGCGATCCATATCTTGTATATCAATGTCTTTAATATTACAATTTTGATAAAGTATGTCTCATATTATCTTGTACGTTCTTCAAATAACACCGTCTTCATAAGACATATTTTATCAACCATTGACGACTGTAGTATCATGATGATTCGAAAAACCTTATGGGAAAAATCATAATGAAGGAAAGAAAGTACATTATTTTCTTGAATATGTTTCAAAAGTTGTCTCGTTAAAAACCTTGTGAGAAAAATTCAATGAGACAAAATCTCAATCAAGGGAAAATGAGTACAATGCGTATTAACTCCACCTCGTGATAATATTACTTGAATTATACTTCAAGCATATTAAATCTTTCCAATATAGTATCAAAAATATACAAGATAAATTGTCTATAATCACATTTATTACATGCACATCAAATTTCATGCATTGTCACACTAATGAAATAGATACTTGTTATTACTTCCACCACATGATAATTTATCTATTTATAAAAGTTTTCACGAAATTCATTATGCAATGAGTCGTACATTTCATATTCACGACTTTACTTTTTCAGTTTTCATTTCGCTTAAGTATACACTGATGTTCGAACTGTAGATTCAGAAACTTTAGATTTCTCTATTAAATTCAATTTTACTAAGATCACGTTTAAATACTTCAGGGTTTTTTTTAGTAAATTCAATTTTAGTAAAATCACATCATTTTATTTGACCAATCATTATTTTGATCGATATGTTTGGACGAATTTATTTCGATTTCTCGCTATTCATAATGTGATGCAGTACATTATGTGCAGAAATATTGCCGACAGCCTTTTGTTTCTGATTCTATTTATTTCTTCATAATGACATAACTTATTGAATATTTCAATTTTCAATATATAAGGTAGAACTTCTTCTGGGTTTTATAATTTATTATGTCTAAATACTCATCAAGAGTATATGCCTCCTTAATGGGACCATATTGTGAATTGCTTCATTTTGTTTGGAGATTTTTTTTTTTTTTATTAAAATCAAATATCATCAAGCTTCAAGTGTATCATAAATCTATAAAATATAATATTAATGAATTGTCCTTTCAGGGGCCAATTCGAATTAGAGCATTTAAAGTTGGTGTGTGTGATGTTGTTGATTACTTTAGTCGATAATGCATCTAAATAAATTATCTTTCGAACTTCTAGTTCAAATTGTCTTTTGAGAGAATTTAGTTAATGATACTTTTGTGCATTACTTCCAGTTTCTTAATTTCCCCCCTCAATACTGACAGAGTTGTCCAATCAAATTGACAATGAGGATGACAACAGTTCGGTTCGGGTCGGATCGGCCAAAATCATAATCGCACCACAAATTGTTTGGCCATACCATAACCGCACCATAACCACGTAAGTCGGTTCAGTTCGTATCTCGGTTCGATTCAGTTCGGTTAATAACCATGAAAATAAATTATTTTTTATAAGTCCAAACTCCAACCGTCAAATTGAAATAAAAAAAATTATGAAGAAAGGTCAATTAAAACAAAAACACAATACTAAATCAATTTAGCAAACAATATCCCAAATGAAAATGCAAACAATATCCCAACTTCCAAATGCAAAATTCGAATTTAACAAACAATATTATCAACATAGGTCAAAACTCTTACTAGCATAGGTCAAGAGTCAAGACGCAAAATTGATTCCTATATAATAAATAAGAACTGTAATTAAAGTAATAATACAACCATACTACATAATCAAGAATGATCTTAACTGAAGATTTAAACAAAAAAATGTACATTTTCGTCAATGTCCTCCTTACTAAACCTTGCACAAGCTTCAGAGTATGATGAAGGAGCAGAATTTTCCACACACAATAGAGAAAAAATTATCAATAAAAGAAAGTGCATTAAATAACAAATATAAAACAATAAATCATACCATGAATATCAGTCCAAAGCCAATCCTAATCACACATTAAAGCTTCTAAAGTCTTCGGGTGAAGCCTATTTCTACATGGACTCACAAATCTACCAGTTGTACTAAACACTGACTCAAATGCCATAGTAGATACGAGAATGACTAATAAATCTCTAGCAACCTTCTGTAAAGTCGGATATTTGTTTGAACTTCTTTCCACCATGTCAATAAATCAAAACCATCCACCCTTGGTAATATTGGCTCATCTAGAAAAACATCAAACTCTATTTTTACATGATCAGCGGTAACAAAATGGCTAACAAATGTATCAAAATCAGCCATGCGAGAATGCTTTCCAATAGTAGCAGACGACTCTAATTGAGAAGATAATGAAGAGTGAGATGTATTTTCTGTCAAATGACGTGGCCTCTTGTACTCTTTGAGAAACTTATGACAAAATGCTCTAACATTTTCAACCTCTACCTATGCTTCATCTCTAGAGATCAAAGGAAAATAGTATTCAACTAGTTTCATCTTGTATCTCGGATCTAATACAGTTGCAACAGCTAGAATTCCATGCATGCCACTCCAATATTTGTCAAACTTTTCCTTCATGCTTGATGCCATCCATTTGACTTCATCACAATATGATGTGCTCCAATCACGGATTGCCAGCTTTATGTCACAAACATTTGGAAAGTACAGATTGGCGGTGAGATATTTTGTACCTGAAAATTATTTAGTTGGTTCATAAAATATCTCCAACTTATCTCAAATCTCTGTAGCCAAGTTCCAATCACTGTCATTGGGTACACTTCTGTATTGAGTCTCTCTTTCCCTTAGACGTGGAAAAAGTTCTTTGTAAAGTAAAGTAGTTTGAATCATTAGATACATGGAGTTCCATTGAGATATGTGAATCATTAATAACATCAGCAAAAAGCCACATTAATTTTGTAACCAAATTAGTAATTTGACTCTCTATTTCTTATGAACATAGAGAAACTGAAGAAAGCATAAACTAGCAAGCAAAACAAACTAAAAATCATATTTTTCGAGCCACGCATCATATATTTAAATAATATTATAAACAAAATGCAATCAAGTATGATGTATCTGGATTTTGTTGAATTGTACATGGAAGGTGGTTTGAAGCTAATGAATGCAAAACAACTTAGAGAGTGCTCCAAGATGGTAAACTTCGTTGCTCATTACTACAATTTGAAGCGGAGGTACAGACAGCAGAGCGCCGACGGATCTGATTTGGTTGAGTGGACGAGTGTTTAATTTGTAAGTTTGGTTTCCAATTTTCAATTTTAACATGTAGGGTTAGAGTTAGGTGACTGAGTTAATGGTTTACTAGTAACGTTAATTGGACCAAATTTTTAGGGAAGCCCAATTGTCAAAATTGCCCAATTAATTTTGGGAAAGAATAATCGAAAGCCCAATAGTCCAATTATTATTTTTTTAACAGGTAATCATTTCAGGGTGGGGCATCGTAGCTAAATATCATACCCACCTTGCCCCCGCCCCGAACCAGGTCATTAAAATCAAAATCATAACCACCATATTGCACCATCAGCTCATTTTTTCGCCTCATTTGGTTCGGTTAATCGCGATTTTTGATTTTAATAGTTCGAATTGCCATGCTTAATTGACAATCATCAAACCGTTTTATGAAATATCACCCAATAGAGTTTGAGATATTACACAAGTATTCAAACTATTCATTTATTCTTAACGTTCTTTACTTTCCATTTCAGTGCATTGTGGTTGATCAATTTTACATATAATGTGTTATCAAAATAATTAGAAGGAAAAATTAGGCACTAATCATAAGTCAATTATAACATGAAGAACTATGATGTTGGAATGATACGAAATAGCATTCACTAAACAGAAATCGGAAGTTTTTTGTTCCCAATTAAATTAAGAGGCGTTTAACAAGTAATAATGTTAAACAATTTATCGACCTATCTACTAACACTTATTAAAATGTTGAAATTTAGGATCACTAGCATTAACAAGACATATTGTCTTGATTGTATATTCTGAGAATTATGTTAAAAATGTTGAGGATAAATTTGTTACATTTTGCAAATGTTGAGAATGAAAAATGCAAATTTTCTGTTTATAAATTGATTTATAACTTTTAAAGTTAAATATTAATTTCAACAACACATTTATGATTACTACTCATTATTATCCGCACATTATGTGACCCACTGTTATTCCTTTTACTGTTCCTATTTATATATTTGCCAAACTATTCAATTTTTTGTATGACCCAGAAGAAAACAGTAATTTTAGAAAAACTGGATTTTAAGAATCGACTCATTTTATGTTTTGTGAGCCATATAATATATTTTGATACGATAAAATAATATTTTATATTGCATTTATACATTGAGCATATGAATTAAAGTGTTTATGATCACTTGTGATACTATAAGTTAGGTTCTTCCTTTGAAAAGCACAACGTAATATATCTTATATTTTGATCATGAATCACTAGTTCATGGTCAATGTATAAGGGTTGACACATGCACTGGAAGGTTGTAGTGTTAATTGATTTATTATTAGTGTTTGTGATTTGTCATTATTGTGAAAATAGTTTAAGGTGACAGTAGTATATTAGGAGTGTATTGAATGATCACGTGTTGAGTTTAAATCTATAATATGATCATGCTAAGAATTAAATTCCATTTCGTTGACAAGTATTTTATCAAAAACCCTAGAAAGTGTCGTGTATATCCTTCGTAAGTTTAGTAGTTCTTTGATAAATTAATAGGTAAGATTAGTTTGATTGATTAAATATCTCGGTCGTTGGAAACTTGAGAACAAGCGAGTAGACAACTTGATATGCTTGTCATTCAAAAGATAAAGAAAATTTGACCATAGTGTAAAAGAAGAAGTATATTGTTTGGTTTGGTTTGGTTAAAAATGGTTTTTTTTTAATAAAAAGCCAATGAATTGTATGTTTGAAAAATTAATAAAAATTATTGGTGTTTTTAAAAATGAAATTTTTTCTTTTTAAATTGAGGATCAATTATAAGTTGAGTTTGATGGCCCATCCACCAGTAACATGTCGAATTGAACACAAGCTTCTACATTAAATTGCAACTGGAGTGACGAGTAGTGTTTGTTTCCAAATTTGAATTACTTATCATTTTGTTCAAATTAATTTACGTCTACTTTTGTATCCGACTTGTATTTTATAATAAAGGTATAATTGTAGTAACGATCCCAAATCTTTGATTTTTCGTATACTTTATCATAATATTCACTTTGTACCATTCACAATCCAAACTTTTCAAATATTCACACCTAAGGTCCCAATGGATGGATTTGATTGTAAGCTGACAGAAAAAGTGGACTTTGACCAATTTTGACCAAATTGAAAAGAAGAAAATGGTAACTTTGCATTTTATTTATAAAATAAGTTTTAAATTGTTGTAAAACTATAAGATAAATATTGATGCTTATGTAGTCTTATCATTATGCATAGATTAGCATTATCTAGTTTGAATATTCTATTTCATTCCAATTATAACTCTCATTTTGAACATTATAAAAACGGGTCTTGATTATCAATAAAAGACATAAGTTCATTGGCTTCTCTATTTTGTTCTCTTTTTCTCTAGTTTTATAACACACTATCAACATGATTCTCTAAAAATTATAACAAATTAGTTTGAAGATAGTCTATAACCAATATCAAATCATACACATTATTTTTTATATTTTTTATTGTAGCTTACATGCATAATTAAATTTTATGGATTGATTTCTGTCCAATCAATTTTCATTGTCGCATAACAAATTGGTTTCCATTCAATTTTCTGTGTCCAAATTTTTGAAATCCAATAACCAAATTGTACATGTCCAATCACCATATGGTAAAATAAGCAATCATAATTATGTATATCCAATCACCGTAATCAATTTTTTCTTATACTTTTTAATACGAGTATAATTATGAATAATACTCGTATCTCTGTATGTCATAAAATATTGTTATACCTAAAATAACACACTATTATTAATGTTTTAGTTAGATTTTATTTGCTCCAAAAGAGCATAATTAAATAAAATCTAACATATATTATGTTTTTACTCTTGAAGAGTAATTATGATATAATTTATTATTTTAAATAATAATATATTATTGCTCATGAAGACCATAACACTCTAGATTCCAATATTCTATAAGAATATTACTCGTAGATCTGTCTATTATAAATATTTTTTTGCTCTTGAAATAGCACAACATTATAATTAATATTTTAAAAGAATATTAATTGTTCCAAAAGAGCATGATATTACAATTTCAATATTTTAGAAAAATATTGATCGACTTCTATGTAAAATCACAAATTAAATTCATCAATTTATTTACGTGTCCATTCTTCTGCATACGTATTTATATATTGATATTCTAATTAAATTTTACTTGATCCAGAAGAGTATAATAAATATAATCTAAGATAAATTATGATTTTACTCCTGAAGAGTAAATTCTTATATAATTTACTATTCTAAATAATAACATATTATTGCTTCTAAAGAGTGTAACATTATAATTTTCAATATCCAAAAACATATTGATTTATTACTCTTGAAAAAGTGCTCTCGAAATAACACACATCCCGAATAATATATATCTTATTGTGTTCCTGAAAATAACACAAATTAAACAATTTAATATTAAGGCCTAATTTTTAAAGGAAACTAGTTTTCTATATTACTAATATTTAAGAAAAAAATTAATGTATTGCTCTTGAAGAGCATGAATTATATTGTTTCTATATTCCAAAAAATATTGAGATATTACTCTTGAAGAAGCAATAATTATAGACAATGTGATCTTGTGGTAGCACCATTTTTTAAGAATATATTATTTTAAATTCATATTTATCCATGAAGGAAAATATATAACTAATGTCATGAGGACATTAATTAGTTTGACTACTTGAATAATATATGACTATATAATGTTTAATTGTATTCTTTGAATTAAATAATTGAATTATGTCTTATATTGAACTAGAAGTTCAATTTGATTTTATTATTTGAAATGACCAGTTGGATCATCATTGGATCAATAATGATGTGAAATTCAAATAGACATTCAACGAAGAACCATAATTTTTTAAAATTCAAATGAATTCCTTATATATATAAGGAATGGGGCACTACCATCCTTCACATTGATAATCTAAATATTATTTGTATATAATAATTGTGATACTTATAATAGATGATCGCATGGTGTTTACGCCTGAAGTTTGCGAAATTATTGCTCAAAATTTAAATCGTGAGCATAATTCTCATATTATACAATCAAGACAATGTGTTTTGTTAATGCTAGTGATCCTAAATTTCAACATTTTAATAAGTGTTAGTTGATAGGTCGATAAATAGTTTAACATTATTACTTGTTGAACGCCTCTTAATTTAATTGGGAACAAAATACTTCCAATTTCTGTTTAGGGAATGCTATTTTGTATCATACCAACATCATAGTTCTTCATGTTATAATTGATCTACCACAATGCACTGAAATGGAAAGCAAAGAACGTTAAGAATAAATGAATAGTTTGAATACTTGTATAATATCTCAAACTCTAACGGGTGATATTTCATAAAGCGATTTGATGATTGTCAATTAAGGATGGCAATTTGAACTGTTAAAATCGAAAATTGCAGTTAACCGAACCGAATGGGGCGAAAAAATGAATCGATGGTGCAATGGTGTGGTTATGATTTTGATTTTAATGACTCGGTTCGGGGTGGGGCGAGTATGGTATTTAGTGACGATGCCCTACCACGAACCAATTACCCGTTAAAAAAATTAATTGGGTAATTGGGCTTTCCATTATTCTTTCCCAAAATTAATTGGGCAATTTTGACAATTGAGTTTCCCCAAAATTCTGGCCCAATTAGCATTACTAGTAAACCCTTAACCCAGTAACCTAATTATAACCTTACACGTTAAAATTGGAAATTGGAAACCAAACTTACGAAACACTTGTCCACTCAACCAAATCAAATCCACCAGCGCTCTGCTGCCTGTACCTCCGCTTCAAATTGTAGTAATCAACAACGAAGTTTACTATCTTGTGAGCACACTCCCTGAGTTGTTTTGCGTCCATTGGCTTCAAACCACATTCCCTATACAAATTCAACAAAACTCAAATACATTATACTTGATTGCATTTTCTTTATAATATTATTTAAATATATGATTCGTGGCCCGTAAAATGTGATTTTTAGTATGTTTTGCTTGCTAGTTTATGCTTTCTTAAGTTTCTCAATGTTCATAAGAAATAGAGAATCAAATGATTAATTTGGTTACAGAATTAATGTTGCTTTTTGCTGATGTTATTAATGATTCACGTATCTCAATAGAACTCCATGTTTCTAATGATTCATACTGCTTTACTTTATAAAGAACTTTTCCCACGTTTAAGGCAAAGAGATCCTCAATACATAAGTGTACCCAATGAGAGTGATTGGAACTTGGCTCGGAGATTTGTGATAAGTTGGAGATATTTTATGAAGTAGCTGAATTATTTTCAGGTACAAAATATCCTACCGCCAATCTGTACTTTCCAAATATTTGTGACATAAAGTTCGCAATCCGTGATTGGAGTACATCATCTTGTGATGAAGTCAAATGGATGGCATCAAGCATGTAGGAAAAAATTGACAAATATTAGAGTGGCATGCATGGAATTCTAGCTGTTGCAACTATATTAGATTCGAGATGCAAGATGGAACTAGTTGAATACTATTTTCCTTTGATCTTTAGAGATGAAGCGTAGGTAGAGGTTGAAAAGGTTAGAACTTTTTGTCATAAGTTGCTGATATGATCCAGGATAGGCCCCAGATGATCAAAAGTGCAATGTTCATTGAGAAGAAGTTGAGGGCTCGTTCGAAGGTGTTTAGGGCCGATAACGTAGTTAATGACGTCGCACAAAGTCATACAAATGCATGCTCGGGAAATGGGACACATGGGATTGAAGATGACAAGCCAAAAAACAAGTTTCATGTTGAGGTTGAGGCCGGGAACCAATTGGATCAACACGATACAAGCAACCGAAGAAGGAGGCCAGCCGGAGCAACTAAGCGACCGCTTAGAGTAAATTGGCAAGCGGTCGCTCAGCCCTTACCGAAACTCAAAAGGCATCCATGGGTTCTTCCAAGCGACCGCTTGGTTATAATTTTGGTCCGATTTTCCTATTTTTTGGCGAGATGTTTAGTTTGACTATAATTCTTACTTTTGGTAATTTCTATAATTTAGGACTCTAGAATTTCGTATTTTCCATATTTCCTAAAATTTATTGCTTTAGTATAAATATGATTTTTATTCTCATTGTATTAACAACTTTGATATTGAATTAAATTGAAAAGCTTCTGCTTTCTACTTTGTTCTTCCATGAACAATTTTATCGAATTTATCAAAGATGAATAATCTTTGTGGCGTTCAAATATCGGTACGAGAGTTCTTCAATTATGTAATCAAGGGGTTCAGCGCATCATCGTTATTGTTTGGTTTTTTGGTTCACTTTGTTGGGTTCAAGTCCAACCCGAATTTTATTGGCGTTCTTGGGTTCCACATCAATCTCGTTATGGGTTTCGTAGTCACCGTTGCTATAGGGTTCGCATCATTTGGTATCAGAGCAAAGGCTCCAATCTAATCAGGTTCTATCTTTTATTTCTTGTTGAGTCTTTGTTTTCCTTTCTTTTGTGTTCTTCGTGTTCTTGTGTCCAGTATTCTATTTTGAGTTTTTGATCCAGAAAAATCTCAAAAAAATTTCAAAAGTTGTTTTTGTGCTCAATTTGAGTCCAAATCAACTTCCGTTTTCTTTGTCTTTCTCATAGTCAAATTTTTGAGTGCCATGATTATTCCGAGGAAAGAAAACTGAGGTTGATTGTGAGCTCATTCGTAGACTATGCTGTGATTTGGTGGGATCAATTAACAACATCTAGGCGAAGGTGTGGTGAGAGGAGTATTGAAACTTGGGATGAGTTGAGGAGTATTATGAGGAAGCGTTATGCGCCTAATCATTTTTGTAGGAGGGATCGGCGTGATTGAGAATGTCGGGATGAGCCTAGAAGATATAGTGGAGTTGGATATTCAAGAGAGGATAAAACACCAAGTGTGGAACATGTTGGTAATATGTCAAGCAAAAGGACTATGTTGGATTATGAGCGTGACCTTTCAGAGCTTCGTGACTCAATTAGTCACAGGGAGAAACAAAAGAGCTCGAGAGAACATAGTAAGGTGGTTGATTGTAAGAAAAAAGAAGAGATGCCACAAGAGAGTAAAAGAGAAGTTGAGAGTGAACATCCAGAAGGGAAGGTGGAGTTGCACAAAGAAATTGAAGAAAAAACTTCGGAGGGGAAGAAGGAGTTAGAAGCTAACTTAGATGAAAAAAGAGCCTGAAGTTGAGGAGGAGTTGGCGAAAACTAATAATTCCCTCCCTATTTTGAATACTTCTGTTTTACAGGATACCGAAGAATTATTTCCAGCAAACTATCCAATTGGAATACCACCCGCCCCGGGGATTGAACCTCAAATTGACTATCACGGCATGGATTCGAGGACGAATCCTTTCGAAGAGAGAAAGAGTGATATGATCCGGGCTACGCTAGAAACTATCAAGAATCCGAAGAAATTTATATGCAGTGGATTAGGCAACAAGGTTGAACGGAAGGGAAAGAGGGATCATTTGCATTGACATTGTTACAATCACTGAGACAACATAAGACACAGAGAAAGCATAGTGGCATGCTAATGGAGATTATTTTGGAAACATCACAAACTTGCCGAAAGAAGCCGTTGGGACGAGCACACTTTGCTCTATGTGCTGGTTATTGGGTGTTCATACTACAGAGGTGGGAAAGAATTCAGAAGAGGTCCAAATTGCATCCTAGAGGACATGGACCGTTCCATGTTCTTGACTTGATTGGGAGTAAAGGAAATAATCTGAGCATTGAAGGTACGGATTCGAGGACGAATCATTTTGAAGAGAGAGGGGATGATATGAGTCAGGATAGGCCCCAGGTGATCAAAAGTGTAATGTTCATTGAGAAGAAGTTGAGGGCTCGTTCGAAGGTGTTTAGGGCCGATAACGTGGTTAATGACGTCGCACAAAGTCATACAAATACATGCTCGGGAAATGGGACACATGGGATTGAAGATGACAAGCCAAAAAACAAGTTTCATGTTGGGGTCGAGGCCGGGAACCAATTGGATCAACACGATACAAGCAACCGAAGAAGGAGGCCAACCGGAGCAACTAAGCGACCGCTTAGAGTAAATTGGCAAGCAGTCGCTCTACCCTTACCGAAACTCAAAAGGCGTCAATGGGTTCTTCCAATCGACCGCTTGGTTATAATTTTGGTCCGATTTTCCTATTTTTTGGCGAGATGTTTAGTTTGACTATAATTCTTATTTTTGGTAATTTCTATATTTTAGGACTCTAAAATTTCGTATTTTCCATATTTTCTAGAATTTATTACTTTAGTATAAATAGGATTTTTATTCTCATTGTATTAACAACTTTGATATTGAATTAAATTGAAAAGCTTTTGCTTTCTACTTTGTTCTTCCATGAACAATTTTATCGAACTTATCAAAGATGAATAATCTTTGTGGCGTTCAAATATCGATACGAGAGTTCTTCAATTATATAATCAAGGGGTTCAGCGCATCATCGTTATCATTGGATTTTTTGGTTCACTTTGTTGGGTTCAAGTCCAACCCGAATTTTATTGACGTTCTTGGGTTCCGCATCAATCTCGTTGTGGGTTTCGTAGTCACCGTTGCTACGGGATTCGCATCAGTTACTCAAAGAGTACAAGAGACCACGTCATTCGAGACAAAATACATCTCACTCTTCGTTATCTTCGCAATCAGAGTTGTTACTACTATTGGAAAGCATTCTCACATGGCTGGTTTTTATATAGTTGTCAGCTATTCTGTTACTGCTGATCATGAATGAATAGAGTTTGATGTTTTTCTAGTTGAACTAATATTGTCAAGGGTGGATGGTTTTGATTTATTGGCATGATGGAAAAGCAAGCTCAATAAAATATCCGACTTTACAGAATGTTGCTCTAGATTTATTAGCCATTCCAGTATCTACTGTGTCATCTGAGTCAGCATTTAGTACAAGTGGTAGATTTGTGAATCCACATAGAAATAGGCTTCGCCCGAAGACTTTAGAAGCTTTAATGTGTGCTTAGGATTGACTTTGGACCTATATTCATGGTATGATTTATTGTTTTATATTTGTTATTCATGCACATTCTTTTATTGCTAATTTTTTCTCTATTGTGTGTAGAAAATTCTGCTTTTTCAACATACTCCGAAGCTTGTGCAAGGTTTAGTGAGGAGGACATTGACGAGGAGCCACATTTTTTTGGTTAAATTTTCAGTTAAGACCATTCTTGATTAGGTAGTATGGTTGTATTATTACTTTAATTACATTCTTATTTACTATATATGAATCAACTTTGAGTCTTTACTCTTGACCTATGCTAGTAAGAGTTGTGGGGAAGAATGAAGATTGACCTATGCTAGTAAGAGTCTTGACCTGTGTTGATAATATTGTTTGTTAAATTCGAATTTGCATTTGGAAGTTGAAATATTGTTTGCATTTTCATTTGTGATATTGTTTGCTAAATTGGCTTAGTATTGTGTTATTTTATTGAATTTTCTTCATAATTTTTTTTTTCAATTTGACAGTTGGAGTTTAGACTTATAAAAATTAATTTATTTTCATGGTTATTAATCGAACAGAACCGAGCCGAACTGAACCGACTTATGTGGTTATGGTATGACCAAAAAATTGGTGGTGCGGTTATGATTTTGGTCGAACCAACCTAGAACCGAACCATTGCCATCCATATTGTCAATTTGATTGGACAATTCTCTTAGCATTAGAGGGAGGAATTAAGAAACTGGAAGTAATGCACAAACGCATCATTAACTAAATTCTCGCAGAAGACAATTTGAACTAGAAGCTCGAAAGATAATTTGTTTAGATGCATTTATCGACCAAAGTGATCAACAATATCACACACACCAACTTTAGATGCTCTAACTCAAATTGGCTCCTGAAAGGACAATTCCTTAATATTATACTTGATAGATTTATGATACGCCTAAAGCTTGATGATATTCGATTTTGTTAGTGTTAGATTATTGTAATTGGCTATTCTGTGAACAAAATTACCAACTTGAACATTTAGAAGTTTAGGGACTTAATTGTAAAGTTTCAGAGTCGGTTGTATAGTGTAGGGTTCAGGATCCAAGTTTGGAACACGAAGGAAACTCGCCGCATTTTCGCTAGCTGCTCATGGGAGTCATGCTCGAGCAGATGAAGCAGAACATCCAGCGCTCGACCTTCTCCCACCTATTGCTCGAGCTACAGGGCCCTCGCTCGAGCTACCATTTTACGACCTGATCTAATTCGCGATTTCACGAGATTTTTATTGGCCAAAGTTTCCATATTCGTCCAACATATAAAAAGGGGGCGATGCGCATTCGGGAAAGCTAGATTGAACATTATACATTCAAGAGAAAACACTTATTCTCTTACGAGCTAAACATTCATCCAGTTCAATCGCTTTATTATATGCGCCCTTTGAATTGAAAACATCAAAACTTTCAATCAAATACACTGGTGCGATTCTTTACTTGGATCTGTTAGGAAGATTGTGTCGTCAACTTATCTGGCTGTGAAGACCAAGGAAGAAACTCAAGAACGAGGAGTTCTTGGTGGATCTACAGGATATAAACTACGAGAAGAGCTAGGATTGGTGTTCGTGTGCACATTTCAGGAGAGCTGCTTCAAACTTCAGACAGGAGATCAAAAAGCTTATGTCATCAACTTTGCTGGTGGTCAGTAAGTTTATAATACAGTTTATAGTAGATCTTTGACTGACAAAGTGCCCAGAGTTTTTCCTATGTTGGGTTTCTCCGTGAACAATTCGTGTGTTGTTTATTGCTTTAATTATTGATTTCATTATTGCGGTAGTTCAACTTAGGATAAACTGAATTGATTGATTAATCACCTAGACATAATTAACTTGTGACTTATTGCATGTTAATTAATTTTTAATTCCACGTTTACACCTAATCAACCCCCTCTAGGTATAGTTAGGTCGAAACTTCAATTTTTCAAGTGGTATCAGAGCTTAAATTCGATTTCTGACCCATATTTGTTAGTCTAGATGAGTCAATCACTTTCTATACCGTCTTACTTTGATGGTTCTAATTATGCTTATTGGAAAGTTAAGATGAGAGCCTTCCTTAAGTCTTTAGATGAGCACGTTTGACTTTGTGCGCAAACTGACTGGTCTGCACCCTCTACTACTATGTCAGGAATTGTTACTCCTACTGATATTTCCCTTTGGACCAAAAAGGAACTGTCTGAGTGTAATTGGAATAGTAAGGGTCTGCATACTTTGTTTATGGCCGTGTCTCCTGAGGAGCTTAGGAGAGTGTCTTTGTGTGAGACTGCTAAGGAAGTTTTGGATATTTTGGAGACAACCCATGAGGGTACTAAAACTGTGAAAAGCTCCAAATTACAAATGTTAACATCTAGGTTTGAGGAACTTAAGATGAATGATGATGAGAGGTTTGATGAGTTCTATGCTAAGTTGAACGATATTGTGAATTCTAGCTTTAATCTAGGCGAAAGGATCCTCGAGGTTAAAATCGTTCGTAAGGTTCTTAGATCCCTACCTGAAAGGTTTAGGCCTAAGATAACTACTATTGAAGAAAGCAAGGACCTTCATAATATTAAGATAGAAGAACTCATAGGATCCCTTCAAATCTATGAATTGACCTTAAAACAACCTAAGAAACAAAAGTCTATTGCCTTGAACACCCGTAGGGAAGAAGGTTCAGAGTCTAGTGATGGTGAACCCCTTAAAAGTAAGGAAATAGCCTACTTTGTTAAGAAGTTTAATCAAACCTTTAGAAATAGACAGAAATCATAGCCTAGGAAGAGAAGTCCACCTAGGAAGTTTCAGAGAGAGAGACATGAGAGAAGTGGTGGTAAAGTGTCTAGTAGTGAGCTCCAGTCAGTTAGATATCATGAGTGTCAGGGGATTGGGCACTAGAGAAATGAATGTCCTAATATTAAGAGGAGCTCCACGAGAGATAAAAGGTAAAACCTTAGTTGTTGCACTGTCTGATGATGATTCTAGTGATAGGATCCTAGTGTGCAGTCAGATGGTGAAGTAGGAAAGTACATGGCCTTCGTGTCTCAGGTAGAGAGTGGACCTGATGAGTCTAATAAGCAGGTTGTGTCTGATTACTCTATTGAGAGCTGTACTAATGACTCGGATGTGGAGAGTGACATTCGAGCAGTTTATCAAGAGTTATATGAGGAGAGTCTTAAAATTAAGAAGTCAAGCATTGCCCTTCTTAAGAATCTTGATTTGTTATAGCGAGGGAAAGAGAAATTAACTAGTGAACTTCAAGACTCTGCCAAAAACTTGAGTGAGTTGATGGGTAAGAATGAGAGGTTAGAAGATACTGTTAAGACCCTCATGAGTGATCTAGAAAAATCCAACTCACAACTCGAGGCTTTCTCTAGTGAGACTAAGAAGCTATATAGCATCTTATGTATGAACAAGTCTGTAGGTGATAGACGAGGTCTAGGTTATGATAAGAACAAATCACATGCTGCTAGTACCTCTAGGACTTCTTTTGTTCCGGCTTCCACTTATCCACACTTTGCTAAAAATCCTGATCTTAAAGGTAAGCGCATCGAAGGACAGAGGACTCGTAGGTCTCGTAGGAATTCTGGTCCTCAAAATCATTATCAGCCACCTCACATGGTTGGGCCTAGGTTTGTACCCACATGCCATCACTGTGGAGCTTTGGGTTACATTAGGTCGAGGTGTCGTCAGTTTGTACGTAGGAAGAGAAATCAAGATATTCCTAGTCAGGTCAACCATCTTTCTAGTCAGGTTGTACAATTGACTGAGATGATCTCTAAATTGACTAATTCTACCTCGAATACTAGGAAGGCGTGGGTCAAGAAATATGTTCTCGATCATGGATACGTCACTAGTGCTTATGCACCCCATTAATCACATTCTTGAGAATCTGCACGCATTGAGCATATCTTATATGCATTGTTGCATTCATTTTACATCATGCGTGCTTTACTTGCTTTTGTGTGTTTTGTTTTAGTGTTTATTTTTGTTTTTGAGTGCTTTTTTTTTTTTTTTTTGTGTGCTTTTAACGACTTTGAATATATGAAAAATCCAAAAATATTTAAAAATCGAAAAACAATAAAAAAATTTGGTTGTGTGGACTACTACATCATGTGTGTTATACTTGATAATGCACGCTGTGATCGAATATGTATTGATTAGATGAATAGTTCAATTCCCATCACATGACTTTGAATTTTTGTGTAGTATTCGGTATATGTTTCGTAATGTACATCCTGCACTGTACACACAATAACCATATAAATAGGTCTAGACCGCATGTGTGAGATTTGAGATGGGTGTCATTTGTTGATAGGGTGACTCTGAACATGAATTGACTATTTGGTTAGACCTTAGTTCATATCCATACCCCCTATTTGTAAAATTATTAGACTCATATCTTAATGTTCTTCTTCGAGACTATTTGACTCGACCAATTAAGTCTGAAGGGTATCTCTGTACCTGGTGCCTATGGTCATCTGACTTGGGATAACCGACCTAAAGCTTGCTACAGGGGTCATCTTAGTTGTTCAATAAATTAGAACCTGCACTTAAGATGGAAAAATTATGGGTTATTCAAAAGACAAAAAATTTGAGCTTGTTCAATATTGAAATATCAAAAATATATATGCTCAAAGATAGGGGGAGTAAGATTTGACATATTAGTAAATGAGTTTCATGTATAGGTCCTAACGTGCTTAAAAGTTTGACTTTCATGATTAGGGGAATAGACCTATTGACAGTGATTTTGTGTATCTCTTCTCACAAATTTAAGGTTTGGAATTTGTTTTACTTGGAAATAGTGACACATTACACACTTGAGTCACATATACAATTTACTCCATTTAAATTTGTTTTATTTGTATGAGGACAGCACTTGTGTTCTTAAATTTGTCATATTTGTGATCAACTGCATTTTCTTGTTGACCAATATGTTGAAGTGTGTGCCATATTTTTTTTAAAAAAATAAAAAATAAAAATCGAGTGGTGCTAGTTTTGAAAGTTTTGGAAAATGTGCTATATTTGTCAATATTTAAAAATTGTGCTTAAAAATGAATTTTTCAAAAATCTGATGCTATTTTTGATATTTGAGCTTTCGCTCGACTTCGCTTGAATACCGCTTGAGTGACACTTTCAGAATGTTTCTCGCTCGAGCTTCGCTAGACCTTCGCTCGAGCGACCGCCGTTTAAAATACGCGACTGGACCTCATTTTTCGCATTTTTCTCGCACCACTCTCAATTTTCTCTTAAATCGTTTGACTTATTTTCTTATAATTGTGCAACCCACTGTATTGTCACTTGTTTTGGACTTCTTCCTCATCAATTTTTACATCGAATTCGACGGTAATTTGGCTAAACCCTTGTTTTCGAAATTTTGGGATTTTTCATGTTTTGGTTGATTTTGGCTTGATTTCTTCACATCATTTCATGCATTGTGAGCTTGTTAATGTGCCTTGGACGTGTTTGCATCATTTCTCACACATTTGAGTTCGAATTTGGTGCCTTTTTTTTCTTTTTGGTGATGTTTGTTATCAAATTCGATGCTGGGATATAGGTTATGCATTGTGTGTGGTTGGTTTGGATTGGTTGGGCTTGCATTGGTTTGTACATTATGTTTTTATAGTGCCCTCCAAGTGTTCGACATATTGTCTCATTGGGATTTTCATGTGATTTTTGTGACACCATTGCACACACGAGCCCTATTACATGTCATGAACGTGTTTATACTCTCATGTCTCGATTTGGAGTTGATTTGAGTTGAGTTTTGCTTCGGTGACATGAATCACACACCGCGTCGCGGCGCCTTAACGTCACTGCACCATGCCTTGACATCACTGCACCACGTCACGCCTTATACGTTTTGGTCATTTCATGACATATTTGATACTTTTGCATTAATTTGAGTGCATTAGTTCGGTCTTACATCGTTTTCCATACCTGGACATATTTGTGCATTGGTTTGCGTGCCATGTGTATTCGTGCATCGTTTTGTGTGCTTTATGCATTTTTGGCATAGTTTTACGTGTGATTGACGACTTTTTGCATTATTTTACTTGCTTCGACTTATTTTTACATTGTTTTGCGTGCATGTCTACATCGTACATCATTTCAAGCATTTCCTTGCATTTGGTGCATTGTTGTATCTTGTGGTCTATACTCTCATTCGTAGTATCTTTTGACGTGTTTGTTCTGCAACCATGTCA
The DNA here is from genome assembly GCA_019395295.1 of Osmanthus fragrans. Lineage (NCBI taxonomy): Eukaryota > Viridiplantae > Streptophyta > Magnoliopsida > Lamiales > Oleaceae > Osmanthus > Osmanthus fragrans. Next base: position 17,107,152 of record CM033343.1, on the reverse strand, counting down.
TAGATGCCGCCGAAGAGATCTAGGACTATAGCACAGTAGCCTAGTGGTTCATCTTTCTTCAGCCGAGCCTGTTTTATATCATATACTGCCTCTAAGGTTTTCACTTCTTAGTTTTCTCTCCGTCCAGTTCTCATAGAGCTTGAGGTGATTCTTTTTTACCTTTCCCCCGATATCACTGCCATATTCACCTCACGGGGTTGGGATTCTCTTTTGACTGGTTTAGTACCACCACCTGACCTCTTAGTTCGCGAGTTCTACGCGAACATCCATGAGGTGGATGATACTTCTTTTCGGGTCTATCTTAGGGGTCATACTCTTAGGATTTCACTTGTCGTCGTGGCCGAGTCTCTTCATATTCCTAGGGTTCTTCACCCTATTTACCCTTATCTTTCTGCCTAGACAGGCCCTTCCGATACAGTAGTATATTCTACCTTGTTTGGTATCCCATTGGTAGGGGGTTCCATCGCGGTCCGCACTGGATCACTTTATACTGACTGTTAGGTTTTGTTGCACATTGTATGCACAAACATGTGGCCAGTTAGGCATACATCTTCCTTACCATCTTATAGGGCTCGATTTCTTTACGCCCTTATTCATGGTGACTCTGTTGACCTGCCTACTTTTTTTGTGCCCGCATATACTACGCACTTTTCGCACTCCTGATCGCAGGTTAGGTCTTCCTTATCCGTGTCTTATTCATAGGTTAGTCATGGCCCTTGGTTGTACCTTTCCTGAGGGTCCTTCTCGTCGGATAGGTCGTCCTTTTGGTCATGCCACCATGTCACAAAGTCGATCACATGTACCTTTTATTTCTGCTCCAGCTGAGCCTGCTGATCCTGCAGCGCCAGTTGATCCTATAGGTGATCTTCTTAGTGGTCCTTCGATCGTCCCTCCTTCTGATATTCCATCCACTTCTTCTACTCATGTCCCTCCTGCTTCCAATTCTTCGGTTGACCCTATGGTCGCCCTAATGGGCCAAATGTCTACATTGGTCAGCCAGCAGACTCGGTTGCTAGCCGAGGTGACTAAGACTCGGGCTGATGTCACTGACTTACGGGGAGCTGTGGCATTTTTTCAGCGACATGTGAGATGGATGTGTGATCATTGGGATGCAGGGAGCAATGATTCAGATGCTACTGATGAGGACGAGGCTCCATCTTCGTAGTTTCGGGTTGGCTATTTAGTAGTAGACTCTTATTCTCTTTAGCTTTGCTAGAGTTGTGGTAGGTTCTTGATATATTCACTTTTTTTGTACCAAACTCTAGTTATATATGTAGTGATTTTGCCTCATTTCACTTGTACTGTTCTTTACGCTATATGCTTTGTTGATTATCTCCCATTGCGTTGGTTAATTTATTCTTTCCCTTTAGCATTTGTGACAAAAAAGGGGAGAGATTTCAAAGTGAGGGGAAGATTCATTTGATGGCTTGTTGATTTTGAGCAGTTTCATTGTCATTTGCATGCTTGTCTTTTGGGGTCATTGGGTGAGACATAGATAATTGTTACTTATACATATGTAAGCTTTTGTTATATGTTTTTTGGGGTCGTTTGGGAGATATATATATATTGTTTAACATTTGACTTGATTTACATTGATATAACATTTATACTTATATCTTATGTCGTTTGGGGCCGTTGGGGAGACACATAGATACTATGTTTAAGACATTATTGTGCTTTCATTATATATATATTTTTTTTACATGTCAAGTGGGGTCATTGGGGAGATACATAGATACATTTACTTACTATTTTAACTTCAAGTGAGTTTGCAGTAAGGGGAAGCTTGTGTTTTACATGTGCATTGCATATCATGCACTGATATAGAGCATGTTATCATTACATTTGTGTTGCACTTTTTGCATAGCTGTTGGAGTTTTGATGTTTTGTGGTATTAATGTGTATATGGTGTTTTGATTAGCATTAATATTGCATCTCAAACTAGGATGCTTATTTGATTGATTATGTGTGTAAGCTTCTAAGTGCTTTATTACTTATTTCCTGTATCACGTGCTTTTACACTAGGTATGTGAGTGTTGATTTCGGGATACAAGTTGAACAAAAGAGAAGCTGCATTCAGATGATAGTTGGACCTAGTTATTTTCTTTAGGCGTAATTTTTGCCTCGTAATTGATTTTGACACAGAATACCAATGGGGAGTTTGTTAGCGTTAGATTATTGTAATTGGCTATTCTGTGAACAGAAGGACCAACTTGAACATTTTAGAAGTTTAGGGACTTAATTGTAAAGTTTCAGAGTTAATTTTATAGTGTAGGGTTCGGGATCCAAGTTTGGAACACGAAGGAAACTCGCCGCATTTTCGCTAACGGTTCGTGGGAGTCATGCTCGAGCGGATGAAGCAGAACATTCAGCCCTCGACCTTCGCCCACCTGTCGCTCGAGCGACAAGGCCCTTGCTCGAGCGAACATGCTCCTTACTTGAGCGACCATTTTTTACGACCTGACCTAATTCGCAATTTCGCTAGATTTTTATTAGCCAAAGTTTCCATATTCGTCAAATATATAAAAATGGGGGCGCTGCGTATTCGGGAAAGCTAGATTGAATATTATACATTCAAGAGAAAACACTTATTCTCTCAAGAGCTAAACCTTCATCCAGTTCAATCGCTTTATTATATGTGCCATTTGGATTGAAAATATTAAAACTTTCAATCAAATACACTGGTGCGATTCTTTACTTGGATCTGTCAGGAAGATTGTGTCGTCAACTTGGCTGACTACGAAGATCAAGGAAGAAACTCAAGAACGAGGAGTTCTTGGTGGATCTACAGGAGATAAACTGCTAGAAGAGTTAGGATTGGTGTTCGTGTGCACATTCTAGGAGAGTTGTTTCAAACTTCAGATAGGAAATCAGAAAACTTATGTCGTCAACTTTGCTGGTAGTCAGTAAGTTTATATTACAGTTTATAGTAGATCTTTGACTGGCAAAGCGCCCAGAGTTTTTTCCACGTTGAGTTTCTCCGTGAACAATTCGTGTGTTGTTTATTGCTTTAGTTATTGATTTCATTATTGCGGTAGTTCAAATTAGGATAAACTGAATTGATTGATTAATAACCTAGACATAATTAACTTGTGACTTTTTTCATGTTAATTAATTTTTAATTCCGCGTTTACACCTAATAACCCCTTCTCTAGGTGTAGTTGGGTCGAATCTCCGATTTTCCAAATTTTAATAAAAATAAAAATAAAAATCTTCAAACAAAATGAAGCAATTTACAATATGGTCACATTAAGGAGGCATATACTATTGATGAGTATTTAAACATAATAAATTATAAAGCCCAGAAGACGTTCATGTACCTTATATATTGAATATTGAAAATTGAAATATTCAATAAGTTATGTCATTATGGAGAATTAAATAGATTCAGAAAGAAAAGGTTGTCGACAATACTTTTCCACATAATGCACTGCATCACATTATGAATAGCAAGAAATTGAAATAAATTCATTGAAACATATCGATCGAAGTAATGATTGGTAAAATAAAATGATTTGATTTTACTAAAATTGAATTTACTAAAAAACCCTGAAGTTTTAGACGTGATCTTAGTAAAATTGTATTTAAAAGAGAAATCTAAAGTTTCTGGATCTACAGTCCGAACATCAACAGGTGTATACTTAGACGAAATGAAAACTGAAAAAGTAAAGTTGTAAATATGAAATGTACGACTCATTACATAATGAATTTCGCGAAAACTTGTTTAAATAGATAAATTATCATGTGGTGGATGTAATAACAAGTCTCTATTTCATTAGTGTGACAATGCATGAAATTTGATGCGTATGTAATAAATGTGATTATAGACAATTTATCTTGTATATTTTTGATACTATACTAGAAAGATTTAATATGCTTGAAGCATAATTCAAGTAATATTATCATGAGGTAAAGTTAATACGCATTGTACTCATTTTCCCTTGATCGAGATTTTGTCCCATTGGATTTTCCTCACAAGGTTTTTAATGAGACAACTTTTGAAACATATTCAAAAAAATAATGTACTCTCTTTCCTTCATTATGATTTTTCCCATAAGGTCTTTTGAATCGTCATATTACTACAGTCATCAATGGTTGATAAAATATGTCTTATGAAGATGCAGTTTTTTGAAAACTGTACAAGATAACATGAGATATACAAGATTTGAAACTAGGGAGAGTAATATTGAAGACATTGATATACAAGATATGGATCGCTTGATAAAAGATTTGAAATCAGGGAGAGTAGTTGTACTCTTTTTCTTTCAATCAAATTTTGTCCCACTGAGTTTTTTTGACAAGGTTTTAACGAGGTAGTATTTTATTACTCCAAATTGTTTGTATTATTTTTTCATTTGTTGGTATTTTTGTCTCATCGATTTTTTGCCAAACAATACTACAGCTCCCTCACAAGAGGGGCCCACGCCGGATAAAAAATCTTGTACACTTAGCAAAATATTTAAAAAAAAAAAAAAATTGATTTAAATATTATAATTTTGTTTTTTGTAAATAAATGTAAATGTACCATTTTTAACATTTAAAAAATTGGTCAAAATTTGTAAATTTCTACTATTCTGATCAACTAATGGTCAAATAAATGAACCACCTGGATCCCAGGTGTGACTTTTTGAAAAGTTTGGGATTGTGTGTGGTATATATAAAAAATTAGGGTAAAATATGCAAAAACCTTATCCCTATAAGAAATTTTCATGAAATGCGTAACTTGTTTTCTTGGAGATGCGTGTTGGACTGCATTTGTACAATCTGTGCATTATCTCCAATGTTTAGGCTTCAATCTACTCCTTTTTTTCTAAATAAATACATCCCACATCGCAGCAAATTGATGCAACATGATCAAGAGATTGCCGCTTGATAATAATTTAAAAAATAAAAAAACCTCATTTAATCGGAGCCAAAATTCCTAGAGAATGATTTATAAATTTTAAACTAACCAAACTAAATATTTTTATTTCAAGTCAACTTCAATGTTATTCAGAATATTAAGGGTTTATTTGACATAGTTTTTACTTTTACATTTTGTAGAACTTTTGAAGAAAATTATCTAAATTTTTGCTTGAAAACTGATTTCTAAAAGAACCTCCTATTCCGAAAGTGTTTTTAGAGAAAATCACATTGAACCAAATTCCTCTAATAACTCTTCTAATTAAAAGAACTTTCATAAAATTAGTCGAACGGCTTCAAAAGAAACTTTTGAGTTTCAAAATCTCCTTTTAACTTTTCAAAAATCATGTCAAATGAGTCGTAAATAACATAACCAACTAGATATTTGGAAATAAGTTAACGGTGGCAGAGCCGGCACCTGGCGAGGGGCGTGGCCACACGTGCTAACTTCGCCGAAATTTACCGTCCCCGTCACGTAGCCATTGATGAAACTTGAAGCGCAGCCGCAGGAGAAGGCAGTTGAAGAGTATGGAAGATGAAGAAGAGTGGATCTGGCCTTTCTTTTAATTGTGGGCCTTTTTTGGACCTTGTTTTATAAAAAATAATTGGCCTCGTCTGCTGGATCCTGGTTTAATATTGTATTCTTTTACAATTGAATTGCATTTCAAATAACAAAGCAGCCATCAAACCACCTCCTGCTGCGCACTAACTCAGCCCATGCCCTTTGACCTACTGTTGTGTCAGCTGCCGACGAGTCTCCGCCACACTGCCTCTCCGGGACTCATGAGCCTCCAGTCCCTACCTTTTTTTTTTTGGGTTTTTGTTTTTTAGACTTTAGTTCATTGATTTGTCATTTATGAGTTATAATTTATGTTTTATGAGTTATGATTGTGATTACTGAGGTTTATGATTTATGAAAATTGTGAATTTGAGAATATGTAATAATATGTGGTTGTAGACTGTGATTTATTTGTGATAAATGAAAATGATATATATTGGGAAATTTGTGATTTGTAATAAATAATAAATTGATGTTGGAAATTGAAACATGATGATAGTTTAATATGTGATTTACGTTTAATTTTCATATATATATATTATGGAACGGTTTTTTCAAATGAAATGAAAGTCCCAACCTAATTCTTCTAATTATGCATCTAGTTCCGTCACTACTAGTCAAGCAAACGAGTTGTTAAATATTAAATATTTATAAACGACCTTGCTATTATTGTCGTTGACATCAACGACCAATGTCAATGATCAAATGTCAATGATCGAATGAACTTATGGAAAATATGAAGAATTTTTTCAGACGCATGGTCCTCCACTTTTAGGTGTGAAGTGATACTAACTTTAAATTCTTCATCTAAGCACATTGTCCAGCCTTGTAATTCTTGATAATCTGCCTTTGATCCATTTCGGATGATAAAAATTTTCTACGAATTGGTAGGCCATTTACATCAGAAAATACTGAGGGAAAATTTTATCATCAGGCAGTTGATGTCGAATTTGTATCGGGCTCAGCTTCCACAAACCATCTATTAACCCGTCTACGAGCAGCGGATACCTGCAACAAAAACACATTTGAATAAGTAATCAAATTGACGCCCGATAAAAAATAGTATCATATCCATGGTCAGCAGTTGGATCTCCATACCATGGTATATCAAATTGTTTAAAAAACGACAGCTGAAAGTGGAAGGGATATAACCAATCCAAGCTACCTGGTTTTCCCAATCAGTTCTGGAAGTTAATATTACGAGTATGATGGTTTGGACGAACGTGCCAAATATCATTCCAATCCAAACACCCTGTTAAACATAATCGTAGAAAAAAAAAAATCCTTTATCGACCATGACTTGAACAAAAATTCATACAGGTTGATGCATTGAAATGAAAGAAGTTTTTATGAAGAAACGAGTGTTTGTCTTCATTATCCTCATCCTTTTTCCTGTGCCCGTGCATCATACGGGGCGTGGGGGATCAAGGGTTGGACTAACCATCAATAAGAATATGTAAAAGAGCATTAAGGATAGAATAAGCAAAATGATAAAAACTCACTACAACTTGTAGTTTGATAACATAACCAAGCACAACTCCAACAGGAATTCCTATTATGTAATAGGATCCTATGTTAACGTATGCTACCGTGCTCTGACTTCCAGCACCGATTGCAACACCTATCATAAGAGAGGAAATATTTTTTAGCATATTGAGCTGAAATTCTTCTAATGATTGCTGCAATTTATAAAGTTTATCTTCTTAATTAAAAAGGATTGTTGTGTGAAATGATGTAACAAACCACCAAACAATCTTACCGGAAAGAACCGGCTGAACACTGTTCAAGAGTATGGAAAATGCCAGAAGAGGTGACAAATAAGCTACTTCCGAAGCCACATCTTGACTTTTTGTAAAGATATAAGCTAGACGTCCCCGAAAGAACAGGAAAAATACAAACAGAACTAGTCCAATGGTTAATGATGTTAACACAGTCACAACAACTGAAAACTTCGCAGCTTTAGGGTTCCCACTTCCAAGCTCATTTGAGACACGAACGCTAAAATATAGTAATTGAAGACAACGTCAAAAGTGGCACAAACAGTATGAAATACAAACAAGGTCAAACAACTTTGTGGTTTTGAGAAAATAAGGTGAGTTATAGTACCTTGCTGCAGCCAAGAAACCAAGAGATATCATCATTTCCCAACCATTGATATTAAGACTGAAAGAAAAGAGTGTAGTTCCATTGTTATTTGATTGCTAGGACGAAAAGAAAATTGAAGAAGAGGGAAAAATTATTACCAGATAGAAAGAGCATCAATTGCAACCTCGGCATTTTTCAGATTTCCAGTCAAAAGAACCATTATTGTGTTGTACCAGAGTTCGAGGCTGTCAAAGAAACCAAATGTTTACTATCAAAATTTGCATATTGATGGCATAGAGAAGTAAATCCTAAATCGATTCTCCTCCAAAATCTTGATTACTTTTAGGGAAAATGGTTCAAAGCACAATAAATATTGAATTTCGTGGGCAAGAAAAAAGATGAAACTTCCGGCACTGCACTGAACAAGATTAGTACTAGAAATACAACTCCGCGGCAGATATTTTAGTCTCCAACCTCAAGAAAAGTAATTTAGGCCATAAATTAACCTTCAAGTAAATGAAGTAAGCCTAACCAGAGCATTGCACCGGACGATAAAGAAAGCTTGATTATAGGCCAAAGATCCGTGAAAGCTAAAGACGAAAAACCTTTCCATGTTTCTCGACAGCTTCTAGAGAGAAGAAATATTATCTGACCCACATTAGGGATCCTGATGTGATCCGGGATGCGCAACGAATCCACGAGAAATGGGCGAACATTGGAAAGGGACCTAAGCAGGGATCAAGTCTTCTAATAATCAATAAAAGACATACAAGCACTTGTTCGAGAAGCGGAGCACTGCATGTTGGAGTCAACACATCAAAGACCAGCTTTCATGTTGGGGGTGGAAGCCACAACGCGACGGAAGGCATTGAAAACGAGCCAAACGCGCAAAGAGGGAAAAGGGAGGCCAAACAGCCAACTATGCGGCCGCATAGTTGGGGATGCATGCGGCCGCATGCGAATGGTCAGAGAGCGGCTGAAGTTCATCCAATTGAACTATGCGGTGGCATGAAAATGTACTATGCGACCGCATAGTACTTTTCCGAGACAAGAGTTGTTAATTTTCGCAAGTTTCCTTATTTGGTTAAAATCCTATTTTATTTTCATATTTTTGCATATTTTGGACCCAAATTCGTGGATTTTAGGGTTTTATCATGTTTAGTATAAATAGGAGTTCTTTTTCATTGTTAAGGACCTTTTTGACATTATTGAGAAATATATAAATTTGTGAGTTTTCTCCTCCAATTTCTTGGTGGTTTAAAGACTTAATCTTGAACTTATCAAAAGGAGATTACAGTCCTTTTGTGGCGTTCCCACTACACGGTTTTAGTTCCGGGTAATCAACGGGTCAGATTCCTCGCGTGGAATCTTGGTTCTTGGTACAGGTCGAACGAAGGGTCGGGTTGAAGCTTTGCTCGACGTGATTTCTAGCTTTCTTGGATTTGTTCTTCTTGTTCGTGGGTTCCCAAGCCTGTTCTTGATCGGGTTCACATCAGGTGGTATTAGAGCACGGTTCTAGAATTCAGGTCATCTATACTTTTAATTTCTTTGAGTCCTTATTTTTTTTGTTTTTTTTTTTTTTGTGTGTTCTTTGTGTTCATGTATCCAGTAATTATTTTTGAGTTTCAATCCAAAAATCTCCAAAAAAAAGAGTCAAAAGATATTTTTGAGCTAATCTAGCATCTGAATCAATTTTCGTTTATTTTGCTGGTATCGTAGTTGATTTGAGTCACAAAAAAAAAATAAAAAATTACTGTTCATTCGTACTGTTCACGTCAATTTAAAAAAAATATTAATTTTTTATTATTGTTCTTCTCTAATCTTCTATAGTTGTATCGTTTGATTGCCTCTAGATTTATTATTTTGTGTTATTGAGTTTTAATTAAAAAAAAAAAAGGGAGACAAAAAAAAAAAAAAAAAAAAAGAGAAAAAAGAAAAGAAAAGAAAAGGAAAGTCTCTATATTCGTGAACGTTTAGAGGCAATTCAAATATTGAAGTTTGAGTCTTTTGTTGTCTTTTCTTGCATTTGAGTCATTACCTTATCCCGTGCAAAATTTTGTTGATTATCCGAGACTTGTGCTTGTGGTGGTGATTGCTACGAGGATTGCGCTCCAATTGACTGAGGTTGGTTATTTCTCGAGCTATTGAGAAAGGAGGACGAGCGGTAAAAGGCAAGAGTGGTGAGTTGATATCGGGTAAAAGCCAATTCGAGTGATACACGAGTGCAAACACGCGAGGTAATTTACTTGCTTTCTTGTTCTTCCATCTTACTCAATTTTTGTGATTTAAGTAGTTGCAAGTGTTTTATATACATGGATGAAAAAATGAATAAATGTGAGGAAAAGGCTGTGCCTAAGGGGTTTTATATGGAGCTTATGAATAGTATAAATCATAGGTTTGATCAATTGAATGTGGCGGTTGAGCGTATTAGTGGTGATGTAGTTAGGCACGAAGCTTTGATTGACAGTCAGCAGCGAGGGACGCCCTGAAGGGTTCCTCGTGGGGGTAGAGGAGATAGGAGATGAAGGAATCTTATGAGTGAATTTGATGAGGAGTTTGAGGCAGTGAGTGCCAGAAGTGATGATTATTACCTGGAAGGTGATATGGGTCGAATGAGAGATAGAGGAGATCGGTTTGCTCGAGGAGTTGATAGAAATTTGGGAAGCATCAAACTAAATATTCCAGCTTTCCAGGGTAGGAGTGATCCTGAGGCTTATTTAGATTGGGAGAAAAGGGTGGAATTGGTGTTTGATTGTCATAATTACTCGGAGGAGAAGAAGCTAAAATTAGCGGTAGTGGAGTTCACTGATTACGCCATCATTTGGTGGGATCAGATGACGACTAATCGTAGGAGGAATTGAGATAGGCCAATTGAGGCGTGGGGAGAGTTGAAAGCTTGTATGAGAAAACGGTTTGTACCGGGACATTATTACCGGGATCTCCATCTAAAATTGCAAACTCTTTCTCAGGGGTCTAGGAGTGTAGAGGATTATTTTAAGGAGATGGAGATAGCGATGATTAGAGCACACATAGAGGAGGATAGGGAAGCTACCATGGCTAGGTTTTTAAATGGGCTAAAAATGGATATTGCCAATATAGTGGAGTTGCAGCACTATGTGGAATTGGAGGACTTAGTGCATGTAGCAATGAAAGTGGAGAGACGGCTTGGGCGTAGGGGGGCAGCGAGGTTTCCCACGGAACCCAAATGGAGTGGTGGTGATAGGCATGATCGGGCTGTGACTAGGGAGAAGGTTGAAGTGCCTCAGGTTAAGGAGGAGGTGAATAAACATAAATCAAATAGAGAGTCTCAAACTGGTAGATTGAGGGATATTAAGTGTTTTAAGTGTTTGGGTGCGGGGCATATTGCTTCACAATGTCCAAACCGACGAGTGATGATCATTAGGAAGAATGGAGAGTGGAAGTCGGATGATGGGAGTGAGAGTGAGACTGATAGTATGCCTGGGTTGGAAGATGTTAATGGTGAGACTTGTGTGGAGTACCCAGTGGCGGAATCACTAGTGGTAATGCGTGCTCTTACTACACGAGTGAAGGTGGATGAAGATGAGCAACAACAGGAAAACTTGTTTCACACTAGGTGTCATGTTAAGGATAAGGTGTGCAATTTGATAGTAGATGGCGGGAGTTGTACAAATGTGGTCAGCTCGACCCTTGTAGGGGAGTTGGGTTTACCTCTTATGAGACATCCACAACCCTATAAATTAGAGTGGCTAAATAATTGTGGAGAGGTCCGGGTTACTAGAAAGGCATTGGTGAACTTTAGCATTGGGCGGTATAGTGATGAGGTGTTATGTGATGTGGTTCCAATGCATGCGGGGCATCTCTTGTTAGGTAGGCCATGGCAGTACGACAGAAAGGTGGAGCATGATGGATTTACAAATAGATACAACTTTGTACAGGGTGAAAAACATATTACCCTTGTCCCTTTGACACCACAGTAGGTCCATGAGGACCAATTGAAAATGAAAAGAGAGCAAGAGAACAAAAATAAAGAGCAAAAAAAGGAGGGCTTGAGAGAAAATTCAGAGAGGAGAGAAAACTCCAAGGTGAGCTTATATGTGAGAAAAGTCGAGTGTGAGTGGGCTTTAGTGAGCGCTAACATTCCCTCCCCCAGTTTGGATATTTCTTCTTTACAGGACTTCAAGAATTTAATCCATGGCGGTTTAATTCGCAAGGCGCATACCTCGACTATCCACTTGATGTAGGAAACATGGAGAAATTGGTGAGTAACAGTGCAATGGGATGCAAACACACTAAGGTAATGTCTCAGACCCTTACACCTAGGCTAGCATTTGGAACAACTCATGGACTTAGTATCTTACATAAGTTATGCGGTCTTGCAAGTGGTGATATAGTTGATAACTTTATGCGTAGAGTCCGTCCAGTTTCACATATGCATATGGAGTCCTTTTTACTTGTTTGTGATATACATTTGCTACGTTGTGAGATTCAAGCATGTCATATGGAGTTAATTGCTTATCACAAGCAACTAGAGTGCATTATGAGTGACATGATGCATGTTTGTTATTCTTCTAATCACAATGTTACCACATGTTTTGGACTGGACTTATGGAATGTGTCAGGATTAAGTTTAATGTCTCATAACCCTAGCCCGCGCTTTGGTACTTCTAATTCACTTATCTTGTTCATTTTAATCTTTTCATCTGCTGGTGTTAGTAATGGATTTGGTAAGACACAGGTGATCATGCGTGTGAAGTGGACACGAATTCGATGGCGGTCCAGGCTGCGTCCTCAGGAGGATGGACACTTTCATATCTTTGTCATATGCAGAGTCAATGGATACAGCTTGGTTATTGGGAGTAAGTTTGAGATCGTTGATATTTTCGAAGTTGCTAATATTGCTTCGTTTGGTGCAGATTTAGATTCGAGGTCCAATCCTTTCGAAGGGAGAGGGGATGATGTGATCTGGGATGCGCATCGAATCCACGAGAAATGGGCGAACATTGGAAAGGGACCTAAGCTGGGATCGAGTCTTCTAATAATCAATAAAAGGCATACAAGCACTTGTTCGAGAAGCGGAGCACGAAATATTGGAGTCAACACATCAAAGACCAGCTTTCATGTTGGGGGTGGAAGCTACAAAGCGACGGATGGTATTGAAAACGAGCCAAACGAGCAAGGAGGAAAAAGGGCGGCCAAATAGCCAACTATGCGGCCGCATAGTTGGGGACGCATGCGGCCGCATGCGAATGGTCAGAGAGCGGCTGAAATTCATCCAATTGAACTATGCGGTCGCATGAAAATGTACTATGCGACCGCATAGTACTTTTTCGAGACAAGAGTTGTTAATTTTCGCAAGTTTCCTTATTTGGTTAAAACTCTATTTTATTTCCATATTTTTGCATATTTTGGACCCAAATTCGTCGATTTTAGGGTTTTATCATGTTTAGTATAAATATGAGTTCTTTTTCATTGTTAAGGACCTTTTTGACATTATTGAGAAATATATAAATTTGTGAGTTTTCTCCTCCAATTTCTTGGTGGTTTAAAGACTTAATCTTGAACTTATCAAAAGGAGATCACATTCCTTTTGTGGCGTTCCCACTGCACGGTTCTAGTTCCGGGTAATCAACGGGTCAGATTCCTCGCATGGAATCTTGGTTCTTGGTACGGGTCGAACGAAGGGTCAGGTTGAAGCTTTGCTCGGCGTGATTTCTAGCTTTCTTGGATTTGTTCTTCTTGTTCGTGGGTTCCCAAGCCTGTTCTTGATCGGGTTCACATCAGATCCAGTATGCTAAAACAGTGGATACCATAACCCCAGTAATCCCAAACTTGAACTTAACTGTTAAAAGCCATGAGAGAAAGACATGGATCGATAGAGAAAGTGCCGCCAAGTATGTAATAACCATGTTCTTACTCTGTGCCTGAAGGAACATTTGGCAGCTAAATGATATAATGGAGGAGTATATCACAGGAATGAACCAGAGACCAATACTTCCAGCCACTTCTGCGATGCTTTCATCTTGGCCTAAAGCTTTTAAAATTGAGCTCGCAAAAATAAATACTGGCGTAAGTAGAGTTGTGGTTATAACCAAAACAAGCCATGATCGTTGAAGATATATCCCAAGCATGTGATACTGTTTTGCTCCATATGCTTGTCCACATAGAGTTTCCAGTCCACTGGCCATGCCCAACTGCACAAATCGAAATAGAAAACTACAAGATTTCATAACTCCGTTGGTAATGAAAAGACTTTTACCTACGAAAATTTCGTTCTTAACTATCAGCAACCCTCAAAAAGTGCAACGGGGTTTTTGGTCCATATATTTTGTTGGTTAAGATTGTTTTTTTTTTTTTTTTTTTTTTTGTAGTGTGAAAAAAAATATAAAATAAGCGCTACTATAGATGGATTCTAATTTCTAGCTAATCACATATTTACTAATCAACTTCTTGGAGTACCATACAATGAGAGAGTATTCACTAATTGGTAATGGTCTTTGAGAAATAATAATTATTGAAAGAATCAGCAAGGTCAAAGAACTTTTGTCCTAGTTAATCAAGAAACATGTATTGTGAACTGGTTCTGCTTTAGCCAATTTTTTTTTTTTAAATAAATAAATAATGAAGATGGTTTCAGAAAATATGCAGTAGAGAAAGTGATATGGAGAAGAATATCAATTTGTATTCATTCATTTCTCACACACGTTTGCTGTACAATGCCTTGACTATTTATAGAAAGATAAAGATCTACTCTAACTAAATCTGTACAAGTGGATATGAGCTGTACAAAAATAACAGAATTTGAAAACAAACTTTAGCTACGCAACAGCATATTTCCAGCAATTCTTCTAGAGTCTTCTTCATCTAGAATCTGAAGTCCAGCTAGATTTGTGACTCACCTCTTTTGCCACTAAGCTTTGAGTTGGCATCAATGCTCCTTTATCTCATTGCTGACTTTCTTTATTCAATAGCCCCCCGCAAGATGGAGAGTATATATCTAACACTCCCATCTTGAGTAAATGAGAGTATAGACTAGGAGAGCATAGAGCCTTGGTTAGCAAATCCGCCACTTGTGAGTTGCTGTTGACATATTCGGTAGTTATGCTTCCTTCTTGGATTTTGTCCCGAATAAGATGGCAATCAAGTTCAATATGCTTGGTTCTTTCGTGAAAAACTGGGTTTGTGGCAATGTAGATGGCGGCCTTATTGTCACAATGTAAAGTAGCCGACTGAGGATGTTCAATTTGTAAATCTTGGAGCAAATATCGTATCCAAGTTAATTCACAACATAAATGTGCCATTGCTCTGTACTCTGCTTCAGCAGAGGATCTGGAGATAGTCCCTTGTTTCTTAGACTTCCAAGACACCAAGGACTTGCCAATAAACACACAATATCCTGTGATTGATCGCCTTGTATCTGGACATGCCCCCCAATCGGAATCACAAAAACCTTCCAGTTGTAAGGTAGAGTTGACAGGATAGAAAAGACCTTGTCCTGGTGATCTCTTAATGTATCGAAGAACTTTGTAAGCTGTATGTAAATGGGGAGTTCGAGGACAATCCATAAATTGACTGAGCAATTGTCTTGGATAGGAAAGATCAGGTCTAGTAATTGTTAAATAGAGTAACCTCCCAATCAATCTTCTGTAGATAGAGGGATTAGCAACAATTTCACCATGATCTTTGGATAATTTCAAATTTTGGTCTAATGGTATTTTGGCTGGTGTTGCTCCAATTTTTCCAGAATCTGCCAGAATGTCTAGTGCATATTTTCGTTGGCAGATGTGAATTCCACGATCTAATCTCGCCACTTCAAGGCCAAGGAAATACTTCAGCTTTCCAAGATCTTTGATCCTGAACATGTCATGAAAGGAAGACTTTAAACTGTTAATGGTATCCAAGCAATCACTGGCAACAATTATATCATCTACATAAACAAGTATGGCTGTGAAAGAATGTGCAGTAGGCTTTGTGAATAAGCTGTAATCAGCTTTAGACTGGGTAAATCCTTGCTCTATGATGAAACTAGAGAGCTTAGAATACCATTGACGTGAGGTTTGTTTAAGGCCATACAAGCTTTTGCGTAATTTACACACTTTTCTGTCATTGCCAGAGCCATTATTAATAGTTGAATGCCCAGGAGGTAGCTGCATATATATTTCCTCATCCAAGTCTCCATGTAGAAAAGCATTGTTAACATCAAATTGACATAAATGCCAACGTTTAATAGCTGCAATTGCCAATAAAGTCCGAACTGTTACAAGTTTGGCTACAGGTGAAAAAGTCTCGTGGTAATCCAAACCTTCCTGTTGTGTATACCCTTTTGCCACTAATCTGGCTTTGTATCTTTCAATGGTTCCATTGGCATGGAATTTAATTCTATAAACCCATTTACACCCTATAGCATCCTTACCAGGTGGCAAGTCTACAATTACCCAAGTTTCATTCAACTCAAGAGCATTAATCTCTGCTTTCATGGCACTACACCATTCTGGTGTTTGCATGGCTTCTTCAAAAGATTTTGGCTCTGTATGTGCAGTGATGGACACGACAAAATCTTTATGTGGAGATGAAAGTTTATGGTAAGAGATAGTAGTTTCTAAGGGAAAAGGTTTACCTGAAGAAGGTGTGACCTGCTACTTGGTCAAGTCCTGGGAATGAGGAGGTGAGCTTGCCTGTTGACAAATAAATTCCTGCAAATGAGAAGGTAACCTTTTAATTCTACTGGATCTACGTGGTGCAGGAGGTTTCTTGTGCACATTGTGGTTCTATGGCTGATGGAGAAGCATTCTCAGATGAGGGAAGTTCTTGGATTGACGATTCAGATTCATGGTCTTCCATTGTAATGTTATGAGAAGGTAAGGGGACTTGTGAATTTGTGTTTTCATTAGTGTATGTGTTGCTGGAATTTGCAACTTCGAAGATAAGTTGAGGAATGTTTGGTAAAGGATTTGATGCAGTGGTAAAAAGTTCCTTGTAAGGAAAAACATATTCATGGAAAAGAACATTGCGAGAGATGAAAGTCTTGTTTGTTTCTAAGTTGAGGAGTTTGTACCCTTTGATACCGAAAGGGTATCCAAGAAAGATACATCGATGTGCCCTAGGATCAAATTTGTGTCTGCCATGGACAAGAGTTGTAGCGAAAGCCAAGCATCCAAAAACTCTAAGATGAGAGTATGAAGGTTGAGTTTGAAACAGCAATTCAAATGGTGTTTTGTGATTAAGTAGAGTGGAGGGAGTTCTATTTATAAGATAAACGGCCGTAAGGACACAATCACTCCAAAACTTTAGTGGAATTCCACTTTGAAATCTAAGAGCTCTGGCAACATTTAAAATGTGTTGGTGCTTTCTTTCAACGACGGCATTTTGTTGTGGTGTTTCCACGCAAGATCTTTGATGTATGATGCCCTTTTTTTGAGTAAAATTCTGTCATGTTAAATTCAACACCATTATCACTACAAATTATTTTGATTTTAGTGTCAAATTGTGTCTCAATCATGTTGTAGAAATTTTGAATAGCATTAGAGGTACCAGATTTTTGTTTCAAAAGATAAACCCAAGTACATCGGCTATAGTCATCCACAATGGTCAGAAAATACTTTGAACCATCATAGCTAATTTCATTACATGGTCCCCATAAATCACAATGCACAAGATCAAAGCAATTTTGTGACCTGTGTTGACTTGGAATGAAGGAAATTTTATGTAACTTTGCTAGAGGACAGACTAGACAAGGTTTCTTATTAGTAACAGATTTTGAACTAGAGGTATGGTCAGGTAAATGGAAGTTGGGATATGATGAGTGACCTAATCTATAGTGCCATAGGTCAAATTCATTTGAGTGGTCGATGATGGAAGCAGCAACAGGGAGTTTAGCAGTGATAGGAGCAACATTGTCTGTCAAAGCCGAGGGAGATACTTTCTTTTGCTGTAAATGATACAGTCTATACTTCACCTCACCCATTCCAGTCCATTGTCCAAGTTAGAAGGTCCTGGATGAAACAAGTTTCAGAGAGAAAAATCAGGCAACAATTTAAATTCTGTGTCATCTTCCTGGCTGAAATGAGATTAAAAGAAAATGAAGGGACACATAGCACATTTTCAAAGATAATGGAATCTGTGAATTTAACAGTCCCAATGTGACTAACCGAAGCCATTTCTCCATTAGGTAAAGTTACTGAATATGAAACAGGTGTTGGTTTTGAAGTAAAAAGAGTGGTGGAACAGATCATATGATCTGTTGCCCCTGTTTCTAATATCCAAGGAATGATTGAAGTGTCATTGTATTTATTATTATATGCTGATAAACCAAGAGAAATACCAAACATTTTTGGTATACCATCATCACAGGTAACATTTTTTTCAGCATGACTGGTAGCAGCTGGGTGATGTTGTGGTTTAAGTAGTGCCATCAGTTGAGAATATTGCTCTGAGCTCAAGGAAAGCTGTGTATTACTATTGACTTGCTCTTGATTAAGAGGCATAAGAGTGGCAACTTGGTTGACATAAGATGTAGTAGGTTTGCTTTTCCCTTCAAATCTATGCCCTGGAGGATACCCATGCAATTTGTAGCACCTGTCTGCTGAGTGTCCACGCATTTGACAATGAGAACATGGTGGCTTGTTGGGATTGGCTTTGAAACACCTTTCAAGAGAATGGCCAGGCATCTTACAAAAACTACAGTAATACTTTTCCTTCTTCTGATTTCCTTGATATGATTTTCCTGCATTAGAATTCCATTTTGCCAACATTGCAATAGTATCATTAGGTGTGCTGTCAAAAGAGAGATCTGCCGCCTCTTTTCTTCTTGTTGGATAAGTGAATATACTTCATTCAAACTTGGGAATGGTTTGATCAGAAGGATTTGTGCTTTTAAACCTTTGTAAGAGTCATTAAGCCCCATTAAGAACTTCATAACCCAATCTCTTTGCTGGTTATTTATCACTTCTTTCAAACCTCCACAGGAGCAACTAGGAATAGATTCATAATTTATCAATTCATCTAGTAGTGTTTTCATTTTAGAAAAGTACACACTCACACTATCTTGATTTTGCAACAAATTGACAATGTTTTGTTTGATCTCGAAGACCCTTGGTGCATTCTGCTGGGCAAACCTTTGCTCGAGTTCCTTCCATAGTTGATGGGCTGTATCAGCATATAGAGTGTTGCATTTGATATCAGGTGCCATGGTGTTTTGCAGCCAAGTAATGACTATATCATTGCATCGAAACCAATGTTCCATGAGGCGACTGTCTGCAGCAACAGGTTTAGGAATGCTTCCATCGATAAAACCAAGCTTGTTCTTGATTCGGAGTGCACGCTTCATGGATCTTGCCCAGGAGTGGTAGTTATTTGAGTCCACAACATGAGAGACAAGCATGGATCCAGAATTATCACTTGCACCAATGTAGAAAGGACTATTTGGGTGTGAGGGATCAGAATTTGTATCTCTGGCTTGAGTGGTATTAGTAATGTTTTGAGCGGTATTGGAATCATTTGAATCATTTAAATCAGCCATTGTAGGCTCTGATACCATTTCAGAAAATATGCAGTAGAGAAAGTGATATGGAGAAGAATATCAATTTGTATTCATTCATTTCTCACACATGTTTGTTGTACAATGCCTTGACTATTTATAGAAAGAAAAAGATCTACTCTAACTAAATCTGTACAAGTGGATATGAGCTGTACAAAAATAACAGAATTTGAAAACAAACTTTAGCCAGGCAACAGCATATTTCCAGCAATTCTTCTAGAGTCTTCTTCATCTAGAATCTGAAGTCCAGCTAGATTTGTGACTCACCTCTTTTGCCACTAAGCTTTGAGTTGGTATCAATGCTCCTTTATCTCATTGCTGACTTTCTTTATTCAATAGATGGTATTGTACCAGAATCCCATTGGCAAATCTCAACAGAACAGTAGACACAAGAGCATAGGCGGCAAGTTCCGTGGAGCCAATATGGCCAACAAATGCCTGGCTGATTACGTTTACTCCGAATGACGAGAATCGGGTAAAAATAGCAGGACCAGCCACGATCCACATTTTTTTGAATTCTTTCCATATTTTGTCTTTCAGCTTAACATTTTGTTCCCGTTCTGCTCCGTTCAAAAGCTTTTCACTGGGGTCTCCTTCCATTCTACACAAATGAAAAAGATTCATCAAGCATCATGTAAATATCCACATACCCATATCAACACACGGTGAAGAGATTATACTTACAAAGAAAGCTTGTGGAACTAAAACTTTTAAGCTTAGCGGAACAAGATTACCCAGGGAGGAAGGAGAAGAAGGCTGCAACTGTGAGTCTTCTATTTATTGCTGGCTCTCTTATTATTACAGATTTCACAGCGATGTTAATATCTGTATTTTCGACCCATTCTCACCACTCATTTCTTTGCCTTTGGTCCAGAGAAGACGAAGACGATTTTTTTTTTTTTTTTTTGGGAATTGCACATGAGAGTTCTATCCAATTTAACTGATACATATTTTCAAATAAACGGGAAATAGAAAAGAAAAGAAGAGGAGAGGAAGAAAATAAATGAAATAATTAATGAGAAGTGCAACTAAAGTATGAATGTAAACGAGTCGAGTTGAAACTATTGGCTTGGAGATGGCTCGGATAAAAAATGACTCGATTTTTTTTTGCCTTAGTTAAGCCAAACAAAAGCTTGGTCAAACGAAACCAAACCATAATTTGTGATTTGGTTCGATTTTAATTCGCGGTTTACAAACCGTCATTATAATAATATATTTAAAACAAGTTAACATATAAGTTTAAGCGAGAACTAATAATATTAAATGTTAAATTACATTCATATTTACCTGAAACCCATGAATAAATTATTTTCAAAGTTGGTAGTTAAAAGATGCTAATAGAACGAATACATATTTCATCTTTTTTATTTACTTTTCCTTATTTGCTTTTCATATTTTCACATAGATGTTGATAAAAGTATAATCACATTTTACTACTATAGTTTGGTTAAAACTCCTTTTGTCTTGCTAGTGAGATGTTAAATAAGGATTGCACATGATATGTTTAGATGCACAAAGATTGATAGAGTTTTAGCTTATTGAGAATTGACGAATATCATTCTCTAACTACTTTATAAAAGTAGAAGGTAGCATTTTCACACAATCAATACGTTCTGTCCTTCGTTATTTTTAAACTACAAACAAGTTCATTAATCATTTAGGCACACAAATAGTCATTTTTATATCAAAACCACAACTCACAAGTGTATAATAAGATTAAAAACAACAAATAAAAGAAAGAACAATGAAAAAATAGCTTGAATGAGAATTTGAGACTTACTGAGATAAAAGAGAGAAATAGGCATTTCGAGTAGAAATTAGCCGAATAACAGGGAAAAAGGGACTGGCGATTCGTTCAGCAGTGGCAGACAAGCGTCAAATGTTTAGGAAATAAGGGTTTATGTTAGGGCTTCCAAAACTTTGGATGTGATTTGCTGCCATAATTTTGTTGAATTATGATTTGGATTGTTGAAAGTATACTCCTTTTTTTCCATTTCATATGATTTGGGAATAATTTTTTAGTTTAGTTTAGATATCGAATGATGACATATGTTGTGAAACTGTTAAACCACGGGCCAATAATGACGAATCTAATGTACTTTTTATGATTATTTCAATGAGCTGGTTGTAATTTGTATTGCTAAATTGATTTTTTTTTTTCTAGAAAGTGAAAACTGTAAAATTTATCAGTTAATAAAATTCATATTTTAATTAAAAAAATTTAAAAACGGTTCGATTCAATTTTGTGAAGTTTTTGAAAATCGAAACCTAAATCAAATCATTTTGAAACGGTTTGTTTCGGTTTGAAGAAAAAAAATCGTTGGTCCTCGTGGACCCGATCCAACAGTTTCAAATCAACGATTTCAATTTGATTTTGTGGTTTCACGATTTTTTTGTGTAGCCCTATGCCACATGATGAAAGTATAAAATTTAGAATAACTACTTGTACACAATGGAGTTACATAATGTTTTATATTCAGAATTTCTTCAACCGAATAAAAAAAACTTTCACACTCTTTTTGACTCATCATAAGTATGTAAATTATTATATAATTGCATTATATACAAATAACAGTATTCCTTTTTATATTTGGTTGAACAAATTGTGACTCATTCATATTTCATCATATCATATGTATGTAAATTATTATATACATGTACAATTGTAAATTTAACTAGAAAGACAAGACCTGATCATTGTGAACCTCAAATGCATGCTTTGGAAGTGATTAAATGATAAACACTTTTTATCTATAGAATTTTGGTAGAATCTACAACTTCTATCCACTTATTATTCACATGTTCCTTACGATCCTGTAAATGAAAAATATTGCTCTATCAAATGAATAGAATGTATTTGAAATAAACAATAAATGATCATTTTGGGTATTTTCTGTGAAAATTTTGTGTAGCCCCTATTTGGTTTGGCTTAAAATTAGTTTATAGTAAATCTTAATAAAATTTGATGAAATGTATATAATTATATATTCAACTAAGCGACCACTCTGAAAAACCAAAATCATACGCAAACTCAAAATGAATTAAAAGCACTCATTTGTGGAAAATCTTGTAGGTGACCCTAAACGTTGCAAACAAACTTACTGAAGTGAAAAATGAAAGGATTAAGCTTGTAAATAAAATGTGAACTGATAACCAAATCAGTTAGAGATCAATCAATCAATAGACATCACATGTCATAAACTATAAAGACCTATTTATCCTCAAAGCCTGAAGAAAAAATTTATAGATAAGCGTTTTGTTACGAAGAAAGATATGTTGAAATTGAAATATCTTCCTCCCAAATAACCATTTCTCCCTCTCAAGGATCGATTGAGTCATCTTTCCGATGTTAACAAATTGGCGTCATCTTTAGGAACCTAGGACAAAGACAACCACGATCTCAATTTTCTTTTAAAGAATCATAGAAATTTGTGTAAAAATGAGTCGAACAGAGTTAGATCTCAATAAAATAGAAGCATTAGAATCTCATAAAGAATTTTCTGGCAAAGAAACTAGTAATAGCAACAGCAGGGGAAGACATAATGAGAAATCTAAAGGAATTAAGGGTGCATTTGATTGTAATGGTGAAATTTGGGTGGAAAGAAAATGAATTGCAGGGAATTGAATTGTCTAGAATTTGTTTTAGAGGGAATTGTAATTAATAGTGTTTGATTGATATAATTTTTCACCTAATCCGTTTGACTTTGTTTTCATACAAATTGTTACTTTTTGAGATAAATTTTTTTATCTCAAAAAGTAAAACAAAATTAAAAAAATAATTTTTTAAATTTTCTGTGTTCTTTTGGCTTTATTTTTCATGCAAATTGTCAATTAAATGAATAATTTTTTTTACCATTGGATTTAGAATATATTTCCATTGCCAAATAATAAAAATAAAAGATGAAAAATACTTTCCCACCAAAATCATGGGAAAATTAAAGGTGGAAAATGTGATTTAAATGGTTATACCTAGAAAATGGGTGAAAATGAATTTCATGGAAAAATTATGCAATCAAATACCAAAATTAAGTATGGAAAATGAATTGATTTTCCTTTTCCACCATTTTTCATCCTAACCAAACGGACCCTAAGAGAAAACTCGAAGGGAATAGCAAGGTTTTTGCTGTTTGATCTCGAATAAGGAGGAAAACGTCAAGAGAATGGAGAAAGAGTAAGTCTATTGATAATAACTCAACCTTTGAAATCCACAAAAATCCAGGTAATCTGAAATTTATAACTCATTCAGTTAAATATAAGAATCAACTCATAAACAATAGAAATTCAATAAATATTCTATTTGAAAGTGCTTTGATTGAATCCAAACATATTACATCCGTGCTGCTGTGCCAGGTCTGTAAAAGACCTAGCACAACTATTGGGTCATGGGGGGTGGGTGTTTAACATTTGGGGTGGGGGGGTTTAATGAGGTGGGTTCTCATGTGAGTGAATCTCCTTTGCCAGGCCCTTACCAGGTCTGGCAAAGGAGAATAATCCAACATATTATCCATGGATCCTCGTGTTGGATTCCTAACCTTTGAATATGAAAAGACACATTCAGACAAACTGTTCAAATTGAGCGTATTCGTCATGGGCGTTAAAATACATGCATACAAAAATTACAGTTAAAAGGGTCAATTATTAAGGAATCGTTACGCATTAATTATCAATCGTACACAAGGATAACTGAAATTATAATGCATATCCTTTATCTCAGTCCATAAGTTCGCCACTTAACATACATAGTTAAGGTCGAAGTTCGAGGACTATTATTGGTTAGATGTTCACCCTCACCTTGTAAAATCTGGAAGAGTCGAAGTTCTTCCATTTGGGCGAAATTTTAGTTTAAAGGTGTGAAGAAATGGTGGTTCATCCTTCTACAAGATGACCATCTTCTTGGTGAAGAAACAAGGCAGATCGAGGAGTTGTAGCTCAGTTTTAGGCTCAACAAAATAGAGTTAAACAACTCAATAAATGTGTGATTTCAAGTGGGGGAAGATAGCAGTGGAGATTAACATTAAACATAAACATAAAACAACATAAAAACATATATACATTCTGCTGGTATTCACCAGCAGAAGTGAAGAGGGAAATATGCTTTAATGTCTACATCTTGATATCTTTTCTTATATATTTTTGAGTTACAAAGGCTCCAATATATAGAGCAAGTTGCAAGACACATACAAGACTTCTATCATAGGCCACATGCCTTCTCCCCTAGACTAGTACGATCCCAAATATAATAAACATTTTAACACATGTCTAGTTAGATTTTCACTAAACTAGACCAACTAAAATAGAAACCACAATATACAAATTTGATTGGTTGACAACTAAGTGTCAATACCCAACTCCCCTTTGACACTTAAATTGGAAACCAAAAAACTTGTGTCAAGGTTTCGATCCTTCTTCATCAAAATTTCTTAATTTTTTCTGACCATTTTCTGTGTTATGCTGCTGCTGATTTTGGCTGCTGGAATGCCATTTTGAATACCGGATTTTGATCATTTTTGCAAGCATACCGGATATCAACTTTGACTTGATACCGGATTTTGATTTTGGACAGCATACTGGATTTTGGCTTGTCCATACCGTATTTCAAATGTATACCGGATATGGCTTGTTTTGGCTTACCGGATTTGAGCATTTTTCACATACCGAATATCAATGTCACATACCGGATTTGAACAATTTGAATACTGGATATGGACTTCAAACATTTGCTCATCGTATATCAACTTATGCATACCGTATATGTCTTATGCATACCGGATTTCAATCATACCGAATTTTACTGCTGCATACTGATTTCTAAGCATTTAAATACCGGATTTAAGCTAGTCTAGGCACTTACTAGATTTTTTTGATTTGCATATCGGATATAGCTTTGCTTTGGCACTTATCGGAATTTGAGCTTTTCCATATCGGATTTTGCCATTTTTATACCGGATATGAGCTTCAAACAATAGCTCATCGTATATCAGCATTTCAATACCGATTTTCAGCCATTTTTCATCAGCTTTTTCTTCTTCTTTTTTCAACGTCCCTTCGTCTAGTTTTCTTTCAATTTTAAACAAAACTTGCAAGATCCTTTGCAAGGTCAACAATGGATCAAATGATCCCCTTTTTTGAAAAATTGATCAACCATTTAACACCATTTCTAGCCACTTTTTAAAACCTCTAGGGATGACTGAAATCTGGCTGCTGTAAACTCAGGTTCAGCCACTTTTTAAGACCACTAGGGAGGACTTGAACTCTGGTTTTCCAGCCATTTAACACCATTGAAATACAGGTCCTTTAGCTTCTTTTTAAAACCACAAGGGATAGCTTTCACCTGATTTTTTCCAAAGAGTTTTACTCAAGGTTTTACTCAAGGTTTCAAGGCTGCTTTTGATAAAACATGAGACTCCTTCCACTTAAGGCAGAGCTCAAAAAACTGGTCACTTTTCTCACTGAAAAAATGCCTGAAAACAAGTTGTTTAGCTACTGTTAATTGAGACTGATCATCCATGGATCTTCCCAGGTCTGAGCTGAAACAACAACAATGGCAACTATCTTCAAAAGTACTCAGAAAATGATAAAAATACCAAGACTAAAGGAGGTGATAAAAACATGTTTTTACACAGAGTATGACAGCATTTTTTTGAAGCATTTTTCTTTGGCCCTTAAGATCATTTTTAGCTCTGATACCATTTGTAAAATCTGGAAGAGTCGAAGCTCTTTCATTTGTGTGGAATTTCAGTTTAAAGGTGTGAAGAAATGGTGGTTCATCCTTCTATAGGATGACCATCTTCTTGGTGAAGAAACAAGGCAGATCAAGGAGTTGGAGCTCAGTTTTAGGCTCAACAAAATAGAGTTAAACAACTCAATAAATGTGTGGTTTCAATTGGGAGAAGATGACAGTGGAGATTAACCTTAAACATAAACATAAAAACATATATACATTGTGCTGGTATTCACCAGCAGAAGTGAAGAGGGAAATATGCTTTAATGTCTACATCTTGATATCTTTTCTTATATATTTTCGAGTTACAAAGGCTCTAATATATAGAGCAAGTCGCAAGACACATAAAAGACTTTTACCATATGCCACATGCCTTCTCCCCTAGGCTAGTACAATCCCAAATATAATAAACATTTTAACATTATGTCTAGTTAGATTTTCAATAAACTAGACCAACTAAAATAGAAACCACAATATACAAATTTGATTGGTTGACAACTAAGTGTCAATACCCAACACACCTTCCTACCAAATATTAACACACAAAAATAGATGCAACAAAATTTTAAGTTCACATATTATAAGAACTTTATAATGATGACGATGACGACGACGACGACGAAAATGAAAAAGTGAACATGCATATCTAAGCTCTCTCAAAAATCAAAATCAAGTCCTAAAAGCTAATGTAAATGATTAGACTCGAATTTCGAATACTGTTTGTTATATATAAAATATTCAACTAAGCGAGTACTCTAAAAAATTAAAAGCATATGAGAACTTAAAATGAGTTAAAAGCACTCATTTGTGAAAAATCTTGTAGGCGACTCTAAAGATGCAAACATACTTACTAGAGCAAAAATGAAGGATTATTGATAATGGAATCAATTAGATATCAATCAATCAATAGTTGCCACATGTCATGAACTCTAAAGATATGTTGAAATTGAAATATCTTTCACAAAGCCTAAAGAAGAAATCTATACATGTGATCTTGAGAGGAAGAAAGATATGTTGAAATTGAAATATCTTTCTTGCAAATAGCCATTTCTCCTATCAAGTGGCTGAATAGTGAGTTTAAGTAGGGGACCTGGCTAAGTGAGGAAAATTTGTTGATCATGTTTTTGAGATTAACAGTATAATTATAAAAAATGGTAAAAATTGTGGATCTTATAAAAATAAAAAAACATGATTGAGAATAATTTTTTCTAAAAAAAAATATTATTGAAAAATTGATGCCAGATGGTTCATAATCTCATAAACATATCAATCAATGTTCAAATGTAGTAGCAATCTCATAAGAAGAATTATCGAATGGTTAGTTGCCTCAATGGAGGGGAGGATAATTACCCAATGGTCACATTGGCTATACGTAGAAATTAAATAAATGCGATCCTTGGATAAAAGTGAGTACCAACGCTCACTTAGCATATGGAACTGAGTTTATTTTGGTTTCAACTATTTAGAGTCTCTAAGTTGGTCATTGAACTCTGATTTCTTCAATTTGTTCGTCAAGCTTTTCAAGTGTCCATATTTGGTCCCTATATTTTTTGAAAACTTTCAGTTAGCTTTTCAAATCCATACAATTGAGAGCCTATTTGGTTCCAATTAAAATCTGATTTTAATTTAAGTCAAAATTAAATAATCAATATTAATTACACATTTCTTATGTCCCACAACTTTTAAATCACGCATTTCAAAATTTTCTATCACAATCTACTAAAAAAAAAATCTAATTTTAATTCCCACCAAACACCATCTAAATCTCATAACTTTTTGGCTTTTGTCCTTATGTTCTATTAATGCTCCAAATAATTCAAATTGGGGATTTAGCTTATAAAAGTCAAATACAACAAAGTGAATAGAAATTTGGTCGATTAATCAACTTTTATGTATATAGGAACTTAGATAAATGTGTAAAATACACTTATCAATAACTTCTTTAATTGCTAGCAAAAGTTGGGGATGAAACTTGTGATGTAAGTATAATATTTCTCCATCCTTGAAGACTGGTCTTTTAACGTTAGCTTTCTTCTAATTTACTACTTATTGTAAGAAAAAATTATCATTATTTTGCAAAACGTTTTTGAGTCATTGTTTACTCCTGGTACAATGAATACTTATCAATTTCCTGTAATGTGATAAATAATTCTTTAAATACTTATATCAAATAAATGAAGAAACATAAGGGTGTGTTTGGTTTATTGTTTTTAAGTTGCTCTCAATTTTTAATTTTACAAAATACTGAAAATGTGTTTGGTCTCATATTTCTGAAAATGTATTTTTGAAAATAGGGTTAAATTTATACGTAACTCAAAATATATTTTTGACGTTTTGAGTGATTTTAACGAAAATTTTGAGAACACTCAATATGAAAAACAAGCTTTTAAATAAAATTTTAAAAATAAAACATAAAATTCTAAAAAATTTTAAAAATAGAATCTAAAATTCTTAAAAATAAAAAATAAAGAATAAAAATTCTGAAAATAATATTATAAAATTTACTCGAATATTAAAAATTATATAAAACAAACAATAAAAATAGTTTAAGCTAAAATTCTTAAAAAATATTTAAATGAACACATATTAAAATATTATCAATCCACGTAATTAATTTTTATTTTTATTTCCTATATTTTGAAATCAATTTTTATCTAATATCATTTTACTTTTGTAGGGAGAAGAAAATATTGTATGATTTATTAGCTTTAATATATATATACTTGATAAGATATTAACATAAAATTGTTCTAGTTTTACTTAATAATCAAAGTTCATGGAATAACATAATTCTTTTTTTTAAATTTCAAAAAAAAAAAAACATGCTTTTTAATTTTCTATTTTGAGAGATAATTTGTCAAAATGACAAATCAAACGCATTTTTTAACAATCTTAAAACTGACTTTCAAAATATAAAATTAAAAACGAACTCAAAATTGAAAATTGAAATACGAATCAAACAGGTCCTAATCATGTGGAAATTTATGTTAGAAACGGCATGGGTGTATTTGTTACATAATTATCGTACTGGATTCCCAAAGTCTAGGCATTCATCATATATTCATATTTAATTTTACTATTGGCAATCGCCCTACTCCTCTCATTAATTATTATAATTGTTCTTGTTCTAATAATTTCAGTACATTTGGCGTCACCTTGGACTCTCGAGAATTATTACTTTTGAACAATTTACAGCTCTAATAAACAGACACTTCACGTTTTGGTAGGCCTCTCTTCAGCTTCCAGACGTGTTTGGCTCAATAAAGCTCGAATAGCACCCACCCTTCTGTTTTTGAAAGCTTTTATCCACGAACTTTAACCTTGAACCACTAGTATCACCTTTACTACTGCTTGTGCCAGCAGTGGGGGATGATGACAAATTTTCTCCCGAGGCATTACTTACGCTTCTGAGTTGGTCGGCTATCCCATTCTTTAGACAACGAAAGTGTCTTGGACATTTGATTTGCAACCAAAGCCAAAACATTTATGTCACAAGAAATAACTTGAACCTATATTCTAAAAACAATCAAATGCAAAGAAATAACTTCAAGACCCAAAAGTTGCAGTTAATTTAGCTCCCATTTGGCCCTCCTTTCTTCCAAATTTTAATGTTTGGAATAGTATTTTTTTGAAGAATGCGTGATTGAAAAATAAGAATTTTTTTCGATTTACGTGTAATATTATTTTATGAAAGATTGTGTGGTTAAAAATAAAAGACAAAAAAAATTGAAAGAGAATGGGAGCCAAACATAGGCTTAATCTCATTGGACTAAAACAATCACTTAAATTACACAAGTGATAAGCATTAACAGTCTTGATTCAATTGAAATTTCAAGCCAAAGTGAGCTAGGGTTGCTTGCCATGATGACATCTGAAAATGGACCGATCTCGGTCAAGAAAACACACTTCTATGTTTTTTTAGTTATCTCCTGGATCTAATTTAATTTGACACATGTTATCAATTAATTAGTTTTAAGGAGATAGTGGTGAAAATGCTCACTCGATTTAATTTTATATTAAAAAATGTATAGAAGTTAAAAGTTAAAGTCAAAGTTAGTGGCGAAAATTTTGACCATTACTGTGATCCCTATCTTGAACTTGCATGTGTGAACCTAATGATCATTTCTAATATGAAACCATAAGTTTGATCTTTATTATAAACAAGTTCACGAGACATGTGAGCACATATTGTTTAACTTGTAAAAATTCTCCTCTTTGCTTTCAGACTATTTCTCGTCAGCAAAATCCTTATTGAAGTAAACATAAATAAGAATTCTATTTTTTTAAGTGACATCACAATCAATGAGTGAACAAAATGTGGCGTGGTGAATAAACACACGAGAATGCAACAAATTTAGTTAAAAACTCCACCATTGTCACTAAAAAGAAAAGGACTAAATTACCATTTTGACTTCGTGAAATATCTATAAATAATCATGAATTCAAGCACAATGGGAGAGAATATGATAAAATGGATATTGTTGTAAAACCATAAAATAAATATTGTTGATTATGAAGTCTTATAATCAATCATGTGTAGATAAGTCATATCTAATTTAGATAGTCTATTTCATTCCAATTGTAACTTTCATTTTGAACCCTATAAATATGGGTGTTGATTTTCAATAAAATACGCAATTAAGTTTTAACTCTTATATTTTCTTCTCTTCCTGTTCTATTACTTTTATTTATAACATGTTATCAGCACGATTCTCTCAAAATCAAAGTAAATTAGTTAGAATGTAACAATTTTTATAAGCACAAACATATGTCACGTGTACCAAAATTAATTTGATGACACATGAATTCTTTTGATGTATATATGCATCATAACGATGTTGCTTCTTCTTTTCTGATTTTCATTTGTATGCATATTAATTCTAATTCACATTTGTTTGTGTACTTTGTGTACGTATTAATTCATTATTTATTAAGTAAATTCACGCTTTACCATTAATACATGCATTTTGATTCATACACAATCAATTTTGACACATATTATTCACGTATTAATTCTGCCTTTTGATTCTATCATATATTAGTTTTGCCTTTAATTCTACCTTTAATTTCTATATATGTGGAATTCACGTCCATGTTTGGTATCTTTTGCATGTTGGTAAAAGATTTAATCAATTTTTTTAACTTCTTTATATGAAGAATTTTGTTTTTCAATGCATATTTGGTAATTAATTTTTATATCATATCATGTTTGCATGGTAATTAATATTTTTAGATTCTCCTTTACAAACTTTAAATAGATAATCCATCATGTTTTTGCTCCTAAAGTAGCACAAACTTTATAATTAATATTTCAGAAAAATATTACTCATAGATTATTTATTACAAATATTTTGTTAATCCTGAAGTAGCATATTATAATTCTTACTAATATTCTAGTTAAATTTTACTTGTCCTTGAAGAGCAAAATTAAATACGATCTAATGTATATTATACTTTTAATCCAGAAGAGTAAATCTTTGTATAATTTTCAATATTTCAGAAGAATATTGACATATTATTCTTGAAAAATAATACTAAAATACAATGTGATCTTGAAGTAGCACACATCCCGAATAATATATATCTCATTGTTACTGGGTTGTTATTTTGAAAAGATTATTATTTTATATATTATTAATATTCAAGAACAATATTACTTTATTGCTCTTGAAGAACATGAATTATAATTTTCAATATTTTAAATAAATATTAACATATTATTCTTGAAAAAACAATAATAAAAAATAATGTGCTCTCAAATTAGCAAATGTTACGAAAAATATATTATTTTGAATTCATGTTTATCCCTGAAAAAAAACATATAACTCATGTTATATTGACATTGATTAGCCTGTCTACTTGATTGATTATTATACGATTATAGAATGTTTAATCATATTCTTTGAAATTAAATATTTAATTATATCTTATATTGAACTAGAAGTTCAACTTGAATTTATTGTTTATCATGACCAATTGGACCATCATTGGATCAATAATGATATGAAATAAAAAATTCAAATGGACATTCAATGAAGAATTAGAATATTCTTCAATTCAATGAATTTCTATATATTATTTGTTCTCTTGTCGACAATTGATCATTAAATATCACTAGCTAAAATGGGGACTGAATTTTCCTATATTTTTGAAAATTAAGTAAGATGACAAATGGGGTCCCGTCACTCACCATGTTAACCATCTAAATATTATTTGTATTCTAATAGATTTGATACATATACTAGATGATTGTATGGTGCTAGCAACCTGAAGTTTACGAAATTATTGCTCAAATTTTAATTTGTGAGCATAATTTTTAAATTATTAATTAAGTTGTTTTATTAATGCTAGTGATCCTGAATTTCAACATTTTAATAAGTGCTAGTTGAGATGTTATTTAACTATTACTTGTTAAATGTCTCCAATTAATTTAATTGAAAACAAAGTGCTTCCCATTTTTCTTTAGGGAATGTTATTACGCATCAAACCAATATCATAGTTCTCCATATCTATTTGACTTATGGTCAAAGCCTAATTTTTTCATCTACTTATTTTGATAGTATAGTATATGTAAAATTGATCTATCACAATGCAACAAGATAAAAAGTAAAGAATGCTGAGAATAAATGAATAGATTGAACCCTTATACAATATCTAAAGGTGATATTTTATAAATCGGTTTGCTGATTGTCAATTTAACTAGACAATTCTCTCAACAATAGGAGGAGAAATTAAGAAGCTAGAAGTAACGTGCAAATGTAACATTATATAAATCCTCGCAAAAGTTAATTTGAACCAGAAGTTCGAAAGATAATTTATTTACATGCATTTACTGATCAAAGAAATCAATGTCTCTTGCACTAGTTTTAAATGCCCCAACACGAATTGATGTTGTAGGATGATTATTCATTAAGACTATATTTGATATATCTATGGCACGTCTGAATCATGATGATATTCAATTCTAATACAAAATCTCTCAAGAAAAATGGAGCAATTGGTAAAGATGGCCACACTAATGAGGCATATACTCTTGATGAATATTTAGACATTAACAAATTATAAAACCTCAAAAGAGGTTCAGGTACTTGATATGTTGAAAATTGAGATATCTCAATGAGTTATGTCATTATGAAGAAAAAAAATAGAATCGAAAAGAAAAAGTTAATAACAACACTTTTGCACATAATGTATTGCATCATATTATGGATAACGAATAATCGAAATAAATTTGTTGAAACATATTGATCGAAGTAATGATTGATCAAATAAAATGTCATGATTCTAAAATTAAATTTACTAGAGAAACCTGAAGTATCTGGATATATAGCCTGAACACTTAAATGTGTATATTTATGCAAAATGAAAATGGAAAAAATAAAGTCGTAATATGAAATATACGACTCTTTACATAATTAATTTCGCGAAAACTTGTATAAATAAATAAATTATCATGTGGTGGATGTAATAATAAGTCTCTACCTTGTTAGCATGAAATTCAATATGCATATAATAAACATGATTATAGTGAACTTAACTTATATCAATTTAATACTATTGTTGAAGGATTTAATATACTTGAAGCATAATTTAAGTAATATTATCATGTGGGGAGTTAATACGCGTTGTACTTTTTTTTTTTTCCTTAACTAAGGTTTTGTCCCATTGAATTTTTTTGGCAATGTTTTTAACGAAACAACTTTTATAGCGTACTGAAAATAATAATGTACTTTTTTTCCTTCATTATAATTTTTCCCATAGGATTTTTCCTAATAAAATTTTTAACGAAACATATTCTTGTGTAATGATGTCCTTAACCTACAAGGCATCTATCCTCAATAAGCATACTTTTTATATGCAAGAAACTCATGAAGAAATGAACAAGAACTATTTTTTGAATCATCATGTTACTATAATTATCAAATGTTGATAAATATTTCGTATGAAGACGGTATTATTGAAGACACTAACGTACAAGATAGCAATATAGAAGACATTGACATACAATGCAAGACATAGGTCGCTTGACACAAGAATTGAAATCAGTGGGAGTAACTTAACTGTTTTTCCTTCGATCAAGTTTTGTTCCACTGGAATTTCTTAACAAGGTTTTACATAGTTATACTTTACTACTCCAAATTATGTCCTATTTTTTCATTTGTTGGTTCCCATTGATTTTTTTGTCAAACAATGTTTCAATGAGATAGTTATTGTTCTGATAATAATCAAATGGGGCGTGTTGTAAAACTATAAGATAAATATTGATAATTATGAAGTCTTATCTAGTTTAGGGAGTCTATTTAATTCCAATTATAACTCTCATTTTGAACACTATAAATTCGGGTGTTGATTCTTAATAAAATACACGATTAAGTTTTAACTTTTATATTTTCTTATCTTCCCGTTTTATTACTTTTATTTCATAACAGATATGCTCTTTTTTTTAAATAAATAGACAATTTCTCTTTCAACTCTTAATTATTTCTTTGAGTTTATGGAGAGGAAATCTTGGCTATGTGAAATAAGTTGTTAATTTTATTTTTTGAGAAAAAATGCCATGAATTTCACAATAAAATGTAAGAAATGTCAAATGTTAACATTTATACCTCGCCAACCATCGCAAGAGTTAACCACCATCACTAGCCTATGACGTTTCGCAAAGTAGGAGTTGACTTCGTTAACCTTTGCCCGGAGGCATATCTAACTTGAGGATCATGATCATTGCAATAAACTATTTCACCAAACGGGTAGAAGCGGAATCTCTTGCCAAGATCACAGAGGCTAATACCTATAGATTTAGAATCTCGATTTCTAGTTTTTTAGACAATGACACACAATTCCAAAGAAAAAGGCTGAGAACAATGTACGGTTGGGAATCCACATATATTTTTCTTCCCCATATTATCCTCAAGCTAACGAATGAATGGACGAGTGAACCAAATTTTGAAGAGCATTCTGAAAAGAAAGCTTGATGCTTCGAAGGGATTGTAGACTGACAAACTATCACAAATCTTATTGGCATATTGCACTTCCATAAGGACTACCACAGGGGAAACTCACTTTTCACTAACCTATAAAGGCAAGGCCATGATACCAGCGGAAGTAGGCTTAGAATCACCAAAGCAAGTATACAATGAACATGATTTTGGATTAATTGGAGGAAAAGCGAAGGTTTCTCAAATGAAAACTCACAGTATACAAAAATAAAATGGCAAGTTATTTTAACTCCAAAGTTTGTAGAAAATTAATCTTCGAAGTAGGCGACCTGGTTTTGAAGAAATTTTTTTTGTTATGGACAAAGAAATAGGGTTAGGCTCTTTTGGTCCAAATTAGCAAGGGCCATACATTGTGATTAAAGTGGTAAGGCTAGGACTAGGACACATACAAACTTATGGATGAAAGGGACGAGCTTCTTAATCTTCCTTAGAATGGCGAATATGTTAGAAAGTATTATAAATGAATTATGCTCTATTTAGGCATATTCCATTCCACTTGTCTTAAAAATTATAAATCTATTCTACATGCAAATTGTAATTGCTTGAATGAAAGATGTTTTAAGACTTGAATGAAATCACGGAGACTTCAGATTATATTTTATTATTTTTGCAAATCGAATATTGATAGGGGAGTTATGTATCTTAACCAGCCAACTAACTTAACCTACCAAATCTGTTATTAAGAGAATTGTGTAACATGAATCAAGCAAGCTTGTTAACTTATACAATGAGTGCAATATTATGTTTTGTAAAGAACTAACTTTGTGTTAAATATTGGGCTATTTCACTATTTACTTGGGCTGTTAGGCTGTTGAGCTGTATTATTTTGATGACTGGTTCTGTTACCCATTTTATAAAACAGTGTTTCTTATGTCACACGATTTTGCCTCTGTTAATGGGGTATGATCTGCCATACACGTGGCGCACTCTTGACCTTGAATTGAAACTATTTATATGGATAGATACATATACTTGTTTTACCCAGTTTTCTAAAAAGCTCGCATAGGCGACGCCTAGGCACCACGTAGGCTCGAAACTCGGGCAAAATGCCTCGCTTCGTGCCTAGACGCTTTTTTTTTCCAATTCCTAAATGACTGAATTTTTTTCCTTCATTTCTTTGGTCTTCCGTAGACGCACTTTATTAGTTTTTTTTTTTTAAATCTTTTATTTAACTTTAGCTTATTATTATTATTTAAAAAAAAAAATTCATTTGACTTTAATTTCAAGTTTTTAAAAGATTTTATCTGTACAAAAGTTAAAAATGACTTTCTCTAAATAATTAAATAAGATTTAAATTTTGATGTTAGATACATTATGTAATTATAATCTTGAGATTCATTTTAATAGAAACTTCAAAAACATATATGAAATTTCTATAAATCTATTAAATAGGATTTGTCTAGTTCAAAATTGAAACTATGAGAAATATTCTAAAATTTGCATTTCCAAAATTTGAAAATTGTATAATTAACTAATGGTAGGAGTTATCAAATAAATATTGTATTTTATAATTTCTAGATGTTTAATATGTATTATTAAATTATGAAATAATTTTTCAAACGATTAAAAATTAAAAATAATATTATAAATAAGAAAACGTTTTTTTGCGCCTAAGCCTCGCCTAGCTCTCTTAAGCTTGTAAAGCTTGAAATTTTGGCTACATGCCTAGCCACGCTTTACGTTTTTTAGAACATTAGTTTTACCCCTTAGTCTTCAGTGTGGTATCTAGACGATTTTTTCTCTCAATGTGAGTTAAAAAATTTCTCTGAAATTTGTAACTTGAATTTGTATTATGTAATCTCCATTTTTTGGTGAGAATAAGGGAGATTTGAGCGATCTTTGAGAGATCTCTAAGTGTTGGTTACAGATTTGAAATAGAGAAGCTAGAAAGAATTTGAACATTTTGTATTATTTTTTGGTTGAGATTAGTGGATCTTGAGCAGAATTCTTGGCAAATGCTTAACGAATGAGTATGTCATTTAAACAGAACATCCGGGCTCCTTTTGGGGTAAAACAATTATGTTGTTCTTGATTTTTTAATGTTCCTGTAATTTTAAAGTTTGTATAATTCGTTTCGATCAATTTTGAAACACTATAGGACCAATAAGTGGTATCAAAGCTTCTTTTTGGGAAATTTGATTGTGTATTTGTTTAAACCCTAGTTTTCAAAACTTTACTAAAATTGCAGATCTGGTTTTCCTTTGAAGTTTTGCTTATAAAACTATTTTTTTTAGAAGTCTCTGGGTGTTAATCTACCCTTGATTCAGCTTTTGGCTGGATCACTTAGTAGTAATCTGGTTAATTCTGGGATAGATCTACAAGATCTTGTGACATAGAATGTTGTCATTTAAAGATTAAAAGTTTATGTTTACAAAACCTTTAACTCCCTGTTGACTTGTTTGGATTTGTTGTTTATACCGAGTGCTAACAATTTGGTTTTGACTCACTACTGAGTTTTATTGGATCGTACAACTTATATTAAGTTTGGCGAGTTGAGCTGACTCACTCCGATTCCTACTGAGTTTTCTAACCAATTGTTGAGTTTATATTAAATCACTGTGACTCGAAGGGTTCTTGTGCTTAAATTGGGATTTCTGGTTAAACCTTGGTATTTTCTGATTGTTCTCCTCATTCTGAAATTTGAGATTTCAGACTCTAGTACTCTCTGCAGCTCTCCCTTTTATATTTTATCTAGTCATTGTTAATTCCAAAACCAGTTATTAAGGTAAGTAATCTACCATTACTTTCCTTTATCCAAGATCTCCTGCGAGGATCTAAGAATCTGATGGAGTAGTGGAATCAAGGATTATCACTCCTTAAACTGTTTCAAATCGACACATTATATTTGTTAACAATAAATTGGTGTTTGTGTATATTGCATGATAAGTAAGCACGAACACACACATCTGATCTATTCTAAAACTCACATTTTCTGCTATTATACTAAATCACTTGAAACAATAATACTCTATGTGTTGTATTGTTGTAATTTTGTAAATCAGTTTTTCAATATGTCAACTGTACACAAATTGGAAGTTGAGACATGGAATGCTACTGGAGACTTCAGTCTCTAGTGCTAGAAAATGAGAGCCATGTTGCTACAACAGAGGTATACTGGTTCCTTTGATGGGAATTGGGCTGTTGAGATTAGTGTTTGTAGGAGACAAGAACTAGATGAAATTGTCTGGAGTTCCATCTTTCTTCACCTATCAGATAGTGTGATTAGGAAAGTTGTTGTAACTACTACTGCTGAAACCTTATGGGCTAAGTTAGAAACTCTTTACCTTACTAAAACTATGCCAAATAAGTGTTATCTTTTGAGACGGTTCTACAACTTTAGATTTGACTCCTATTGCAACCTAGAAGAAAACATTGACAAATATACAAATTTAATTCAAGATTTAGCTAATTGTGATAAGAAATTGTTTGATGATCAACAAGTTGTTGCCGTGTTGAACTCAATAAGTGAAAAATGCAAGGACATAAAAAATGCCTTAGAATAGTGGAGAGAAAATCTTGCGGTTGACATTATAATTGTTGCCTTAAGGAATAAAGAACTTGAACTACAAACTGAGTTCAAAGATTTTAAAACTGGTAAAGGGCTACATATAAAAGAAAAACCAATCTGAAGTAAAAAAGAACAGTCAGTGTAACATCAATTCTTCTAAGAAAGGAAAATATTTGAACCAGAAATTTAAAACAAAAACAAGAATCAAGTGAAAACCAAGAATCGGGCCACAAAATGCTACTATTGTGGAAAATCAAGACATTTAATAAATGTTTTCTTTTAGAAAATCTATGACATGAAAGAAAGAAATAATTCAGATGGTTCTACAGCAATTGCCTACAAGAATGACCCTAATATTCACGGTGTTGTCCTTGTTAGTACAATCAGAAGAGATCCAAAAGAATGGATTGTTGATTCTGACTGTACTTTCCACATGTGCCCCATTAAAGAATGGTTCTCTGAATTTGTTGAACTAGATGAAGGACAAGTTCAAATGGAAAATGACACTAGTTGTCAGATCAAGGGAATTAGAAAATTGAAATTGTTGTTGAGTAACAACTATACAATTGAACTAAAGAATATCATATATGTCCTTGAACTTAAAAGAAATCTAATCTCTTTGAGAAAATTTGATGACAAATACAATATAGTGATCCACGAAGGGTTCTTAAAATTGAATCATGATAACAAAGATATTATCTCCTCTCCTAAAATAAATGGAATTTACACTGTATATGGTGAACCTTTGGTAGGCCACAACTCTACAGCTCTAAATTCTACTTCTTATAAGTCTTTAATCTAGCACAAAAGAGTTGACACATTTCTGAGAAGGGACTTTTTTCTTTAAATAACTTTGGATGCTTTGGAAATGATAACACTGATAAGTTAGATTTTTATAAAGATTGTATGATTGGAAAACAGAAAAAATTACCTTTCAAAATTGGAACTCATAAATCTATTTCTATCTTGGACTATTTATGTGATCATCAATGGGGTCTAGCTACTATAAATACCCTAAGTGGATTAAGATTCTATCTACTAATAGTAGATGATTTTTCAAAAAAAAAATATGGAGTTTTCTCCAAAGACAAAAATCTGACACTTTTCAAATTTTAAAATAATGGAAATTGATGATTGAAAATCAAACAAATAAGAAAATCAAAGCACTTAGAACAGATAATGGACTTCAATTCTGTAATTTTGAATTTGATTCTTTTTATAAAAATTATGGAATACTAAGACATAAAACTGTTGCATACACCCCTTAGCAAAATGGTATTGCTAAGAGGATGAACATGACTCTATTGGAAAAGGCCACATGTATGCTTCACAGTTCTGGTCTTCCAAATTTTTTTCTAGGGGGAAGCCCTAAAAACTATCACCTATCTTATCAATAGAAGTATATCTAGTGCCATTGATTTTAGGGTCCCTGAATAACTATGGTTAGGGAAGATGCCAGATTACAGTAAACTTAAAGTTTTTGGTTGTGCTGCCTATTCTCATCAAAGTGAAGGTAAACTTGAACATAGATCCTTAAAATGTGTTTTTCTAGGTTACGGAGAGGAACCCAAGGGCTATAGACTCTGGGTCAAGGGCCAAAGTAGTTATAAGGTGATTGTTAGCAGGAATGTCATCTTCAATGAAAATAACATTATCTGCAACAACATCTCAATTCCAAAATCTAATGAATCTGCACCTATCGAAGAAACTGTTTGGGAAAGTCAAACTGAAAATGTTGCAAATCAAGATGAGTTGACTGAGGTGGAGACTACTCAATTTGAAATGGATCATGATCAAAATCAATCAGAAACTGAAACTGAATCTATACCCATCTCCGGCTAACTATCAACTCACAAGAAATAGAGAAAGATATACCTTCAACTAGGTTCAGTAATGATGATTTTGTCACTCTATTATCTGCATTAGACTTCTTAAATTCTCAACCTAGTGCCTTTGAGGAAACTGTTAACTACCCAGACTCTAAGTATTGGGAAGAAGCCATGAATGAAGAAATGGATTCTCTAATAAAAAATAAAACCTGGGTCTTAGTCAACAGACCTAATAAAAAAAAGGTAGTAGCCTGTAAATGGATTTTCAAAATTAAGCAAGGAGATTCTAATACAGAAAATAAGAGATACAAAGCCAGATTAGTGGCCAAAGACTTCACTTAAAAGGAACGAGTGGACTATAAAGAGATATTCTCATCCATTGCAAAGTACACTTCTATTAAAATTTTGTTAGCCTTAACCGCTCACTTTGACAGCAAACGGGATCAATTTGATGTCAAAACAACATTCCTTAATGGTGATCTTGATGAGGTCATATATATGAACCAACCTAAGGGCTATGAAGTAAAATAAAATAAAATGATAAGGTTTGCCTACTGAAAAGGTCACTTTATGGGCTGAAACAAGCCCCAGCAGTGGTATATAAAATTTAACTCTATGCGCAGACTTTGTTTGGGTTTTGTGAAAAGCAATTATGACTCTTGTCACTTTTACAAAAGGTCAGGTGGACCTAAATCCATTAATTTGTTATTATATGTTGATGACGTATTACTTGCTTATCATGATAAATCTAAAATTGACATTGTTAAATCAAAACTGAAATCTGAATTTGAAATGAAAGATTTAGACCAAGCCAAAAGGATTCTTGGAATGGAAATAGAAAGATATAGAAATAATTGCATTCTAGTTTTAAAACAATCCATCCTCCTATGTAAAGAAAATACTTGAGTAATTTTTTATACTTGAGTGTAAACATGTTTCTTTGCCTATTGCTAATTACTTTAAACTTTCCAATGATTAGTCACCTAAAACTGATGATGAATTAAGAAGAATGGAAAATGTCCCTTATGCTAATGTTGTAGGATCCATTATGTACCTTATGGTATGCAACCGACCTGACTTAGCATATGAAATTAGCATTTTAAGTAGGTTTATGGCATATCCCGGTGAAATACACTGATTAGCTATAAAATGGATGATAAAATACTCAAAAGGTTTCTCTAACCTAGGATTAATGTTTAAAATGAGCAATGAAGGGATAACTCCAAAAGGATACACTGATTCTAACTTTCCAGTGATCTTGATAAAAGAAGATCCACATTCTTTCATAACTTTACTTTGTGTAATGATTGCATTAGTTGGAAATCTCAATTGCAAAAATTTGTTGCACTGTCCTCTACTGAGGCTGCTTATATTGTTGCATGTGACGATGTTAAAGAAAGCATTTGGTTAAGAGGGTTATTAAATGAAATGGTTTTATAAATGATTCTGATAGGATTTATACTGATAATCAAAGTGCCATTCATCTTAGCAAAATCTAGTATACCATGACAAAACAAAGCATGTGGATATAAAGTTTCACTTTGTGAGAAACATGGTTGAGATTGGTTTGATCTGTCTAGTTAAGATTCCTACAGAATTTAAAACCTTTGATTTATGAACTAAAATTCTGAATCTTAATAAGCTTAGAAATTCCTTGAAGATTCTAAACATCACTTAAAGTTTGTGATCAAGTGATATTTAGAATATCAAGCCTTTACTTGTTGAAAATTGAACTAACTTCAATTTTTTATTTTTAATATTTTTTTTTTTATTCTTAAAGTAAATGAAGTGAAGGGATGCTTAGATCCATTAGTTGAGACCAAGCAATAGTTCAGTAAGGTGGAAATTGTTAAATGTTGGGTTGCCTCATTATTTACTTGGGCTGTTGGTCTGTATTATTTTGGCGACCGGTTCTATGGCCCATTTTATAAAACCATCTTTCTTATCTCACACGTTTTTGCCTTTGTTAATGGGTTATGAACTATCATACACGTGGCGCACTCTTGACCCTGGATTGAAACTTTTCATATGGATAGATACATATACTAGTTTTACTCCTTAGTCTTCAGTGTGGTATCTAGACGGTTCTTTCTCCTTGTGTGAGTTAGGGTTTTTCTCTGAAATTTGTAACTTGAATTTGTGTGATGTAATCTCCATTCTTTTGGTGAAAATGAGGGTGATTTGAGCGATCTTTGAGACATCTATGAGTGTTGATTACAGATTTGAAATAGAGAGGCTAGAAAGAAGTTGAAGAAAATCTCTTATTTCTTCATATATTTTGTACTATTTCTTGGTTGAGATTAGTGGATCTTGAGCAGAATCTCTTGGCAGATGCTCAACGGGTCAGTAGGTCTTTTAAACTAAACATTCGGGCACCTTTTAGGGTAAAACAATTCTGTTGTTTTTTGTATTTTCTAATGTTCACACAATTTTAAAGTTTGTATAATTCATTTCAAACAATTTTGAAATGCTCTAGGACCAATACTATGGTATGTCACATCTTTACCCTCAGTCAATGAACTTGAAACGTAAGGAACACAACATGGTATCAAACAACAGATGTGAAGTTAAAAAGATGTCTTTTCACCACAAAAAGAAAATTACAAGAAAGATTACTTCTCTAGGCCAACCAAGTCCTCAAGATTCTTTGGAAGTAGGATCCTTTAGGTTAGCCTGAGGAGCAACTTGTTTACTGGAGCCTTGGAAGATGTGACTTTAGTAAGGAGTGGAGAAATGGCTGAAACCTCGTCAAGTCATTCAAAAAGTCATCCATCTCCACGACTTCTAGCCATTCAAAAAAGTCGTGTTCATATAGAGGGTGTATTCAATTGAGACTTTTAATGACTTTTCGAAATTTAAAAAGTTTAGGTGTATTCAATGTAATTTTTAGAGACT
Source organism: Osmanthus fragrans (assembly GCA_019395295.1). Taxonomy (NCBI): domain Eukaryota; kingdom Viridiplantae; phylum Streptophyta; class Magnoliopsida; order Lamiales; family Oleaceae; genus Osmanthus; species Osmanthus fragrans. Next base: position 17,064,142 of record CM033343.1, on the reverse strand, counting down.
CTCTAAGAGTTATGGTGTATTCAATTGAGATTTTTATAGACTTTTAAAAAGTCTCTAAAAGTCACGGTGTATTCAATTAAAACTTTTTAAAAGTCTCTATAAGTTTTGGGGTATTCAAATTTTAATGACTTCTGGAGAATTTTATAAGTCTCTGGAGTACTAACTTTTAAGCATAGAGTACTCATATAAAATCTCAAAATTTGTCTCTCATTAATCACGAGATTTTGGGAGACTCAAAGAATTTTTTTTTCAATATTTATTTCCTTTTTCCTTATACGAACATTATATGTATTATTAAAATTTATTTTTTCTATTGATTTTCTTTCTCTCTCTTTCTCATCGTTTATCTCCATTTTCTATAAAAAAAAAAAAAAAAAATTAAATTGATTCTTGTAACTTTTTTCATTCATTTTTTTTTTTTTGTGAAAAATATCTATTTTTTTATTAAATTATAAATTTTTATATGACAAATTTATAATTAAATGTAAATATATTGATTTTTAAAAATATATTATATTAATAATATTGATTATTAAATTTATTTTTTATCATATATATATATTATATTATTATTTATTTAATTAAGATCTTAAATTTTTATTCTTTTTAAAATATTTTTTAATTATTTGCGGAGGAGAAATAGAAGGAAAATTGTGGGAAGTACAATCTCATATATGATCATTTCACATTATTGCACTGAATCTACGTGAATTTTATTACAAATGAAAGTTTTTAAAAAGTCTTTGAATTTTACAAAATTTTTAAAATGAAAGTTTACAGAAGTTTATGAAAGACTTCCACTAACTCTATGCAAATCTATGAAAAATTCACGAAATCTATGAAAGTTATCACTTAAAAAAGTTTCCCAAAATCTTCAAAAGTCTCAATTGAATACACCCCATGAGTTTATGGAAGATGAACTTACTGATGAGTTCCTCACTGAGTTGGCATATTAATACAAAGAATCTCCTTACTATGATTATTGTCTGGAGAGCTTATGCCATAATGTATCCATCAATTTGAGTGCGCAAACAGCAATGCATATGAACTTCAAAATATTTTTATGTAAGATGAACATACATCACGTTTTCTTAATGTCTTCTGATGTCACATATATGTGATTCACCCGAAGATGAATAGTTATGACAGATATTGCTCTAATGCGCCAATCAATTTTAGACCCATATGTATTTGTGATAGTAACAATTAACTCATCTCCACGCATATCCCGATATCCGTAGTCCTTGAACTGACAGCTGTTAGTAGACTAGCCTTAGGGACGAATTCAGGATTTGATTCGAGACCGGGCTACAAAATTTCAAGTCGGGCTACTGCGCAAACAAAAATTTTTTTACACGAAAAAACAGTTTTTTCAAAAAAAAATATATAAAAAACCTTTAAAAAAAATAATTTTGGAGCCCCCCACTGTATCCGTCCCTGACTAGCCTCCTTTGCCTATTTCTCAATATCAACTATTTGTTGTCACTGCTACAATTGCAGAGTAATCTCAACCTCAAGATTTAGTGGGTTTACACACTCGCTAGATGCTAGAAGAGTCATCCAGGGCATAACAGTGGAATATAGCAAGTTCAATGAGGATGATGATGACGACGACGACGGCCCCATACCATCATTCCTAAACTTAGCATTGATGGCTTCGGTGCTAATAGACATATTTTACTAATCAATTTGGAAAAACATTCTATGAAATTGATTTTCTGAATACTTTCAAAACAAAGAACTCACTGGAGCACGACAAACAGTGAACAAGAAATGAAAATGCACAGAAGGAAAGTAAAAATAAGTAGAATTTGAACAATTTTAGAAGAAGTATATATAGTAGAAGATATTTATGTAGCATGAGCCGAATAAAACTCCTGATAAAATGTGAATTAGGATTTTACGCGTAACATCGTCGCTCAAGCACCAACCTAGTGACAAGTGTGAGATCTGGGCGAAAGACGGACGACTGTGTTTCTGTTTTTTTCCATCCAAGCGTCAGATGGATAATAGGCATTAATGCATGCACATTTGAACGTGTAATTGGTGGTTGCATTTATGGAAGTATCCTTTCACTTGACCACGCATCAGTAGCCACTAATGAGTGGATCAACCTTAGCAATTGCAGCACCTAAACCCCCGTTTTACACACATTTCATAAGTTCGCAGCTTAACATAAATAGTTAAGCTTGAAGTTCGAGAAAGAGATATTTGTATGCTTAGCTAACGCGAAGTGAAGATATTCAACTTAGTTTTTGCTCAAATTCAATTAAGCATCTTATTGATCTCATCTTTATAAGAAGCTAAGGTAAGAATTACTTAATAAGTTTTTGGGCTCTCATATTGCAATGAATTATCAAACATTTTGGGCTTGTGCAACGTAGCTAACCTGAATGCAAGTCTTGATCCTAACATGAATAGTTGGACTTTGAAGACTATTATATATATATATATACTAGTGAAGGCACGTGCGATGCACGTGCATGCGTTATTTTCCTTGTGCATATTAGCGTTGAGACTGTATATGTATACTACAATAAATAGATGGAAATAAAGTTATGAATGACATGTAAATGAAGAAGAAATATTACATTCTTAATATCATTTTTAAGTAGTCACGCCTATTATTTCACGACGTTGATGGTGTGCGAAACGATCAATTGTAGCAAATGTTGCGATGCTTCAAAGTAGGTCGTTTCAAACTAATATTTCAAACTAATATTTCGAGAATTTTGATAACAATCTAACTTTAAACATTCAAACGAAGTCGAAATATTATATTATTAATATCAAACGAAGACTAAATGATATAAAAGATTTATCGATTCGACCAACGTACAATCATTTAGAAATTTTTAAAGTTAGCTTGTTATCGAAATTCTCAAAATATTAGATTGAAACGACCTACTTTGATAGCCGTAACATTTGCCATGATTGACCATTTCTCACACATTTGTGAAATGATAGCCATGAATACTTCAAAATAATATTAAAAATGTAATATTTCGACTTCGTTTGATATTTCCTAATGAGCCCGAAAATGAAGAAAAAACATAAATTTTATTAAAAAGATAAGTTACACGTCTTTTTGAACACGCACGTTTGACGTTCGTTTAACTATTTTTTATATTCATTTAGATCATTCGATATATATATAATATAGTTCTCGAAATGAATTTCGAGATAATATAGAAGATTTATCGATTCGACCAGCGTACAATTGTCTAGGAATTTTTAAAGTTAGCTTGTTATCGAAATTCTCGAAATATTAGTTCTACATTGACGCGCCGTAACATTTGCCACGATTGACCGTTTCGCACACCATCAACATCGTGAAATAATAGACCGTGAGTACTTCAAAATAATATTAAGAATGTAATATTTCGACTTCGTTTGAATTTCCGTAATGAGTTTGACAATGAAGACAAAAATATAAGTAATATATTTAAAAAAATGAGTTACACGTCTTTTTTAACACACGTGTTTGACGTCCGTTTAACTATTTTCGATATTCATTTAGATTATTTGATATATCTGCGATATAGTTATCGAAATGAGTTTCAAGAGAATATAGAAAATTTATGGATTCGGCTAGCGTAGAATCGTTGAACAATTTGTAAAGTTAGTTTGTTATCAAAATTTTCGAAATATTAGTTTGGAACGGCGTACTTTGACGTACGCCGAAAAATTTGTAAACTTAGTTTGTTATTGAAATTTTCGAAATATTAGTTTGGAACGAGGTACTTTGACGTAACGTAACTTTCGCTACGACTGGCCGTTTCACACACGATTAACGTCGTGAAATATTAGGCCGTGAGTTCTTCAAAATGATATTAAAAATGTAATATTTCGACTTCGTTTGATATCCCAAATTAAGCACGTAAATGAAGGCGAAAACATAAGTTTTAAAAAAAAAAAAAATATTAATGGTTTTGCATGTCTCGCACTGTGCGAGGCAGTGTCTCGCACAGTGCGAGACAAAAAATTTATTTTTTTTTTTGTTTTTTTTTTTAATGACACTCAAATTTTTTTTTTTTTTTTTTTTTTTTTTGTTTATTACAAAAATCGTATAGAGAAAATAAAAATTAAATAATTTTTTTTTTTTTTTTTTAAAGTAGAATATAGACTTTTTTTTTTTTAAAATAGGATATAGCAAAAAAAAAAAAAAATTGAAAACCATACGACACCGTTTAGGATGAGAGTTTCTACAGTAAATCAACATTTCACTCTTTTAATATATAGGGGATATATATATATTATATATATATATATATATATATATATATATATATATATTATCAATTAATTTTACAAAGACAATGGTAGAAATATCCACTTGAGTTAATTTAATAATAAAAATTGTATAGAAGTCAATGTTAAAGTCAAAGTTATGGGAAATTTTTTTGATCATTACTGTAGTACTCTATCTTGAGCTCACACGCGTAAACCTATGTCACTGTGATCAAGCACTTTTAATACGAAACCATAAGTTGGATCTTAACTATGAACAACAAGCGTACGAGGCGTGCTAGCACAAATTATTGAACGAGCAAAAATACTCCGATTTGTTTTCATAGGCTACTAGTACCACATCAGCAAAATAATTATTAAAGCACATGGGAATAATAATGCTAAACCTTTTGAAAGTGACATAATAATGAGTCTTTAACACGTGACATGGTGAATAAAATGTGAAAATATAATAAATTCAATTAAAAACTCACTAATTAATGATTATCGATTAGTGTACGGATCGTTACAAGTAATAAAGTGGACATATGAGTCCGAATATCATTTCCACGATGACTACTATTTAACAATTGATTCAATTATTCCTAACTTTAATTTGATCGAAAACAAATAATAAGTTTTATGATTGGTGTCTAAATTATTCTAACTAAACTAAATTATCTAACATACATAACTTATCAAATTTGAGTTTTCAAAGTATGAATATGAATGCTAGGACTTACAATTTTACATATGGATCCCGTTTAATTCGTCAATTAAGATTCATTACAATTGTAGTGTTCAATCGAATTCTTCTAAAGTATTCAATTTACACATCTCGAGTTCTCATCGAGCCTATTTAATTATTTCAATCATGTATCTCTATACAAATCAATTTAGTTAAACGAAACATTAGTTCTAAGAATTCATCTAACGAATAATTAGTATAAGTAGCTTAACATGTTATACTAAATTATCAGTCTTACTATGTGGTCTAAATATAAAACTCACCTTTCGATTCGTAATAGATTCACAAAATCATTAAATAATTGTCCAAAGAATTCAAAACATGAAATTCATGAATCTTGAATAAAAGAAATAAAAGGTCACCCATAGATTACATTGTTCGCCCTAGCTATGAATTTAGATACCCATAATAATTAAAGAGAAACAAAAAGTTTAAAGTTTAAAACCTTGAAATACTGATCATGGAAAGAATTGGATCTTGCACCAAAAATCTTCTTCAACTTCAAAAGTCTTCAAATCCTAGCTTTTGCTATTTTATCTTCATCATTATGTAGTTTCCTCTCCCCAAATTGTGTGAAACTCCATCAATAGTGTCAAAAATTTGTATTTATAGTTGCCCCCATGTTTTTGGTTGTTGTAAGGTTTTTATGGCCTTTAAAAGAACCAAATCATACATTAATATGTATCAGGTGGTGCCTCAGCGCCATAGGAGTAGCGCCGCGGCTCCGGACTCCGTATTGGTGGCGTCGCGCTTTCGAGTAAAATTCTGCTCTGCACATACTTTAATATTTTTATCATAATTTTCTCTCATGATATCCAATTGAGGCGATTCAAGTTTGGTTGTAAATATATCTCAAAGGACTATACCTTTACTTGAAATAGCCATTTTCCAATTCGAATGTTTACTAGGTCAAAAATGGGTTTTAATCTTGAGCTAAAAATCTGGAACATACTTGTGCACCGAAAATCAACATCATGTCCATATTTTGATCATATTTCACTCCCTTTGACTTCTAATTGCATCCAATTGACCCTGAGCATTCTCGAATTTTCATCGTGAGGTTCGATGCAACTTTTAAGTTTTTACACTTTAATCTCCAGACTTTGGATCTTGTCTTTTTTTTGTGCCAATTTTTGTTTCTTTCTTTTAATTCTACTTCATTCATCGAGTTTCACCTAATAAACGAAATATACAATAAATTAGGATATAATTATTCAAAAAAATTATTAAATGTCTATATTTTTAAGTTCAAGTGTATAACATACACTTATCAGTTATACTTTTTAATTTAAAATCATACATCGGTAAAATGATGCAGTTTTATTTTTTACCTTTTCAAGAAACACTTGTAAGAAATAGATGTGATGTACCAACCGTAAGTGTTAATGTCCAATCAACTTTGGACATTAACACTTTTGATATATAATTGATACATTTCATTCATAGCAGATCTGTGAAATAAGTAGCTGATCTCACAAGCTAAAGTGTGGTGACATTTAAATGAACACGTGGATGTTTTGTTATAGAACAAAATATTGGAGACTTGTTGGGAAGATTCCACATGGATAACTATCTGAGTGTCAATGGTTAATCTATGAAGTTCGATAGTGAAATTGGTTCTTTGATTTGAGGTCATCATAATACCTTATATGAGGATAATCCTAATATGTTAAGGGTTGCTAATATGACATCGTTCGAATATGTTAAGAATCATATGAATATTGTGAATGATGAGTAGAGAATTCATCAATCTTAGATAATAAGATATTATGATCTACATTTCATTTAGTTAAGTTAAGTTAATAATGAAATCATTTGTCAAGGTGTACTCATAAGTTAGAAATGAGTTTTCAACGTACATTGACTTAATAGTAGGTTGAAAGATATAATTGATAATCGAGATTGAAGCATTTTCGTATCTCGTAATTGATCGGATCATATTGACGAAAGGATTATAGTTTCACAGTAAATGAACTAGTTAGATTTTTTCATTCCACGTGACATTTTTCATCATATGTATTGTCCTCACATATTGCTAGATATTAATCTGGGACGAGAAATGTGAATTGGCGATAAATTTAAAAATGGATATTTTAATTTATCGATTTTAATTATATCAAAATAATAATTCACGTCGTTAAGTATTATGATCGGGAATCTAATGGGTCATACACAAAAGGAGAACTAAAAAAAATGAGATTTGTCAATTAATCAATTGACAAGTGTTGGACAATTAAATAATTGGGATGCTTGTTAATATGCCCGAATTTATGAATTAGATTAATTAATTCATTGACCAAATTTAATTAATTGAATTAATTAAATATTGGGCCTGGTCAAATATAAGAGATGGGTCAAGTCCACTTAGACTTATATTAATAGATTGCTAAAGTTTGAAAAATTAATAAAGAACATAATTATATTCTTGCTAGCACAAGAAAAGAAAACCATTATTTCGTCAATCTTGTTTCCTGTGTGGATTTCTATTGGAAATTGGATAATTGGACAACTATAGATTACAGATCGTGATTGTTCGTGTTCTAAGATCAGCAAAGGAGTCTGCAAAATTTATCAAAGGTACCATTCTAAACACAATTTTTATCTAAAAAAAAAAAAAATAGATTTGTGGTGAGATATTTTTCAGTGTACATGATTAAGTAAATTCTCAACACCAATATCTATTTTCTTATAAATACCAATATATGTATAAAATAGAAAACACAACGAAAAAACACAACAGACGATATACAACACTAGCAATTATACTTAGAAAGCACTCAACTCTTGTAAACTTGTTCATCAAGAATTTTTCAAATAAAAGTAAGTTTGTCAATACTTTTTTGTTTTTTGTTTTTTGTTTTTTTTAAGCTTTGTAATTCTCTTTTACTTTACTTTATTTTAAGGCAAGGCCTAAAAGATGAAATACCTAGTAAGCAAATAGTTTCTACAAAAGATATATATAATATTGTGTTTAATAACTTGTTTTTCAAAAGATTATAACTCCTAATAATTTTAATGCTATTGACCTCGTTATTCTGATTCCAGGGCCAAAAGATGAAAAAGTAATTCTCTAAATTAAGTAGGTCATGTTGTTTTCCAAGTGAAGGAGTCCGTTTAAGCTTTTTTAAACATGATGAAAATTCATGTTTTGCTACAGTCTTAAGCCTTTTTAAAGTCAAGAAAAAAGCTAAGAGAAAATTAAAATATTGAGAATAAAAAAAAAGTTTTGAAGAAATTAATTTGCTAAACGGTAAAAGAAAAAGCTAAGTGTTTTATTTATTTTATGCCTTTAGATTAATATAGTTCTTCTACTCTATTGTATTTAATTTTCAATAGAAAGTCTCTATGAATTTACTAATATTTGAATAGCAAAATGAAAGATTGGCAAATTAATCATTTTCCCTTATTCGCTATATATAGAAATAGAGCTGACTCCTCTTCTCTACACACTATCCTACAAACTATCAATTATCACCATTAAAACCATCAACATCTCTCTAAAGACTTTTCACTGCACACCATCCTACAGACTATCACCTATCACCATTAAAACCATCAACATATATCTCAACTCCCCCTAACTGGTACCAGAGTTAAATTTTAGTCCAAATCACGTAGTTTATGATAAGAGTAGACTATTAAAATTTAAAGTTTCTTGGAAATCTTAAAAGAAAAGATAGTTTAGGCACATCCTCTTTAATTTGTAACTTTGATTAAAAAAAAAAATTGAACATCTTTTACATTCTGAAGATAAGTAGTTAAACAATACCTACACTTAATTGTAAATCTTGAAGAAAGCTTAGAAAGAAATATATCAAGAAGTAATAAAAAAAAAAAAAGGTAGAAACTGTATTAGAAAGTACAAGTACAAAATCTTTAAAAGAATAATTAAAAATATATTAAAAATCAAAATATTGAAATATTAAAATGGAAGTTTTATAATAAAAGTGAAATAGATATTAAAGTTCCTTTAGAGAAATCTTTAAAACAAATTGAACATTTATAAGAAAACTATAATCCTTATACAATAAAAGAGTCAGTTTTTTTTTGCTACGTGTCAGAATTTTGTATCGTTTTAAAAAACGGCGTCGTGTTGTTGGGAGAAAAGAAAAACGGAGCTGTCTAATTTTTTTTTTCTTCTTTTCGTTACTATATATATATATATATATATATATATAAAATTTTTTTTATAAAAAATTAGTTATATGTCCGTTTGACGTTCGTTTAACTATTTTCGATATTTATTTAGATCGTTCGATATATCTATAATATAGTTCTCGAAATAAGTTTCGAGAGGATATAGAAGATTTATGGATTCGATTAGCGTACAATCCTCGAAAAAAATTTAAAGTTAGTTTGTTATCGAAATTTTCGAAATATTAATTTGGAATGATCTACTTTGACGCGCCGTAACCTTTGCTACGATTGGCCGTTTCGCACACCATTAACGTCGTGAAATACTAGGGCGTGAGTACTTCAAAATGATATTAAGAATGTAATATTTCGACTTCGTTTGATATCCCGAATTGAGCCTGAAAATTGAGACAAAAAACAAGTAATTTCAATAAAAAGACGAGTTATACGTCTTTTTTAACACACGCGTTTGACGTCCGTTTGACTATTTTCGATATTCATTTAGATCATTCGATATATCTACGATATAGTTCTCGAAATGAGTTTCGAAATGATATAAAAGATTTATGGATTCAGGTAGCGTACAAACGTCGAAAAAATTTTAAAGTTAGCTTGTTATCGAAATTTTCGAAATATTAGTTTGAAACCGCGTACTTTGACGTAACGTAACTTTCGCTATGATTGCCCGTTTCACACACCATCAATGTCGTGAAATATTAGGCCTTGAGTTCTTCAAAATGATATTAAGAATGTAATATTTTGATTTCGTTTGATATCCCGAATTAAGCCCGTAAAACAAGTCGAAAAGATAAGTTTTTTTAGAAAAAAAAAAAAAAAAAAAAAAAAAAAAAAAAAAAAAAAGAAAGAAAGAAGGGGGATCAGCCGTGACTGTGTCACGGAGATGGCTAGCCATCTCCGTGACCTCTAATTTTTTTTTTTTTTTTTTTTTTTTTTTCTTTTCTTATTATTATTATTATTTTTATTATATATATATATATATATATATATATATATATATATTATCCTAATTCTAAAAATATATAATAAATATAGAATTTGACAAAAAAAATATATCAAATATTTTTTAAATATTCAATTATAACAACACCAAAAATTAAATTAAAATAATTTTAAAATTTAAAATCTAATTCTAAAAATAAAATAATAAATATATAATTTGACAAAAAAAATATCAAATATTTTTTAATAATAACATAAAAGAGTGACTTTTGCTTTTTAGCACATGTCGCCATTTTGTATCGTTTTCTTCCTTTTTTTTTCTTTTTTTTTTTCTTTTCTTGTTATTATATATATATATATATATTATACTAATTCTAAAAATATATAATAAATATATAATTTGACAAAAAAAATATCAAATATTTTTTAGATATTCAATTATAACAACACCAAAAATTAAATTAAAATAATTTTAAAATTTAAAATCTAATTCTAAAAATATATAATAAATATATAATTTGACAAAAAAAATATCAAATATTTTTTAAATATTCAATTATAACAACACCAAAAATTAAATTAAAATAATTTTAAAATTTAAAATCTTCACACTAATAAAAATATTTAATATATAATAAATATATCATTCGTAAAAAAAATAATACGACGTCGTTTTGAGATAATTTCTTGCATGAGTTTTTTTTGCCACGTATCGACAATTTGTATAAAAAAAAAAAACTATAAGTGTCAAAAAATATAAAAAAAATTTCAAATTTTTTTTTTATACAAAGATTAGTTATATGTTTTTTACACACGTTTGACGTTCGTTTAACTATTTTCGATATTTATTGAGATCGTTTGATATATCTATAATATAGTTCTCGAAATGAGTTTCGAGAGGATATAGAAGATTTATGGATTCGGCTAGCGTACAATCGTCGAAAAAATTTTAAAGTTAGTTTGTTATCGAAATTTTCGAAATATTAGTTTGGAATGACCTACTTCGACGCACCGTAACTTTTGCTACAATTGGCCATTTCGCACACTATTAACGTCGTGAAATATTAGGGCGTGAGTACTTTAAAATGATATTAAGAATGTAGTATTTCGATTTCGATTAATATCCCGAATTGAGCCCGAAAATTGAGACAAAAAATAAGTAATTTCAATAAAAAGACGAGTTATACGTCTTTTTTAACACACGCGTTTGACGTCCGTTTGACTATTTTCGATATTCATTTAGATTATTTGATGTATCTACGATATAGTTCTCGAAATGAGCTTCGAAATGATATAGAAGATTTATGGATTCGGGTAGCATACAATCGTCGAAGAATTTTTAAAGTTAGCTTGTTATCGAGATTTTCGAAATATTAGTTTGAAATCGCGTACTTTGACGTAACGTAACTTTCGTTACGATTGCCCGTTTCACACACCATCAATGTCGTGAAATATTAGGCCTTGAGTTCTTCAAAATGATATTAAGAATGTGATATTTTGACTTCATTTGATATCCCGAATTAAGCCCGTAAATCAAGTCAAAAAATAAGTTTTTTAGAAAAAAAAAAAAAAAAGAAATAAAGAAGGAGGATCAGCCGTGACCGTGTCACGGAGATGGCTAGCCATCTCCGTGACCTCTAATTTTTATTTTTATTTTTGTTTTTTTTTTTTTTATTATTATTATTATTATTATTATTATATATATATATATATATATATATATATATATATTATTCTAATTCTAAAAATATATAATAAATATAGAATTTGACAAAAAAAATATATCAAATATTTTTTAAATATTCAATTATTACACCAAAAATTAAATTAAAATATCCTAATCCTAATCCTTATCCTAATCTTAATCCTAATCCTAATCCTAATAACATAAAAGAGTGACTTTTGCTTTTTACCACGTGTCGTCATTTTGTATCGTTTTCTTCCTTTTTTTTTTTTTTTTTTTTCTTTTCTTGTTATTATATATATATATATATATATATATATATATATATATATTATACTAATTCTAAAAATATATAATAAATATATAATTTGACAAAAAAAATCAAATATTTTTTAAATATTCAATTATAACAACACCAAAAATTAAATTAAAATAATTTTAAAATTTAAAATCTAATTCTAAAAATATATAATAAATACCTTTCGTAAAAAAAAATATCAGATATTTCCTAAATATTCAATTGTAAAAATACCGAAAACTAAATTTAAAATTTAAAAAAAAATTAAAATCTTCACGCTAATATAAATATTTTTTGCGTCTCACAATTACTGTTAAACCTACTATATATATCGTATCATAATCCTAAAAATATCTAATATATAATAAATAGACAATTCGACAAACCAAATATCACATATTTCCTAAATATTTAATTTTAAAAACACCGAAAACTAAATTATTTTTAAAAATTATTTCTCTCTATTCAGCTTTTATGACTAATAAACAAATTTTTTTCTACAGTAAAAAATTAATTTGTGTAAAATAATGTAAAATTATCCACGCTAATATATAGCTAACTACATTACAGCACGTGCCTTGCACGTGCCTTCCACTAGTAGTTTACAAAAGATCAGCCTGGAGAAGTTAGAAAGTAGAATATTAACATTAGAAACATCTTGTTTTACTTGCATGGAAATTGTTAATTTAATATGTTTGATTGATTTAATTTTCAACCTAAAAAATGTTATACTTGTCTATTTTATTGGTGGGTAGATGAAAGGGAAATAAGGTGGAAAAGAGAGAAAAGAAATAGAATATTACCTTGGAAAAAATCTTATTCCCCCTATTTTCCTTGTTTTCAAGGAAAATATGGTCACGTGATCAAAAGTAAGAAAATATTTTTCATGAGAAAAATATCAATCAAACAGCACAAAAGTAAGAATATGGGTGAAAAAATAACATTTTTGTGGAAAATATTGGTAATCAAAAGCACTCTAAGAGTACAAAAACTATACTAAAAATTTTTAGGAACCAAAGTATTAATATATTTATATGATAGCAGGTCCACAGACATATAAAGGACTATTAGGAAGCATAGAATTATATATGAATAATAAATGAGGAATAGTATACTTTACCCTAGATTATAGGCCTGGAAATTTTAACCAGAACCGAATCTCCCCAACCGAAATAAAATCAGAATCAGAGGTTCCGGTCCGGTTCCTAAAAAAATAAATTAGGAATCGATATGTAGAATCCATAACCGACTGGGTCCGATTTGATTCTTGGTTCTTGAATCAGAACCGTAAGTATTTGAGTGGAAACGATTTTTATATAATTTTTTATTTACAATTTATATGTTGGATAAAAAAAATATAAAACTTAAAAATCCTAATTTGGGTACTAATTAATCTAAAACTCTAAACTCTAACTCTAAAAATTAAGATTGGCTCTGACTTTTTTACATCATATTGTAGTATTTCAGATGTTATTACATATTAATGTTTACAATTTGGGCCTTTCATAAATAAAAAATATCAATCAGGTTGTGGTGTAAGTTAATGTTGATGAATCGAAGCGTCAATTCATTACAATTCAAGCTTTTTACTTTCTTGTATTGTTTATAAACTTAAGTGATTTTTTAAATTTTTTTATATTGCATGACAATTGTATTTGATATATTCATTGCTTGTGGATTGAATCTTATTAAGAAAAATAATTGTTTCTCAAATTATAATTTAATTTTTAAAATTTTATTTTCTCCTACTTTTGTGGTATTTACTATCCAATATTTTGCTTCTTAAAGATTTTTTTAACTGAAATTTCTCCCTCAAATATTTTCAAGTAGCAACGTATTAGGTATATGTACAAAAAGGGTCTATGTGAAATATTTATTAAATAATTGTATATAAAAGATGTTATGGATAGAACAGAAACCGAACCGGAAAATATGGTTCGAGTTTGGATTTGATTTAAGTATTTACAAAATTCAGAATGATTCCATTTGCAAAATACCTGAACCGACCCACCAAACGCCAAGGCCAACAAGATTATTTAATTAAAACAAAAAATTATTATGGAGACATTAAAATAGGAATAAAAATTAAAAGATTGAAATGAGAAGAGATGAAGAAATTTGTTAATTTGTATAGGATATATAGGGAGACTTGGTGAAAATGGCACTACTAATTATAAATTAGAAAGTAATCAAATAATTATTTTATTAAGACAAAAAGGTATAAAAGCCATCCTAGCTAAAAAAATTCTTCAAAATTTAATGCAGAATTAGATCGGAACTTAGAAAACCTTTGAGAAAGACAAATATTGGTACCAGAAGATACTATAATGTACAAAAATAGGAATGGAACTCTAAAAATTAGATTTGAAAATTACAATTATCAAGCAAAACAGGCAAAACAAAATGAATATGAAAATGAAAAATAATGTAAATATATTAAAATAGAATAACATGAAAGTGAAGAAGAAATTAATGCATTAAATGAAGACAGTGAAGAAGTGGAAAGTGAAGATGATGAAATTTGTTTTTGGATATATAGATATGGAATATTATAAGAACCTTAGAAAGTCCAGAGAAGTAGAAATTAAAGCCTTATTAGAAGAAAATCAAAAGAATGTAGAAATTAAGATGGAAGACAGTAGTGAAAATAATAAAAGATCTAAATCAAAAACAGTCGAAGAATTTGGAAAAAGAAAAGATCTTATGAATAAAGAATATGATATTAGAGGAAAGTACCATTTCCCCCTACAAGATCATATGAATGGGAAGACAAAATTTATAAAAGTTTAGGAAGAAGACAAGTAGAAGAATGATGTAGCTTACCAATAGCAAGTGATAGAGGATTAATTTTAGAAAAACATAACTGAAAAACCTAAAGACAAATCTAGTACGGTAAATAAATGGAAAAATTCTGTAATTAGAACATAAAATAGTGTAACTATACAAATGGCTGTTATTTAGGAAATGCAGTATTAGACATATATGTCACAACCAAAAGACTAAAATCGGAAGAAACTAGAGTATGAATGGCCGGAGGAAAAATCCAAAAAATGTTACTAGCTTTATTAGAAAAATAATTATAGGATCTGATCCCAATAGAGAATCCTTTTGAACAAAATAAAGCTTTAGAAGAATTAGAAAAATTAATTATAAGCAACATGAAGTATAAACAATCATTTTTATTAGACTTTGAAAGACTAGATAGTGTAGCAGGATTCACATTAGATGTGCCTAATAGTTAACATATTATATAGACATATACCATCATCTTGAAATGATAAGATAAGAAATGACATAGAATCAACACCTGGAATAAAAGGAACAACTATTAGTGCTACAATAAAATTTATAACTGATAAATTAAAGAATGTCGTTTATAAAAAGTAACTAGAAAATAAATAAAGAAATTAAATTATTCTTTTTGTTCAGATTTATATACATCACAAACCTATGATTATAGAAGAAAGAAAATATCGTATAAAAAATTAAAAATAAATAAATATAAAAGACAATATCAAAATAATATATATTAGGTATGTTATAATCTCTCATTTACTATAAAAGAGGTAATCACACAATTACTGTTCATTCATGACGTAATTTACTTTCTCATTTTATCCCTGTTTTCTTTTATTAACTTCAATGCTATCATATTACCTTCTTCAAGTTCACGGTTTAATGGTAAAAGTCATAGCTACCTTTGTTGACTAATTGAAACTCATAAGAAACAAAAAGTTG
Source organism: Osmanthus fragrans (assembly GCA_019395295.1). Lineage (NCBI taxonomy): Eukaryota > Viridiplantae > Streptophyta > Magnoliopsida > Lamiales > Oleaceae > Osmanthus > Osmanthus fragrans. The sequence continues at coordinate 17,048,350 of CM033343.1, read as the reverse complement.
GGTGAAAAACAAAAGAAGAGAAAAATGAAAAGGGATATGGTCAAATTATAAATAATTAGTCAAAAATGTCGTGCAAAAAGGCGATGGTAGCTGTATTTCTCTTAGGGTTCGTTTGATTGTAAGGATGGAAAATGGGTGGAAAGAAAATGAATTGAATTGAATTGAATTTGTTTTAGAGAGAATTGTAATTAATGGTGTTTAATTGATATAATTTTTCACTTAATCCGTTTGACTTTATTTTTCATACAAATTGTTACCTTTTGGGATAAAAATTTTCACAATCTGTATTAAAATTTGTTTGGATTGCAAAAAAGTTAAAAAAAAAAATTAAAAATTTTTTGAAATTTTTTTGTGTTTGTTTGGCTTTTTTTTTTTTTTTATGCAAATTGTCAATTAAATGGATAATTTTTTATCATTGGATTTAGAATATGTTTCCATTGTCAAAAAGTAAAAAATAAAAAAAAGATGAAAAATATTTTCCCACCATACCCATAGGAAAATAAAATATGGAATTGTGCTTTAAATGGTTGTACCTAGAAAATTGGTGAAAATGAATTCCATGAAAAAGTTATGCAACCAAACACCAAATTTAAAGGTGGAAAATGAATATGTTTTCCTTTTCCATCCAATTCCACCCCAATCAAACGGGACCTTATTTCTATACATTTATTATACATTATAGATGTAGAAGGGTAAATTTAGGTTCAACCTTTTTTCTTTCACTTTGAATAATTTAATACAAGTAAATTTGTAAAATGGTATTGAAGTGAAAGTTATCTTGTTGAGTCAAGTTTAATTTTCAAGACAAGTTGAGTGTTGTTTAATTTAACATTGTGTATCTGAATGTCACTACCCACTTGACCACTATTTTATGTATTTTGGTAATACAGACAAGCTAAAATTGTTGTAAAAGTTATAAAAAAAATGTAGCTAAAATAAAAATATTATTATTAAAATTTGACCGAAATAGCAAAGACTCAATAATCATACCAAAATAAAAGACGTAATTACGGAATAATTGTGAGTTTTGTTAGTATTTTACTACTTAAATTAGTTATATATATTTTGTATGTGATCCAGAGTTGTCGTTTGCCTTTTGACCTCATTTAGAATAGGGCTATAAGTCAACAATTGTTGGTTTATCTACAAAATAAATCACATATTTAGAAGCAACAGAGTACAATTGAAAAAAAAAATGTAGATATCGCAGGGTCGAGGGGCAGCGCCCCTCTTAGGGGTTTGGGGGACGGACTTTTTTTTCTCTTTTTGTTTTCATTTATTGTAGGTAAGTTCTCGGGGTAATTGCTCATCAAATCTTTCAATAAAAGTCAAGTCATGCATTGCATGGCAAAAAACCAGTAGGTATGTTAAAAAGATAAAAAGTAGAAAGGGCTGTAATTGTTATAACTATAGAGATCTTTGACATTTTGTTAATAAATGACCCAACAAAAAAAAATGTAGAAACTTTAAATAAATCTATGTTAATTGGAGAAATACATTGCAATATTATAGAATTATATGTTAATGAATCTTGTAGTTCGTATATAGTATTTATACAAATGATGAATTAGATAATTTATAAATAATAAGTAGTTCTGAAGATAGTAGTAGTATAGAAGAACTAGATTTTTCGATTCTTGATATAAAAATGAGGAATATAGAACAAGAGTACGTCCAGGAATAGAGGAGAGGACAATGATCAATGATGGATAAATGTAAAATATGTAAAATACATAAAAATAGAAATCATTGTAAAAATTGTTTAGGGATTCAATGTAATAATTATTTACTAATTAATGAAGAAAATCATATTAGACCTAAAGACTATAGTGAAATTATAGAAAGATTAGAAAATAGGAGTGTGTTTGATGTTGATTTTAATGATAATAGAATTTTTGGAATAGTGATTGATGGAAGAATGTGTGGTGGAAAAATGATGAAAAGTTTTAGATTTGTGTGTAATATTATTTTATTTAAAAAATGTGTGGTTGAAATGAAGAAAGAGAAAAAAATTAGAATATAATGGAGGTCAAACGAGCCCTAGAATGATTAATACAAATAATAGAATATATAAAATATTAGGTGAAATAAAATATAGAATTTACACAGAAAATAATTATTTAGAAAGAAAATCTAGAAGAAATAATATGTCAAATATCTAGAATAAAACCAAATAAAAGTATTAGAATACGGGTTAATTTCACAAATGGTCACTGAATTTACATCAAAATAACAAAATGGTCACTGAATTACAAAAGTTGCACAAACGGTCACTGAATTTTCTAGTGATTTCACAAATGGTCACTGGAGGACCAAACATATTCCATTCTCAACCCGCCATCTTCGGACCACCATAACTCCAATTTTGGGACACGTTGGCCATCGACCAACATACCGTCTTGAAACCCTAAATGCTCTCTTCACAACCCACCCAACCACTAGCCGTATCCCCGTCAAAATTTGCCAAAAAATGGGTTCAAAATCAGCTACGCGCGCACAACGAACTCGTCGGGAAAAACAAAAAATGGCTGATTCAAGGGAAATTGATGATGACCCATATGTTCTTCTTCTTCGCCTTAATGAGTAGAATCGAATGGTGGTGGTTCCCCACCGTGGATCTCAGCATCGGTGAGTTCACTGTGCGCGTGTAGCTGACTTAGGAGTGATTTTTCGACCAATTTCGACGGGGTTATGACCAGTGGTTGGATGGGTTATGAAGAGGGAATTGAGGACTTCAAGATGGTATGTTGATCGATGGCCAACGTGTCCTGAGATTGGAGTTATGGTGGTCCAAAAGTGATGGATTGAGAAGAAAATGAGTTTGGTCCTCCAGTGATCATTTGTAAAACCACTAGAAAATTCAATGACCGTTTGTGCAACTTTTGTAATTTAGTGGCCGTTTTGTTATTTTGATGTAAATTCAATGACAATTTATGAAATTAACCCATTAGAATACACATAGAAGTAAAAAATAGATAAAATGACCGAATAAAATTTAATGATTTTAATATATATATATATATATATATATATATAGGATGTACATTTAACATAATTAAAAAAGATTTAATTCTAGAAGACTGTAAACAAAAACTAGAATATGAAATACGAGAAAGTCAAATGAATGGTAATAAAATGGAATTCGACAAAAGACTTTTTGAAAACTGTAATATTAAATTTCAAGAAAGACAATATAGCTTAACAACTAATTTAGTCAGTGAACTGATTAAAATTGAATCTATTATAGGAATAAAATTCTTATTAAGTAGAAATGGAAGTCTAACAATTACTCATGATGCGATATGTTTTGGTAAAGATATTTCTATTATACAGACATTAGATACATTAGAGCTGTAAGTTAAGCTTGGTGGACTCTTACCTTTACAAAATTCAAAACCAAAATACAAAATTCAGATAATTTTGGTGAAAGTTTAGAAAGCTTAAAATGTTCAAGGCATTTATTTCTAGAAACTTTAAAAACTGACTTTATACCTAGAACTAAATAATTAATAATTTTCAATAAAACATCTTCTAAGATGGATAGAATTTTACAATTAGCAGAACAAATTCAAATAATAGGAGAAGATCCTATAAGATATTGAGATAAAAATAAGGTACAAGCCAAATTAGAATTAATAAAGACATAAAGATTAGAACAGCGGAAATCCAACATAAAAATCTAGACATAAAACATTTTAATATAGAAATTAAAGAATTATTAGATTTAAAAGGTATCAACAATTTTTATGGATAGAAATCATAGTGAAATTAAAAGTAATTAATGTAATTGATAAACTATATTGTCTTTCTTGAAATTTAATCTTAAAGTCATCAAAAAGTTTTTCTTCGATTTCGTTTTTACTATCATCAATTTGACTTCCTCGTATTTCATATTCTAATTTTTGTCTGTAGTCTTAGAACTAAATCTTTTGTAGTTATATATGTTAAATGTACATCCCGTATCTATTAAAGCTATTAAATTTAATTTGATCATTTTTTTTTACTGTGGTAATAAGTATTTGATAAACCACATTTTTTTATTTACTAAAATAACTGCGAGTAAAATGACATAAATATCATATCTATTATTCACTGTTATATTTATTCATCATAAAAGATATATAGCACATATTTAAACATACAAATACGAAGATTTGTATAGCAAATCCAAAAATTATTCACTGATATGCAATTCTCTGGAATGATTCCATATTCCACCATTTTCAACATTTATTGCAGGATCCCGTCTTGAGCCAAAGTTTAAATAAGGAGTTATTCTGTCTTAGCATCTTGTAGTTTATTTTAACTTTGTATTTTGTTTTTCCTTGAGGTTTCAAATCTTGGGCAGTTATCAATTGTTTATTCACTCTTGCAAGAAGAATTGAGTGTGCAATACAAGGAGAGTAAAATACGGTAGAAGCCATTCAGAAGATTTTAGTGAGACTCCATTGGAAGAAGAAAAAGTGATCTGCACTACAAATTAGAGTTCATTTCCTAGAAACATCTACCAAAACTTTAAGTGGATAATCATGAATGTTTAAAGAAATTATTAAGCCATGGCGCATTAGCACTTGACCGTGTTAAGAAATAAGCAAGGATTCGTGTAATCTAATGGATAATTGAGCCGGGGGGTGGGGGAGTTGGTGAGGAAGAATGGAAGGGGAAAGATGAGGAAAATGAGAGGTAATTTTGGGTGGAGATTATACCGAAACATCTTTTAACACCACTTTCTGCTACATGGGCGTGCTACCTCTTAAATTAGTTGAACAACAAAGTATACAGATATGGAAGTGCTCCTCTCTTCAAACCAATATCCCAATACAAAATAAAACAAATCTCACAAGCATATAGTACTACAAGAATAACAACTTTTACTAAGTATTTGGTAGTACAAAATTGATTTTTTAAAGTGCCGCTATTCCTCGGCAGATGTGGCTTCAGGGCGGCCCTCCTCACTAGATTCTTTGACTTCTGCTTCTTCTAATGGCTCGGCAGTCTTGGATTTTGCATGTCCTGGGCCGGTTGAAACCTTCACCATTGATGGCCTTAAGAGTCTCTCACCAAGTTTGAAACCCTTCCGGTACTCTTCAAGGATAATACCATCTTCAAATTCTGTTGAATCTTCACGCATTATTGCTTCGTGCAGCTTTGTCAAGAGCATAATAAAGTTAATGTAGAAACATTTGTAACTAAGAAGGATATTTATGTCTTATGGAATGCTGCGTTGGGAGGATTAGATAGAACTGTATAAAGTATTAAAGAAGAAAAAGAAATTAAAATCAATCTTGGTGAGTATAATGTCTCTATACCAAGCATGCACTTAGTTAAGGATACATATAGGCCCAGGAAAACCTAGAGTTCTACGAACAGACCAGAAATGATGCAACCAATAAAAAACTCTCAAGGACAAATCTAACAAATAGTGCCCCAACACCAATCCAAACAAACAAAAATAGAAGGCATATAAATTTTATAAAAATAGAAATAAAAATCTCGTGTAAGGTTTAAGATGCCATGTCTGCCTAGTACACTCACCGAGTTGGCTCCAATCAATCGATAAATTAATTTGAGTTAAAATCTTATCCAGGTCTTCTTAATACCAGAACAAACTTTATACAGCTTTTCAAAATGTCCATTATTACTCGACTGAATTTTGAGCCAACTCGGAGGCTTACCTGCAATGAGTCAATGACCAAATATGAGAGTGATAGTAACCAATGCAGCTAACAAAATATGCCAATTAGAGAAACTAGATTCTTGTATGAAGGAAGGAATTTATGCGGTAATATTTATGCCCGCGGTCAAAAGAAAGATGATTATTGAAATGTTGGAATTTATGGACATCAGAGGAAGGCAGTACATACCACATATTCATGCTAATTGAAAATTTTGCACATGTAAAGATACTTACCATGGGATCAAATGGTTTCCCCACAGTCTCCACTGGGACAACGCCAAGGGATCCAAGAATTTCCCCAAACTGTTTGTATATGCTTTGGTAACTATTATGGATCTTCTCCTCTCCCTTTGTTTCCACCTTGATCTGGGATTTGGCTCTCTCAAAATTATCCAAAAACAGACAACAGGGTTTCCACCACTTCACCTTGTGCATTTGTTACCAAGTTAAGGCGTTCTCTCTCCGTTCTCTTTCGAAAATTGTCAAAATCAGCACTGATTCTAAGAATCCGCTCCTTTTCATATGACAATTCTTTTGATAAAGTAGCCACTTTTCTCTCAAGATCAATTTTCTCATCTTCAATTGATTTAAGGAATAGCTCTATCTCGGCGACTTTCACCTCATCATTATTGGCCAAAGCCTCTTTGTACAAATTTAGTGACACTTTAACAGCAGAAGCAGATTCCTCTGCAACTGCATTGTCACTCTCGCTGGCAGCATCAACACCACCACGACCATCTGAACTACCCTGTACATCAAATAGAAGTACCAAATCATTTAAGAAAATAAAAATCTCAGTACAAGCCTCTTTCACAATAATTAACTAGATACCTGAAGATTAACAGGAGTTAAACAATAACATGACATCTAGTTTGTTCAGTACATATCTCCTTTGTACCTAAGCATCTATTATAATCTTTCAGTAAAATATGAATTCTTATGAATTAGAAGTTCAGAAGGTCAGAACACACATCCAATATAAAGTTAGCAATAATCACATGATGAATGAACTGAATTGATTTAGAAAGCTTTTCAAGTTGACATGGGATCATTTTTTTCATTATGCCATTGAAATGTATTGTATAAATTAAATGACAAATTGAGCTTCCTTCACCGAGAATGTATGCTAGATATCCCTGGACCCTGGTTACTTCAATTAGTTTACATTTGTATATTACAACAACATGTGAAATCTAACAGTTATTGTTTAACTCTGCTCAGTATAACATGTATAATCTGCGTTAGCCAAGAGTGATTTGAATGGTACAATCCTCCTCCTAAAGTAAAAAGAAAAACACTTCAAAAACAAAAACACACAATCTCAACACAACTCTGATTTCTTAAATATCATTCCCATCCATAAGACTTCAAAAAGAACAGTAGACAAAATAATTAGGTAGCACATGCTATAAATTTTGGTATACATGTAAAAAAAGAAGACCATAAACATGTTAGCAATATTAATTGATCCAAGTTTTAAAATAAGGTCTGAGTTAAATGGATTAGACTGATGTTAATAAGAAAGCCTATTAATGTTTGTAGTATCAATGGTCTCGAAGAACCATAATTGTTTAATGCTCGAAAAAATCATGGAATCTTATTTCACAGATTAATTAAAAATATAGAAAAAAGAAACAAAAGTGCAAACAGTTTTACTGATTGTAAACGATTTAGCAATAGGGTCCTTAAGGAAGTGCTGTAATGGGTGATAGAAAAGAATTTATTAGATATATCAATATGGATATGCAAAAAATGATCCTTCACAAGTGTGAATTCTAACATGTTAGCAATCAGTTCACAATGTGCTTCAAGAACTAATTTTTTCGTTTTAGTTATGAAAAAGCTTATAGAGAAAAGGTTCCTTGGTGCGTTGTATTTGCCAATGACAGTTTTAGTGAAGGCGACCAGACATAAATTAGATCTTGGGAGGAGCTCAGGAGAACTTTGAATTTAAGAATTTAAGTTGAACAGAACAATATGAAAAGAAAACATGATGTCCTTTTAGTCGTGAATCAATTGCCTTATCTTTTTATCCAGCACCAATCTAGGAAATTACTAAACGGGTAATCTAAAACAACTCAATCCATTTCGTAAATATGACATGCAGTGTCTTCCACCGTTACAAATCAAGTAAACCAACAGAGAAATCCTATTATCCTAACAAAGGCAGTGAATATAATTGTGTGTTATGAATCTCCATTTTTGAACTATCTTGCAACCAATCAACTATAACAACTTTCATCAATTCCATCAAATAATATATTTCTAATCTAAACAATTTTTATTTCAAGAATGCGCCTTTTAATCAATTCAAAGAACAACGAAACAAGTTATCAAAACGACAACAATAGCCCCATCCAGCTCCAGTTAACTAACATGTCCAGTATCAGGAGTGAAATGGAAAAAGATTTTACAGGGAAAATGTCCAGAAAATAGAACAATTCAGTAGCATAAAAAAAAAATCAAATTGCAGTTAAAAATAAAATAATGAACAGGAAATAAAATAGAACCTCTATATCAGGTTCAGCTTCCTGAGCAGGGTCTTTCTCTAGGGTTTCTGTTTGCGTTTCAGCAGCTTCTCCGTCTGAAGCAAAGTTTAAGAATTTCTTAAGCGAGCGGTGTGGGAATTCTACACTAGTAATGCTAGAGTGATAAATACGGCATCGTTTAACAGAGCATTTCTGTCCAATAGAAATTAACGATACGCGAGTGAAATTACGGGACGTGAGGGGCAAATTGCCGACGGCAGTTGTACCGAAAGTAGGTGGCGCTTTCAGCACAGTGGTGGCCATTGGAGGGAGAGGATAAAGGGTAGGAATTGGCTGTGGATTTGAGGGTTCTTGGAAGTGGTAGGCCCTACTCTTTCAACTGCCGTCGGCAAGAGTTTGAAATGGCTCAAGAGTTTGAGGAAATATTTTAGAGGTTTTTACTTAAATTGAAAATTGTAGCATAGGTCAGTAAAAAATATTTCCGACCTTCAAATTTTGACAGCGTCATCTTCGGCTATTGAATCTAGCGTCAAAAGACATTGGCAATCCAATCCGCCATGCATTATGTGCACTATTAGGAGTTTAGTTTGAATGATTCACCCTCTTAGGTCTTGGCATTTTAACCCTAATCAACCTCTCGAATCGAAATCGAATTGAAACCACAGGTTCCGATACGATTCCAAAAAAAAAAAAAAAAAATCAAATATGAATTGAAATCTAGAATCGACTGAATCAAAGTCGATTTTTGGTTCCTGAACTAGAATTGTGGATACCCGAATGAAATCTACATGTTATTAGTGACCTTACTTGGAATTATGAGGTTGAAAAATAATAGACATCAAGTTCCTATTGGTAAATTATTATTTCTAATGGTAGGAAAATATTCAGGACACATTTTGTGAAGGGATGTGATTTATTGCGCAAGTTTATGATATCATACTTGGCATTTGAAGGTGAGGAGGTGACAAGAAGATTGAAATCATGATCAGTCTATAACTTGGTGAGTGGATAAACCTAAATATTTTTAAAGTATTTACAAATTAAGTATATCATTAAAGTATGTGCAATTATGTGTAATTATGTGTTTGATTATATGATTATTATGAAAGTCTCTTTTATTATGATACATGTGGAATTTCAAAGATTACTTGTGGTACATTGGTGACTTGGCATGTGAGATACATGTAATATTGAGTTAAACCAGAAAAATACCCATGATTATATACTTTTTCTAGTGCATGGAAGGGTCATGGCCGTGTTCTATCCTACACGGATGGGTCTTGACCAGATATCGGTCTAGACCGTGTACATATAGTTCACGGAAGGGTCATGAATGTGTTCTAGAATTGATAATCAGAGGTCTTTAAGATCGACTTTCGTTCACGGAGGTGCCCAAAGGCCCGTGGCAAAAGTGCTTAGCCCGAGGGGCGAATTACATATTTTAGTCAGAGGGTACATTTCTGGTGGATTTCTAGTACAGTTGTAATGATGAGATAATGGTATAGATATCAGCTAATGATTATATCGTGATTATGAAATAATATTTTTACTTATATTTATTGATATCAGATTATATATATGCATTATACCTTACAGTTGCTTACATAGAATACAGAGCAAAGAATTTTATGATGCAATCATGTTTAATTTTAAAAGTATTATCATATTTCAAAATTTCTCAAAGTTTTAATAGAGTAAGAATTTTCAGAGAATATGCACAAACGATAAAAGTATATTTATTTTCAAGTTATCCACTCACTGAGTTAAAAACTTATATTTTATCATCTTTTTCTTAGTAGATACTAGCAGAGTTGAGCAGCTTTGGAGCCTGTCGATCCACCGAGTTGAGACACATACATTGCATTAGTTGTATGACTCATTTCGTTAACTTATTTAGTTTATATTTCTTTTGGGGATTTTTATTTATAAAGTACAGTAAATATTGATTCGCTAACATTTTATTTTGAATAATTTGTATATTGAGGGACTATCGTGCCTTATTTTAAAGTATATGAACATATTTGAGAAAAAATGATTTTTATTCAAGTAGTTTTAGTCAATATTTCAAAGGAAACTCTGTCAAAATTCTTTTAAAAAGATGTAATAGTCAAAGTAGGTCCAGTTGCTTTGGTGGTGTGTCCGATTTTTAGCTGAAATTTATCATCGGGACACGTCACGTGTCGAGTCCATTAGTATGGCTCGGGACAGGTCATTTCACATTATGAGGTTTCGTGTAGTCATCCTTAAGGGCTTGGGACAAAGTTGAGTAAGCACGAATTTGGGTATTTTAGCCATAAGAAAAATGTTTAGATTCATTTTCCAATCAATGAAGTTTTCTCTTACAAGTTGATTTTTTGTTAAGTATCACTCATAATAGAATAAGCGACATTTTCTATAAAATTAATGATTCAAGTATTAATAAAAGAAAAATGCTAAACGAACACTCCGGTTGACATCCTGTGTGACCTCATGTGAGTGTGTCGGTCCCGCGCGAATAAAATAATATTTCTCCACACACTCACATGTGGTCACCCAGGGTGTTAACCGGAGTGTTCGTGTAGCAAAACTCTTAATAAAATGTATGATGCATGTATGTATGTATGCAAATATAGACTCAATTATACTTTTAATCAAAGACCTAAAACTCATGCGACATTTAACATGTCTTCTATATAAGGTCAATGGAGTTGCAACAAGATTTGGATCCTTCCATTCATTATATTGAGCTAAGAGTCTCATGTCACAATTAGAATTAGGATTGGTTATTATTATTATTATTTGGACTACGAATAAATTTGTTGGAATCTTCTATAGCAAGTCTTTTTAAAAAAATTCATATATAAGTGTATTAACCACCGATAATAATTTTAAAATATTCTACTTATAGATCGAATTCTAGTTAATCCAAAATGACATAGTCCTCCTTTAGGGAGATCGTGTAATTCGATACTAGATAAATAAGTATTTTAATAACAAATTTAATAATGAAGAAGGCCGTGGGTTTATACATGCCTATAAACCATCTCTCACTTATAATTTTAAACTGCTAGGTTATTCTTTAATGATTAAGCAGTCAAAGTATAAACAAATATAATGGCACCAAATTATCAAGGATAATTTTTTAACACTTCTAATTAATTTAGAGTGATGAAAAAATTATACAATAATAATGCATATGATTTTAGTAAATCGGGTGGTGTTTTATTTAATCTACATAATATTTGTTTATTCTTATCCATAAAGGAATTAAAGCAATAAATAAATGAATTGTGGTCACTTATGACTCATCCTAATAAATAAAAGAGGAAATTACAAAATTCCAGGCATTTCAACATCACAGTGCAAAAATCAAGTTGGAAAGTTTCTTATTCACAATTCAGGTATTGATTTAACTATTAATATCAATATAAAATATATAAACCATATCTCATTCCAATCCAATTACAAACCCAAAATTCAAATTCATTTCTCTCCATTTCTCTCTTCTTACTCTCTCCACTTAACCTACGTTCGGCGCCGCCACCCACTCCCGGAGACCGCCGCTGCAACACAGTGATGAGTGTCGTCGCATGAAGCAGATACAGCGCACACATCTCCCTTCTCATCTCTATTCTCTCTTCTACTTCCCTCACACATAAATCGTCGTTGTCCTTCGGAGAGCGTCGCCGATGAGGACTGCTTATTCGCGCATAGTTGTAGCTGCGCTCATAGGCGCGAAGCTGCTCATCGTCGTTGCATGTGACGATAATTTTGTTGGTGGCGGCGATTTGGGAATTGTGGTACAGGGGCGATGGTGGCGACGATTTGGAGATTGTGGTATCGTGCAGTGGTGGTGTGGTGCAAGGGCGATGGTGGTGGTGGTGGTTTATTTTGAGAGGTTGTATAGTGGTAGTAGATTTTACTGTTGTTGGCAGTGGTTATGGTATTTTTTCGGTAGTGTTTACGGTTGGTAATGGTGGTGGTGGTGGTGGTGACGGCGACGAACTGGTGGTGATGTTGGATGCGTTTTGATTCTGAATGTAGTTTTCAACTTAGTTCGGTATATGAGTCAGTTGGATGAGGAAAGTGAGGAAACAGTGATGGTAGTGGTGGTGGAAGGGACGCTGCTGTTGTGCGGATCTTAGAGCATCGCTCAACGTGGATCTGGTGGTGGTAGTGTTGTGGCGACAACTGTAGGGACTGGGGAAGATAAGTGTTGGTGTGGTGATGACTGTGGTAGTGGCATGGGCGATGGTGGTTACTGTTGGTGGTGGTTGTGGTGGCGGAGGTGCGACAGTAGTGATGGATGGGACGAAGAGTGCCTGTGACCAACTATTTGGTCGATTTGTGACGAAGTATTGGTGTACTGGGATTTGGGATTAGGTGTTTGGTTGTATGTGATCAATTATTTATTTATCTGTGACTAAGCACTCAACTGTGATCTAAAAACTGTGACCAAGTACTTAATTGTGACCTAAAATTTAATAATGTGTGACTGAATTTTTTTTTGTGACCAATGAATTTGAAAAACTGTAACCTACAATTTGTGACCTCGAAATAAACCGTGACCTGTAAAAAAAAATTTTGAAATAATGTGTGACTTATTAATTTGATAATATGTGATAAATAAATAATTTGCGATCTTAATTATAAATCTGTGACAATTAATTTTATAACTGTGATTTTATTATATTTAATTAATTATATATAAACCTGATTTTTGAATTTTTAAGCTTTGCACCGGATTTGTGAATTGGTGTAAACTATACACCTGAATTATGAATTTTCCCCTTAAATAAAAATTACAATAAGAATTATAGTAGTTTATTGGGTCACATTATGGTCCAATTCTTCAATCTTCTTGTAGCCCAATCCATAAAAGTATCCAAAATACGTGCCAATTTTAATTTTGAGTTCAAGTGTTTAATATCGGTTCAGAATTGATTAATTATTCTGAAAAGACAAGAAAGATTATCTGTTTTTTTCATATATTTGACAACCTTAAATATTTTAGAATGGTGAATCAGTTGAGATTAATAGCAGTTACATCCTCAAATGGCTTGATACATAAACAGCTTCATCCTCTACTTTTACTTCATGACAGTAATTGTATTTGTATACTGTAACTTTCTTCGATATTGCAAGCTTGTATTTCTTGTATTTGCTAGAAGTGGGATTAAATAAAGCCTGAAGAGGAACATCCCTGGACAGGTATGTAGAAAGACTTTCAACAATTAAAATTTCTAAGGAAGGGAGCAAACAAGAAATGATGAAAAGATGTATTGCCATTGCCACAAGACGGCAAAAGATATGACATCTGAATTATATGTTAATAATATGCAGAAATTTTGTCCACATAAAACTCGTCAATAAGTTGCTTATCTCATGCCATGATGGGAAAAGATGAACTTTCAGAAAAACTACTGCAACTTCCGATTTTAAAACTAATGAACCTTACATTTATTGGGGACTTCCAAGGAAAATGGAATTATGGAAGTATATTTTTATCTTATGCTCCTAAAAATTAATATCCCAGTCGAGTCAAAGGAGGAAGTAAGAACTATGGACAACGTGAACATCCCAGAGTTTCCAGAGTTTGATCACGAAGTTTCATCTAGCGTCAACTCTCCATCAAGTCTTGAATTTATTTCCATCCTGTATAATGATTTCGAGGCCACAGCACCTCCAGGTTTATTGTACTCAGAAAAGTGCACGGGTGGTGAAGCCTCTAGTTCTCGTGTTGAAGTGCAGACAATAATTGAGGACGCAGATGATATCCAGGAAATTGATGAAGGATTTCTGTCCGAATTAGATAGCATTGGTGATTTTAATGTCAGTATACGGGGATCAAACTCAAATGTGTTTGAAAAGCATGTGGATTGTGGGATGCCTGCAGTAGATCAGAATTTGAATCTTGAAGATTTGAACTCTGGGATGTCTGCAGTTGATGCAAATTCTGTAGAAGATATTGATTCTGATTTCGAGAAAGCTGAATTGATACCAGTGGAAACTGAAATCAATGACAAAAGGATTGAGAAGCCAATTGTTCTTGAGCCAACCCAGGCCAAGTTGGTTCTCGAAGAAACCACAGCTGAACATTCTGAGGGAGAGATACAGAAGTAATTCGCAATTATACCTCATTAGCTGTCTCGAAAGTTGATTGCCACTAATAGCTCTTGTCCTTTTAGGAAGTGGGATATTGATTTTGTAGGACCGTTGCCTAGAGGTAGGTCTAACCTGAGATTCCTGATCGCGGCAATAGAATACTTCACCAAATGGGTTGAAGAGAACCTCTTACCAATATTACTGAGGCTAATACTTGTAAGTTCATCTGGAAAAAAATATTATCTACTGATTTAGAATCCCAAACTCAGTTGTCTCAGATAATGGCACATAGTTCCAAGAGAAAAAGCTGAAAGCCATGAAGAGCTAGGGATCCATAGGTATTTTTCACTCCATATTACTTTAAGCTAACAGACAAGTGGAGGCAGTAAGTAAAACATTGAGGAGCATTTTGAAAATAAAACTTGATCCTGCGAAGGAATTATGGACTGATGAGTTAACACAAATTCTATGATCATATTGTACCAGTACAAGGATTACTACAGGAGAGACTCCGTTTTCTTTAGCCTATGGAGCTATGAGTTGTCAAATCAAAGGGCTTGTTAAAATTCTTCATTTTTTTTTGATATCCAGGTTTCTCAACTTACGCCAGACTATATCCTGGACCATCAGCCACCGGCCCCTCAGTAACTGGCGGAAGTAAACCGCGGGTTATGTCTAAGTTGACCAGGGTCCGTGCACCCTTTATACTCCTGGCTCCAAAGGAGCCTCCTCCATGATTATTACATCACCAAGCTGCTCCAACCAAGAATGGTTATTACATCACTCAGATGCTCCAACCAGGAATCGAACTCCCCACGCTGAGATTGCAAGTTCAACAATGCCCGTCCTTTACCAATTTGGATATGTCCCGGGGGCGGCTTGTTAAAATTCATTAGTTTCATTTGTTGCAATAACACATGAATTTGGTAATAATCGAAATATTTTTAGGTCCGCATAACATAAAAGATTAAATAATCAAGTCCTGAACATTATATAAATGATTAGATTCGAATTTCAGAGATTATTTGTTGTCAATTAGAAGTCACAAAAGAATTAGTAGCGAACGTTTCTCAAAGTCAATCAAACCATGTGCAGGCACGTTATAGAATAAGCAACAATTATGATGGAGGCTTTCTAATTAATTTCAAGAATAAACAGAGAAGCAAATGTACTTAATAGATTTCACTAGCTAGCGCCAATAGAAACCATTATTCAAGCACAGGTGGACACCCGAATAAAACGTGAAAAGCTAACATATTCAGTTCGAAGATAGACTTCCATGTGTCTCAAACAAAAAAGGCATATTTACCCTAAGACCTAGTCATAAATCTATGGCTAATTAGCACAAAACATCCCTATCTTTGGAGGTTATTGTAGCTACCGTCCCAATCTTTCATTTCTTGGCATTTATGCCCTTACCTTCAACATTTCGTGCGCTGAATGTCTTTTTCACCTCTTTTTGACGATTTTACCCATCATTCAAATAAAACAAAAAGAAAAGAAAAGAAAAACTAAAGAATAAATTATAATTATGGGTCCAAACTCTTAAAAAGTTGCAAATCAGTCAAACAAAAATAATAGAAAGGAAAAACTAATTCATTTTCAATTCGGGTTACTTTTAGCCCCTAAATTTTAGAAATAAAATCAAATTCCTCCCACCTCCACCATTTTCGCTGGAACCAAAAATTGCCAAATTCGACCACACCGAATTTTTACACCACCAACACCTCATCATCCTCCTCCACGATTCTATACCAACAAGCAACCAAAACACCTCAAAATTAGACCGAAATTCATGTTCAAAAAACCATCCCCATGCATGATTTTATCTCGAAACCAACTACTGCAGCCACCGCCTCCACTGCACCACCACCAAACACCATCCAAACTCACTGTCGCCGCCATCTTCACAGCACAAAAAACTGACCAAAACCTACCCCTGCCGCCACTTCCATCACACGATTCACCCCAAACACCATCACCTCCATCGCACAAACCCACCTCAGCGCTGTGATCTGCTTCACCTCTTCTACTCTTTATTGTAATGATCTACAGCAGCTACTTGTTCAGACAATGGTAAACTAAGCTCTCCCAACCCACCGTCACCTCCACCACACAGAAAATTGACCAAAACACACTGTCGTCGCCTCTTCCACCGCACCATCATTATCACCATATAAACACCATCACCACCACCACACAAAAAACCATCCAAACCCACCCCAAACAAATCAGAAAATCCACAGATGCAGAACTTTTCCTCCACAGCATAGTCAGCTCCTTCCACCACGAATTCCGACGCCTGTGATGTAAATCATGGTCGCGGACCACCACGCCTAGTGCCGCCCCACCATGACACATTTATCGAACATATGGGTTTTGGCCAATTTCGAATGAACAAGGACGAATTTCACATAGTAGATTGCGACCATGCTTAGTCCGTCGATCCCCTTTCAATTGAAGGTTCCACTATGCTTCAATCTGTCAATTTGAGGGTTTCTCTTTAGTGGAAAAAGACGGTGGTGGAGACTTCGACTTTACACGTTTTGGGGACTAGGTCTGGCGTGAGACTTTAGGAGGTGGTGGAGATGTGTTGGGAGTGGGGTGGAAGTGGATGGGTGGTGATTTTTGTTATTGATTTGCAATTTTTTAAAAATTTGGACCCATAATTGTAATTTATTCTTTAGTTTTTCTTTTCTGATCTTTTTCTTTTATTTGAATGAGGGGTAAAATCATCAAAAAAGATGAAAATGACTTTCAGCGCACGAAATGTTGAAGGTATAGACATAAATGCCAAGAAATGAAAGATAGGGACGGTAACCACAATAACTTCCAAAAGTATGGACTTTTTGTGCCAATTAGCCTAAATCTATATAAGCGTAGATGGGAACAAAGAAACATGTGCAAAAAATATCCTCCTTTCAAATAACAATTTCTTCTCTTGCTCTGGTTTGAGCATAAAATCAATGAGTTTAGGAGAAGAAAATCCTATCTAAGTGAAAGGAATTTATTGATGAATTCCATGTATCTCGAACATAAAAGGGTTATTTACCCTACGACCTCGTCAGAAATCTATAAATAAACATAGATGGAACTTGGAAAGTCGTGCAAAATTAAATATCCTCCTTTCAAAAACAATTTATTTTCTGTTGTAAAAGGAAAGTTTATTAGGGTTTGTAGTGAATGACAATTACACCCCTGTAGCCCTAGAAATTATTACCATTGTATCCCTGATTCTTACCTATAAATATAGGACTTTGGTCATTAATAAAATACACACAAGTCTATTGACTTAATTCTCTCTTCTTCTTCTTCTCTATTTCATAACACGTTATCAGCACGAAAGCTCAATTCTTTAAAGTGTAGAGAAGGTAGTTATTTTTTTTTACATAATCATCTATCATGTATACCAAAATTAATTTGGTAATACGTGACTTTACATATTTATCAGATAATATATGTTGGAATGCGTGATTTTATTCCGCCATCGTCTAATCAATTACTGCAGGTTTATTGAATCAATTACTGTCACGGTTTTCAATCACTACTTACTTTGGACTTTATATATATATATATTTTTATAAACATAGTTGGTCATTACACAAATAGATAATTATTCATGATTGTATAATTATAAGTTGATTAATCAATTAAATAGTTTAATTAACTTCTTTTTTTTCCTTAATTCATATATATCTTAATTTATTTTGCTTCTTGTTTCCTGTTTGATTAATCATCTCATCCATATTCTTTTTAATGCAAGTGTTGTTTATGAATTTAATACACTTATATATTTGTATTATAAATAATTTGTTGTTGCTCCCGAAGTAGCGCAACATTATATAATTAATATTCAAGAAGAATATTAGAAGTAGATTTATCGATTACAAATAATTTATTGTTGCTCCTGAAATAGCAAAATATTATAATTGATATTCTTGAAGAATATTATTTGCTCCTGAAGAGCATAAATTATAATTTTTAATATTCCAGAAGAATATTGATATATTGCTCTTGAAAAACAATAATAAAATACAATGTGCTCCCGAAGTAGCACATGTTTCGAAGAAGATGTTATTTTATATTAGTGTTTCTCCCTGAAGGAAAACACATAACTTATGTCATGTTAATTTTGACCACTTAATCAATTATTCCGTATTCTTCAAAACTAATTGTATTTTTTTATCGTGTAGTTAATCAAATGGCAAACATAACAAAACTTGAGTTTGCTGCACTTGACATATCTGGCAAAAATTATCTGTCATGGGTACTCGATGCTGATATCCACCTTGTCTCAAAAGGTCTGGGAGAGACAATAAAAGAAGGAAACAAAGAATCCCTGCAAGATCGTGCAAAAGCACTCATCTTCCTTCGCCATCATCTTCATGATGGGTTGAAAATTGAATATCTCACTGAGAAAGATCCACATGCTCTTTGGAAAAAATTGACTGAAAGATTTGATCATTAGAGGACTATAGTCCTCCCTAAAGCCCGTTATGAGTGGATGCACCTTTGTTTGCAAGATTTCAAAACTGTAAGTGAGTACAATTCTGAACTCTTTAGAATATCTTCAAAATTGATCTTGTGTGGAGAAAAAAATCACTGATGGAGATATGTTGGAGAAAACTTTCTCTACCTTTCACGCCTCAAATGTGCTTCTGCAGCAGCAATATCGTGAGCGTGGTTTCAAAAAGTACTCAGAACTTATATCTTGTTTGCTTATTGCTGAACAAAATAATGAACTTCTAATGAAAAATTATGGGTTACGTCCAACTGGTTCTGTACCATTGCCTGAAGCAAATGGTACTGCATTTCCTGAAGTAAATGCAATATTAAGACAAGGACGTGAACGTGGACGTGGACACGGATTTGGACGTGGACGCGGACGTGCACGTGGAATAAATCATGGACGAAATAATCAACAAAGTTATCATCAGCAAGGCAACAATTTCAAAAGGCACAAAGCAAACGAAAGTAGCACACCCAAAAAGGTGCATGAAGAAAATTGTTTTAGATGTGGAATGAAAGGGCATTGGACACGTACCTGTCGTACGGCAAAACACCTTGTGGATCTTTATCAAAAATCAATCAAGGGAAAAGGAAAAGTTGAGACAAATTTCGCTAATTATGATGGTCCGATTGATGTGACTCATTTGGATGTCTCTGACTTCTTTGCCGATCCAAATGGAAATATTGACCACTTGATTGGGGGTGGTGTGATGGAAGATATAGATTAATTTATTTTCTATACTTCTAGTATTTCACTTTATTTTAGAAATTTAGTTAGAAATATGTTTTTATTTTTCACAAAAAAAAAAGGGAAAACTTTATTATGTATCGTCAATTTTATATTATTGAATCATGTTTACTTCTTTAAATTTATGAATTCAAATCTTTATTAAAACATGTGTATTTTATTGTATTTATAGATTGATGATGGATTGTCAAGATACTTGTTTGATAGATAGTACAACTACACATACAATTCTTCAAGACAAAAAATATTTTTTGGACTTAACATTAGCAAAAAATAATGTTAATACAATATCTGGTGTATCGAATATCGTTGAAGGCTCCGGAAGAACTTGTATTATTTTACCAAATAATACTAAATTATATATTGACGATGCACTTTACTCTAGCAAATTCAGAAGAAATTTGCTTAGTTTTAAAGATATCCGCTGCAATGGATATCACATTGAGACGATGCAAGAAAATAGTGTTGAATATCTTTGCATAATTTCTTTTGTATCTGGCAAGAAGTAGATAAAAGAAAAATTTCATGCACTCCCATCTGGCATGTACTATACATTTATAAAAATGGTTGAATCAAATAATGTCACGAACCAGAAGTTCGTTGATCCAAAAAGTTTCATACTTTGGCATGATAGACTTGGACATCCAGGAGCTATAATGATGCGTCGAATAATAAACAACTCACATGGACATCCTTTAAAGAACCAGAAGATTCTTTTACCTAATGATTATCCATGTGTAGCTTGTTCACAAGACAAGTTAGTCATTAGACCTTCGACTACAAAGGTCAATGTTGAATCTCCAACTTTCTTGGAAAGAATTCATGGAGATATATGTGGGCCAATACACCCACCATGTGGACCATTTCGTTATTTTATGGTATTAATTGATTCTTCTACCAGATGGTCACATGTTTGCCTACTTTCCACTAGGAATGTAGCATTTGCTAGACTACTTGCTCAAATCATAAAATTACGAGCACACAATTCCCTGATTATTCAATCAAGACTATTCGTCTTGACAATGCTGGTGAATTTAGATCACAAGCATTCGACGATTATTGTATGTCAATTGGGATTGTAATTGAGCATTCAGTTGCGCATGTCCATACACAAAATGGTTTGGCAGAGTCGTTTATTAAACGCTTACAACTTATTGCTAGACCATTACTTATGAAAACAAAGCTACCAGCTTCTGTTTGGGGACATGCCATATTACATGCTGCATCATTGGTTCGTGTTAGACCAACTGCCTATTATCAATATTCACCCTTACAACTTGCATTTGGTCATGAACCTGATATTTCTCACCTAAGGGTTTTTAGTTGTGCTGTCCAAGTCCCTATTTCACCCCCACAACGTACTAAAATGGGTCCCCAACGAAGACTTGGGATTTATGTGGATTTTGATTCACCATCCATTATTAGGTATCTGGAACCGTTAACGGGTGATTTATTTATTGCACGTTTTGCAGACTGTCATTTTGATGAAATGACTTTCCCAACTTTGGGAGGGGAAAAACTACATTCTGAAAAACAAGGTAAAATTTCTTGGAATGAAATAACTCTCTCTCACTTTGATCCCCGCAGTAATCAATGTGAGCAAGAGATTGAAAAAATCATTCATTTGCAAAGAGTTGCAAATCAATTACCCGATGTATTTGTTGATACGAAAAGAGTGACAAAGTTATATATGCCAGCAAAAAATATTCCAGCAAAAATTGATGTCCCTGCAGGACAATCTATTGTAGCAAACGAATCTAACATACGCCAGAAGCGTGGTCGACCAGTTGGTTCAAAAGACTCTGTACCTCGAAAAAGAAGAGTACAAGAGAAAAATCAACCAAAAATTTCGGAAGAAGTAACATTAGAAAAGATTGATCAATCAAATATTGAAAATATGGTTCCTGAAGAATCACAAGTGTCCGAAAATAATGAGATTTCAATAAATTATATGTTATCTCATAAATTATGGGAACGGAAAAATGTTGTTATAGACAATATTTTCGCCTTTAATGTGGCTCTTGATATTATGCAAAATGAGGATCCTGAACCACAGTCAGTTAAAGACTGTCAAAATAGAAATGATTGGCCAAAATGGAAAGAAGCCATACAGGCGGAATTGAATTCCTTAGAAAAACGAAAAGTGTTTGGACCTGTAGTTCGAACACCTGAAAATGTAATCCCTGTAGGATACAAATGGGTTTTTGTACGAAAGAGAAATGAAAATAATGAAATTACAAGATACAAAGCCCGACTGGTAGCTCAAGGTTTCTCACAAAGACCAGGAATTGACTACGAGGAAACATATTCTCCCGTAATGGACACCATCACTTTTAGATTTTTGATTAGTTTGACTGTGTCACAAAAACTTGATATGCGCCTTATGGATGTAGTAACTGCATATTTATATGGTTCACTTGATAGTGACATATATATGAAAGTCCTTGAAGGACTTAAAGTGCCAGAAACAAACAATACATGTCCGAGAACCATGTTCTCAATTAAATTGCAAAGATCATTATATGGATTGAAACAATCCGGACGCATGTGGTATAATCGTCTTAGCGAATATTTGTTGAAGGAGGGTTATAAAAATAACGATGTCTGCCCATGTGTTTTCATAAAGAAAACAAATATTGGATTTGCAATTGTCGCAGTTTATGTTGATGATCTAAACTTAATTGGAACTCCTGAAGAGCTCAACAAAACTGCTAATTATTTGAAAAATGAATTTGAGATGAAGGATTTAGGAAAAACCAAATTTTGTCTCGGGTTGCAAATCGAACACTTCCCAGAAGGATTGTTTGTTCATCAATCTACATATACAGAAAAAGTTTAAAACGATTTTATATGGATAATGCACATCCATTGGCATCACCTATGATTGTTCGATCACTTGATGTGAAAAAAGACCCATTTCGCCCACTTGAAGATGGAGAAAAAGGTTTTTGGTCCTGAAGTACCATATCTTAGTGCAATTGGAGCATTAACATATCTTGCAAATTGCACTCGACCCGATATAGTTTTTTCTGTAAATCTCCTTGCAAGATATAGCTCTACACCAAGTCAAAGACATTGGAATGGTGTTAAACACATTTTTCGTTACCTAAAGGGTACGATTGATTTGGGATTATTTTACTCTCAAAAGTCGGGATCTACTTTAGTGGGATATGCAGATGCAGGTTATCTATCTGACCCACATAAAGCTAAATCACAAACAGGATATGTGTTTACAAGGGGAGGAACAGCTATATCATGAAGATCTGTGAAGCAATCCTTGACAGCAACATCCTCAAATCATTCTGAAATTATTGCAATCCATGAAGCAGGGCGAGAATGTGTATGGTTGAGGAACATGACCCATCATATCCAAGTATCATGTGGGTTAACTTCAACAAAAGATAGTCCAACAATTTTGTATGAAGATAATGCAGCTTGTATTGCACAACTCAAAGGAGGCTATATAAAAGGCGACAAGACGAATCATATTTCTCCAAAATTCTTTTATACACACGAACTTCAGAAGAATGGTGACATCGATGTTCAACAAATTCCCTCAAGTGACAATTTGACCGATTTATTCACAAAAGCACTGTCAACATCTACATTCAAGAAGTTAGTCCATGGGATTGGAATGCGTCGACTCAAAGATTTTTAGTGATCAACATCAGGGGGAGTAGTTGTACTCTTTTTCCTTCGCATAGGTTTTATCCCACTGGATTTTCCTAGCAAGGTTTTAATGAGGCAGCATTTATTTTTAATACTCCAAAATAACTGTACTCTTTTTCCTTCGTTTGATTTTTTTTGTCCTATTAGATTTTTATCAAACAAGGTTTTAACGAGGCAGATATTTTGTAATGTGTCATTCAAGGGGGAGTGTTGTAAAAGGAAAGTTTATTAGGGTTTGTAGTGAATGACAATTACACCCCTGTAGCCCTAGAAATTATTACCATTGTATCCCTGATTCTTACCTATAAATATAGGACTTTGGTCATTAATAAAATACACACAAGTCTATTGACTTAATTCTCTCTTCTTCTTCTTCTCTATTTCATAACATTTTCTTGCTCTTGTTTGAGCATAAAATTGGTGAATTTACGAGGAGAAAATCCTATCTAAGAGAAGAATTTATTGATCATAATTTCAAGGTCGACACCAATCATTTAACATGTATAAACTTTACTCCATTGATGTAAAACAGCTTCAAGTTTTCTACTACCCGTAAGACTGAGACCGCCACTTTTCAAAGTTTTTTTTTAGTAACCAACCAAGAGATATAACAACACTAGATATTGAAATTACACATGGAATAAAGTTCGAATTGATCCTAGTGTGAAAATTTTACAGATTTTTCACCATTCATGGTGATACAACCACCTACACTGGCTACTAGTATGAGTTACAACTTACAGCACTAGGTATTCCAAAGGCATGCAACTTTTAACATATTTAAGAAAAGCATCATTCAGAACAACAGTAAATAGTTGCAAATTCTGCAACTATACCCCCCATTTCTTTATGAGCAGTTTGTATCATAACTAGCCAATCCCTGCAACTCGGGACCCTCCAGACGAGGATTATTCTCAAAGCTGCAAAAAAAAAAAAAAAGGGACAATGACCAAATATTAGGGGATGCCCTGTGGAGGTTGGTAAAGCTAAAGCATTCTAAATAAGAGTTAAGGGGAATAAAGAAGGTGCATAATTTGCAAACAACAAAGTATCATTACATTAACTTGGTCATTTGATTTGAGTGAGTCGCATTTATTGCATAAGAGAGAATTTTAGCCAAAACTTCTATTGCAACAATACAGGGAGAATCAGCTTTCACTATATAGGAACATCTAGACCTTCTTCTACATGTTCATGTATAGATGCACAATTATCTCAATGAGAAGACTACATATTAACTGAGATATAATTTGGGATGGAAAGTTTCATATCACTTCCAATTTTTCCAGAAAATCATTTGATAAATTGACGGCTCAACCTGAAGAGGGAATAATAGGGCATCATTTTGTACAACAAAAAATAAAATTTGATGTACTAAAATGAAACATTTCAACACAATAGTGGAAACAGAGTTAATATATTAAACAGAATCAGATGCCAAAACCATTTAGAATAAAAGCAATCATAATGGACGTTTAGAGACAAATATAAATCAGCATCTTACTTGTTTAGGGGGATGTGCTCAAATGGACCGGTAGTAGGTATTGTACCGCACAAGTTGTTACTTGAGACATCCCTGGGAAATCAAGTGCAAATATTTCATAACCACCCTATGCTTCGTAATATCAACAATATATATAATAGTGCACATCTTAAGCACTTACACAACTTTCAAGCTAGATATACTAGCAAGTGCACTTGGGATTGGCCCTCTTAGCTGATTATCATTAAGACGCCTGTCAATGTAAAGTAAGAGTTATTGATTTCAAATAAGATGCTCAAGTAATATGCAAACTTGCATGCAGTATGAAAATACATGTATTCAGAATGAGCAAGCAAGGGAAGAGAAGGAATGGGGAAAGGGAGGGGGGGGGGGGGGGGGGGGGAAGGGGGGGGGGGTGGGGGGGGGGGGGGGGGGGAGGGGGGGGGGGGGGGGGGGGGGGGGGGGGGGGGGGGTGGGGGGGGGGGGGGGTGGGGGGGGGGGGGGGGGGGGGGGGGGGGGGGGGGGGGGGGGGGGGGGGGGGGGGGGGGGGGGGGGGGGGGGGGGGGAGATTTTTGCTACTAGTAGGATAAGTAAATATTCAAAGCTTAAAGGGATTTTGGACGGCAACAATAACCACAAGCATTATCATGGGGTCAGCTATATGAATTCTGATGGCAAAAAATAAGAAATAAACTGAGGCATTCAGGTAGGACATGTCTAATAATCTAGCAAAAAATTATTATACTTTCACCGATCGCGAAACCCACCAAAGAACATTTGGATTTAATAAATGAAAGAGTGATATAGTATAAACTCACAAGAAGACAAGATATTTCAATTTTCCCAAAGCTGGAGGTATTGTTCCCGAGATATTGTTGTTGTACAGATCCAAACTTATTAAGTTCTTCAAGTTACCAAGCTCAACTGGAATTGACCCTTGAATCTTATTTTTGTAAAGCTCCCTGCAAATTAACAAAGTCAGCTTTCAGTATCCTCAAATACATGTAAAGATAACTAATAGGACGGGAAAAAAAGAATCAGAAATCGCAAACATTCTTTAAAATAATTTCATAGTGCAAACTATCAAGATTGCTACAGGCAATCATGTGTCATGGACAGCTTTATTTATATGAAATATCTCTGAAAGGTCAACCAGACATCAAAACCAAAGAGTTCTATAATACTCACAGATACTGGAGATGTTCAAGTTTCCCAAGCTCAGGCACCAGACGGCCAGACAAATTTGAGTTGCCAAGGTCCCTGTAGACTCGTAAGAAAATGATACACTTCAGACTCATATGCATGACAAAGGAAAAGAAAAGGCTGCTATACCCAATAAAAAAGCTGGAATATGTGTCTCTGAAGAAGAATGATATTCCTTTCATTCACATATAAAAGTACATAAACATCAATAAGGAATAATTAAGTGTGACACGATGAAAACATAAGGAAATACAAGGGTATCTAACTGTCTTGGACAAGAATTCACTATGCACTAGAATAACCTTGTTGATGGTCTTTCTGCCAACGATGTTTAGAGACTTTAAAATTATATAATATTTCACACCAAGCAAATCCTTAAGCTGTCACCTAGGAAAAAAGGTAGCCAAGTTTCGTGGAGCTGGAGCAGGAATGTGCTCTGCTATCTGGTGTAAAAGTTGGGGGACTCTTAACAAATTAAATTACTGTTTGAGTAAAAGAAGCTGATCCTAGTGCAATACTGAGCCCAGAAAAAATAAGCAGGTCTTTCTCTACCACTTACCACCACATTTTAGAGGCATAATATGATATATTGTTTTGACGCCAATGTTCAGACAAATCGCAATCCAGATATTGTTATCTGTTGGCTCGCAAAGATAATTAACTTTCCAAGAAACAATTAATTGAATCAAACAGTATCTATCCATTTGAATATTTAACTAGGCGTGCTAATTTTACTATTTTTTTTTAACTAGCTACAAGAATTCGTTAGATAATTTCAAGTTCTCCACATTCACCAAACTAAAATTTCAAAAAATAAAATACTTAAATAAAACAATTCCACCAATACGGATACACACAATATCGTAGATAGATGAACAAACTAATATATACGTACAGGCGAGTGACGTGGTTGTCTTGGTTGCAGGTGATGTGGAACCAGGTGCAGGGGTTGACGAGGTTTGGATCCCAGCTCTGGAGGATGTTATCCGGGTCAGATAAACTCCGACGAAGCGCGTACAGCGCGTCACCTTCAGAGTTCCCACGCGCTGTAGGTGCCATCATTGAAGATATTACAGTTAGAGCTACAAATACAAACAAATCTCTCCCAGCCATGGCTCGGATTGAAGTAATTTTAGTGCCGATTTTTGGGGTTTCAGTTGGAACTTCGATATTCAAACAATTTTAGAGAGAAAGAGAGAGATGAGGAATTTATTCAATATTTGGGAATGGCAAGAAACAACACGGTTAGAACTTAGAACAGGGAGAAAACTCGTATATAACTTGATTATTTGACCATCATTGCTCTTCTCAATGTTAAAAAAACATTTATTGTCTTTGTCCATTTAGAAATGTTTTCTGAAGATAAACGTTAACATGATTACTTTTTTGCATTTCTTATAATAATAAATTTACTTTGACGGAAAGAAAATGACACGTTGACGAAGATATTGTATGTATCAATTTAAATGATTCTTAATTTCAATACTTTAACTTTATTGTCAATTAGGTTTTTCAATTTTGTTAAATCGAGTAACTATATTTTAATTTGATTTCAATCAAGTGATTTCACCCATTTTCATGACTTACTAGTAAAAATTGATGATGTAACCGTCTATAAATGATAATCATCGTCTATTTCACTAGAAATGTACTTATTCCACATTAATTATCAATGGCATGTGATTATCGTTATTTGCTAACTATCACGTTATTGAGTTTTGTAAGTAGAATTGGATGAAATCAAATCAAAATATAGTTACTCAATTGAATAGAATTTAAAGTATAGTTATCTAATTGAAAGTAAAATAAAAGTTTGAGTAGAAATATTATTTGGCGGATTTATGATTTTAGGATGACTCTGCCTCAGTCAACATAAAATTTTCAATATTTTGACGTTTGAAAAAGTTTGTTGGGATTTAGGTTCCCATTCAAAGGTTGCCTTTTTTCAAGTAGTCTTTCTCCACTTCGATTAAATTTTGACTTAGTCACAAATGATGGCCATTAGATAATGCCAATAATTGGTTAGAACTTGGAAGGAATAATTCGAGAATTAAAATCAGATTTTTTTTTTTTTTTTTTTTTTATGTATTAAATATAGTGTTATTTTTAGCTCTTGTTTGGTGGAGTATTAAAAAAAATCAGATTTTTAGTAGATTTTTATAATAATAATAATAATAATAATAATAATGAAATTTGTGGTTAAAAAGTTTGGGGCCCATGAGATATATGATTAAAATTCATTATTGACTTTAAGTTAAATTAAAATCTCAATTGTAATTTCCATTGAATAGAGGCTTAATAAGTGAGGAGTTAAGCGAACGATTCCCTCCTGCAGGGGATCAATGTTATGCAAAATTAAAAATTGAGGACCATCTTTGCAATAATAAAAGAGTTGCTATTGCTGAATTAAGCAACTTTGATTGTTTAGCGCACCTTTGCTAGATAAATTGTCGCCACGGGGCTCACGTTTGCACATCCGATGATGGCTTCTGTACGGTTCCATAAAGAGTAATATTTATATAGCAACTATTAACCTCTAAAGGATGATGACAACAAATTTCTCACACAAAACTAAGATTTTCCCTCCTAAATCACTAATTCGATATTCAATAAGGGGCAAGAGGATAAATGGCGATATGGGATGAAGCTATCCCATATTTTTCCCCGACTATGCCTCTTTATAAATTCCTATTGAGGCTTCGAGGGTAATTAAGTCATTTTTGCTAATGACACGTGATAGATACTAAAGCTTCTAGCTTCTAACTAATTTTGTTATCCTTTCACTTTTTATTCACCAATTTAGATATTATATTTGATAGTGTATTTTGGCTCGCCTTTTATATTCAAGGTCTCTTATGAGACTTCATGCTATTAATGCTCACTAGCTTGCCTCTGAGTTCGCATATATTCTGATAATGTTTTATCGTAGTCCTTGTCGACTACACTATGTTTTCCTAGTATATATTTGATGGTTCATCCGTCCAAGAGATATGTGATTCATCGAGCCTTCAGGATTGGTTTGATTCTCTATTTGCAACATCAACATCATGTAACGGGGATTAGAATATGGCAAGTTTTTCATGTTTTTACATTTTTCACATGTGTATCTTGGAAGAATCACTAAGGGTCTGTTTGATTGCAAATGTGGAATTTATGTGGAAATAAAACGAATGGCAGAGAATTGAATTGCCTAGAATTTGTTTTAGAGAGAATTATAATTAATTGTGTTTAATTAGTATAATTTTTCACATAATCCATTTGACTTTATTTTTCATGTAAATAGTTTGTTTTTGGGATAATTTTTTTTTACAATTGGAGATAATTTTTTTAAAAAATTTGGTGTTCGTTTCGTTTTGTTTTACATGAAAATTGTTAATAAAAGTGATAAAATTTTTAACCATTGATTCTAGAATTTTTTCCAATTGCCTTAAAAAAAAAAAAAAAAAACCGAAGCTTCATTTCCCACCAAAATGGTGGGAAATCATTTTTCACAAAACTCTTGAAAATCTTGTCACATCAAGCAAATCTAGAAAATCGTTTCCATGGAAAAATTGGCCAATCAAACAAGTAAAAAAGTTGAAGTTGAAATTTATTTTCTTAAGTTCTATGAAAAATATGCTAAATGAAACAGGTCCTAAGGGTGAAGAGGCATTGGTTCCAATTGGCTGATGCACCATTGGCTATCAGGCAATAGCGTTCCATTTCGCCAAACTTTGATTCCACCAAGACACTTTCAATTTGCCCTTATTCATTTTCAGTAAACTTGAAATTATGTGAACTCAAGAGTCTAAATAAGCTAGGCGAAATCTAGCTATATCTTTCCATAGGAATTGTGCTAGATTAATTGGTTAGGAATATAATCCTTTTAGCTATCTTAGTGAAGTCGAGCTTGCATTTGTAATTTTTTTTAATAATTTTGAATTTTCTATCATATTTCTCTATTGTTTACCTGAGTATTGCATATTTAGCTCCAATAGATAAGGACACTTAACTAAAAGACTTCGCCATATCAATAAAAAAAAAATTTAAAAATTCTTTTAGGTATTAATTTGTTAATTGGATAAAGTATATAATTTCGTTGAGAGCCGGATCAAGATTTACCAAAGTTGCTTTATTGACAATATTTTCTCAAGTACATGCCATTCTAAGGGTTGTTTGAGGGGTTCACCATTTTTATTTAGTGAAAATTACACTAAACCCTACTTTAAAAATTCAACATTCTAAAATCAGGTTGGAAGTTTGACAATTCAAAAATCAGATATTCTATTAATTAATTATATATTATTAACCATAATTCGTTCATTTCATAATTTCATCACCGTCTCTCTCTCTCTCTCTCTCTCCAACTCGCCGCACCAAAATCATCGCATCAGATCTCGGCGGCGACAGTGAATCCATCGCCGCTGTGAGTGACGAACCCATCAACGACGGTGCTTGAGTTCGCTCCTCACAGCAACGATCAAGTCGTCGATGGGCGCCGTTGATGGGCGCGGCGGTCAGACATGGTCGCACGACGAGGCACTGGGCAGCGTTTCTCAATGGGCACTACAGATCGAGGGTTGGTGTGAAGTGCGGTGCGGTGGTGGTCTGCGATCGGTGGTTGGTGTGCAGTGCGATGGTGATGTGCAGTGATAGTGGCTCTGGTGAGTGTGTTGTTGCGGTGGTGACGTGCAGTGATGGTGGCTCTAGTGGGTGTGTTGGTGCGGTGGTGTTGGGATGGTGTTGGTGTGGTGGTGTGTGCTGTGTCTTGCAGTGGTGCGGTGGGTGGGATGGAGGTGATGTGCAGTGATGGTGGCTTTGGTGGGTGTGCTAGTGCGGTGGTTTTGGTGCGGTGGTGTGCACTGTGTCTTGCAGTGGTGCGATGGGTGGGATGGTGGTTAAGTATGTGTGCACCTCCAGTTGTGACGTAGGTTTAGAATTTTTTTTGGTTGGTTGTCAAGGTGTGGTATGATGGAGACGGTTGTCGGGTGGTGGTTACAGATTAGTTAGTTGACTGTAACCACTAAATTGGTTAATCTGTGACCAATATAAAATATGTGACCAATGATTTGGATAATTTGTGACTAAGAAATAATATGTGACCAAATAAATTTTTAATCTGTGATCAATAATCTGATAATTTGTGACTGTATAATAAGTTGTGACTTATAATAATTGTGATTTGTGACCAATGAATAAATTGTGACATATGAAATCTGTGAATCGTGACCATAAAATAATTTGTGACATATTAAAATTCTGATTTGTGATCTCGAAAATAAACAACCTATAAAGTATTTGATTTGTGATTTCGAAATAATTTGTGACTAATTAATTTGACAATATGTGATCAATAAATGAATTTGTGACCAAATTGTATATATATATATATATATATATATATATATATATATGTAACCTTTATATATTTAATTAATTAAATATATAATTAATTAAATAAAAATTAACAAAAATCTGATTTTTGAAATTTGAAACTTGTTTTTTATTATTGAAATGGACCATACTTATGCTCTTACTGATGAAATTTTCCCTTTTATTTATGAGCTTATATGATCCTGGCCCAATTACTTCGACTAAAGTGTATGGCCCTTCCTTTTTTGGGCTTAGTGATCCTGAACCTATTTCCTTGTTCGCAATAAAAACAATCTTCAACGCCAAATCTCCTACCTTAAAATATTTTTAGCGAACCTTGAAAGTGAAGTGTCTTTTCATTTTTAAGCTTCCTTAGGGAAGCATTTCATTTTTCTTACAAGAGTTCTAAAGTCAAGTTCATGGCTTCTTCATTTCATTTTTGTTAAAGTTTAGTTTCCTTGTTGACCTCAAACCTATTTCTTCTTCAATCATTGCTTCAACCCCATAGGATAAGAAGAAAGGAGCTTCTCATGTGACGGTTTTGGTGGTAGTGTGATATGACCACAAAATTTGTGGTAATTATTCAACCCATAATCTCTTTGTAGAATCAAGCTCTTTTTTAAGAATGCTTTCTAATATTTTTTTACTGCTTCAACTTGTTTGTTAGATTTGGGAATATATGGAGTGGAGAAATGTCTATGAATTCCCAATTCTTAGCAAAGCAAGTATATACCTTCATTTGAATAAAATTTCATGTTGTAGTACATATCTAGCTGCTTTAATTTGTAATTTTCTTACCTTTTTATTCCTAGAGAGTGTTCCAAGTAGGATACAATCTCTTGTATCCATGAGGCATTTCTTTGTGTCCATAAAATTTCCCCCTTATTTTGATTAACTGACGGGTTTAACAATAATTTTACCAGTACGATTTTAAAAAACTCCATATCCTTCGTGCTTGCTAATTTTGTAATGCAACCGCATATTCATTTTCTTCTCTAGGGATTTGCGAGAGCTTGAATTTACTGAAGTACCGTTACAATTCCATGACATTGGTCAAGTATGCAACCATTATTTTATCCTTGGCAACAAACCTTCCTTTCAGCATCTAAAGCACTATATCGAATGGCACCAAAACAGTTAGAAGAATTAAACTTCTAGATTTGAGAATTGTTAGATATTGGGTTTATTCGACCCAGTGTTTCTCTATGGGGAGCACCGAGGTTGTTTGTTAAGAAAAAGAACGGCACCATGAGAATGTGAATAGACTACCATGAACAAAATAAACTCACTATTAAGAACAAGTATCCTCTGTCGAGAATAAAAGATTTGTTAGACCAGTTGAGAGGAGCAAAGGTGTTTTTCTATAGGAATTAAACAATCAGTCAAGTGATATACCAAAATTAGCTTTTCAGACTCGGTACGGCTACTAAGAATTTATTGTGATGCCTTTTAGCCTAAAAAATGCTCCAGCGGTACTTATGGATTTGATGAATATGGTGTTTCATTAATTTTTGGATCGATTTGTTATTGATGACATTTTGATATATTCACAAGATAAAGATCATCATAAAGAATATCTTAGATTTAGAGATTCTAAGAAAGGAAAAGTTATATTCCAAGTTCAAGAAGTGTGAAATTTAACTCGACCGAATAGGGTTTCTAGATTTAACTGGCCATTAGCGAAGATTCGTTGAAGGCTACTCTAAGATAGCTTGATCAATGACTCAGTTAACTCGAAAAAGAGAAAAATTTCATTGGTTGGATAAGTGTGACCTGATCTTCCAAGAGTTGAAATGACAATTGGTCACAATGCTAGTGTTAACAATTTTGGAAGGATCGAAGTTTTGTGATCTACAACAATGCATCCAAGCAAGGCTTAGGGCGTGTCCTAATGCAACAATGCATGTTATATGTTTAAAAGCCAAAAATAAACATGTTTAATACAAATTTTCTTATGTTCTTAAGAAAAATGTTAGAAGTTTGAAAAATGAGATTAGATGAGGATTTGAATTCTCCTTGATACTCAGCATCCATCAATCACCCATATCCTCAACCCAGGTATGAAACTTTTATTAAATATTTTCATAGAATTTCAAAGTTATGTTTTCACGAATTTTATTGTTAGTTGGTAAAAACAATGTATTAGGTTGTGATAACTAAGGATGACAAATGGTTAGGAGAAATTGTTGTAACAGTGGGTATTTGAAAATATCCCGCAAAAAAAGAGTTAATGTAAACCACTTCACAGTACTCCCGATAGGACTCGATCAGGTTCCAAATAATAATTGACCACTACAATCTGATTGGCTAAGCTATACACCAATTGAGCTCACGATGTCAATGTTAAGTTGTTATAACGAAATGAAAGAAAGTGGGTTTCGTGCCCAAGCTATTAATTATATCATACATACTGTCCAAGTCATTAGCTTACGTACTTTTCGTTTTGGGAGAACATGAGCCTATCTTACCCCCTTACAAATTTCTATCGCATCCCCTAAGATTCAAACCCTTTCCTTAAGAATAACTTAAGTTAAATCCTGGTACCAATTGGACAAGCCAACGTACTTTGGTTGAAGATATTTGCACAAACTTTATGAAATGTTGGTTGTCTATTATGCTTAGTGGCAACTCAACATCAACAATAAACTTCACCATTCCTTCACAATATTTTTTTTTGAATAGATCCATGTGCTTAGTGTAGTAGAATTAGTACCAGGAGAAGGAGTACCCAATTGAATTGTGTTTGTGTTTAGCCAATAAGTTAATGCTTGACCGCATATTTCTTGTAATGACGGTTGAGGTAGGTAGTTTTGATTTCCTTTTGCCATGTTAATTTAGTTTGGAAATATTTACAATCCGCTTTAGATTCTTGGACTCCGTCGATTGTACGACCTATGGAAACCAATTTGAAGTATTCCCAACACTTAGCAATTTAATTAGATTTTTTCTTCCCTCTTGCATTAAGTATTCCGAGTTTCACTTCATCATCAATATCATTCAAATCAATGATGACTACTCTAATGCACATCGTCGACATCCAAACCGCTAAAAATTAGGATGTTGTTGAGATCGGAAAATTTATTATGGAATTAAGATTGTCGTATCAATGGTGAGTTACCGCCTAACAAATCTTAAACATAAGAATTGGGATCCATTTGTATTTTTTAAAAATGGAATGTAATAGATGAATTACAAAAAATGATATAACTGAGAAAATATAAAGAATGAGAATTATAATAGATAGATTAAACAGATTGATGATTGAACAATGTAACAAGGAATTGAATCGAGAATGAGTAATTTAGATTGTAAAAAGTTGTAGATAGATTGTTGAGAATTTGTTTGAAAAATGGGTTGAAATGGGGAGCATATATAAAGTTCGAAAAAAAAAATTATTGTGACAAAACAAATTGATGTGATCCGGGATAGGCCAAGATCAAACGAGAGTGCAATTTCCGCGGGGAAGATACAAATGGCTCGGTCGGGACTAGTTCGAGTCAATGGCGCCACACAAAGCAGTGTCAATGCAAGTTTGAGGAGCAGGGAACATGAGGTCGAAGTTAACATGTACACGGCCAAGTTTCATGAAGGGGTAGAAGGCCGAAAGTGAACAGAGCAACTTGGTTCAAGGCGTGAAAAGAAGGAGCCAGACCGCAAACCATGCGACCACATGATTGTTCCTGGCTTGCGGTCGCACGGGACCTAACATGGTGCCAATTGGGGGCTCAAGCGTGAACCATGCGACCACATGGAAATATACCATGCGACCGCGTGGGATGTTTTCGAACCAAAAATTTCATTTTCTTGTGAGATTTTTATTTTAACTAGGATTCTTCAATTTGGAAAATTTTCTTATTTTAGGAGTCTTAAATTCCGTTTTTGCTATTATTTTGGGGTTAGTATAAATAGTTTATTATTTCATTGTATTGGACAGTTTTGATTAATACGAATTGAAAGGCTTTTGCTTTTCCTCTTGTTCTTCATTGAACAATCATATCGAACTTATCAAAATTGCAACTTGTGGCGTTTAACCAATCAAGTGAGGTTCGTAGGTCAAGGTATTCTTGTAATTGTCTTGGTTTCTTGATTCAATAATTTTTGGGTTGAGCTATAATTCTGGGTTAGATTTCTTAAATCTTGTAATCAAAAGGTCCTTATATCCGTTCGTGATTGTGTCAGTTGTTTGATTCATTGTTTTCTGAATCAAATTCATAAACCTTGATTATATTGACTTTTTTGGGTCGGATTTCAATTTGTTGCGAGGTTGCATAGTGTTCGTTGCTACATGGTTCTCATAACTTGATATCAGAGCTTAGACTCCAAAAATCAAGGTTATATCATTTTCCTTTTGTTTTGAGTCTTTTGTTAATTGTTCTTCGTGTTCGTCATTATTTTTGAGTCTTTGATCCAAAAAATTCCAAAAAAAAGAGACAATTTTTTTGGGCTAATCTAACATCCAAATCAACTTCGATTTGTTTCGTTGATTTCCTAGTCAATTTTCGAGTTTGGGAAAAAAGGTTACTATTCATGTCCACATTTTTTTTTACTGTTCAACTCTTCCGATACTGTTCACTAAAAAAAAGACATTTTTTTCTTTCGGTCTGTATTCCAATTCAAAAACCACTTTCTTGAATTAAATTATCTCTCATCGAAATTTTTCACTTATTTTCTTCAGTCTTTAGACCCCCTATCTCACTTGGTTGAAATTCTGCAAGAATAACTTGATTGAGTTTGGGTTGTTCGTTGAAGCACTTGGGAGAAAGTTTGAGCGGTAAAAGGCTGAGTGGTGAGATCAATAGAGGGTAAAAACTGACTTTTGTGTGATACACGAGTGGAAATTGTGAGGCGGAAATAAATTGTCAGTTCAAAATGTCAAACTGGAAAATTTATCAAGCAAGGACAGTAACAAATCACACATATCAAGTGAAATGGTTTGGCAGTTCCAGCAGCTGTTTGAGGATATAAGGGATAGGCTGGACACGACAGTGACAAATCTTCATAGGGGGCAACGAACGGAGGTACCCATTGTAAGGAGACAGGGTAGATGAGAGCTTAGGATGGAGGTTCCAGAAGAGAATGATTATGTTAGTGACATTGATGAGGAGGTTGAGTTGAGTAGGATGAGGCATAGAGGAGCTAGACTTGAACGAAGGGGTAAGAATCATGTTGGAGATGATGTGGATGGAAGTATGGGCATCATCAAATTGTCCATTCTGCCATTCAAGGGTATGAATGATCTTAAGGCTTACATGGAGTGGGAGAAGAATGTGGAGTTGATCTTTGATTACTACAACTATTCAGAAGAGAAGAATGTTAATATCGTCGTCCTTGAGTTCACTGACTATGCAATCACTTGGTGGGATCAAGTGGTGGCATCGAGGCGTAGAAATAGGGAGCGACCAATAAACACTTGGGAGGAATTAAAGGAAATCATGCGGAAGAGGTTCGTACCTAACTACTAATATTGGGAGTTTCATAAAAAATTATAAGGCCTCTCTACCAGGGAACGAAGAGTGTAGAGGACTACCATAAGGAGATGGAGATGTTGATGATTATGGCGAATGTGGAGGAGGATCGGGAGGCTATCATGGCCAGGTTTTTGAATAGGTTGAACAAGGACATAGCTAATGTGGTTGAGCTGTAGCACTATGTAGAATTAGAATATATGCTACACGTAGCTATGAAGGTGGAACGACAGTCGAAGAGAAATGGGACAACAAGGAATCCATCGGGTCATATTTCATCTTGGAGATCGAAATGGAATGATGGAGGAGGTGATGCGGCTGTTGCAATTAATAAAATCAAACCACCAAAGGGGAAGGAAGAAGCTGCTAGCAAGAAAGTGGAGTCACAACCATCCAAGAGTAGAGCCATTAAGTGCTTCAGGTGTTTGGGATCGGGATATATTGCTTCTCAATGTCCGAATCAAATAGCCATGATCAAGCATGCCAATGGGAAAGTGGTAAGTGACAGTGATGAGGACGAGAAACTTGAGTTAAAGGGAGCTGGTGATAGCGAAGTAGTGGAGTATCCAATCGAGGGATCAACACTTGTAGTGATGCGTGCACTCAATACAAAAATCAAGGTGGATGAGAAAGAGCAGTAACAGGAAAACATCTTTCATACATGGTGTCACGTCATGATAAGGTATGTAATTTGATTATCGATGAAGGTAGCTGTACTAATCTAACTAATACCACACCTGTCGAAAAATTGGGGTTGGAGATGACAAAACACCCAAAATCTATAAATTCCAATGATTAGATGATTGTAGAGAGGTTTGGGTGAATAGGAGGGTCTTGGTGAATTTTTCAATTGGGAGGTATAGTGATGAAGTAGTATGTGATGTAGTACCAATGCATGTGGAGCATATATTGTTGGGTAGGCTGCTGCAGTATGATAGGAAAGTGAAGCATGATGGGTTTAGGAATAGGTATAGCTTTGACACAGCTGGAAAGTTTATCACGCTTGTACCCTTGACACCACAATAGGTCTATGAAGACCAAATGAAAGTGAGAGGTGAAGAAGAAAGAAAGAGGAAAGATAAGCAAAAAGAGAGCCAGAGAGAAAATGGAGAGGTGGCTAATGTGAGAAAAACAGAGTTGAGCCACATGAGAGAAAAAAAAAAGAGATTGTTGAGAGGAGAGAAAAATCAAAAGTGAGTCTCTATGCAAAGAGGGAGTGAGTTGGTGAGGACTAACAAATCTCTCCCCAGTTTGTATAATTCTTTGATGCAAGAATTCGATGATATGTGCCATGAAGACTTGATTCAAGGGATAACACCATTCGAGTATCCAATTGATTCGGTACAAATGGAGCACGTGATGAGCATTAAAGAGGAAGCATTCAACAAGACTAAGAATGTTAAAACATATGCAGCTCAGGGCAGGTAGCGGGAAAGGCGCAAAGTGTTTGAACTAGGTGCGAATTCGAGGACGAACCTTTTGAAGAGTGAGAGTTTGATGTGATCCAGGATAGGCCAAGATCAATGTCCGTGGGAAGATACAAATGGCTCGGTCAGGACTAGTTCGAATCAATGACGCCACACAAAGCCGTGTCAATGCAAGTTCTAGGAGCGGGGCACATGAGGTCGAAGTTAACATGTCTAGGGCCAAGTTTCATTAAGGGGTCGAAGGCCAAAAACGAATAGAACAACTTGGTTCAAGGCGTGAAAAGAATGAGCCAGACCATCAACCATGCGACCGCATGGTTGTTCCTGGCTTTTGGTCACACAGGACCTCATAGGGAGCCAATTGGGGGCTCAAGCGTGAACCATATGATCGCATGGAAATATACCATGCGACTGCATGGTATGTTTTCGAACAAAAAATTTCATTTTCTAGCTAGATTTTTATTTTAACTAAGATTCTTCAATTTGGAAACTTTTCTTATTTTAGGAGTCATAAATTCCATTTTTTGCTGTTATTTTGGGGTTAGTATAAATAGTTTATTATTTCATTATATCGGACAGTTTTGATTAATATGAATTGAAAGGTTTTTGCTTTCCCCCTTGTTTTTCATTGAACAACCATATCAAACTTATCAAGATTGCATCTTGTGGCGTTCAACCAATTAGGTGAGGTTCGTGGGTTTTGTAATCACGGGGTCAATGTATTCTTGTAATTGTCTTGATTTCTTGATTCAATAATTTTCAGATCGGGCTTTAATTCCGGGTTAGATTTCTTAAATATTGTAATCAAAACGTCGTCATTTTTGTTTGTGATTGTGTCGGTTGTTTGATTCATTGTTTTCTAAATCAAATTCATAAACCTTGATTCTATTGACTTTCTTGGGTCGGATTTCAATTTGTTGCAGAGTTGCGTAGTGTTCGTTGCTACGTGGTTCTCATCACAAATTGTTACTTTTTATTATTATAAAAAGTGATAGTTTTGTCACTATTTTTAGACGAACGCATATGGGCTGTGCTCAAATTGTTGTTTCAACCCCAAGCTTGGCTCAAGTCCAAGCTTGTCAGAGCAACTCATGGGCTGAGCCCCCAAGAGTTGAGCAGGCAAGTCAGCAATTCGCATGGCCCAACTGTCATCCCTAATTGTGTCATCTTTACTGGCAAAAAAACTCTCTAGTTCTTCAACCTCTACAGCTTCGGAAACACAATCAGTAATGAGAGGGTGTCAATCGAATCATCGACTTCAAACATTTCCCTAGGTTACATGCTTCCACTATTGTTATCACATTTTCCTTGGGAGCTCATGGGGAAGTCTCTCTTAGATTACTAAGATGACTCTCCGATCATACTTTATACAAGCGTTGCTTATATTCGTGGAGAAATTCATGCTTAACTGGTGAAGACGTACTTTTATATTCGCTTGCTTCATAGCAGGTTGCCCAAAGATTCCATCGTTAGTGGACTTTTTGTCCAAAATATAGAAATATATATATCCTTGATATACCGGAAGCTCCTCACATAAATTTACTAATAGAGTGATCTTTTTGCGAGGGACTTGACCTCATTAGATGAAATTGTAAGGCTCCAAACCAGGGATCCATGGATAATAAGTTTGCATTTGATCTATCGCGCTTTTAAACAAAACATTTATCACAATTTTGTTATCTAAAAGTATGCAATCAAAGTTTTCTCTTTCATTTGTCGCCCGTGCGACTACCAAATATCAATTAATGGATGTGTCATTTCATCGGTCCTTAGCATAAGCTATTACATTATTTTTCTATCTGCACAAATCATATGTTCTAGGAACATTTCGATAGACAATGTGTGATTGGTAGACAAGGATGAACCTTTTAAAAATGTACATAATGCACAGTCAATGATTTTATAAGATTTAACTTAATATAGCTAAGCCCAACGCCAAAAATACAACAATTAGAACAGAAAATACAACAAAAACAACCGGAAGAGGCAACCCCAACGCCATCTAAGCCTGCCTGCCTGCCCATAATAATTTCTTTCTATATTTGCTCCAATTCATCCGTCGTCATATTTCCTTCCAATTTGTTTAGATGGAATAGAGTAGAAAAGATCACTTACGGCACAAAAATGCCACAAGAAAAGAATCTAATTGAAGAAATATCATTTTTTAAGAATAATAAATTTGAGAAGTTCAATACATGTAGTTGACCATTCAAGTAAATAATGCTCATGTTTGATTTTGCAATGAGAATTATATTTGTAGTACATTTTGATAAAATTTGATGAAATATATGGTTGAATAGTTGATAGAAATTGTAGTCATAAAATATTAAAATAAAATTAATTGTTAACTTTAACTTGAATTTTTATCAACTATTTTAATTAAATCAAATAAGGGGATTAAATATTATAAAATTATTGAAATAATGATTACCGCCGCTCGGATTCAAATTGAGATGCTCTAGCATTACTTCCTCAGACTATCGTGATAGAAATAAAGGGAAATTTGAACTTGTCCAATTATGGTTAGAAAAAATAAATAGAAGTGACTAAAAATCAATGAATCACGTGTCGATCACACAAACAAAATTAAATCTTGCACTAAAAAACATAAAGATTCAGATACCTCTTCTAAAAATACTAATAAGTACATCTCAATCGTAAAAGAATAAAAAAAAAAAATCTCTAAACTCGACTCATATCAATGCACACATAGACGGAGACTAGAATAAAAGCCTTTTCTTACAAGCCTCAAATGGAAGTGAATACATGCAACAACATTTCATCACCTCTTTAACAAGCTCTTCAATCAAATCTCTGCATATGTAATCTTCCAAAACTAACCCTATTCTCCCAACCTCTCTTTTTTCGCCCCATGCAATTTCACTACACACTTCATCTACACTTTGTAACTTAGCCCTGGTGATCCATCCAGGTGACACTGTGGTCTCTCTTCTTATTTGAAATAAAGATCGATACACATGATCGTCTTCTCCGGGCTTCTTAGCTGAACAGGGTTTTCGCTGATGTTGAGTACGTAATATCCCTGCACAATGGAAACTAAGAATTATTATGTATTTGTACGTAGAATTGAACATGACTGAACAGAATAATCGAT
The DNA here is from genome assembly GCA_019395295.1 of Osmanthus fragrans. NCBI lineage: Eukaryota > Viridiplantae > Streptophyta > Magnoliopsida > Lamiales > Oleaceae > Osmanthus > Osmanthus fragrans. The sequence continues at coordinate 17,007,129 of CM033343.1, read as the reverse complement.
AAATATATTTTGTGTTAATCTTGTAAGGAAAAAAGTGATGAAAGTGGGTGGACCCTAAACCTGAGAAAGTGGTGCTTTGCCAACTAAAGCAATAATAAACAATGATGGATCTTCTTTTCTTTAGTGTTATTGCAGGGAGAGAAGGCCACGAGCAATTCTTTTGTTACCTTTGGATCTTTTTTGACTGCATCATGAATGTCACTATGTACAAAAACCCCCTCCCACCCCACCCCAAGAAAAGGGGGAAAAATGTATTGTTATAGGTAAATGCAGATGATCAGCTTAATTATATTGATAAATAAAGTAAAAGTCTCTGAATTAAAGGATGATCTTTCACTAATATTTATCAAGATTAAAGGATGTTCTTTCACTAATATCTTATCTTCAAGTCTCATCATTATTCGCTAACAAAACTTCCCGAATCAAGCTTTTGGTGTCTTCATGTGAGGAGTCTACTCAAAATAAAACGTAAGTAAATAATGTTCTTTATATTTAATAGTTTTTAATACAGTAGATCAAAAGTAATTTTTTAAATGTTTTTGTACTGGATAATGGTGGTATAACTGTAACTTATAATGGCATTGTCCACGCCAAATAGGATATATTATTGCTACCAGAATACTTGAACGTTAAAACATCTTGAATAAAGCTGTATTAAATAGGGAATTTTGTCTGCATATCAAGAACATGTACTCATGAAATTCCGATTCTAGGAAATTTTCTTAGTTAGTTGAACCTTAATTAGTATTAGTGTTAAGTACCAGACTTTAGATCTGGCGAAAACTAGGTTATAGAAAGAAAGAAAAGTAATAAAAAAACTGGAAAAGGGACTGACCATTATTTTGTACTTTGGAGAAGCTGCTCAAAGGTGAACGAGTGAACTCGTCTAGCACGCAGACTGGACTCAGCTCCTCAGTTTTCACGTCCATAGAATATTCATTTCCACCACCACCTACGCCCTTCGCAGCCTCCTGTGGCGGCGGAAGACGCTTATCAGAAGATTGCACCCTCCTTATTATCTTCTTTAGCGCTTCCAAATCCTCATTGCATTTGTCCAGGGCCTGCAGTATCTTTTTCCTATTCTCTGCAATGGGATCTTCAAAAATTTCCTCCAATCCCATCAGCCGCGCCACCAAAGATGGCGTTTTCCTATTTTCTGAAGAGTTTCCAGCATTTAATCGCCGGATCTCCGCTGGAAGTGTTGGACTTCTTGGTATAGTATTGCTTGATAATCCCTTTGAATCAAGAATTTGGCTTTCAGTGTGAAATTTTTTGACGTTTTCTTTGACAGTAGAAGGAGAAGCTTTTGTAGGAACTGGTGCTTTCGCATTTCTTGGAGTTGACAATGGAACTTTTTCTTGTTGTTTCCTACCTGAAAATGGGATAAATTGGATTTCGTTTCAGTTCCAAGAATTATTGGTAATTACATAGAACAGAACTAAGAAATTAAAATGATTTTTTTTTTCCTTTTTAAGCATCATAATATAAATTCATTTTGAACTTAGTTAATTCTAGAGAACTAATCCTGCAAATTAACACCGGTGTGTTCAGGTGATGTTTTGCATCAAAATTAAAGTTAAACGTAAAATGAGTGGAAAAGAAGAGGGGTTTCTAACCAAAAGTGAGGAGCTTGTTCCGATTTTGGTACTTGGAAATGAGACGAATAATGCCGGACATGCAACCAATGGCTTTTGCATGGTGGGTTTCTTGAGGCGGCGGTGTGACCGGAGTCTCCCGGCGTGACGACGAGAGTGAACTTTCTTGTCTCTTCAGCATTTGGTGCAAGGAATTTTCCTGTCTATTCAGCATTTTGTGTAAAGCCTTTCTTGGAAAAGCATAGAAAGATAAGAGGGCCGACTTGCAGTAAAAGAAATAAATAACCGTTGGATTTGTGTGTCTGTTAGAAGCTAGTAAATGAATGATTAAAAATGAAAACGAAAATAAAAAAGGGGAATTTGGCCAAATAGGTTAGTTGGACAATGATTTTGAACAAATGGCATTTGACTAACATTAAAAGAAAAAAAAAAACAAGATATTTTTATTAGTCAAATGACAAAATTATCTTTTATTTCTCCTACATTCTCCTCCATTTTGACAAGCAATCTGAACACCCATCTTTCATTTTCCTTTCTTATTTCTTTCACACAAATGTCAGAACCTCCAAAATCTACCCACAACAAGTTAGAACCATCTGTCTCCATCTCATCCAGAAAATTGAGTACAATCAACATGAGGTCCTCTGCGCCTTACGAAGTTTTTGCAATTCTTAAAGAATTCTTTGAATTTGTGGCGGGTAGGTTTTGGGGTAAAAGAATTGGCGCTTCAAATATGTTTTGAAGCAGTCTATGGATGAAGTTTCAAATTATGCGCTTTGATTTCAATTATTGTGCTTTATTATTGTTCATTATTCTCCAATATTTTGAGCATTTGAATAAGAATTTTGGTTTATATATTAACTACATTGAGACTCTATATTTTTGAAGAAGAAAAATGTATTTTTAGAAATCTCATACATATTGGTACTTTTATTGTTGAATATAGTACAAAATGATATGTTAGATGATTTCATTTTCTCATTTTGTGTATTTTCTTGTTGTACGCAATTATTGAACAATAACGGCACTCCAACCATTATCAGTAGCGTAAAACGACACTATAGTCGTTATCTCCCATGTAAAACGACAGTACAATAGTTATCTGTTATGGTCTCTCCATTATTGATAATAGAATGTGGTTACTTCGATAATTAAAATATGATAACTATTTTCATATTACGTACTTTGATATATACATGGCATATCTCTCAAATTTAAGTATAAAAAAGATTAAGTAATGAGCATATCTATCAAATTTTATACACGGCATGTCCATCTTACAACTTAAAAAAGTTCAAATTATTGATTATCAGGGCTCTGACAGGTCGTGGCTGCTCATAATCATTTGTATAGACAGAACAACACAACAATCGTTCTATTAACAGTAACGACACTTGTGTCGTTTTCTCAAATCTTTTCAATATCAATAACGGTACAAGTGTCGTTCTCATATACTAATATTACAAACATAGCGCAATTTCCATCTTGCAACATAAATGAGTTTGAATTATCGATTATCAAGGTTCAGAGGGGTCGTGGGCGCTCATATTCGTGTTTATGGACAGAACGATACAAGTGCCGTTTAATAGCATATGTGTCATTATGATGATTTCTCAAATATTTTGCTTACTTTCCACCTTAACAACCTCAAACATTGGATCCCCTGACTTAAGGAAGTCATAAATATCGATCATGTGACAAATAATGATACAATTGACATAGATTATATGATACCTTGTTGGTGAAATCACAAGTCGTTATCTACGTTCATTAGAAAATATAATTAATGAGCGTAACTCTCAAATTTTACCCACGACATGTTCATCTTGCAACTTAAATTAGTTCGACTTATCGAATTAAATTAGAAGTTTAAACACTTAGCTCATTCTCACTCTTAGCAGCCTATGGTAGATCAACAGTTCCTTCGGTTTACTCGATCGGGCAGATTCTAAACAGAACTCCACACCTGAAGGATACAGATGATTGTATAATGAAATAACTCGATAAGCAGACTTCATGTCCATTTTGAAAAAGAAAGAAGGAGGTAAAAACGAGGAAAATTGGGTGAATATTTTACTATAAGAACGACACAACTTAGGTGTCCAATTCGAAAGATCGTTGTGTTGAAAACAAATGAAAATAAAGGAGAAATCAACAAAACGGCTTAAGTGTCGTTACTAATAATAAAACAACACTTGTTTCGTTTTGTCTATGAACACGAGTTTAAACAATCACGACCCGCTTGTGCCTCGAGAAATAATAAGTTGAACTCATTTCAATTGTAAGATGGACAAGATATTTAAAAAAATTGAGAAATATGCTCATTACTTGTATTTTGTTGAAAATAATAGAATCATCATGCTTTCATCAACTTTATATCGAATAATTTATATCATTTCAATCGTTCTTTGTCACGTGAACTATTTTTCTTGCGTACTTAATGGATCCAATATCTGAGGATGAAAGATCCACTAGAACGACACTTGTGTCGTTACTGTAAAGAAAAACGACACTTGTGCCGTTCTGTCTATAAATACAAGTATAAGCAACCACGACATATGTCAATTCTACAGTTATTTTTCACATGATCAACCTTTATGAATTTTTTAAGTTAGGGGATTCAGTGCTTGAGGTCGTTGCGGTGGAGAAATCATCATAACGACACTTGTGTCGTTTTATCAATAAACACAAGTATGAGCGACCACGATCCATTCGAACACCGATAATCGATAAGTCGAACTCATTTAAGTTACAAGATGGACATGCCGTGGACAAAAATTGAGAGTTACGCTCATTAATTATATTTTCTAACCAACGTAAATAACGACTTGTGATTTCATTACATGTCAATTCTATCGTTATTTGTCACATGATCGACATTTTTCGCTTCCTTAAGTCAGGGGGTCCAATGCTTGAGGTCATTAAAGCGAAAAGGATGGAAAATATTGGAGAAATCATCATAACGGCACATGTGCTGTTAAACGACACTTGTATCGTTCTATCAATAAACACAAATCTAAAATAGTCGATAGACATTTATGACTTTATTAAGTCGGGGGGTCCAATGCTTGAGGTGACTAAGGTAAAAATGAAGCAAAATATTGAAGAAATTATCAAAACGGTACATATGCCGTTCAACAACACTTGTGTTGTTCTGTCAATAAAAACGAGTATGAGCGGTTACGATCCGTCTAAACCCCGATAATTGATAAGTCGAACTCATTTAAGTTGCAAGATGGACATGTCGTGGACAAAATTTGAGAGTTACGCTCTTTTATTATATTTTCTAATGAATGTAGATAACGACTTGTGATTTCACCAATAAGATGTGATATAATTTATGTCAATTCTACCGTTATTTGACATATGATCGACATTTATGACTTCTTTAAGTCAGGAGGTCAAATGCTTGATGTCGTTAAGGCCGAAATGAAGCAAAATATTGAAGAAATCATCAGAACGGTACATGTGCCGTTAAACGACACTTATGTCATTTTGTCAATAAACACGAATCTAAAACAGTTAATCGATATTTATGATTTCCTTAACTCAGGGGATCCAATGTTTGAGACCGTTAAGGCGGAAAGAAAGCAAAATATTGAAAAAATTATCAGAGCGACACGTGTCTTTAAACAACATTTATGTCGTTCTGTTAATTAATATGAGTATGAGCGGCCATGCCCATTTCGAACTCTAATAGTCGATAAGTCGAACTCATTTAAGATGCAAGATGGACATGCCGCGGAAAAAATTTGAGAGTTACGCTCTTTTATTATATTTTCTAACGAATGTAGATAACGACTTGTGATTACACCAACAAGATGTCATATAATTTATGTCAATTCTACCGTTATTTGACATATGATCGACATTTATGACTTCCTTAAGTCAGGGGGTTAAATGCTTGATGTCGTTAAGGTCGAAAGGAAGCAAAATATTGAAAAAATCATCAGAACAATACATGTGCCGTTAAACGACACTTGTGTCGTTCTGTCAATAAACACGAATCTAAAACAGTTGATCAATATTTATGATTTCCTTAAGTCAAGGGATCCAATGCTTGAGACCGTTAAGGCAGAAAGGAAGCAAAATATTGGGAAAATTATCAGAATGACACATGTGCCTTTAAACAACATCTATGTCCTTCTGTCAATTAATATGGGTATGAGCGGCCACGCCCATTTCAAACTCTGATAGTCGATAAGTCGAACTCATTTAAGTTGCAAGATCGACATGCCGTGCACAAAATTTGAGAGTTACGCTTATTAATTATATTTTCTCACGAATGTAGATAACGATTTGTGATTTCACGAACATTATATCATATAATCTGTGTCAATTATACCATTATGTGTCACATAATAGACATTTATGACTTTCTTAAGTCTGGGGATCAAATGCTTGATGTCGTTAAAGCAGAAAGGAAGCAAAATATTGAAAAAATCATCAGAACAGCACATGTGCCATTAAACGACACTTGTGTCGTTTTGTCAATAAATACGAATCTAAAATAGTTGATCGATATTTATGATTTTCTTAAGTCAGGGGGTCCAATGATTGAGGTCGTTAAAGTGAAAAGGAAGCAAAATATTGGAAAAATTATCAGAATGACAGATGTGCCGTTAAACAACATTTATGTCGTTCTGTCAATTAATACGAGTATGAGCGGCCACACCCATTTCGAACTCTGATAATTGATAAGTCGAACTCATTTAAGTTGAAAGATGGACATGTCGTGAACAAAATTTGAGAGTTACGTTCATTAATTATATTTTCAAATGAATGTAGATAACGACTTGTGATTTCACCAACATGATATCATATAATATATGTCAATTCTACCGTTATTTGTCACATGATCAACATTTATGACTTTCTTGAGTCATGGAGTACAATACTTGAGGTCATTAAGAAGGAAGTGAAGCAAAATATTGGAGAAATCATCATAACAGCACAAGTGCCGTTTAACGACACTTGTGTCGTTCTATCGATAATCCCGGATATAAAACAGCTAATCGACATTTATGACTTCCTTTAGTCAGGGGGTTCAATACTCGAGATCATGAAGGGGGAAATGAAGCAAAATATTGAAAAAAATCATCAAAACGGCACGTGTGTTGTTAAACAACACTTATGTCGTTCTGTTAATTAACACGAATATGAGCGATCATGACCCGTCTGAACCCCGATAATTGATAAGTCAAATTCCTCTAAATTGCAAAATGGACATGTCGTAGACAAAATTTAAGAGTTACGCTCATTAATTATATTTTTTAACGAACGTAAATAACAACTTGTGATTTTACCAACAAGATATCATATAATCTATGTCAATTCTATCGTTATTTGTTATATGATCAACATTTATGACTTCCTTAAGTCATGTGGTACAATATTTGAGGTCGTTAAGGAGGAAAGAAAGCAAAATTTTGGAGAAATTATCAGAACGACACAAGTGTCGTTACTGGACATGAAAACGGCACATGTACTGTTACATGTATATACACAATTATAAGCAGTCATGACCTATTCGTGCCTTGAAAAATAATAGGTTAAACTTATTTACATTGAAATATGCACGTGACATGTAAAAAAGTTAAGAAATATGCTCATTAATTTAATCAACGCATAGGAGTAGGACGATTTGTGATTTCACCATCTCGATAACATAAAAGCTATGTCATTTCAACATTTCTTTGTGAAATGGTCAATTTTTCTGTGTTATTTACGTCAGAAGTCTATTTTTAGAGGTCGTTTTGTTGAAAAAATCAAATCATAGTAGATAACGATTGTAGTGTTGTTTTTCGTAGCGAAGAACAACTGGAGTGACGTTCTACATTTTGGATAATAGTTGGAGTGCCATTACATTCCAATAGTTGCAGGCAACACAAAAAACACACTAAGTACAAAAATAACACCAACTTAAATATTATTCAACACTATATTCAATCATAAATGTACAATTTACATAAGATTTCTAAAATTATGTTTCTTCTTTCTTCAAATGTAAATGAAATTCAATATAGATGATAAATATTCATAAAATATCCAAATAAGTGAAGAATATAATGAAAAATAAGATTTTAGTGCATCAAGAATGGTTGAAGAGAAGAGAACGGGTTATTTTGATTTTGGGGACCAAAGATTGAATTGAATTGAGGAATTTTTTGGATTAAAATGGGTGTTTGGGTATTTTCAATGGTGAGAGCATTTTGGATATTTGATATTATTTGTTTATTGTATTTTGTAAATGAAGGTCATTTGACCAACAAACATTGAATGAAGGTTATTTAACCAAAAACATTGTTTGACTAGGTTATTTAACAAATTCTCCCAAAAACAATGAAAAATGACCAAAGAGCTAGGACATGTTTGGTTTGCATTTCAATTTTCAATTTTGAGTTTTGAATTTATTTTCATTTTGAAGATTTTGAAGATTTGTTTTACTATTTAATTTGTCATTTTGAAAAATTATTTCTCAAAAAGGAAAACTTAAAAAAAAAGGTTTGGTGGGTTATATTAGAAATTGTTATATGACATTTTATTCAATGAATTTCATGACTCGATAAAATAAGATAATTATATCCTAATATATTATCAAGTATTCTATCTATTTTCCGTCAATTTTCCACCACCGCTAATGTAGAGCCCCAAAATCACAATCCCAATTGAATTTAAACTTTCAAAACCCAAATAGTAGAACTCAATTTCAGAGGAAGCTGCAAAAATATAAATAACCACAATATCTAGAAAGAGAACCGATGAAAATCTAGAATTATTGGAATTATTTTGAAATCACACTCAGAATTGCATAACTCAAACTCCACCAAAATCACAATACGTTTAGTTTCTAAGTCAAATTCAAATTCCATTGAAACCACAATGCGTCTAGATTCCCAACATGGTGTATGATCACTGAATCATGTAATCTTTGGTTCCATATAAAATGTGAAATTTTTCAATAGCTTGAAACTAAATATTCTCTTCATTTTCCTTATTATAAGTTTCTTCATTTTTCTTGATGCTAGAGCAGGCGCGGAGCCAGAACCCGGCCAGCTCGAGCGGTCGAGAAGTTTATTGAACAAATTAATTGGTCCAAATCCAATTATATCCAAAGTTCCAAAGTAGGGGCGAAGCCAGCACGTGCGGCCAAAATCTGCTGTCATGTCAACTAGTGTGGACCTCCGTCGGGAATTAGAACTCGGAAAAGAGGGAGGAAGGGAAGAAGAAGACGTGTTGGGCCAACCCTTATGTTTTTTTATTGTGTTTTGGTCTTCGGGCTTATGAATTAAAAAAATAAGGCCCAATTGCAATGGGCATTGGGCAATGACCCAATGACTTGAGAGAAGTTAATTGAACCAATTAATTGGTCCAAATCCAATTATATCCAAAGGACCAAAGGTCCAAATCATACAAAAAAAGGGGATCTTGATTCATGAGGGATGAGGGGAGACTTGGGGAGTGGGGAGGAGAACGACGAGTTGGGGAAGCTACTACGACGGGAGAGGAGACGAGCGATGGCTTCTTTGGAGAGTGGAGACTTATTCACCCCTATCTGGCGCGACGCCTGCAACTGCTCACTGTTGTCGGAGTGCCGATAATGTTATCTTCCGACTTCTGCTCTCTGATTTTATTTCTTTTTTGTTAATTATGGTTCTCCAGTTCAGTTCGTTGAAGAGTAGAGACTTATTCGACCTTTCCTGGCGCCTGCTACTACTCACTGCTACCTGTAATGTTATCTTCCGCTCTCCAATTTTATTTCAAGTTTTTTAATTACGGATTATGGTTTATGAATTAGTGGGAAACTGAATTATGGTTTATGATTTATGAATAAGGATTTATGAATTAGGGTTTTATGAATTATGATTTTATTTATGAATTATGATTCATGTTTTATAATTCATGATTTGTGGTTTGGGAATTGGGAATTTGGGGAATTAGGAAATTAGGGAATTGAGAATTTTTAATAGAGAAGATGTTTGGCCCAATTGAACCATGTATACTATCTTTTTTAAATCAATGTTAATTGAAAAATAAATTGGGGCATTTTGCAGATTATGGAACAATTTTTTCAACCAAAACGAAAGTCTATACCTAATTATTCAACTTCAAGTTGTGCATTTAGTCCCGCCACTGATTCTAGTCAAGCACAAGAGTTACTAAATAACACAAAAAATTCCCGAGCTCAATTCAATGCGGATGATCTTGTATCTGATCCAGGGAATCGCCCACCTATCGAGTCATATGTTCCTAATATCAGAGATGATGTTAGGATGACATACTTGGAGAAAGGTCATTGTCAACCATACGAATATGACTTTCTAAGAAGACCGATGGGGAATGACAATAGGTGTTTTCGAAAAGATTGATTCTCTGAATTTTATTCGTTAGAGTACAGTATAGAAAAGGATGCGACGTATTGTTTGCATTGCTACTTGTTCATACCCGATAGAAGGGGTCAAGGGGGTGGACATGTATTCACTAAAACCGGCTTTAGAAATTGGAAGCACAAAAAGACATTGAAAGATCATGTCGGTCTCTTTGATAGTGCTTATAATCAAGCTTCTACGAAGTGTACCAACTTGATGAATAAAAAACAGACTATCTCCTATATTGTTTCTAGCCAAAGTAGTAGTCAACAAAAAAGTTATAGGATGAGGTTGACTATGGTGCTAGATTGTACTAGACTTCCCTTGATGCAAGGATTGTCATTTCGTGGTCATGATGAATCAAAAGAGTCTCTTAATAAAGAAAATCTAATTGAGCTACTAAACTGCTATGCAGCTCGTTGTAAGGAAGTTGAAGAAGTGGTATTTAGTAATGCTCTTGGAAAGGATCAAATGACTTCACCAAACATCCAAAAGGATTTGGTTAATTGTTGTGCCGTAGAGACGACAATGGCTATTATAAATGAGATACGTGATTCTTTGTTTTCAATTTTGGTTGATGAGACTGGAGATAATTCTATAAAATAACAAATGGTAGTTGTTGTGAGGTTTGTTGAAAAAAGTGGGCAAGTGAAGGAGCGTTTCTTAGGCATTACCCATGTCACTGATACTTGCGCCCAATTACTGAAGGATGTCATTGATGCAATGTTTTCTACACGTGAGTTGAGCATATCTAGCCTGAAAGCTCAAGGTTATGATGGCGCAAGCAATATGTCGTGTGAGTTCAATCGCTTGAAAGCTTTAATTCTAAGAGAGAATCCGTATGCTATGTATAATCATTGCTTTGCTCACCAGCTTCAATTGGCAGTTGTTTTTGTGGCACGTAGGAATTGTATACTTGGTGATTTTTTCAACATGCTTGCTATTGTTGTGAATTTGGTTGGTGCATCATGTAAGCGTGTAGATGCTCTTCGCGTTAGTTATCATTTTAATATTCTGGAGAAGCTTAATATAGGGAAACTTTCTGGTTGAACAGATAAGTTTAAGAAATGAATTTGGCACGCTTAGGTGATACTAGATGGGGTTCATATCTACTGACAATCACTCGTTTCATTAATATGTTTAATATTTTCATGGATGGCAATGGGGCGGGTCGGCCTTTCCTTTTCCCGTCCCGACCCGTTGGGTAATTCCCCACCCCATACCCACCCCGTTTAGGATGGGTCTTTTTGTACAACCCAAAGTTTTAGAAAAACGATATTCTCTTCTTTGTCGAATGTGAAAAAGAACAAAAAAAAAATGGCTGAGGAAAAAGAAACAAAATGATCAGATAGACATGAGAATTAAATAAAGAGTAATACAACGTTTACTAAAAAAGTTTAAAGATCTTTAAATACAAATAAATGACCAAGAGCATAAGACAAAAATTCAAGGAAGAAGTATTTTTTATAATTAGCTTGGATTGTAGACTGAAATGGTGTTCTTGAGAGAGAAAAAAACAAATGAAATCCTGAAACATTCACACAGTAAATTAAATAATAAAATACTAAAATAAAAGTTAAAAATGTAAATTTTTGCGAGGCAAGGCGAGATGGGACGGGGCGGAGCGGGTCACGGACCTTAATACTCGTCCCCGTCCTCACCCCGTCCCGAATACCCGATTAAGAGGGTATTGCCCGCCCCGTTCGGGGCGGGGCCCCACAAGTATCGAGTTTGATGAGTTTTTTTGATATCCCTAGTTCTTGATAATATATCAAAAGATGGCGTAGATTCAGATAAAAAGCAATGGTCGTAAGACAAATGGACACTATGCAATATTTTGAATTTGTGTTCAATCTCTACTTTATGTTTGAAATACTTGCAATTACAGACGACCTTTCACAAGCCTTACAGAAAAAGGATTAGGATATTCATTATGCTATGAGGTTATTGAATTTATGTAAGTATGCATTGCAGAACATGAGAGGCAATGGTTGAGATACTTTGTTGAGTAGGGTGATTGGTTTTGTGTTGATAGGCATATTGTAGTGCCCAATATGGAGGATGTTGTAGTAGTGAAAGGTCAACCTAGGCGTGCAGCTCAGTAGGTGACTTATTTTCATCGCTTTTACATTGATTTGTATTGTCATGTAATATACTCAATCTTGCAAGAATTGAATGATAATTTTTCAGAAACAACTACTGAGCTCCTTACTTGCATTTCGTGTTTAAGTCCAAAAGATTCATATGCAACCTTTGATAATGCTAAATTGCTGCGTCTTGCTCAGTTCTATCTTTTGGACTTCAATAGTAAAGAGCTTTTATTACTTAGACCTCAACTTGCCAAGTTTCTTATTTTTGTGAGAATGGACGAAACTTTCTTTAATCTCAATAGCATATCCTGTGTAGCTCATAAGTTGGTTGAAACTAGAAGTTCTTGCTATTTTTCATTGGTTTATAAGGTTGATCACATTATTACCGGTCGCAACTACTAGTGTTGAAAGGGTAGTTTCTGTTATAAATCTTATCAAGAGTGACTTGCGCAATAAAATGGGAGATGACTGGTTGAACGACAATTTGTTGGTTTATGTGGAGAAAGATATTTTTAAAAAAAAGCTTAATCGCACAAAACGTCCCTACGTTTGCATTGTACTGTACAAACATCCATACATTTTAATTTTTTGCATTTCCACCCTTATTTCCACGTTTCATTGCGGAAAATGTCATTTTCACCAACTTTAATGTAAAATGACTGATATACCCTTTTATTTAAATAAAAAAATAAAGAAAAGAAAAATAAAGAACAAATTGCAATCTTAATCCTAAACTTTTTAAAAAGTGTAAATGAGTCCAAATAAGTTATGAAAATGCTTAATAGTACAACATGTCCCTACGTTTAGTCTGTAGCGTGCAAAACGTCCCTACGTTTTAAATTGGTGACAATGACGTTTTCCACACTGAAACGCAGAAATTTGGATGAAAATGCAAAAAATTTGAAACGTATGGACGTTTTGCACACTACAGGCCAAATGTAGGGACGTTTTGTGCTATTAAGTATTATTAAAATATTAAAAATAACAAAAAAATTATTTCTATCTTCTCTTCTTCTCCAAATGGGACCGCCACCTTAGAAACCAAAAAACTCCAAACTGTCGGATCTCCATACCACCGGAATGCCGTCACTCTCATCTACACATATTACCGAATATCAATATTGCAACGCTTTCAAATTATGAGACCTCGTAAAATACAGTTGTCTAAGCTTACATTTACAGAGTAATGTTGTATGGTATATTTTTTAGTACTTTGGGTTGTATTGAACTATATTTTCATATATATATAATTTTTACGTTTTAATGCATTTACATATATATTGAATAATTTACAATATTATTTAATCAAATTTTAATAAACAAGAGGTCGAACCGGGCTATTACCATCGGTGATTGTCGACGGTCAACGGTCAAAGTCAACCCCACCCTAGCTGACCCTTCATCCTGGATTCACCTAGCTAGAGGGATTAATAGTCAATTAACAATCACGACATTCATACATGATATTGAATGCCATTTTGTAAATAGTAAAGGCGATTTAATCAACGATTGTGGTAGTGCCAGGAAGGGCGGATGGTGGTTGTGTCCTAGGTGATTTTTCCCTTTGGGTGAGTTTTTCTTGCAGCACTGAGCCATCATTTTAAAGAAATAATTTTTACTTCATTGTAATCAACTTTATTCAATTGAGTACCAAGTACATCCAACTTTCAACAAATTCAAGAATCATGATTTCTAGAGAATCTCTATAAATATATTTGGGTTCAAAAATTTTGAGTTCAATTGTGATTGCGATTTTGGAGCTTTACATTGACAACTGTGGAAAATTGACAGAAGGTGATGGTGGCGGTGATGTGAGGCTAGGAGAGGTGAGGGGTGGTAGAGTAGAAGGTGGTTGGGTAAGGGTAGAGCTTGGGAAAGAAAAAGGAATTGGATTGCTTTTATTTTTTGTGTTTGAGTGTTTTAAGTGTTCTGAAAATACTGAAAATGGCAAACATAGATTTTGAGTTTTTATGTTATAATCTTAATTTTGGGTGTCTTATAAACTGAAATCAGCAAACAAAATGCCCACTAAACATTTAAAGATATTCTCTCTAATATATGATAATTACATAAAGCAAAATACTAATTTTTTTTACTAATGTTGTGGAAAATGGAAACACACAACAATTTCTAACAAATTAATTTCAAGGAGTGTCTTTCTATTTGCAAGACGAAAATGATAATAAATCCATTTATTTCATAGCGGATTTGTAATTTTGATGTGCGAGAATAGTATATTTCTATTAAAAGATAACTTCACAATATAAAGGATATATAAACATGTGAATTGAAACTAATAAATTGTTCAAAATGACAACGCAATATTGATCAACTTCATTGATGATTTGAGTGAACTGGAATAACTAAAAAGAAGATAATTGCATTAATTATAGTATTTGTAGAGAATGTGTTGAGAATACATGAGTTCGGTTCTTGGGGGGACCATTATGTTCCTATTTATAGGCCTCAAAACAAGCAAGTTGGTCATCCAACATCACATCAACTGCAATACTAATCTCAAAATATGTGCCACGGCCCAAAATTAGAGGTCTTTTATTGGCCATTTAGGTCGACCAAAATAGACCATGATGATGCTAGGGTAGTGGATAATTATTACAAGCCTTTGATTGGTTGAAAGTCTGGCACCATCATCATACCGTCACGTGTCGTTATGGGTATGGTCATGGAGGAGGCATTGACATCATCCATGAGTTGCATATGATATGGAGAGATGATAATGTTCCCAGGATGATGGCGGCTTTGTGCGATCTAACTAAACAGCTAGCTGAACTAATCTGGGTATTCCTTAGTTCGTCCTCCTTAATATTATCTGAACAAATACTCCATTTTATGGTTATAGTTATTTAACCTCTGTGTTCGGATGCCAACAAATATCCCTCAAGGTCTAGACGATTATGGTAGTAAAATTTAGACCTTTCATGGCTTTTTATTTGGATCGAAAATAATGAGAATGGTGCATGAATGGTGAATTTATGAATTGTTTAATGACACTTGTAAGGATTTAAATGGGGTTCTCTTTTCCCTCCCACGATGGCTTATGGGAGAAGTTTCTCGATAAATACATCCCAACCTTCCAATTTTCCTCCTTTTTTTTATTAATGGTCTACATCCTTCAACTTCACTCATTTCTCTTTTAAATAGTTATTTTCTTTTCATTATCTCCATACTCATATACAATCTCTCCATATTAAGCACTTTTTTGGTGGGAATTAAAATAAGAGTTTTAGTAAATTTTTGTAGTGGAAGGATGGCTACTAAGTTGTATTTTCAGGCTCAGTATAACAATCTCAACCTTATCAAACATCCAAAATCTCGACCTAAAACCTTCAACTATTGCACACTCCAGTTGCTTTCAATTGTACCCACTGAGGACATAAAAGAGAAGGTATTTTGCAGCCACAAAGACAACCACAAAGGTCAAGAAGAGAATGCAACCGTGGAGCACAAAGCAGAGACAAGAGGGAAGTCATTTTCGTCAAGAGACAAGAGCAAGGGCGAAACACACATGAACATCTAGACTAAGGCAACAATATATAGCTAACATTAGGTATGAGAGTAGGCCAAGTCCAATCCAATACATGGACCAAGTAAACCAAGTAATGGGTCAATTCTTGTAAACCTTCCAAATGAGTGAGACGAGCCATGAGCATCTCTAACTAAAATTATGTCGTTTCAAATGGCCCCAAATAGTTTTTGGGTCGGGTCATCAATCTTAGGTGTTTATATTTAATTCAGTCATCTAGACAATGCCAATTGAAAATTTCAACGAATAACATTATAGCCCGAAATTTATTGGGTATCAAAAATCCAACAAATCTCCACCTTGATACTCAATCAACCCGCAAGCAATCAAAATTCAAAGTTAATACTTGTATAATTAAGATAATCAATAAAATTGGGATCACAGACCTTAGCTTCTGTAGATAATCACAGTGAATAATCAAGACCATAAACATGCCATGAAGATATAAACTAGGATAACGCACAGATATTTTCAAAACACGTTCACACGGAACAACCGATTAACAATAAGTTAATCAATCAAATGGTTAAAAGTTATGCAACAAATGCATAAACGACACCATGAAAAGGTCTCACCGCACTTATCATATCCCATTCCATGTTGCTCGAATCTCAAGAACACATATCTCCTCTCTCGCTCGCCATGCTCACTCGACTCATGTCCAACTGGTAAATCACAATACATCCTAAATTCACAGGATAATCCTCTATCACCACATCACTTTTCTCAATCTCAGTGGATAATGGTCTCCACCTAACAAAAGTGATAGAAGTGCTTCTCTCACACTCCACCTAATCAGGGTCTTCACAGATAAATAATTTCAGACATTTAATCACATCTCTACTCATGATCCAAATGTCACACTCCACTTTCTCGGTACAAACCACCAATGTACCCTCAGACATCTATACTCCACCTCACTAATAGACACATAAAACATTCACTACTAATGCATAACAACCCACTATGCATGCAAACAACTACAAAAAGTAATCAAATTGGTCTCAAGTTCATGCAAATGCACATATATATATGACACATTGAAATGCAACATATAATCATACAACAAAATTGAGCAATCACACTCATGTAAAAAGGATGCACACAGATGCACATACAGTAATTTTGTTTACTCTCAATAAATATCACTAGGATCATCACTCGACCCTATAACCAAATTCGTCTCACCTCTCATCTTACCCTTCTGCTTATTCTTGGGACAGTCCCTAATAAAGTGTCCAAACTTACCACATCTGTAACAATGTCTACCACTAGACTTATCTCATCCCTTACCCTTCTTCTTACTACCCTCATCACTCGAGTCACTACTATCTTGTGCTCTACCCGAATTTATTTGCTTAAATTTCATTCTACTCCTCATCATAAATAACTCACCATTTTTCTTATCATCTTTTTCAACCTTAATCTCCATCTCCTTACTTTTGAGAGAATCTATGAAAATCTCGAGGTGCTAAGGAGTTTGTACCATACTTAATTGCATTATTAACCTCTCTATATAAATTAGGTATTGAATTAAGCAAAATAATGTCTTTATATGTTTCAAACACATTTTCATCATAGTTAACAATGTCTTAAAAAAATTGTTGAAAACATCTAAATTGCCATCAAGAGTCTTGGAAGGATTTATTGTAAACTTAAAAATCTTTCAAGCAAGTATAACTTATTAGGAGTGGACTTAAGAAAATATAAATCCTGCAACTTTTGTTGAAGTTCTTTTGTAGAATCAAGTTTCTCAACTTTTTTTCAAAATAGAATGTGCCATCTATGGCTTTTGAAACGTTTTGTTGAACTAAAATACCCTTCATCTTTTGTTTCCAAATTGAATAATCTCTTTTCCATTGAAAATTTCAACTTCAAAATGTGAAGATATTTTGAAAGACAGATGGGCGAATTTTGAAAGACAGGTATTTTCAGCACAAGCAATGGTTACCCTTTCACAGTAACCTCAATCATAAACAGATGAGCGAATTTCCTAAACCGGATCAATATGAGTCCGTAAATAACGAGGGGTGTGAATTTGCTGCTTTAGAACCACCACCATTTGTCCTAAAGTCTTCGATAACCGCAGCAACTAATCGAGCAAAAAATAGAATCACAAACGCGTAGGGGCAAAATGTTCCATATTTCACCGTATAATCTGAAACAAAAACTAACAACACCAAAAATGTTAAAAATATTTTGCCACAAGAAATCTTCCTTGGATGATGTCGAATCCCATCCACATATCGTTGTTGGAATCCCCACGCGTCATCGACAGGGGCGGCTGTCACCCAAACGCATCGACCACCCAGCACCGCCTCCACATGTAGATCAAGGATCCAGTCTCTGTTTCTCCATTTAGATTGGCCGAAAATCAAGATTGTAGGTTCAATGTTTAAGAATTTTTGGACAATTTTGATCCAGCCGATTTTTGCTTCCGTTCTGATCGGATTTTGGTCAGAATTCCACCACCAACGTGGCTTTGATACCAATTGTAGCGAAATGATGGCCACCATGGTGTATTTTCGGGCTTAGTATAACAATCCTAATCTTATCAAACACCAAAAATCTCGACCTAAAACCTTCGACTATTTCACATTCCGGTTGCTTTCAATTGTACCCACTTAGGACACAAAATAGAAGGTGTTTTGCAGCCACAAAGGCAACCAGAAAGTTCAAGAAGAAAAGGTCGTGGAGTACAAAGCCAAGACATGAGGAAAGCCATTTGCTTCAAGAGACAAGAGCAAGGGTAAAACACACGTGAACATCATGACCAAGGCAACAATATATAGGTAACATTAGGTATGAAAGTGGGCCAAGTCCAATCCAATACATGGGCCAAGTAAATCGAATAATGGGTCAATTCTCATAAGCCTTCCAAAGGAGTTGGACGGGCCATGAGCATCTTTAACTCAAATTAATTCGCTTCAAATGGCCCCAAAAGTTTTCTGGTCGGGTCATCAATTTTAGGTGTCGATATTGAATTCAGTCATCTGGACAATGCCAATTGAAAATTCCAATGAGTAATATCATAGCCCAAAATTTTATTTGGTATCAAAATTTCAACAATTTTGATAAAAGTTGATGAAATATGTGGTTGAGAGTTGTGGGGCCTATAAAATATGTGGTTAAAATGAATGGTTGACTTTAACTCAAATTAAAATTTAGATTTTAATCAGTACCAAACAATATCTAACTCTCTTTTGTCTTTTGAAAAGAGTTCTTCACCTTTTTTCTTTTTCCTTCTACTGGCCATGAGTTCGGACGAGATAAGAGTACACTCTTGGTAAAATAATTAGGAGGAATCTATTTCTCCTATCGAATCTTCCCATGCGTCGAGTTCAGAGGTTAATGAGATCATTTTCCCAGTTTCCATATCTTCCACCCACCCTATAAAAGGGGGCACTTTTAAGAAAGGTCAGGTCAAAAATGCCATTCACCACATTGGCCAAGAATATTTTACCATCTATCACAATGGTCATTTGATGTTAAAATGACGTTACTACCCTTATATCTCTTATGTAATTACAAAAATAGGTTAATGTTTGAAAGACAAAAACACCCATTTTAAGTTACAAATAAATCCAAACATTTCTCACTTAAAATTTCAAAACCAAAACACTTTTTGTATCTGTTTACTCCCAACACAGATAAAAACATTTTCATTTTTCATCTGCTTCAAACGTGAAAACGCAGAAAATTATCAAAAGTTGAAGAAGAAAATATTTTTTATAGCCATCACTCATAATTAGTAATTATATTTATGTATTTTTAATTTCGTTTTAGTTAAATTAAAAAATTGAATCGTTATTTTATGGCAGATAAATTTTTACAATCTGTATCTATAATTTTTTTAAGTATGTTAGATCGTTAAAAAAAACTCATGAGGACAACTGGATCTATAATTTTTTGAAGCAAATAGATATCTAAACTTTAAAAAAATTGTTGTCTGGATCAGGATCCAAACAGGTGGATCAGCCCGTGTGGATCCGCCTGTCTAGTGACATTTTTTCCCCTATTTTCCTAGACTAACATATATAAAAATTCACAATGCAGATATAGCGGTATCATATGCATGTCTCCCAATTTTTTACTTCGGTGAATTTTCAAAAAATGAAAATGGTCAATGGGAATGGAAATGGAAATGGACGAGTGAAGGAAATGGGGTTAATACAATATTGATAACAAAGGATACATCGTTTACAAAAATGTATCAAAAAATACAAAACAAGCTTAACGTCGATCCCTCTCAGTACGATATAGAATTGACATTTTTATTTCAGAAGCGTTCAGTCGTGAGTATTTCGCCTTTGAAAGTTACTTCTGAAGTGCAAATGAAGCATCTAATTTCATTGAACCAAGGCCAAAATTCGAGTCCTATTTGCGTAACTTTATCAAGAAAGAATGTCCCCGAGGGTGATCACGAAGTCTTCAATGGAGAGGATCTTAATGTAAATGATTTTTAGGATACAGTTGAGATTGCTCATGAGGACGATGTGGTTATTCCCGAGACAGTTGCTACTCACCACGGTCACACTGTTACACACATAATTCACGATGAAGTTCGAGATAGCGAGTTTGGAAGACAATTTACGAATGATGATTTGCTTGTTTTATCCAGACAGAGGCATGAGTATGGTGGGAGTTCACATGTTGGGCCGAATACACACTCTTCTAATTGTTCGCATGTGGTTCCTGAAGAGGAAGAATTGTATGTTGATCAACTGTTCCAATCGAAAAGAGATTTGCAGGAAGTTGTGCACTGGTTTGCAATAAAACATAACTTTGAGTTCAAAGATAAAAAATCAAACAAATCTACATACACAATTATTTGTGTGGACGATAATTGCAGTTGGCGTTTGAGTTCAACTAAGATGGAAACAAATGGGTGCTTTGTAGTTCGCATGTATGCGCGAGAACACACTTGCGAAATGTGTATTCATCAAAATGATCACAGGCAAGCTCGATCATGGTTTATTGGACGAGAGATAATGCACAGGTTTCAGGACCCACGGACTATTTACAGACCCGCGGATATCATCAACGACATGCGTCGGGATCATGGGGTGGTTTTGAGCTATCCAAAGGCCTGGAAGGCTAAAGAATGTGCATTGGATGAATTAATGGAATCGACCGAGGAGAGTTATGCCAAATTGGTCAGGTATTGCCATAATATGGGGAGAACTAATCTTGACTCGGCGTTTTTTATTGAGTGCGATGACCAGAATCGATTTGAGTACTTGTTTATGGCTCTCGGACAATGCATTAGAGGATTTCGAAATGCGATGCGACCCCTAATTCTAATTGATGGTACAACCCTAAAAGCTAGATATGAAAGGAAGTTGATTATTGCTACATGTCAAGATGCCAACATCCAAATTTACCTTCTTGCGTTCAGCATAGTCGATGGAAAGAATGATATAGCGATGTGTTAGTTCTTCATGAAGCTGAGAGAAGTTATTGGGGATGTCGAGAACCTTGCATTTGTGACTGACCGGAGGCAGTCAATAATAAATGGTATAGCCAAAGTTTTTCTAGACGCACATCATGGTTATTGCATGTACCATATACAGGGTAATCTGAAGACTAAGTATCGGGACAGTGACATCGTTCCATTATTCAGGAAAGCTACAGAAGCTTACAGTTTGGAAGAGTTCGATAAGTTCATGATCGAAATAGAACATAAATCACATGGTGCATGGGAATATCTAACAGAGATAGGGGTTGAACATTGGGCACAGTCACATTTTCCAGGACGTCGATATAACATGATGACGTCGAACAATGCGGAGTCCCTCAATTCATTATTTAAGAAGGATCGAAAGTTACCAATTCTCGCAATGCTTGAGAATATTCGGATGAAGCTGTAATTGTGGTTTCATGACAGACGTGTAGAATCACAGAATTAAACAACAACTTTGACCCCGGCTTATGAGGATAAACTCTTCAAAACTCTAGAGGTAGGAAGAAAGGTAATTATGGAACCGCTGGATCAATTTTGCTTCTCTGTGATGCGGACGTAATATTTGATACATCGTGAGTTTGAATGATAACACATGTACATGTAGGCAGTTTCAGTTGGAGAGTTTTCCATGTGCTCATGCAATCGCAGTGGCTAGGCATAGAGAAATTCCACCACACAGCTTATGCACTCCTTATTACATGGTTAAGTTTTGGAGAGCAGCACAAGCCGAAACTATATTTTCCCTACCAAATGAAGCCGAGTGGGAAGTTCCCGACCACATTCTTCCACTGAATAATTTGTTGCCACCCGAGGGTCGATCGCGTACTCCTGGACGTAGACGTACTTCTTGGATACCATCCACCGAAGAGTTTCTCCGACCGCGTAAGTGCGGTAGGTGCGGCATAACAGGATATACGCGTCAATTTTGCACAAGTCAAATCTCACAACATAATAACATGACTGATGTGTAATTTTCTTTTAATTCATATGTATTATGTATTTATTGCATGTTATCGATTTTCATTATGTTCATGTATTTTCTCAATTTAACGATGAATGTGCGAGCAGTTTTCAAACAAGTAACAATAATATGTCTGATATTTTGTATTTTTTTTATACACACAACGTAATACGAGCAAAATTAAAATAAACAAATTTTCATAATCATATAAACAACTTTTTTGCATAACATATACAATATTTACAATTCAATAAATAAAATAAATAATTATGGATCACAACTAAACTCAAATAAATCGGCCGCTAATTTATTCCTCCAATTATGTATCCAAGATTGATTGATTTGATCAACCTTTTGTCCTGCACTCAAAAATTCAATATACTTTATAATGAAGATGCCGCAATTGCCCTAGCAGTTGATCAATAAATGTGTTAGTTCGATACCGCATAATATTAGTAAAAAATTATGAACTTAAAAAATTACAAAGACTTACAAAATAGTTTGTCTCGCCATTGTCGTGTCACGGACGACGGCCAGTCTATCATGCATAACAATTTCGGCCTGTCTAGCGAGAAGTGGAACGAAAACAGCTCACAATCATAGATTTTACTCAAGCTGACCCTGTGTCATACACGAATGATCGGGGTCGTACACATACATAGTAGAGTCCGCGGATACGATCTCTACAGCAAAGCAGTGCTGATTCGCGATCATCGAAATGTACATATGCGTAAACCCCTCCCACGGCTTACCCCCAACACTAGGCGATATCTCAATTACCCACTCGAGCATGTAATCTGACAATAATTAATAAACTAACATACCATGTCTGCATCTACGTCGGGCTCGGGACTCTCATCGTCTGGCGTCGTCCGACTAAAAAGGCCACGCGTGTATCTCTGACCCTCCTCCTCGATGGACGGTGTCAACTCAGCGAGGACTTCTAGCTGACATATTGACATTTCACCGCGTTAATTACCATGTTTCGAGAATTTAAGAAAACATACAGCATAAATAACTAAAGTATAATCCATACATCGGGATCGTCGAGGAGAGCTGATATTTGTTTGGCAAACGGCTTGTATTGTGCTCACCAGTGAAGCATCCGAGGACAGCGTGTCTCCAATCTAATCGCAAACCGGTCG
Source organism: Osmanthus fragrans (assembly GCA_019395295.1). NCBI lineage: Eukaryota > Viridiplantae > Streptophyta > Magnoliopsida > Lamiales > Oleaceae > Osmanthus > Osmanthus fragrans. The sequence goes on along the minus strand of CM033343.1, from coordinate 16,983,961 downwards.
ACCAAGATAGGGACAGTCTCGTATACCCATATTTGAAACAATTACAATTATTATATATAGAATTTTATCAAAAAAGAAATTCATTGCGTTAAACTTTTACCTGCAAAGCCAATGACAGGCCATACGCATCATACTTTTGCTCAGGCATGTCCCCCCTGGGCATCGAAAATGCCCTCCTAAAGATGCGTAGGGTATCGACGAAGCATCTCTATCCCATGGATAATTGTTGAATATATCAATCTCATCAACAACCTCCAAATGAAAAACATCGATTGACGTCTTCCTGTGACGACACCTGAGCAAGCTCTTGAGGATAAACACCAAGCCCAGCTTCAACTTGTTAGACATCTGGTCGCATTCCCTGAATGTTTTTTCCAACTGCGCTAAACTCACTAGCGTTCGCCCCTCAAAATATGCATGAAGTAGTCTACTATTCCTCGGAATACGGGCTCGTGATGCTTCTTCATCAGTACACTTCAATCCGGTGATGAGGGCAAACTGCGATATAGAGAATGTAACTACTTTGCCCCCAAGATCAAAACGAAGAGAATCTCCGTCGTCTGGCTTAAGCAGCTGACAAAGCAATGCATCCATTATCTGTCCTGAAAACTGTATCCTACTCAACTCATGCAATGACCAGAAGCAAGAACGACGCAATATACCCGCGTGCTCCTCATCCAACAAATCAAGTACTGCTGTAAAGCTGGCAAAGTTATAGTTTGACGTAACTTTGCCTGGAATATGTCTCATAGCATCGTCCAGATAATAGTCCATCCTGCAAAATTTCAAATGTTAGAAATAAATACCATAAATAATTAAATAAATAATTACATATTAAATAAGCAATTAAATTACATAAACAACTTAATTTCTTAACCAATTTAAAGAAATAAATAAATAATTAATTAATTATTACCTACCTAATTATAATTACATACTACATAAATAACTAATTATTACTTAACGGTCTCATAAATAAAAATTTGAATATTACATTAAATAAACAATAAACAATTATAAATATTTAAACCTTATAATTAAATATTAACTAAATATTACTTAACCAATTACAATAAATAATTAAATATTAAATAAACATTTAAATTAAATACTTAAATATTAAATAAATAATTATAATTAAATATTATATAACCAATGAAATAATTAAATATTAGATAAACAAATACATTACATAATTAAATATTAAATAAACAATTAATTTACGTAATGAAATATTAACTACCTAATTATATTTATTAACCACTTAAATAACTAATTATTACTTAACGAACTCATAAATAAATGAATAAATATTACATTAAATGAACAATTAAATGAAACAGTTATAATTAAATATTACATAACCAAATAAATAATTCAATATTAAATAAATAATTAAATTACATAATTCAATATTAAATAATTTACATAATTAAATATTAAATAACTAATTATAATTACATACTACATAAATAATAACTAATTATTAGAACTCATAAATAAATAATTAAATATTACATTAAAAAAATAATTAAATGGAATAATTAAATATTAACACTAATATTACTTAAACAATAAAAATAATCATAAATAATTAAATATCAAATAAACAATTAAATTACATAATTCAATATTAAATAAATAAATAATTTACATAATTAAATACTAAATTACTAATTATAATTACATACTACATAAATAACTAATTATTAGAACTCATAAATAAATAATTAAATATTAACGCTAATATTACTTAAACAATTACATTACATAATTAAATATTAAATAAAAAATTAATTTACCTAATTAAATATTAACTATCTAATTATATTTCTTAACCACTTAATAATTAAGTAATTAAATACATAATTAAATATCAAATATTTCATAAACAATTAAATATTACTTCACCAATTCAAATAAATAACTATATTAATTACATATTAATTAACTAATTATAATTAAATATTACATAAATAACTAAATATTACATATCCAATTCATAAATAATTAATGAACAATTAAATAAATAATTAAATAGTAGATAAATTATTTTAATTAAATACTAAATAAATTATTATAAATAAATATTACTTAACCAATTTATATATATAATTACATAGTAATTCTGGATCCATATGGATCCAGATTATGGATCTAGAATCCAGCGCCTGGGCCGCTACAGGCCCAAAAATTGATTTTCAGCAGGCAGGCGGCGATCTCCCTATCCCAATATTCACACACAAGTTTCGGCCACATTAATAAACTAAAGTGTCAATGATTCGAGAAATGAACCAAAAAAAAATAAAAACTTAAACAACAATGGACTAGAAGGTGGTTCAAGAGTTCACCTTCTTCAACAAAAATGGAGAATACGGTCGTCTGGATCTGGAGAATTTGGTCGTCTGGTTCTACTTTTCACTCTTCTCTCAAGTTATCTATGAGGGTAAAGTTGGGTTTTGCTTGTTTTTAAAAATTTTAACAATTTATTTTTTTTTTATCTTTTTTTATATTTGGTCAATGGCTATTGTGGAAAGATGGTCGAGTCACCCGCCATCTTTCACCATTTCCTCCTATAAAAGCCTCTCAACCCATTATGGGATAGGGTGCTCCATGGAGGTCTGGTAATGTTGTAGGTCTTTTTAAGGATGAATTTGGGAGTGTGGATGCTACAAAAGTGGTGGAGGTGAGGTTGGATCTGGAAAAATTGGAAGTGTTTGAATATTCAATCTTTCGTGTCACCTAAGAATTTGGAACAATGGCGTAGAAACTATCGTATTACCAGCTCAATAGAGTTGCTTATCTCTCCCCTTAGTCACCGAGTTTGTGATCCGCCAGAAGGTGGGGTGAAACTCAACCGTGCCCTAATACCTTCTTCTGGCCTTAGACTACCATTTTCCCAAGCCGTAGGGTATTGAACCTTACTCAGCTCCACCCAAACGGATGGAGGACCCTTTTTGGATGTCTATTGCCATGGCATAGGATAGGATTCCTTGAGCTCTAGTTGAGGAATTAATGCATTGTATAATTTTAAGTAGGATGGGAAGAATTCGGGTTGGTATTAAATGAAATAGAATTTGGGGGGTTCCGTGGTCCTAGATTCTCCTTCCTCTGTCAAGAGATGGAAAAAAGAATTTTTCTTCGTTTAGGGTAACTAATAGCTTAACTCGTTTGAGGTGGTACTTGCCCATTATCAAAATTGAGTAATTTTTTTTTTTTTTTTTTTTTTTTTTTTTTTTTTTACTTATTATTACTTTATCCTTGTTACCAAAAATTGCTTCAGTATGATATTTTGTGTAAGTGTAAGTGTTATGCCCTAAGTCCAATCAAATTTGGGTATAAGCACTTTTGATATATATATTTAATGCATTTATTTTGGTAAGATCTATTATGATATTAAATAAAAGAGTCCGTGATTCAAGTCTCGATAATTTGTTAATCATAAAGAGTTGTGATTGTGAGATACAAATTACATGTGACTAAATCTTAAATCATTTGTGGTCATAAGTAATAATGAGATACAGATATCGTTATTACGGATAGACTATCACATGTGACGTTTCTTACTTGTGAAGTAAGTAGTTGATCTCACAAGTTAAAGTGTGGTAACACTTAAATGAACACGTAAATATTTTGTTATTGAACAAAATATTGGAGACCCGCTGGGGAGATTCCACATGAATAATTATCTAAGTGTCAGTGGTTAATCTCTAACATTCAGTAGTGGAATTGGTTCTTCGACTTGAGGTCATCATAGTGCCTTATATGAGGACAATCATACTTTGGTGATGTTGAAAGTTGCTCTATCAAGGGCCGCTAATGCGGCATCGTTCGGGTATGTCAAGAATCGTATGAAAGTTGTGAATGATCAATAGAGAATTTGTCACTCTTAGATAGTAAGAGATTATGATCTACATTTCATCCAATTAAGTTGATAGTGAAATCATTGGCCAAGGTATCACATAAGTTGAAAATGAGTATTCGACTTACATTGACTTAATAGTGGAATGAAAGATATGATCAATAATTGAGATTGACACATATTCATATCTCGCAATTGATCGGATCATATTGACGAAAAGATTATAGTTTCACGGTAAATGAACAAGTTTGGTTTTGTCATACCACGTAACATTTTTCATCACATGTATTGCCCTGATACATTGCTAAATGTCAATCTGTGACGACGGATGTGAATTAATAATAAATCAAAAGCGTATTTTGGTTTATCGATTTTGATTAGATAGAAATAATAATTCACATCGTTAGGTATCGTAATCGGAAACTTAATGGGTCACACACAAAAGAAGAAATAAAAAAATGAGAGTTACCAATTAATTAATTGACAAACGTTAGATAATTAATTAATTGGGGTTACTTATTAATTGGCCTGAATTAATTAATTGGATTAATTAATTCATGGATCGGATTTAATTAATTGGATTAATTAAATATTAGACAAGGTTAAGTTTAAGGGACGGGTCAAGCCTGTTTGAGCTTATGCTTGAGTTTGTAATATGCATGATTTTCATTATTCTTGCTAGCACAAGAAAAGAAACTCTGGTTCTCTGTCAATATTGTTCTCTATGTGAATTTCATTGTAGGCTGGATAATTGAACAGTTGTGGGAGACAGATCAGGATTGCTGGAACTACAGGAATAACAAAGGAGTTTGCAGATTTAAAGAAATGTACAATTTCTATCTAAATACAAAGCATATCCTTGGTGGAAATTGAAATTTTATTACTTTTCGATGTGCATATTTAAGTAAATTCCCAACGTTTTGTATAGTGTACCGCCAAGCTAGATTCACACCAAAGTTGAGAAGGAGGTTGGATGCAATTCGAGCTCTTTCACTCTAACATAGGTCTTGTGCTTTGTTGATGAGCGACTCCTGTCTTTTTCAAGCTGGTCTATTCCTTATTGATGCTCCTCTTGCTTTAGCTAAAAGTCATGTCTTTATTTCTATGCTAAAGGTTTTCGTTTATTCTAGCTAACAAATTACTTCTTCATTTTACCAGGTCCAAACCCTGAAATGAGGGGTTTTAATGGGGGTACTTTTAAGTTTAGCCTAGTCAAACTTCCTAAGATAGCCAAAAGATAAAAAGACTATATTACCCTTAATGAAATGAATTGAATATTGCAAAGTATATCCTGTCTTTTAAAATCGGTTTACAACCTAGTTTTTATCTTCTATTTTGAATTTCAAAATATAAATCCATTCTTTGATCTAATAAATTAGAATAATCTATAACATATTTTTCATATTTTTCTTTAAGTTTATTATATTCTTCTGATAATGTATTAATATTTTTTAATTGAGAAGTAATATTATTTATTTTATCTAACAATTTTTCTATTAAATTATCTAATCCTTCAATAGTATATCCAGGCATTAAACAACAAATATAATAAATAATCTTAGCGATTTAAAACTTCTAATAACAGTAATTAAAACATCATAAATAGCAGAAAACAATTATTAATGCAAAAAAAATATAACATAAATAAGAAAGATCTTACAGTATTAGAGCAGAAGGTAAAAACAGATTAATATCAACGAGATTTCCCTCGAGCTTGCACCCATATGTTTGTATACTCAAATATAAGTGATCGGTGTTATTTGAATTTAAGAAAGTGGGTTATGGTCCAACACGACTTCCGCACACTCACTGGTTTTCTCTCTGACTCTTTTGCATACCTCACAATGGATCTCACGAAATCACAGTTTTCCTTTCAACTCCTTGTTAAAACATCACCATGAATGGTAACATGGTTCAAATGACTTTCTCTAACAACGCCAAAAACGGCAACACAAAAACGAGAAATTGCACAAACCATCAAGGCTTTCACCGTTGGAGTATAAGTAAGATAAGAGTTTTCGAGAAAATAATAAGGATGAAAAAGAAATGTTTTGAAACAACTTTGATTTCATAAACACATCACACTAATATCTCTTAAATAAGAGTACACATACATATTTCGGCTACACTCTTGGTACTTTCTCTAAGGAAATTAGAACTCCATAGAGATTACCTTATTACACTCATTACTGAAGAAAGACTGAAAATATTACAAGATATGGAAAGACTAGGTAGAGAGATATCTTTTGCTTAAGACTTGAATGCCTTCCTTCTGCGAATTATCCTTCAATTTATAGACTCCAAAAGCTTCTTACCTGTCCTTCATTATTGTAGTTTTACTGTGTAAGATAGTGGGAATCTTACTGTGGCCTAAAGTTTTCTTGTCATAACATGGAAATTATTGGGGTAAACCCACAGTTTTTCTTTACCAGAATCTTTCTGATAAAGTAGTGATAAAGGGGTCCCTTCTACTTTTCCATATGTGACTCAAACCACTCATCCGGAAATTCATCTGGATCTAGAGAAATTGGTGAGATGTCACCTTCAGTGCAACAGCATTCGCACTTATATTTTGGATAACGCCAAAATTGTTTACACAGCTCTTCTCTTGTCTTTTGTGTCCCACTAACTAATCCTTCAAAGATATGATCACTCAATATGTCGAGATAGTGCCAATCTTCTTGTTTAGTGGGTGCCATAGCTTTACTGTAGATCATGTGATCTTGTGACTCGTACACCCATATGTTTTGTGTTTCTTCAATAATTTTTTGGATATGCTCAAACTGCTCCTTGTATCCCTTGGCTCTACGAAAAGTTATCATCTTGACTATATCTTCTGGTGTGGATTCAATAACTTCACTCTTTTCAGGCTGAAGATGTTTGGTAGTAGTAGCCATTCTGATGACATGGCTTGCTGGAAGCATCCTATTTTCTTCATCATCCCATTCAGGACTTGCAGTGAAAAATCTAATATAAATGTTCTTATGTTTAAGAACTTGAGAATATCTTTCAATAGCACGAACTACATCTTTTGGTAACATAAAAATTTCTTTTAAGGATTCTGATGGGTAAATACAGAGTATATTTCCCATTTCATACAGAGCACGAACCCAATAAGCTGGAGCTCCTGGATAAATATTAACTTTGTTATAAGTTCCATACGTTAGAGTTTTCATCCATCCTCCAATACTAGTATACCAGCAGCAGGCAAGATTGAATAATACGTATGCCAGAATAAAATCGTTTTTATTTTTGATATCCATAACACCAGGAGTGTTACAGGCCTTGATAATATTTGAGCGATTAAGCTCTGGTATAGAGATACTCTCCTTCGTAAGTTTTTTCTCCTGTGAGGGAGACGAAGTAGTATACTCTTTGACAGATAGTTTATGAAGCTTTAATGCTTCTTGTTCAATATTGGCGTTAGAGCCTTCAGATTTATTGGCACTAGGGCCTTCAGATAATATAGCCTTGTTGGCCTTTTCCGATACTGGCTTAGCAAAAGCCATCTCCATCATCGCTATCTTGGATTCTATTGCAGCAACTTTCACACTCATCTCGAATTTCAATGTTTCGAGTTCCTTCTTGATTTGCTCCATTCCTGGTTAAGAAATCTGGAATAAAATTGTCTTTCCCTTTAATATGGACAATATCAAAATTAAATGGCACAAACCACATTTGCATTCTAATAAGTGGTCTTTCAGCTGCACTTGTTCCCAATTTATTAGTTAACAATGGTTTTACCTGAGTATTATCTGTTCTAATAAGAAACTTTTTAGGTAACAAATAAGGTTCAAATTTTGCTACTCCTTTTTTGACAGCTAAACATTCTTTTCTATTAATATCATATCTAGTTTTATTTGCCAATATCCTGATTTACAATCAAATTTAGAGTATATTTTACTTCCTTGTATTTGTTTTATTAACAAATCTTTTATCGGTAATTTATAGCTATTAGGTATAGTTTTAGAATTTAAGTCTCTATAATCAATTACCATTCTAGCTTTTCCTCTTTTAATTTCATTATGGTTTCTAACCATAAATGCAGGACTATTATATGGACTAGTTGATTCTCTTATCACTCCTAATTCTAAGAGTTCTTTAATTTGTATTTTAAATTCTTTTTTATCTTCTTCGCTATACGGAAATTGTTTTCCAGATATCTTAGCATCTGGACTTTTTAGTTCAATGGTTGCAATAGGTTTATCTTTGTCCCAATTTGCTAAGGGATGTTCATAATAACATTCTTTTAATTCTAGTTTAATTTTTTCTAACTCTTCTTCTAAATTGTCAATTCTTAATACATGGATTTTTTGTTTATGATTGATTTCGGTATAACATTCACCACGATTACCTGCCGAACTCTGATGTTTAGGCTTATGGTGTATTGGTTGATGTGCAATTCCAATGGCTTTATAAATTTTTGATGTTTTAATTTTGTGATTACAAGGTGTAGTGAATTCAAAACTATCTTTATATTGCGTAAATGGACTATACGTATAGAGAAAATTCTCTCCTAAAAGGATATCACATCCAATTTTATCGGTTGCATATATTCTAGGAATAAAACATTCTCTATTTCCTATAATTATAGGAACATTTTCTACAAAATCTCTATAGATTTCAACAATATCACTGGCAGTTTGGCCATAAGTCGTTTTCTTATAGTCTCTTTTATAATAATGTTCAGGAAATACATTTCTTTTACATAGGCAAATTCCAGATCCAGTATCAAGTATAGCATGAAATTTTATCATACAATAGTCTGGTAAATTAAGAGTTATCTCTATATATGGACTAAGTACACTAGTTTTGATTGATCTAATTCCTTGTATCATATAAATTGGTTCTTTGGTTTTATTAACTCTAGGAAGTATTTTCTGTTTATCCTCTATAGTTATTTGTAGTGTGTTTTTCTGGATAACATATGATGATACATTTTCAAGAAAATTCATTCCAAGTAATATTGGGCTAGTATTTTTTTCCTTTCCTATAATCTTTATGGATTTTAAGGTTTAATTTAAATTGTTCCCCTTCTATATCAGTAAAATTTAGTTCAAGATTAACAAATGTTTTGATTTCATATTTAATTCCATGATAGTCTGTAAGAGTTATTCCTTGTGATAGGTTTTCTTCAGATAAATGGTCAACTAAGTCTGCTCTTATATGGCTGGTACTAGCTCCTGTATTGACAAGGGCTATAATTTCTTCGTAGTTATTTTGATTATTGATATATTCAGTTAAGATAAAGAAGTTATCTTCCTCACATTTTCTTAGGTCAATATCAATACTATTTCTAGGTAATGTTGAGTAGTTTTTACTTGTAGATGGTCTGCTAGAACTTACGAGTTCTCTAGTACTGATACATCTTTCTATTTTTCTACTAGGCATTCTAACTACAAGTTGTCCAGAGTTACTCAAAGTGGCTAATCCTTGATTTCCTACATTACTGTCTATTCTTCTTGCTCGTTGATGAAAATCAAGCAATATGTCTTGTGGTAAAGAAATATTATTATCACTTAACATTCTTGGTGGAGTAAATTGTGCTAGGTTTCTAAAGTCTTCATGAATTTCTATAAACTCCCCTGAAATTTTATTGATTTCCTTTTGGTGTGTAGTAGTAAAAGCATATAAGGCTTTACAATGTAAAGTTACAGCTTTACTTCTTGGTGGCATCATTAGTCTATCGATTTTGTGATACAAATTTAATCCTAGACTTAAATTTTCATCCGATAAAGACATGGCAAACCAGGTCTTATAGTAAATATAATTTTCTTATAAACAAGATTTCCAGAGACCATTCCTAATAGGGCATCCATAGGATCATGAAGTATTCTATTATCCATCAAGTATATTTGTATAGGAATATCCATTCCTTCTCTAAAATATCCTTTGATCATAATTTGGATCCCCCCAATAACAATATTTTTTAATCTATCTCTAGTAGATTTTTTAATATTTGCTAATTCTCTATTAACCCATTCTCTTGTTATAAGAGGTATAGTGGTATTGCCTTTAACATTTTCGATATTAATAGGTACTTCATCATACTTGGCAATATATATTGTTTTGTTAAACCAGGATAGTATAGGTCTTATAAAAACATCTTTATCTCTTAAAGATATTTGTTTTTCTTTTATAGCTCCATATCTTTCTTCATCAAAAACAACGGTTTGCGAAGTTCCTTCTTCATTATCTAAGTTGGTTTCAATAGTATCTATGATTTCTTGATTCATATAAATCTGTTCATATTCTGGTTCTTCAATTTCTTCCATATCTAGTTCATAGATTAAGTCAGTTTCAGATAATTCGTCTAAATATTCAATTATCTCATATTCTGAATCAGATTCTATTTCTTCCATTAATCTAATGGACTTAACATTTTCTCTTCTATTTTTGTTAGGACAATTTGGAGATATATGTCCTATTTCGTTACATGTAAAACATTTACATTTTTTATAAAATTCTTCTTTAAATTTTTTCTGGGGTTTCTTATGTTGGTTAAATTCCTTTTTCCAAGGTTTTTTCTTTTTAAAATATTTCTTGTGGCTTTTAAATCCTCTATTTTTCTTCTAAGGTTTAAGATATTTCTTAAATTTCTTTTTATAATATGGTTTCTTGGATGGTTTGTGACAACCAAATTGGGGTACTGCTGTTATTTCTCCATAACAGCATAAACTAGCTTTCTTACCATGTTTTCTAAATAAGTGTTGGTACATAGATTTTTTGCACCATTCAGATATTTTTCTCTTAGCGAATGAAGTTCTCATTCCTAGAGTATCAGCCTTTTGATTAGGATTTTCCCATTCTAATTTCTTCCAATAAATTTGGTACTCCTCAAATAATTTCTGACCCCATGGCCAAGGTAGTTTAAGAAAATATCTATTTAGTAATTTTTTATCCTCTTCAGATATATTCCATTCTTTTATGGATTTGGATGCTTTGATATATATTTTTTTTCGAATTTCTTAGTATATTCATTTAATTCACACATATCACAGATTTTTAATAATTCCATTTCTCTTTCCGCTTGTAAGGTTTCTTGAGTAATCATATCAATTTTAGTTTCAGGTATAACTTCTCCTAAGAGTAGATGTCTAAAGAAATTTTCTATTCGTTTTAAAATCTCTTTAAAATTTTCAGTATCTAAACTTTCATTACTATCTATGGTAGTTGTAGATTTTTCTCCATATTTGATTTGATTTTTGGTTTCTTCAGAAGTTCTTCTCCAGATGTCTGAAGTAATTCCTCTAAATGTGTGGATTATAAAGTTATAAGCTTGAGTGGTATTCCATCTATGAAAAGCAACAGCTAAATCAGTAGCTTTTGCCCAAGAATCAATAACTTCGCTTTTATTATTGCTATCATCAATATCTAACCATATTCCTGTTGTAGGAATGGGTTCAGTAAATAATCTAACAGGATTATTATCCCTAAGATGTATAGACTTGGTTGCAATAGTTTTTGGACCTTTTCTAAAATTATATCCTGCTCGCTCATTAGTTATTCCATGTTCTTTTATCCATTCTACATTCCAGTCATCAGACTCATCTTGAATCCAATCAGTAGTGACATTAGTTCCACTAGTTTTCCGATCCGATCAACGGCTCAACTTGTTCATTTAAAGGTGGAGTGTTAATTTCAGTAGTTTCATCTTTAGGTGGAGGATCATTCATATATATATTCTCAGTTTGAATAGCTAATTGTTCTAAACTTTGTTTATAAGCTTCTAATTCCTCTCCAGTGGCTTCAAAGAATTTGGCTTCTAATTCTTCTATAACATATACTGGTAAGGGTGGTTCGATTGAAGTATAAGAATTATTTTTAAGTTTTAATTCTTTAAATTTTGATTCAATCTGTTTAAATAAGATTTGTGGTCCAATCTTAATATTATCATTTACGATTTCTAAATTTGATTCAATATTTTTTACATGAGTTATGATGTCTTGACTTATGATATCGATTTTTTCTAAAGGTAAAGCATAATTATCATATTGTTCTAAAAATTGATTTATAATAATATCTTCTTCTTCATATTCGGGAGATTCATCTACTAAAATTTGTAATGCTTTATTTTTTACTTCAGTTAACTGTTGAGAATTATTTATTTGTTTTATCTCTTCACTTATAAATTTAAATTTGCTACTTAAATTTGTCGCTAACTCTTGTAATTTAATTCTATTAGTATTAGTTAGAATAACAATATTTTGTAATTCTTCTAAAATTAGTTTATCTTTTCTATCCATTTTAGAAAATATTTTTAATGTTCTAAAAATTTTCTTCAGGTTCTTTACTAGGCTCTGATACCAATTTTGTGAAAAGGCGAAAGCGTTAATATAGATCAAAAATAGTTTGAGGACTTAATTGAAAATATTTTAAATGAAGATGACAATGGGTGCAATTTTTATATTTAGGGGTATATTAGGTAGTTAGTAATGAAAAATTTGGTCAATGGCTATTTTGGAAAAATGAGTGGGTTAACCGGCTATTTGCCACCTATTCCTCGTTTTAATGTAGCACACCAGAATTATAACCCTTCAAGAGTGTAGAAGAGAAGAGCTCCAATCTGTGCCGAAGTTCCTTTAGTTCGTCATTAAAGGACGAGTTCTTCTAGGAGTCTTATTCCATCAGTTCCACTACAAACTTTGTCTTTTCCAACTAAGTCAGAACCAATTGAACATGTCCCTCCACCATCTTTTGGAGTTCCTCCTCAAGTTTCTTCTTACCCTGCCAAATTTTGATGGCTGGATTGGTACCTGTCCTATGGCCCTCTTGGATTTCTATAAAACTCCTTTGCTTTCAGGGCATCAACCTCAGCTCTACCTCTACCATTGAGAAATTCTACTAGCCTGATGACTCGTAGCTAGAATGACCGTGAGCAAGGTTATTTAAATCAGATGTTGTTGGCGTCTATGCTCACCACTCAATTCTTCACATGATGGCGATTTCTGATCAGGTAAGATCTACTTTTCCTCATTTCCTTTTATATTACTGGATGAATTCTGACCTCTGCTCCTATATTTCTTAGGTGAAAGCTGAGGCTGAAGTAATAGAAAAATGGGATAATTGCAGTAAAAACTCAAACCTTTAAAACATTAGCAGACTTTCCCTAAACATTTGATTTGTTGCAGTCGTCATCCATAACCCTTACAAATGTTGTATAGGAGGCCCTTTTAGACTGTTTCTATCCAAACGCCCGTTAGTTGACCATCCAAAAAAATATTGATCACTTTTTATCAAAATAGGATAGGGTAAATTCGTCCATCCACTTAAAACACTAACCTCCAAATAAGTTACTGTTTATTTTCCTCAAAACGTAGAAGTACGACTCTAATAAATTGTCAATTTCTCACTCTCTATCAACATCCTGAACTAAAGGTAGAAGATATGGAGATGCTAGTTTGCAGTTGCGGATGGAGGTCGTGTATGGAAGATTTGGTTTTGTGGGTTTGTCTGTGGAATGATTGTAAAGTGGATCTGCAGTTAAGTCCCTCAAGCTCAAATTAATTCTTCTTCAAACATCAAATTACAAAAGACCCATTTCCCCAACTAATTATACTACAAAAAAAAAACACAAATCCACATATATAAACAAAAATATACAAACATACAGAAAGAAAAAAATTACCTTGTTTCTCCGCAAAGGAGAGCGTTGTGAGGAAGCGAATCTCGGGTCCCATGAAGAAAAAGAAAGGGACTGAAAAAGGCTAAAACTACTGGCTTATGTTATTGTGATAATAGTAGAAAAGTGAGAAAGTTTGATGGAATCAAAATACATCATTGAGGGCATTGTCATTTCCTTCTATCTTGCTCGCACTTTTCTTGAAATAATTTATACACACTACAGAGTAAAATCTGTTTTCCACATTGCAATTCTACTACTGTTGTGTAGTTTTAATTGGTTGGTTTACAGTTCTCTATAGAATCTATTTCTAGACAAATTTTCTTAAAATCCTTTTTTTCGAAAGAGATGGGCTGTGATTGATGATAGATTGGAGTGGATGGATGAATTTACCCTCTCTTATTTTGATAAAAAGTGGTCAATATTTTTTTAGGTGGTCAACTGACAGGCGTTTGGATGGAAACTGTTCAAAAGGGCCTCCTATGCAACATTTGTAAAGATTAGGAGTGACGTTTGCAACAAATCAAAGGTATTGGGGAAAGACTACTAATGTTTTAAAGCTTTGGGGGCTTTTGCTATAATTATTACTAGAAAAGTAAGAGATGAGGCCTTAGCTGCACTAGGCTACGGTAGAGGAAGAAGTTCGACATGAGGAGGCTGGGGTCAAGTGGAATAAGGAAAAAGCTGCATTCACTGTCTACTTGGATGGTGAAGTAGCTGGTAAATCTCAACTGGAGAAAAAGTCGAGGAGGTTAAGGTGAGGGAAGAGCTACTTAGAGGATAGCTAGAGAAAGAGAAGGCTCAAATGCCGATGAAGCGAGGAAGGTAGAGATGAAGAAGATTCGTGCTGATAAAATGACTGCTAGATTAGCGAGGACGGTGGAAGAATAGAAGGCCTCCCCTGAGGGTGATGTTCATAATCAAGAGGTGTGCGTGGTGGCTCTGAATGAGATTATCAATTTCATAGCACGAGCAAACTTAGTTCAGACATAGAGTTGTCCTAGTTCTACGAAATTTTTATCTAAGTATTGTAACATTTACAACCTTAGCTCATGCTGCTAAGGAGCAGGCTTTGAAAATTTCATGTAGAAAATGTGACTAAATGTTGTAACACGGGCACACCTAGTTCAGACACAGCATGAGAATTGTCCTATTTCCATGAAATTTTTACTAAGTACAGATTGGTTGAAACATAAGTTTGTTTGCTAAACGAGTTTATTCCAATACATTGAATAGTACATTTAGTGGTTCACTGGTTGTAATTTTTGAGGTGCTCTGCTTTCCAAGGAATGGTTCGGAATAGCTTGTCACTTCATTGCCCCAATACTAGTCCAACCGTGAAATTGCTAGCATCACACATTACTTCAAATTGTTTACTCCACTCCGGCACTATCATAATTGGGACTGTAATCAATTTCTCCTTGACTTTTTCAAAAGTATTTAAAAATTCTTCGTAAAAAACAAAATTTGTATCTTCGAAAAGTCTTTAATAAACCTTCTACAGAACCTAGATTGTCTTAACAAACTTCGAATTCCTTTGACATTTGTAGGTGGTGGTAACTTCTCTATTGTAGCGATCTTGTCTCTATCAACCTCAAGTCCTTTATCTGAAATATGGTGGCCTATCACAATTCCTTCTTGTACCATGAAGTGACACTTCTCCCAATTCAGAACCAAGTTATTTTCTTTACAACATTATAATACTACGGAAAGGTTGTGCAAGCAACAATCAAAGGACGTACCAAAAATGGAAAAATCATCCATTAACACCTCCATGATCTCTTCTATCATGTCTGTGAATATTGCCATCATACATCGCTGAAAAGTGGTTGGAGCGTTGCATAAATCGAATGGTATACGTCAAAATGCAAACGTTCTATATGGGCATGTAAATGTAGTCTTCTCTTGATCTTCAAGTGCTATCGCAATCTGATTATATCCAGAATACCCATCTAAGAAACAGTAATGAGAGTAAAATGCCAAACGATCCAGCATTTAATCAATAAATGGAAGTGGAAAGTGATCTTTGCTTGTCGCCTCGTTCAACTTCCTACAATTAATGCACACCTTCAAATTGTCGCCTTGTTCAATTTACTGGATTTAGTCTTCTTTGGTGCTCAATAGGTTGCTTATATGAGTCTTCCATCAATATGTTGTAAATGCATACTGATGGAGATGGAATGATTCCCTTGACATTTGTTAGGACCATCCCAATGTGAAATTGTGTTCTCTCAACACTTTAAGCATTTTTTTCCTTTTTAATCTGCAGTGCTAACTGTTCTTTCTATATATATATATATATATATATATATATATCAATCAATGCTCTACCAGTTACTAAAAAAAGTCGGCCAAGAATTAATGGAATTTCTTGATCTTTCTCCGTGTCCAACACATAAAATCAGCAAGAAGAATAAATTTATCAACTTTAACCAACACATCTTCAATGATCCATGGTGTGTAAGTGAGAGATCTATCAACAAGATATAAAATAATGATTGTCGGCTTCACTTATCTAAGATCCAGTTTCTTGAATGCAGAGAAAGACATTAAATTGATGCTCGTCCCTAGATCACATAGTGCTTTATCAATGGATGAACCGCCAATTGTGAAAGGAATTGCAAAGCTATATGGATCCTTTAACTTCTAAGGGAGCTTCTTCTGGAGAATGGTACTACACATTTCTGTTAGCTTCACTGTCTCGTACTCCACTAACTTTCTCTTTTTTGACATCACTTCTTTTTATAAATTTGGCATAATTCTGCATTTATTCTAATGTGTTTATGAAATGGGTGTCTATGTAAAAAAAAAAATTGAAAAATTTCAGGAAGTTTGCAAACTGTGCATCAAGCTTATTCTTTTTTGGAATCTTTGTGGATATGGGAGTGATGGTTTTATAATTGGTGGTTGTTAGGAATGAAATTTAACTGGGCTTAGGAGCCTTCTTCGTTTTCTCTGCTTCAATTTCTTGTTTTTGAGCAAGCTCTTCATGGTTAGAAACATACATAGAAATCAAAGACTCTTTAAGCTTGCTATCATCAATCTCTTTACCACTTCTTAGGGTGATGGCCTTGCAATGCTCCTTTGGGTTTACCTTTGTATCACTAGGAAATTATCCTTTCGGATGAAAATTTATTAAAATAGCTAGCTGATCAATTGTACCTTTAAGAGATTTCATCATAGTCCCTATGTTGCTTATATGAGTCTCAATATTGTCTAGTCGTGACTCATTTTTGTTAAATCTTAACCTAGTCTCAGAAATAAAAGTTCCCAAAAGATCTTATAATGCTGGTTTCTTCTCGGTAGCTTGATTGTTGAATCCAGGAGCAGGTTGGAGCACATTCTTATATTACCATAAGAGAGATTTTCATGATTATGCGACCATGGATGGTAATAATTCGACAAGTTATTTCCTCGAAGGTTGAATCTTTGGTTGTTTTCGTATTGAACCTGCCTATTCTTCTTATCAGTCTCATGGTGTGGATAGAAACAACTATAGCGGCCTCTACTTTTGGTTGAGTTTTCTGTGTAGTTAAATGAGTTATTTGGCTAGTAAGCGATGATACTTGAGCAGTAAGAGCAATAATGGGATATACCTGCCCCCAGGGCATATCTCCAAGTGGCAAAGGGGAGGACGGTTAGGGCTCAGCGCGGTAGTGTGCAGAGTTCGATTCCCCGCAAGGGAATTGGCTTTGTTGCAAGCGGGAGTTACCATTGGGTTAATAGCCCTGGCCTAACCATAAGCTCTCCACCCTGGCTCCTTGGAGGCACATCCTGCGATTTACCTCCTCCACAATGGCCCAGGGCAGGGTCGATGGGGGGCCCTCAAGGTTGGGGTTCAACTTTTAATAATGGGATATACCTTATAAAGATCAGCAACCTTTTTTTACACTTGAATGCCCATTCGTCCATTGTCCATTCCATCTAGCAAAGAATATGTATTTTCTGCAGCCTTAGACATCAAAGTACCACCTGTAGCAGCATCAACTATCGTCCTTGTCTGACCATTCAACCCATTATAGAATATCTCAATCTACATCCAATTCTGATAAGCATGTTGATGGCATCTTCTAAGTAAATTCTTGAATCTCTCCCAAGCCTCAAAAATGGTTCCAAATCATTATGTTTAAATTGTTCGATCGCAATCTGCAATTAGGCTAATTTGGAAGGAGAAAGAACTTGGTAAGGAATTTTTGAACCATCCCCTCCAAAGTAGTGATGACAATCGAGTTGAGTAGCTCGTGGGCTCGACTCGTCTAAAACGAACCACGAGCCGCTACGAGCCCGAACCACGAGCCGAGCTTAGAAAATGTCAAATGAGATGAGCTGCTCGACGAGCATCTTGTGGGTCGTCAATTTCAAAAAAAAAAAAAAAAAAAAAAAATTAGAAAACGTGTACTATATAATATTAAAAAAAAAGACGAGTTCATGGGCCGAGCTCACGAGCCGAGCAGGAGTTCAGCTCGTTACTTGGCTCGTCCCAGCCCACGAGCCACGAGCTCAAGGGCCGAGCCGAGCTCAAATTTTTTTCACGAGCCGAGCCAACTCGGCTCGACCCATTGCCACCACTTCTCCAAAGTGGTAATACATGAGCTTGAGTGCCGGGCCAAGCCGAGCTCAAATTTTTTTCCACGAGCTGAGCCAACTCGGCTCAATCCATTGCCACCACTGCTCCAAAGTGGTAATAGTACCAGACTGCATTAATTGAAGCCATCCTCCTTACTTTATCCCTTGAGGAGAATGAAACATACGCAGTCTAATTGAGTGTTCAGTAACCCCATTCATTTTCACAGCATCACAGATCTCCAAAAAGGTAGCAAGATGAACATTTGGATCTTTTAAATTGATTCTACTACACCATGCGAATTAATGCGAGCTTTGGTTCAAAATTATTTGCGTCAATAGTTTAACGTGTATTACCATAATAGTTATCTATGACAACTAGTAAGATATAATCTTGAATAGCATGTTGTTGTTGGTTGTCATTAGCATCCATTGCTTCAATTTTATTTTTTCTTATAGCCCTTATTCTCCGAACTATTCTTCCGATCTCAGGATTAAAGGGTAGTAATTCAAAACTTCTTGATCTTCACATCAACTGTTGAAACACTAACAAACAAAAGAATAAAAATAAATAAGTCTAAATTAAAATATAAGTTAATCAGTAAAAATAAAATCAATCAATACCCGGAAATGACGTCAAAAACTTGTTAATAAATTATACTGCAAGCGTACGATGTCACCTTTTATAGTCTAATGATAAATTAGGATATCAAACCCACAGTGATTGATAAAATTTCTACTAAGTGCTACAATTAAAATAACCCTCACTTCATCTAAACAGTCAACTTCACACAATTACTGAAAATTAATTAGCTATAAGTTGATTTTTTTTTATAAATTAACGATGAAATGCCGAATCGTAAGGAGTAAACAAGATGATAAGAACATAGGGGTTTTGATTTCATTTAACTATCGATTATGTCTTTCAACTCTCTATTTATCTTCAATTGGTTTTCCTAGTTTATAATCAAAGGACTTTATTATATTTCTACTCCCTCTCTCAAGTACCAAGTGAAAATTATTCCTAAATTTCGATTCCAATATCTCTATTCCAAATCAAGAATATAAGAATTCTTAAGTGCTATGGTTCTTGATAAAAAAAAAAAAAAGTTTCAAACGATTTATATTTTCTTCCAAACCCTATAAAATTCTAGGTTGTGTTATTCTATGATCACATTTAAAATTTCCTCTTCAAGTGTCGAATCCTAAAAACCAAATCGATCAATTAATGGTCAGATAATTGAAAGCATTAAAGGCAGAATAGCATAAATAAACTTGGGAATTCCTTACCACATTTAAAATTTCCTCTTCAACTAGTTGCTGATGTGATTATCACATTATCAAAATTTTCTTCCATGAGACAAATTATTAATACGCTTAGCTCACAATTAGGTATTAAAGGTATTGGTCGCCTCAATTATTTTTAGGCATTAACGTGAAATATTTTAAGGGTAATTAGGACATAACGTCATTATCTTTCACTATTATTGTGAAAAACGTTCTTACTTTTATTTTTATTTTATTTTTTGACAATTTTATCATTATTTCCACATTTCTTTGTGCAAAAAGCCATCTACATCCAATTTCTCAATTAAAAGTTAACAAATATACACTTATATTTAAATAAAACAAAACAAAAGTACAAATTGCAACTATAGTCCCAATTTTTTTTAAAGTCCAAACGAGTCTCAAATAAATTAGTAAAATGATAATTAGTACATAATGTCCCTACCTTTGAGTACTATTATGAAAAACGTCGATATCATTCATTTTTTTGACATTCTCACCCTTAATTACACATTTAATTGCGCAAGCCATCATTTTTATCAATTTTAATCCATTTTCTCAATAAAAGTTGTGAAATGACGAATATACCCTACTATTTAAGTAAAAAAATATTATTTTTAATTTCTAATTTTTTTATAATTTATTTGGGACTCGTTTTCACTTTTTAATTTTTTAAAATTTCTAATTTTTTAATAATTTATTTGGGACTCATTTGTACTTTTAAAAAAATTAAATTCTAACTTTTTAATAATTTATTTGGGACCCATTCGCACTCTCCAAAAAATTTGGGACTATGGTTACAATTAGTTCTTTATTTTTCTTTTTTTCTTTTTTATTTAGATGAGAGGGTATATTTTCCTTATTTCAAAGCTTTTTATTGAATGAAAATGAATAAAAATGATGGTTTGCGCAATCAAATGTGTAATTAATGGTGAAAATGTCAAAAATGAAATGTAGGGACCTTTTTCACAATAATAGTGAAAGGTATGGCATTATGTGCTAATTACAATTTTACTAATTTATTTTGGACTCGTTTGCCTTTTTAAAAATTATTGGAACTATGATTACAATTAATTATTTCTTTTTATTTTATTTAAATAAAAGAGTATATTCATCATTTCACTGCTTTTAATTGAAAAAATAGATGAAAATTGCCTTTTGCTCAATGAAAGATGGAAATAATGGTGAAATGCCAAAACATAAAAAGTAATGACATTTTTCACAATATCTAAAGTGTGGATTGAGGAGAAACTTTTAAATACCAATTTTACCCTTATATTTAAATATATGACAACAATAGTAAAAGGTAACGATGTTATATGCTAATTAGCCAATATTTTAATAATGGTATTTTCTTATTGCATATAAAATATACTAACAATTTATTGGCAAAATCTCACATGCAAAACTGCTCTCCTATTGCCACTCACATGGCTATCAAAGTAACACTAGGCGTACCAAATATGTTATAAATAGATTAAAGTCAACTTATCATCAATTAAATTTAAAAATACAAGTTGGATAAAATGTAAATCTGGACTGGATCATTTTAGAGAGAGCCGGATCATGCCTTCTCCCTACGAGCCTTTCTACACAATTAAGCCCGTCCTATCCCAACCCATAGGTAGGAGGAAATTACACGAACTAATTAATACACTTAAACCAAACTAAAGTTTTAATAACCATATTAATTACGTCAATCAAAAAAAATAAAACGTTTGAAAGTCGGCAAAATCATCTGAGAGACAAACGGCCCCACTCCCCAATTTTCTATTTTTCACTTTTTAAAATTTTTATTATTAAAAAAATTTCATTTTATACGGTATTTTACGCTACGATTATCCATTTTGAGCGATTCAAAATCTATTAGAAAGCTTTCCCCGTGGCCATGATAAATATGTTACGGACGAAGTCTAAATGTTAAAAATCATTTCACGTGAAATATTAAACGCAAAAAAAAAAACCATAATTATTAAGTCCTTTTCTTGTGGCAATTTTTGACTTGTTATTATGAACTCGTCGTTTATCGATTTTTAAATTCGAAAGATATATTTCAAAGTTTGTCGTAAATACTTCGAAACGATAACAAAAATGTCACCCGATGAGTGAAGAAATATAGTCCGTAAATAAGTTAAAAGAGGCCAAAACAGAACTAAAAGAAATAAACTTATTCTATCACTTTTTCAAAAAAAAAAAAAAAAGTCACATTCTCTTTTTTTTTTTTTTTTTTTTTTTTTTTTTTTGCAAACACCTTGAATGCATCAATTGAATTGATTCGAATAATTATGAATTAAATGCAAGATTAAAACAAGGTTTGAATTCGTTTATCTAAATTTTCAAAAATAAACACATATGCAACTTGTCAATTGTTCCAATGAGATACTGTGACTTTTTCATTAAAAAAACATAAGTCACTTTTAACATTCTCATTTTTGCAAGCATGCATCAATTAAATTGATTCAAAGAAATATGAATTAAATGTAAATTAAAACAAAGTTTGAATTCGTGTATTTAAATTTCTAAAAATACACACGTGTGTATCTAATTAATTGCTTCAATGAGATACTGCGACTTTTTCATAGAATGTCAGTTTTTCATATTCTCATTTTCGCAAACACATTAGATCATCAATTGAATTGATTTAGATAAATTTGAATTGAATGCAAGATTAAAATAAGGTTTGAATTCGCATATTTAAATTTTAAAAAAACATACATGTATGCATCTAGTTAATTCGCTCAATGAGATACTGTGACTTTATTCATAAAAAAGTGATAGAATGTCATTTTTTTACATTTTTATTTTCACAAACACCTTGGATACATCAGTTGAATTGTTTCAAAGAAATATAAATGAATTGCAAGATTAAACAATGTTTGAATGCGTACATTTAAATTTTAAAAAACACACACGTATCATCTAGTTAATTGCTCCAATAAGATAAAGTGACTTTTTCATAGAAAAGTGATAAAATGTCACATTTTCACATTCTCATTTTTGTAAACACCTTGGCTGCATTAATCTAATTGAGTCAAAGTTTATTTATTTTTATATATTAACATAAAACAAGGTTTGAATTCATATATTTAAATTTTAAGAAATTTACACATGTGCATCTAGCTAATTATTGTAATGAAGTATTGTGACTTTTTTGTTTTTATCAAAATGACAGAATTTTGTCACATTCTCATTTTTACAAATATTTTGCACGCATCAATTGAATTTATTCAAAAAAATTCTTTCTCTTATATATTTATCCAATCTATTTCCTCTCAAGATCAATAATGTTATTTTCTTTAATTTTTTCTAGTCATAACAGCAAAGCCATCAATGAAGAAACTTAATAAATGCAAATTATTGACATTTTAAGTTTCAAACTAAACATAATCACAAAATTAAAAGAAAAGTGGCATAGACAATGCACTAAGATGATTAAAATTTGTGAGTGAGTGCCCCTCATGAGGTGACCGAATTGATGAAATAAGTGAGCGCGGAGACCTTTGGTCAAGAGTTCGATTCCCCCTACCAACACTTTTTCGATCGAACTTATCGCATTGGGTTTGCCTAGTGTGATTAACCTAGTTGGCGTGGTTTACATGCTATTGCGTCAACCTGATGGTTTACCCAGTACACACTCGAAGGGTAGCGGCTGTGGGTTCCCCGTCAACAAAAAAAAAAAAAAAAAAATTGTAAGTGAGAGTTTACTCATCTCGAAATTGATATTTACGTTTGTTGATTTCATAATCTATGCAAAATGATAGAATTGTGGAACTAAGTAAACAAAAAAAATCAAAAACATAAAAAGCCTGTGATTTTGTTTGGGTATTTCCAGATTTGGGAAAGAGAACTTGGAAGAATGGTAGTTGAAGCAACATTGTCTTGTTTGTGCTTGATTTGTGGACGATTTCTTCTTTGTCCTTTCAATTTTCCTTTGATTTTCCGAGCTTGGAGGGCTGATTTTTGAACAACTGCCGTCCATTAGGTTTGAGTCTAAAATATACGTTCAGTTTGAACTATTTGCCATGTAATCCACCAAATTCGTCATGTTTTTTTCAAAACTATCTCAAAATATAGGATATTTGTGTAAGTATCCCTTCAAACTTTACCGGTCGACAGCCCACATTTGATTCGGACCACCATGGTCCGTTGCCCAAATCCATAAGATTTGGCCAACTTGTGACAAGAATGAAGAGAATAATTATAGACGTTATTGATCCTACGTGGCAGGAAGCAATTAGTCAATGTCAAGAATACCGCGTGAGAGCCGCGTTAAAGTGCCTTTCCTTCACTCCTGTGACACAAACAATAAGAACAAAGCCAATCAGTAGTTTACATTTCTAACCTTGATAAAGAAGAAGAAAAAAAGGTTTAGAAAATTTCCAGTTTAATTTAATTTTTTTTATGATTAACGGAATTAATGAGGTAACAACATTAACAACAACAATAATATAATTTTTTGAAAAATGCTTCAAGTACATTATTTTTTACATTAAGTTTGACATTGTACTCACATATAAAGGATGAAGCTCACGATTAAAATAATGACGGACTCCACTCATTGTGAGTATAATGTCAAGTTGAGTGTACAAAAACAATGTACACTCAACTTAATTTTATTTTTTTTAATGAATGTTACTAAAATATTGGTATTTTTGTACACATTCATCCTACCCCAAAATGGAATTCAAACTCGGGTCACTGACATGATAATATTTTGCTCTTACTATTTAAGTTAGATCTTGATTTATAGTGAAATTTTTTTAAAGTATAACTAGTTGATAAAATAATTTTGTTTTTCTTGCCTACTTTTTTTTTTTTTTAACCCCATGAGAGTATAAATTATTATGAATAATACCTGTCAATTTATATGAACTAGCTTAACAATTAATTTAATTGAGACATTGCGAAAAATAATAATGGAACTGAATTAAATTTCTTCTATACACATAAAATAAAAAATAAAATAAAATGGTGCATTTATCGTTTCTATGACCTCAAATAGGTCAAAATATTATAATCGAATTGAATAGATTAGCCATGTCTAGTTCCAATAGTGTTAAAGAGAAATACATCCCTAAAAAGAGACCTGCAAACAGGGGCGAATCTAGCATCCACTTTCAGCTAGAGCGGAGATCGTTGACGATCAACGATCGTAATAGCCCGATCGTTTATTAAAATTTGATTAAATAATATTAAAAAATATTCAATATATGTGTAAATGCGCGCATTAAAATGTATTGAAGATTGATTCACTATCACTAACAGCCGATCAGACCGCAATTATATAAGACGACAAGGATTCAAACGTATCGAATGAACACAAAATTATAGTAATCAGTATAAATCAACAAAATAAATAAGCAAACCTAAAAAGTCATAAGATCAACTAATAAATAGGGAAATCATAGTTGTACACACCTCGTTTCTAAGTTGCATTGGCACCAGCATCCAAGCCTCTCAACTAAACAAGAATCTCATCTATTAACTTTTGTTTCAAGTGCTGTGGCAACTCCACTACTTTGTCTTCCCTTAAGAAATCCTTCTTTAATTGTTTCACCTTTGAGTACAAAAAAAATCCCCCATCAAAAATAGCAATCGAAGATTTAATACATTACATCAATTCGAAGTCTACTTTAAAAGCAATCAAAAAACAAAACTTTATTCCCAAAATCAATGGATTCTTACCAATTTAATAAGCTCTTTAGGGTCTGATGCTTTTCGTATTTGAATCGACTCTTCCATTTTCCTAATCTGATCCGAGGTGTACCTAAATGCTGTAAAACAAATACCCATTACAAAAATAGAAAATATGAAAAGAAATGGAATTATGGAAGGAAGGGTTTGCAGTTTGGGTATTTGCTTTGCTGCCGGTTTCAAATGTATCTAGGAGTGGGATTTGGAGTTTGGGACTTTGGGTTGTTGATTTGGCCATTTGGGTTGGGGCAAATAGACAAACCATTTAATGATTTTCATTTCCTCCATTGTCCATGGACTATTGTACCTAATTTTTTTTTTTTTTTTTAAAACGAGGCCCATGTATCCGGCCTGAAGCCCAAGCCTGAAGTCCCAAAGAAAAAAAAAATTGGAATAGACTGAACAGTCGTCTTCTTCCTCGCCTATGCAACTCTCCTCACCTTCTTCTTCCTCGCCTTCTCTGCTGCAGTCGGCGAATCCAGCTAGAGCGGCCCCTCTAGCTCGCCCCCCACTGGATCCGCCCCTGCCTGCAAGAACTAAAAGATAAGGAAAAATTGAAAAGAGACTTGCAAGAACAAGCTTCTTCAAAACTCAAATCAAACTTGTTTTGAGCTATAGACGATTCAATTCATTTTACATCTCTATTTTAGCCTCTGTTTAATTTCCTTTAACACATAATTTTTTTAATTTTCATACTCATTTTCAATCACATTTATATAATAAAATATTTTGCACGTAAATTTAAAAAAAAAATCTACTTTTTAATAACATATTTTTCAAAAAATATTATTCAAAACTCCATTTTTTTCAAAAGAGTCATGTTGTATGTACGTTACTTTTGACATCATTTTTTACATTCTACCATGTGTTATCATCGATACCATTAATTTTGAATATTGAAATTATATCAATGCACTGCCACCCTTCACATAGGAAGATGTAATGCTAGCCACAAGGCAAAATTGTTTTTAAAATAATGCCCATCAAATTGGGACTTAATTTAACAATAACAAAAATGGTATGGAAGTAAAGAAGAGGAGAAAGATAAAGCAAGGGCAAACCAGGAAATTCGGGTGCACAAAATAGATAAACCGATCACATCCCGTATAAAACGCCACATCACAAGTCTTTTTAACATTCAGTACGTACACGCACGCGACACGACAAAGACAAATATTTTGATTAAATTACCTAATTTTTTCCATTTTACCATTCTTTTTTGAAAAATCTGCCAGTCTATATATACAGATACATATATTCGGTGTAGCTGCACAAGGCTGACTTCTTTTGTCAAGAGAGAGAGAGAGCCCACCTTATTTCTTCGAAAAAATTAAGCAAAATTGTTCAAGGTCGATAGAAGGGAAGATTTTAAGGAGAAGAAATGGCAGATCAGTTGACAGACGATCAGATCTCTGAGTTCAAGGAAGCCTTCAGCCTATTTGACAAAGACGGCGATGGTTCGCTCCTTGTTTTCCTATCTTTCTTTCTGTTGTTATATTTGTGTATATTAACTATGGGTTTTTGTTTCTGTATCAGATCTGTTTCTCCAGAATTTATACCTTTCTTTAATCTAAATCATAGGTTCTTTACTTGGATCATAGATTTCATTAAGACCTTATATTAATTTTCAGGTTGCATCACGACCAAGGAGCTCGGTACTGTAATGAGATCCTTGGGGCAGAATCCGACTGAGGCCGAGCTTCAGGACATGATAAACGAGGTTGATGCCGATGGTAATGGAACCATTGACTTCCCGGAGTTTTTGAACCTTATGGCCAGGAAAATGAAGGATACCGATTCTGAGGAGGAGCTTAAAGAGGCTTTCCGTGTTTTTGACAAGGATCAGAATGGTTTCATCTCTGCTGCTGAGCTCCGCCACGTGATGACCAATCTTGGCGAGAAGCTGACAGATGAGGAAGTAGACGAGATGATTAGGGAAGCTGATGTTGATGGTGATGGACAAATCAATTATGAAGAGTTTGTCAAGGTGATGATGGCAAAGTAATGTGCCAATAAAGATTTATGAATTAAAAATAAGAACAAAACTGAAAAAGAAATTGATGATTAGGGTTGAGTACTGTAGTTGGTATCTGTTTTCATAATTTCATTTTATAGTTTCAACTTTTTTAAGTTCAAACCTAGATGCTATTTATGGTTTGTAATGTTTATGTAATATTTCTTTGGGGTATTTTAAAAAATGTCTAATTTTATAGGTGTCAATTGAAAAATATTTACACTTTTAAATTTAGTAACAAATTGTCTATTATGTCATTAATAACTTTCATGATAAAATACATTAAAATAATATTCTCGACATTTTATATGTCGTTCTTGACACTTCATTTGTCTAGAATGACATTTCATTCCGAACATAACAATTCTTTATATTTGAAATGTCGTTCTCGACATTCTCATGTCCATTTTATTCATCAATGATATTTTACAAAAATATCCATTTTTGGGATTAGTGTGGAATCATAAATTGTTAATAATGGTATTTTGGTCTAAATTATTTAAAAATTGACATGTGAAAATGGACATTTCTTGGAATTTCCTCTATTTCTTTCTCACTATTGTTATTTTGCAAAAACTTAAATTTCTCATCCATTTGTCAATTCCATAAGGGCCTCGACTAATCCTACAAAGTTTTTCTTGTTATGATGCGCTAGAAAAGTTCGACAGAAAAGTTGATATAATGTCATATGATATTCTATTATTAGACGATTTAAAACACAGTCAATTTTTTCATCAAATCATCTTTTGTCATCACTTCATCTGTTACTGCATTTGTCAATTCTTTATCACAAAATGGCATAATCCTATATAAATGCTCATTATGTCGGTAACACTTGTTATCCTGCATTTTTATGTTTATAAATTATAAGCAACAAATGTTTGTTGTATAGATGGTTT
This sequence comes from Osmanthus fragrans, assembly GCA_019395295.1. Taxonomy (NCBI): domain Eukaryota; kingdom Viridiplantae; phylum Streptophyta; class Magnoliopsida; order Lamiales; family Oleaceae; genus Osmanthus; species Osmanthus fragrans. Next base: position 16,956,020 of record CM033343.1, on the reverse strand, counting down.
CAAATTGTTGCAACATGGTGTATAGTGGAAAAAGGTCAACGTTGAAGAAATGCAAGATTCGACTCAACTATACCTAGAGAAGGGTGATTAGGTATAAATGTAAAATTAAAATAATAATTAATTAGCAACAAGTTACTAGTTAATTATGTCTAGGTGATTAATTCAACCAAGTCAATTTTCCTATGTTTGAATACCACAATCACATAAAGCAATAATCAAAACAGTAAATAAAGCGATAAACAATATGAGAATTGTTCACAGAAAAAATTCAACATGGGAAAAAACTCTGGGCGTTTTGCCAGTTAGAAATCCACTATAAACGTATTGATAACTTACAGACTGCCAGCAAAGTTGACGACACAAGTTTTCTGATCTCTTGTCTGGAGTTTGAAGCAGCCCTCTTGGAATGTGCACACGAACACCAAACCTAACTCTTCACGAACGTTTATCTCCTGCGGATCTTCAAGAAGAATTCCTCGTTCTTCAATAATCTTCCTTGATCTTCAAGCCAATTGACAGAACCAAGAGAAGATTCAACCTTGGTGTTTGATTTGATTATTTTGATGTTTTCAATAAGGTTGACGCATATGTATGAATGATTGAACTCAATAGATTTGATGTAAGATGTTTGCTCTTGAGAGAATAATATTCAACATTCTTGGACGGAATAATGTAGCGCTAGTATTTATATGTTATATTGTTTAGGAAACATGGGTCAAGTAAAATTCTCGCAAATCAAAAATTAGATTGCCGGATAAACCTGTCGCTCGAGCGACATTGGGGCGAAGGTCGAGCGATGGATGTACTGCTTCATCCGCTCGAGCACAAGTCTGGTGCGCAGTTAGTGAAAAATTAGCAAGTTGCCTTCGTGTTCCAAATATAAAATCTCAAACCCTAAGTTAACTTACCAATTATGAAACTTTACAATTGAGTCCATAAACTTTATAATTATTCTAGTTGATCATTTTGCTCACAGAATCGCCAATACAAAATATAACACTAACAAACTCCCCATTTGACATTCTGTGACAAAACCAAATACAATACAAATAAATCCTATAAAAACTATCAAGTCCAACTGAATCAAATCAGTGTAGCTTCCACTTTGTTTAACTTGTATCTTGAAATAAAAAAACTCACATACCCAGTGTAAAAACACGTGATACAGGCAATAAGCAATAAAGTACTTAGAAGTTCACTAACAATTAAACACCTAAACATGCTTATTTGAGATGCAGTATCAATGCTAACTAAAACACTATATCCACATTAATATCACAAAATATAAAAACTCAAACAGCTATGTATGAAGTGCAACACAAGTGCAATACGCATGCTCACTTGAAGTTAAACCAGTAGGTAAATGTATCTCTGTCTCTCCCCAACGACCCCACAAGACATGTAAAATATATATCAAATGAAAGCATAGTGATATCTTAAACATAGTATCTATGTCACTTCCCAACGACCCCAAAAGGCAAGTAATATGCAAATATATCAATGAAACTTAATGTCTTATAAAAACAATATCTATTTCTCACCCCAACAGACATATATAAAAAACATGCAGATTTATAAGTAACAATATCTATGTCTCAATCCAACGACCCCAACAGACATGTATGTAAATGACAATGTAGCTGCTCAAAACATAAGTATATTTTTCCCTCACTATAAAATCTCTCCCTCTTTTTGTCGCAATTGCCTAAGGGAAAAATAAGTCAATGGGAAATAAAACAAAGCATACAACATAAATAATAGCGCAAGTGAAGTGAAACAAAATCACCATATCATTAACTAGAGTTTGATAGAAAAATGTGAATACATCAAGTGCCCACCAGGACTCTAGCTAAACCAAAAAAAATTCAGAGCTTACTACTATATAGCTAGCTCTAAGCTACCGAGCAAGAGCATCGTCCTTAGTAGAGGCATCTGAATCGTTGCTCCCAGTATCCCAATGATCTCGCATCCATCGTAGGCGACGCTGGTAATCTGTAACCACACCGCTCAGAGCAGTGACATCTGCTCAAATCTTGGTCATCTCTGCTCAATGCTGGGTCACCTCGGCTAGCAACTGAGCTTACTATCTGATCAATGTAGACATCTAGCCCATCAAGGCGGGCATGAGATCAATCGAAGAAGAAGCAGAAGGGACATGACCCATAAAAGTGGAAGAATATATCATTAGGAGGGATAGTCGAAGGACCACAAAGAATATCACCTATAGGATCAACTGGCGATGCGGGGTCAGCAGGCTCAGTAGGAGCCGAAGAAGATGAAGCATGTGATCGACTCTGAGAAACAGTGGCATGACCAATGGGTCGACCAATTCGATGAGGGGGCACCCTCAGGAATGTGACCTCTAAGGTGGTGACCAATCTATAAATGAGAAAAGCATAATGGAGACCTATCCTACGACCAGGAACACGAAAGGTCCTCAAAATATGATGAAACAGAAAAGTAGGAAGGTCAATCGAGTCACCATGAATAATGGCATAAATGAATCTAGCCCTATCAGATGGTAAAGTCGAAGTATAGACGACTGGCCACAGGTTCGTGCACATAATGCGCAAAAAAACATGTCGGTCAGTCGAGAGTGATCCAGTGCGAACCGTCGTGGAACCTCCAATAAAATGAGTGTGAAATAGTGAAAAATAGACCACTGTATCAGACGGACCAGTCTCGACCGACAGATTTGGATAAATATGGTGAAGAACCTGCGAAATATGAAGAGACTCGGCCAAGACATCAGGTGTAATCCTAATAGTGCGACCTCTAAGAAAGACCCTAAAGGCGGGATCACTACCGATCTCATGAATGTTCGCATAGAACTCGCGAACAAAAAGTCCAGGGTGAGGTACTAGACCAGTAAATATGGGATCCCAACCCCAAGAAGTAAAGATAGTAGAGATATCAGGAGAAAGGTCAAATAAGATCAACTCACGCTCCACTAAAATCAAACAGCGTGAAAACTGAGAAGTAAAGACCTCATGAGCAGTCTCAAATAAAAAATGGGCTCGACTGTTGGAAGATAAACCACTGGTCTGCTGCGCTGCGGTCCTAGATCTCTTCGGTGGCATCTGAGACATGGTTGCAGAACAAACACGTCAAGATGCTACAAAGAAGAATACAGACCACAAGGTACAACATTGCAACCAAATGCATGAAAATGCGTGAAATGGTCCACAAGATAAGCATATACGTAAAACGATACAAAAATACATTGAAACATGCAAAATAAAGAAAAAAATGTGTCGACACACGTAAAACGACGCACAAAATGTGTCTTGACAAGCTAGACGAGGTAAGAACGGACAAATGCAAGTAAAACAATGCAAAAGTGTCAAAAGTGCCAAGAAATGACTGAGGACGTACAATGCGTGACGTAGTGCGGTGGCTGCGTAACGTGGTGCAGCGGCGTCAAGGCGTGGTGCATTCATGTCACCCAACCTAAAACCAATGCAATTCAATTCCAAAATGAGGCACCAAAGTATAGATGTGTTCATGCCACAAAAAATGACCTGTGTGTGCAAAAGTATATCAAAAAACACATTAGGGAGCCTACGAGGCATTATATCGAACACGTTGTGGGTATGCAAAAATCATGATATTCAAAGCAAAATTCAAGGCAACCAAAGCCAAACCAACAACACACAATGAATAACAACATCCCTAGCATCTAATTTGACCTCAAGTATCACAAAAATTGACCAAAACATGCATCAATTCAAGGTACCAATTCAACAACCCTAAAATCCTCACAAATGCCTCAAAATCGAACAAAACCGTATGACTAATGATGCAAACATAACCACAACATCATGTATTATCCACAACACATAAGCAGTTAAGAGGAATTGGGCAAAAGATCAATCAAAGGTCGAAATCCCCAAATTTTTAGTGAAATGGGCGAAAAACTAGGGTTTAGCCAATTACCTTTGAATTTGTGCAAAATTGATGCAGTTGATTATGAATATGAAGTCCAAATAGATGTCCACACTCGAAAGGGGTTGAAATGCCGAAAATTTACAAGTCGCAGCACAAGAGTTCAGAGAAAATCGCGTGAAAATGATGAAAATGAAGGCTCCAGCCGCGTAATATAAATAGGTGTCGCTCGAGCGAAGGTCTAGCGAAACTCGAGCGAAAGTAATCTGCAAATGTCGCTCGAGTGATATTCAAGCGAAATACCAAATTTCAGAAATGGCACCAGGATATCGAAAAATTCATTTTTAAGCACTATTTTGTAAAATTGACAATTCTAGCAACTTTTTGAAAACTTTCAAAACTAACACCACCCATTTTTTAATAATAAAAAAATCGCACAAACTTCAACATGTTGGTCAACGATAAAATGCAGTTGATCACAAATATAACAATTTTAAGAACTTAAGTGTTGTCCCCACATACATAGATCAAGTTTAAACAGAGTAAATTGTATATGTGACTCGCGTGTATAATGTTTCACTATTTCCAAGTAAATGATAAATCAAACTCCAAACCTTAAACTTGTGAGAAGAGACAAACCAAATCATTGTCAATAGATCTATCCTCTTACTTATAAAAGTCAAACTTTTAAACACGTTAGGACCTATACATGAAGTTCGTTTGCTAATATTTTAATTTTTACTCTCCCTATCTTTGAACATATATACTTTTTCAGATTTTGCAATATTGAACCAGCTCAAAATATATTTCTTTTCAATAGCTCACAATTTTTCATCTTAAGTACAGGTTCTAATTCATTGAGCAACTAAGATGACCACTGTAGCGAGCTTTAGGTCGGTTATCCCAATTCAGATGACTATATGCACCAAATATATAAATACCCTTCAGACTAAATTGCTCGAGTCAATTAGCTTCGAAGAAAAACATTAAGATATGAGCATTACATTTTTACAAATAGGGGGTATGAATAAGAACTAAGGTCTAACACAATTAGTCAATTCATGTTCGGAGTCACCCTACCAACAAGTGACACCTATCTCAAGTTTCACACATACGGTCTAGACCTATTTACATGGTCATAGTGTGTGCAGTGCAAGATATACATGACGGGACATATACTAAGTACTCCATAAAAACTCAAGTCATGTGATGGAAATTTGACAATTCATCTAATCAATGCATATTCGATCTCAGCATGCATTATCAAGTGTAACACATGATGCAGTAGTCCACACAAACAAATATTTTTAGTTTTTCAAATTTTTCAATATTTTTGGAATTTTCATATTTCAAAAAATATGAAAAGCACAGACAAAGAAAAATTAAATATCAATAATACAAAATAAAAATAAAAACCAAAGCAAGCAAAAACAAGTAAACACACGCAAGATGTAGAATGAATGCAACAATGCATATATGATATGTATAATGCGCAACAATTTTCATGAATGGGATCAATGGGGTGCATAAGCACCAGTGGCATACCGATGATCAAGATCATATTTCTTGACTCATGTCTTCCTAGTATTCGAGGTAGAATTAGTCAATTTTAAAATCATCTCAATCAACTGAATAACCTGATTGGATAATGGTTGACCTGATTAGGAATATCTTGATTTCTCTCCCTACGCACAAATTGATGACACCTCGACCTAATTGACCCAAAGCTCCACAGTGATGACATGTGGGCACAAACCTGGGCTCAAACATATGAAGTGACTGATACTGATTTTGAGGACCAAAGTTCTTACAAGTCTTCTGTCATATGATGCAATTACTTTTAGGATTAGGATTTTTAGCAAAGTGTGGCTGAGTGGAAGCCAGAACGAAATAAGTCCTGGAGGTACTAGCAGCATTGGACTTGTTCTAAACATAACCTAGACCTCTCCTATCACTTGCAGGCTTGTTCATGCCTAAAATGCTATCAAACTTCTTAGTCTTACTAGAGAAAGCCTCGAGTTGTAAGTTGGATTTTTCTAGATCACACGTGAGGGTTTTAACCATCTCTTCTAACCTCTCATTCTTACTCATCAACTCACTGAGGTTTTTTGGCAGAGTCTTGAAGTTCATTAGCTAACTTCTTTCTATCGTTCTAACAAATCAAGCTTCTTAAGAAGGGCATGATTTAACTTCTTAATTTTGAGACTCTCCTTATATAACTCCTAATACACTGCTCGAATGTCACTTTCCTCATCTGAGTCATCAGTACAGCTCTTACTAGAGTCATTAGACACGATTTGTTTATTAGCCTTATCAGATTCACTCCCTAGCTGAGACACGAAGCCCAATCCCCTGGCACTCATGATATCTAATTGACTGGAGCTCACTACTAGACACTTTACCACCATTCTTGTCATGTTTTTTCTCTCTGAAACTTCTAGGTTGTGATTTTTGTCTATTCCGGAAGGCTTGATTAAACTTTTTCACAAAGTAGGCTATTTTCTCACCCTTAAGGGACTCAACATCACTAGACTCTGAATCATATTTCCTATGGGTGTTCAAGGCAATTGATTTCTGTTTCTTAGGCTGTGCTAAGGTCAGATCATAAGTTTGGAGGGATCCTACGAGTTCTTCTATCTTAATACTATCTATGTCCTTACTTTCTTCAATAGCAGTTACCTTAAGTCTAAACCTTTCAGGTAGGGATCTAAAGACCTTTCGAATGATCTAAACTTGAGGGATCCTTTCGCCTAGATTAAAACTAGAGTTCACAATATCATTCAGTTTAGCATAAAACTCATCAAACATCTCCTCATCGTTCATCTTAAGTTACTCAAACCTAGATGTCAACATTTGTAATTTGGAGATTTTAACAATTTTAGTACCCTTGTGAGTTGTCTCCAAAATATCTCAAACCTCCTTAGCATTCTCACACATAGACATTCTCCTAAACTGCTCAGGAGACACAACTATAAACAAAGCATGAATACCCTTGCTATTCCAAATGCACTCAACTAACTCCTCTTTGGTTCAAAGAGAAATGTCAATAGGAGTAGTAACTCCTGACACAGTTGTAGAGAGAGCTGACCAACCATTTTTCACACAAACCTATACGCGCTCATCTAACAACTTAAGAAAGGCTATCACCTGACTTTCCAGTAAGCATAATTGGTTCCATCGAAATAATGCGGTACAGACAATGATTGACTCATCTAGACTTATAGATATGGGTCAGGATACAAATTTAGGCTCTGATATCACTTGAAGAAACGCACGATTTGACCCAATTACACCTAGAGGGGGTTACTAGGTGTAAATGCGGAATTAAAATAATAATTAATTAACAACAAGTCACTAGTTAATTATGTCTAGGTGATTAATTCAACCAAGTCAATTTTCCTATTTTTGAATATCACAATCACATAAAACAATAATTAAAGTAGTAAATAAAGCGATAAACAACACAGAATTGTTCACGGAGAAACTCAACGTGAAAAAAACTCCAGGCGCTTTGCTAGTCAGAATCCACTATAAACGTATTGATAAACCTACAGACTGCCAGCAAGTTGACAACACAAACTTTCTGATCTCCTGTCTGGAGTTTGAAGCAGCCCTCCTGAAATGTGCACACGAACACCAAACCTGACTCTTCACGAACGTTTATTTCCTGCAGATCTTCAGCAAGAACTCCTCGTTTTTCAGTAATCTTTCTTGATCTTCAAACCGTTTGACAGAACCAAGAGAATATTCAACATTGGTGTTTGATTTGGTTATTTTGATGTTTTCAACAAGGTTGGCGCATATGTATGAATGATTGAACTCGGTAGATTTGATGTAGGATGTTTGCTCTTGAGAGAATAATATTCAACCTTCTTGAACGGAATAATGCGGATCCAGTATTTATATGTTAGACTGTTTAGGAAACATGAGCCAAGTGAAATTCTCACAAATTGAAAATTAGGTTGCCTGGATAAATACATTGCTCGAATGAAGGGCCTGTCCCTCGAGCGACAGTGGGACGAAGGTCGAGCGATGGAAGTATTGCTTCATCCACTCGAGCATAAGTCCGGCGCGCAGCTAGCGAAAAATCGGTGAGTTACCTTCGTGTTCTAAACATAAAACCTCAAACCCTAAGCTAACCTACCAACTATGAAACTTTACAATTTAGTCCCCAAACTTTATAATTGTTCAAATTGGTCCTTCTGTTCACAGAATCGTCAATACAAAATATAAAACTGACAAACGTTATTCAAATCTACCCATTTAATGCAAATGTAATTATGTCCATCTAGCTCAATAATAGAAAAAAAAAATCATCTAGCAGGATTGACACAAGGAAATCCTACAATCTTTTCAAGATTTTCTTCCTTGCATCAAATTTATTTGTCTACCAGAACTTTTGTCGGGCTTCACCGTATACTGCATTCTTCTGGTCGACACTCTTAACTGTGGTGTTTGTCTATTCAACATTTAGGGCTGCAGTAAACTCGAAAATTCCTCCAGTTGTGAACTTCGATTGTGGCTTGAGAGCGTGGGATTTCAAAACCAGGAAAATAGCCTGAAATTAGATTGAGCATTTGACACTAACAAAGCTTTATTATATCTAGTGTGAGCTTGTCAAATTTTAATAAGATAAACCCATCTAGGCATGTACAAGTTTCTATTAAGACGTGATGTACAAGTAACAGAAATCTTCGGCAAGTTTTGGTCAGGTGGAACCGGTTAGTTCCCACCAAAATACACAATGTAAACAAGCACAAACCAAGAGAAAACATGGGATTTAACTTGATCTCCTAGAAGCGCCATCCCTAAAAGTACACCTTGGCCTCAGCTTAAGGACTCAAAACTATGAACTAACTCGACAGGAAATTGAAGACATCAACAAGCCCAACTAATTGTTTAACAACAGAATATATTTGAGTGATCCAAGCACTTGTTAAGATCTTGAAGAAATTAGCGAGGGAGATGAAATAATGCTATCACAATTTTCAAGAAACTAAATTATAACCATGATACTCCCTAAATTATCAAGGTGGCATTTCTACAAAAAAAAAAAGGCACATGTAATAGAAAGAGTAACAAGATGAATCCACATACAAAGGGAAAAGCGAAATACCATAAATTGACAAGACATAATCTCTCAAGCAATTAAAAAACCCGATAGAAAGAAACTTAATGGTTGTATCAGTCAAAATATGTGCCCTAATCAATTTCATGGAGAATAATATACGATAAATGTCCTCACAATACTATGGCAAGACATACCTTGCATGTCTTGCATACTTTTCATAATTTTCGAGCAGCAATGCAGCATCTTGGGAGCCTAATCATTTAAAGCTGATTCTGGAAATGGTTCAATCAATAAGCATTTGATCGCCTATCAATTAAAAAGAAGTTTAAATGGAAAAAATTAGTAAACAAGTGTCTTTAAGCATGAACACCCACCCAATGAAGAAAGATGCACTTACAAGACTCTGTTATTTGTAAGAAAAAATAAAAAGCAAATTAAAAAACCATTTAACTTCAACGAAAAGGTATAATTGTAATAGAGCTTACAATTAACACATGCCGTATGACATGCCTTGGATTCCAATCTTTCTTCGAGGCATTTATACTAATCTAACCATTAGTTGCTATGCAATATTTGGATGAAAAATCTTGGCCAGAAAATAACCTAAAACAAATGCCAAGAATAGTGAAAGACAGTGGTGGATGCAGACATTTTGAGTTAAGTGGAACAATCAAACTTAAAAAAAAAATTGTGAAAATATAAAAGCATTCGATATCTTATTGTAATTGTTCTCGACGTGTTTTCATACTTTGATAACATTTCGTAACTACACCATTTTCGATATTGTCAAATACATCATTTTCAAAACTTACAAACAAACAATAATTCAACCAATGATCTCTAATTTGATTGCGCAGACGATTCTCGGCATAAGTTATTGAAGAAAATACTCTCTCGACTGTAGCAATAGTCATGGGAAGAATTAAAACCAATATCACAAGCTTGTAGACTAATGGATACACTTTATATTTATTATTTGCAACCAACTTCAATACAAGATCACTAAGTCCTTGTAATCCTCCAAAATATGATCCAGTGCGCATGTAAGAATATATGCATCAAATTGATTATAAAGTTCTCAGATATCCATTGCGTCAAAATCTACCGAATATACTCTCATTGTCGAATCAATTTGTTCTTGTCAAAACAACAAATGAATTATTTGTTCACATACACAGTACAAAGGAGCGAGTTACTATTTACGTCAGAAAAACAAACATTCAATTCTTGAAGTTGTATATCAATGATAATATAAAACATTTCCACACAAAAGTGATACAAATTTGTCACCGTGTTATGCTATGAACGACTAGAATAATGAACATATCATCTATATTGGGAACATTGATATCGTAAGCTTTATTGAACATATAAACCATTCCTAAAAAAGAATTTTATCCATCATCCCTCATGGTTTGGAGTTGTAATTTACATAATTTTACCAATCTCATGGCATTGATAATATATTGATCTTCCCTTTGTAATTCTTTCAATAATTCATTTGAAATTCGTAAGATCTTCCTAATGAGATGTAAATTAAATGCAAATTCAAATTTTAACATCGACTCCAATAAAATACATGCATCACCTTTGGTTCCGAAACTTGCAGTACAATAGCAATCATCTCAACAACATCAACCGTGGTAGAAAAATATGACAATCAAGTTAAGAGCCCCGACATATATCATTAGAACTCTTAAGAGTAGTTTCTTATTGAGATCTCATCCACTTGATATTTTACCAACACTGAATGCTTCAAGAATTTCAAGTCTTTGACTCTCTTGAAGAATATCACAGAGTTTAGTTGATCTTCGAACAACATCCATCAATCTGTGTATAAAAGTAAAGAAGGTTTTCAATCTATAGATGTTTCTTTGCCTTAAATACAAGAGTTAGTTGAAGTTGATGAACAAAGCACGTAGAATTTCTTTCAAAATAAGTGATTTGAGATTATTATATTTACCTTGCATATTACTAGCTACATCATATCATTCACCTCTCAAATTAGATATACTTAAGATATGCCTAGAGAATAATTTATTAATTCTAGCTTTAAGTAAGATAGTTGTGGTACTCGAAACATGTGTGACACCAACAAAATGTTTCAATACACAACCATTATTCACATAACGAAGAATAACTAACATTTTCTCCTTCACTGAAATGTCAAAAGATTCATCAACTAGAATAGGAAACAAATCATCACCAATATCTTCGATAATAACATTTAGAGTTCCAAAAGTAATAGCACTCACAATATCTTTTTGAATTCGTGGTGATGTTAATTTGAGATTTTCATAAGCATTCATCAATGCAATAGCCTTAATCTGAACATTATGATCACACAACCAATGTAATAGTTCAGATATTTATTGCCCAAAATGACTAACGAAATAAATTAAAAATTAATTTAGCCAAAGTACAATATCTAATTAAAATATTCAATTGAAACTCTTATAGGATCCAAAAGTAACAATCCAAATAGCTACTGAAGTCCTCAACAATACTTGCAAAATAATATCCTAACTCATCCATATCCTTTTCGACTCGACTCAATCCACACCCTAAACCAGCAATGATCTGGACCCGCTTAAAGCCGATTGGAATCTATGCGACCCACGCAAATTCAAGCCTGTGTTAATCATGTAGATCATGTCATCCATCAGATATGTGCTTCACACAGATCAAAAAATATATTTTTTGCTATGTGATTGTTGATCTTTTTGGGAACGTTCTTCAAATCTCAAATTAATTCAATAAGAAATCTCAAAATAATATGAATTGAAAATTACAAGAATTGTACATCGTGATCTTAAAATTACAACCTTAAAATTGAAAAAAAAAAAAAAAATTAAATCAAGATGATGGAGTCATAATCAACATATCTTGTCACGGACTCGAACTGATGAATTACAATCAAGAAATTGGCCACAAATAATCGAATCACATTTTAAAATAATTTCAATCATTTAATCATCATATAATTAATTATTTTTAGATATTGCTTGACTAAAATGTGCAATCAAGATTTAGAAAGTATAACAAGCACATGAACGGTCTATGACTCTATATTGCTTTAATTCTAGTTGTTAGGGCTGGGCATATATCCCGAACCGAACTGAACCGAACCGAACCCGAACCGAACCGAACCGAACCGAGCGGTTCTTCGTAAATGAAATACCCGAACGGGTATCAGAATCAAGAACCGACGGGTACGGGTCGGTTCTCGGTTCTAGACCCAGAACCGAAGAACCGAATAAGAACCGAATTTTTTAAAAATTTTTAATTTTTATATATGGGATAAATCAAATTATTTAATTTTTTAAAAATAAATTAACAAATATAGAGTTTGCAATGGAGAAACAGGGTTCTATGATGGCATTGAGACATGTAATAAAAAATATATTATATTTTTTCTTATTAAATTTTATTAGTTGAACAATTTTTTGTTTATTTATGTTTGTTAATTGTGATTTTTCAATCTTTCTTGCAAAGTTTTTTAGTATCTAGTATGGTAAGTCAAGTAATTGATGGTTAAATCAAATAGTTGTTAAGTAAGTACTACTGTATTAACAATACTTTAAAATATTTTATCCCTACGAGTCTATGACTTTTAATTTATATGGATCACCAATGTTTTAGTATTACTAATTTACTATCTATTTTTTGTTATTTGTATATATTAGTAAATTAATCCTATTGGACAACTTGTTATTTATATCTTATTAAATTGGAATACGTTAATTTGTAAAAGTTAAGATTGAACATGTCAGACTGTAGTATTGTTATAAATGTTAAAAAAAAATTAATTATACTATGGAACCGAACAGAACCGAACCGAACCGAACTGAACCGAATGGAACCGAACCCGAACGGTTCCAAAATTATATTTGGACCCGACGGTTCCGTTTACTAACTACCCGAAAATTTTCGGTTCGGTTCGGTTCTCTTCAGAACCGAACCGAACCGACCCGTGCCCAGGCCTACTAGTTGTTGAAACAAGAGTTTCTCAAAAACTAAAAATATTCTAATTTTCAAGGATTCAAGATTGTTATTAGTAGTTCATGTATATGTTATAATCCAGAAATAAAAATTTAGATTCCACCAGCTCGAAAATCAAATTCTAAATAGATTTATCAAGAACTTTCAACCTTTTATATCATGAACTTCCGATTTTTAATTTCACGAACTTCCAGCTTTTGATTTCACAAACTTGTCCTTCAAACATTTAAGCATTCTGTAGTATTATTCAAAGTCAAGGTTATATAGACATATGTGCACATTATTTTAATTGAAGTGAGAACCAAATTTTAGAATGGATATATCAAGAAGAAAATAAGAAAACGAGAAAAGAGATTTTTCTTTTTGCACTTTTCCTATGTTTTTCAGCTTATGATTTTCAGCACCCTATGTTTTATATAAAGAAAAAAAAAAATCTAGGTCCAGGTTGAATTAGGCCACAATGGTTAATTAGGTACAATATAAAGGACCATTTTTTCCTTTAATTATTCTTCCTAACTTAAGTCACTTTTTTTCAATGGCCCTATGAACCTATCATAGACGTTGAAATTTAGCAATCACTAAGGGACCGTTCTCTTTGTGTTTCAATTTTGAGTTTTGAATTTTGAAATCATTTTTTGTTTTGTGTTTTGAGTGTTTGTTTTGAAATTGTTGAAAACGCGTTCTTTTTGTTATTTTAGAAAACTGTTTCTGAAAAGATAAAACGAAAAAAAACGCTTTTACTTTAAAATTTTGAGAATTTTTTTTATAATATTTTATTCAAAAAATTTGATTATTCAATTAATTTTAATATTTTAATGTTAATCGATTGATGGAAAAAAATTAATAAGGTAGCGTTGCTAAAATCTTCTCGTCTAATTCAAATGGTTTGTCATATTTCTATGTTCTATATTAAAAAAAAAAAAAAAAAAACGCATATGTTGTCATCATTACATTCTTCATACAAAGTTAATAGATTTCCCGAGTTATTTGATTTCAAACATTGAAACTATTTTCCAATTTGTGTGCAACTTAAAAAAAATGGTAACATAACAAGTAAAACATAATATTTTTACAAATAAGTAATGACCATTAAAATTAATTCAACGAATTAACAAAAATTTATAAAACATTTTTACATGAACAAACAAAAAGGAGATAGCCCATGCAAAATGAATACATTACAAACATCGTTTCAAGAGATTGTGCTGTAATTGCAGTCAACACCAAGTTCAAAGGTTTTAAAGAACTGATCCCATCCTTACGCCAATACTGTAACCTCTTGATCAACTCTCCAATAGTTTGAATCATTGAATTCCTTCATCCCTGCTCCACCATCATATGATTCCTCCTTTTCTGGCATCTTCGGAACAATATTCCTCTTCAAAGGCCCAGCTTCCCCAACAATCCCCTCCTTGAGGGCTTGCTCCATTGCCTTCACGGTACCCTCTAATTCCACACCTACAAATTCAACGTCCTCTTCGAACAAAGAGGGCACAGCAACAGCTTTATGACTAGAACAAGATTTAGTTGAAGAATCACTGGAAGAATTTGCAGAACTTCCACTTGAAGTTGAACTAACTGCGATAGAAATTGGCTCCACAAAATTGGCAAGATTGCTGCTAGTGTTGCTTTTGTCATCAAATGGGTTCTCGCCAAACACATCTTCATCGTTTGATGTCTCAAAACGGAAGGAACTCAGATCCTTAGAGGCACCAACCTTCTCATCGTCACTATTTGACGTCCCATTCAAGTTCATCCTATTGTTTATTTGTTGGGATAATGCAACAGTCAAATGCCTTGACATCTACACAGTTATAATAAAGCATCAGAAAGCTGGTTTCAACTTAAATAATAATAAACCAATATAACACCCGAGCTAGATTGGAAAAGTGAGACCATTGCTTTAGACAGGTTTAACTAGTTGATATATGAGGATTTTATATTATATCTTAACACCCGCTCACATGTGACCCATGAGAAAGATGGTGACATGGAAAAACTTAGCAGCAGAAACAATCTGGCAAGACCCAGGGAAATTGAACCTAGAGTGGCAAAGCACAAGCAAAGGGAAAAGATAGCATGGTAAAATGATAAGTGTGTTTTACACACTTATTTAGGCCACAAAACATGACTAATTGTGAACGTATATGTTGAATTATGACTTAATTCGGTACAATTTGTGTTTGTAGGGCTACATTGATGGATGGAACGAAAAGTATGTGAAAACAAGCGAAGAAGGGCTAAAACGGAAGAAAACCAAAATTCAGGGACCAAATTGCAACTTTCTAAAAGTTGTACCGAAGACCGAATCGAGCGTGGAGATGGACTAAATGCAAATTGGTGAACTCGTGGGATGATTGAGGAAGGAAAAAGAAGAAAAGAGGCCAAGATATGAGAGAATGAAGTGTGGGAACCAAAACGAAAAAATTTGGAAGTTTTCATTCCAAGCGGCCGCTTGGAAGAACCCCAAGCGATCGCCCACTCATCTCCAGGAAACCCAGGAAGCAAACTTCACTAACCAAGCGGTCGCTTGGCGTATAACCAAGCGATCGCTTGGTACATTTTTCTAGCGAGAAATTTAGTTTCCTTATTTGATTCAACCTCTTATGGAAATCAATCTAGGACCCATTAAAAACCCTAAACACGACCAGAAACGGGGGTTACGCATTATTCTACCATTGTTGACATATTGAAGAGCAAGAAGAAGGTGAAGAACGAGAAGATTAACTCCACGATTCAAGATTTCACTTCAAGATCCAATAGGGTGATGTCTTTTTCAATTTATTTTCTTTCTTCCCTTAATTTTCTTAGTTTTATCATGCTAGGCTAGACTTTATAGTGCTAGGTAAATGATGAACCATGTGATTTGATATTTTAAATCCTAGTTTTATATATTTGACGTTAAAACGCGTTTTGGATTGATGAATGATTTATATGCATTTATTTGAGTATACAATTATTATGCATCTGATTGTATGATTTATTGTGGTTTATTTTATCCATAAGAGGAAAAATAGATTAGACAAGACATAAATCATCGTAGAGTCCGATAGGGGATATAAATATACCGTTATACTTTACGTGAATCTCTAAGTGTTCATAGAACTCCATGCATTTTTGTATATTTGCTCCCGTCATAGAGATATAGTCGGTGTCGTATATGAAAATAGGTTCAAGCTTAATCGAAAGAGAGTTTTGAATAAAATAGGAACATTGATTCGTCATAATTCAAACGTGTTGTCATTGTAGAATTAGGGTTGAAATAGATAGTTACATGGGGATTCGCGAACCTAATACGCTTTTTATTTGATTGTTAAGACATTTTGCATTTAGTTATATTAAATCACGTAGTGAAAATTTGCATCCATTTAGTTAATTTATTCACTTTTGTATAAGTAGCTTATTTAGTTTAGTCACGATTTAGTTACAAACATTCAAACACGTATTCTATTTCGGTTAAGGTCGAATTATATAGAATTAAACTGTTAAATCTCTGTGGGAACGATACTTGGACTTCAAAATCCACTTTATTACTTGAAACGAACCGTACACTTGCGGTACTATAAGTCGAACAAGTTTTCGCGTGTCATAAAGCACAAGAAATTAAATGACATGACATGGCCAACAGTTGGGGCGCGAAGTCGTGCTCTAGCTTAGATAACATGATAACGAACTTGAGTTTCCATTCCAGAACCAATTGGCATTAGGTGGTTTAGCTCAGAGTAATTATGGCATCAGGATTTCCTAATTAGCTGGAGAAACATCAAATGGATCAATAATAAATACAGGAAGAGCTTTCATACTTGCAACAGATTTACATGGCATACATAGGTGACGATATTTCATATTATTAATAAACTTGATAACCTAGAATTTTACCGAGATATTTGATAATCAATGAAAGCAATTTACATTCAAAACCCACCTCTTGAACGACCTTTCCCGCAATTGATTTGCTTTTCCAATGTCATCTAGTCCACTATAAATCATTATTGAATCTGTTTCTCCATAAATAACCTGCTTGAGAAAGAGAAGTCATGCTTCAGGTTTGACTACTCAAAGAGGAAAAAACCAGACACAAACTGCAAGATGAGATTCAGAAAATCTATTATTTATTAAAAGATTGACCTCTAAGTTCAAAGTATTCTGAACAAGATCAACAGTACTTTGTAGAACTTCCCTTCCCTTCACAAAAATAAGTGAATCTGTCATCAGCATTATCCATCTATTATTTGCCTACCAACGGTGTGTTTATTCAACATTAGCAGCTAATGAAGTTCATACTTGTTGAGTAAAGATTTCTGCTAGCAGTTTCGCAAAGAATCTGGAGTTGGAGAATCCCAGACATCCATAAATACTGAAGAACAAATTTGTTCACAGGAGAAAAGAGTAAGGCCACAGTTGAGAAAGGGGTTCTTTTAAGTTTGACCCAGTCAAACCATTCAAATTCCACTTTGATTTTAAAGAGCATGAAATTTTCCACAATGACCTCCAGGACGTAAAAAGACAAAAACGACCTTAAATATATAAAATAATTACTAAATATTGATTTGTTTAAAGACAATAATGCCCTTTATTTAACAAATAAAAATCAAACACTACGTAAATTTTCAAACTTGTTTGCTTTTTCTTATCTGTCCATTCCAACACAGATAAAAAATTCTCTCAACTTTCATCAGCCTAAACAATAAAATCTGGGAAATCGATGAACGCTGAAGGCAGGAATTTTTTTATATCAATCACTATAATTTCAGTAAATACATTTTACGCATATTTAATTTCGTTTTCATCAAATTAGTATACGTTGTTATCAATAAAATTTATTATGATGTATAATGTGTTAGTAGATTAAATTGTTAATAGATCTATAAATTTTTTAAGTATGAAGAAGAAAAAAATTCATCTGTATCTTTCAGAAATTAGTATACATTTTTTCGATAAAATTTATTATGATGTACAATGTGTTAGTAGATTAAATTCTTAATAGATCTATAATTTTTTTAAGCATGAAGAAAAAAAATTCATCTGACGAAATGGATCTGATAGAAATTGGGATAGACGAGATAGAAAGTCGGCTGTTTTGGCCAGCTGTTTTCAATATTTTATTTTTTTTTCCTATGATTAAATGTAAATTCTATTTCATCATACAGATATGAATGTAGTCCCGGTCTGTTACTTTGGTGATTTCGAACGAGATGACAGAAATCGATGGATATGGAAATATACGAGCGAAATACGTACTATCGCGATTGCCTTATCATCAAGTACATCATATGAAGAATTGTATAGTGATTTACAGAACAAACTGAATGTTGATACCTCTCAGTACGATATGGAATTGAAATTTATATTCATCCAGCACGAAGCAATTGTCATGGCACCTATAAGGATTTATTCTGATGCTGAAGTAAATTATTTATTCCTTCTGAACCAAAAGGAGACGACTCCTCTTTGCGTGACTTTAGTGATGAAGGATGTCGTCGAAGGTAATTTGAATGGAGGGGATCACAATGGTAATGATTTTTGGGCTACTGTGGAAATAGCTCGTGATGATAATGTTGTTATTCCAGAGACAGATGCTCCTCAACATGATATCGTTGTTACGCACAGAATTTCATCTGTAGTTGAGGACAACGAAAATCAAAATGAATTTACAAATGAGGATTTGTTTGCTTCTCGTCAGAGACATAAGCAGGGTGGGACTTCAACGGTTGGAATGAGTAGACCGTCCTCTAACTCTTCGCGCGTGGTTCCCGATGAAGATGATTTAGCTGTCGGACAACTGTTTCAAACAAAGAAAGATTTGCAGGAATCTCTACACCTACTTGCAATAAAATATAATTTTGAGTTCAAAGTGAAAAAATCGTCGCAGTCGTTGTTGTCGATCGCATGCGTCGATGACAATTGCAATTGGCGTTTGCGAGCGGCGAAGATGGACACGAACGCGTGCTTTGTAGTTCGCAAGTATACATGGGAACATACTTGTGAAGTGGGAATTGGTCGAAGTGATCACAGATAAGCCCGTGCTTGGTTGATTGGTCGACAGATAATGCACAGGTATGAGGACCCACGGACAATCTACAGGCCTTCGGACATCATTAACGACTACCATCGAGATCATGGAGTGATCTTGAGCTACCAGAAGGTCTGGAAGGCCAAAGAATGCGCATTTCAGGATTTAATGGGATCAGTGGAGGAGAGTTATGCTAAATTGGGCAGGTACTGCCACAACATGGAGAAAACTAATCCTGGATCGACATATTTTATCGAGACGAAGGGCGATAATTGCTTCAAATTTTTCTTCATGGCTCTTGGACAGTCCATTCGGGGATTTCGAAATGCCATGCGACCCATAATTCTAGTCGATAGTACAACTCTGAAATCTAAATACGAAGGCAAGTTGATTATTGCTACATGCCAGGATGCCAATATTCAAATTTACCCTCTTGTATTCGGCATAGTCGATAGTGAGAATGATCAGTCTATGCATTGGTTCTTCACAAAACTGAGGGAAGTAATCGGGGAAGTCGAGGACCTTGCATTTGTAACTGACTGGGGACAGTCTTTGATAAATGGTATCGCTGAAGTTTTTCCCAAGGCACATCATGATTATTGCATGTACCATATACAAGGCAACCTGAAGACCAGGTTTCGGGGCAAAGGCATCGGAAAATTATTTAGAGGAGCGGCCGAAGTATACAGTGTTGAAGAGTGTAACAGGTTCATGGAAGAAATAGGAAGTAAATTATTCCAGGCTTGGGAGTATCTGACAAAAATGGGGATCGAACATTGGGCTCGCTCACACTTTCCAAGCCATCGGTACAACATGATGACGTCGAACAATGCGGAGTCTCTGAATGCGTTATTCAAGAAGGATCGAGAGTTACCCATCCTCACAATGATTGAGAACATTCGTAATAAGCTGCAGCAGTGGTTTCACGATCGACGTGTGGAATCAAGTAATTGTTCGACCATGCTAGCGCCAGCTCAAGAGGAAAAACTCTATAAAGCTGCAGCTGTTGCGAGAAAATTTAATGTGGAACCACTAGATGAGTCACGATTCTTTGTGAAATGTACACGTACTACAGCATACATGGTTGACTTGAGTGATAACACATGCACTTGTAATCGATTTCAGTTGGAGAGTTTTCCATGTCAGCACGCAGTCGCGGTGGATATATATCGAGGCTTTGCAGCGAGAACATTATGCTCTCGTTATTACACGGTTGATTCTTGAAGAGCAGCATATGCAGAGACTATATTTCCTCTACCTAATGAAGTTGAGTGGGAAGTTCCCGACAACATTAGCCACCTTAATACTGTTTCACCACCAAAAGTTCAACCGCGTGGTCCAGGACGTCCACGTACGTCTAGAATACCATCTACCGGAGAGTTTCAACAACCGCGTAGGTGTGGCAGGTGCAGAGCCGTGGGCCATACTCGTCAAAATTGTAACAGTCATGTTCCCCTAAGTGACATGTAAGCGGATATACGAAATGAATAATATTTTTAATATTTATGTTATTAAAAATCCAATATTTAATTTTAGTTATCATCAAATTTAAAATTATTATTCTCGATGTTCGTTAAATAATATATTCTAAGGTAATATTAATTAAAAATCGGTAAGTAAATATTAATTACAAAAGATTTATATTCTTTAATTTATATTTAATTATTTATAAGGTGTAATTGTTAATATATTTATATAACTAAATAAAGAATTTAATTTTTTTATACCAAGTTAAATTTTAAATTACAATCGAAAAAAAATTTAATTATATAAAGAATTTCAAATTACATTAGTAACATAAAAATGCAAAATTACAAATGATTACAATGTACATAAATAACAAAATTTTTAATTAAACAATAGTTACAAAATTACAAAGAATAAAAAAAAAATTTACAGGTCGCAGTTAAATTCCCATAAATCCACTACTAACTTATTTCTCCAGTTCTGAATCCATGACTGGTTGATAGAATCAACCTTCTGAGTTATACTCAAAAACTCTATATACTTGATCATGTATATGTCGCAATCACCGCTGTAATTAAATAATAACTGGTTAGTAATAATAAATAAACATAAGAAGAAAGTCTTAAAGTTTAAAAAAATAACAAATACTTACGATATGGTCTGTCTCGTCGTAGTCGTGTCCCGCACGATGGCTAGTCTGTCCTGCACGCAAATATCCACTAGTCTAACCATCCGGGGAACGATCACAGCCACCGGCTCGCAGATCTGCTCGAGCTGCATCTGTGTCAAGCACGAGTGATCGGGGTCATACACATACACCTTCGACTCGGGGAAGACGATCTCCAGTGCAATGTAGTGATGGTTCGCACAGACTGGAATGTACATATGTGTACAACCAATCCATGGCCTTCCCCCGATCTTCGGTGACAACCCGAAAATCCAATCGGCCAAATAATCCGGCACTACTCACCCCCAAACTTGAGTTCTTGCTCGTCTCGAGCAAGATTACTTCTAACATAATTATGCAAATGTGAAAATAATCAACATATTAGATACTTGCCAAAAATATCTAGAGTTCAAAATTGTATATCAATTCACAGCCATGCAATCCAAATAATGCTATCAAAAATAATAACAGCTTATCCAACGTCAGATCAGTGTGTGTGTGCATAGCCACTTTCAATCATTATCTAAACTAGGAAAAGAATGACAAGATGGGAAAATATGTAAATTGGTCACAACCCGACCCTCAGTGGTCAAATATATTCTTACACGCTCGTAAGATTCACACTCAAAAATAGATGTTTCATTTCAATCCCCCAGGTGTAAATCTAAGGTTGCTCTTAATCACTCTTTTCTTTTAAAAACTCAAAAATATAATCAACTAGCATGCATTTTCAAGTGAAAATAGAGTAACTGAACAAGTAGAACCTCACAGAATAATGTAGTATGAACACTCAACTCTCAAGTGTATAAGATCAGGTCATTGTTTCGCTCAATATCATTCCAGTGAAAATGTTCTACCATAAGCTTGCATATTTTCTCAATTGCCACCACTTAGATCACATGCATTACATAAATCATAAGGACTTTGCAGGGTTTATATGTGGTTTAAGGTAAAGGTGTAGAAATATATGGATAAGTGACTAAGAAGCCTCAAATAAATCAGCGGAGTAACATATATTCAAATCAGCTCAACTGAGATAGGATCTGTACACAATCCTATCACTCCAAAACAATAACTTCTCAATCAACATCAATTCAACTCAATCACCTTTTTCTTTTCTTTTTTTTAACAGGAGAACTTATACATTCAGACATTACAAGTCAATCTCCTCAACACATCTTTTCCCTGTCACTCATTTTTTTCATCTTTTTCTTTTTCATTCATTCATTTTTTTTCTCATTTTTTTCAACCACTACATCAAATAGAGTACCTAAAAAACAATTGATACCCCCAAACTTCTTTTCTATCGCCACCCAACATTCTGATGTCTAACAATACTCCACTAGCATAGAAGGCTGGTTAAGAATATTGTTTTTCAATATATATGAAAGCTTGTAATGTAGGTAACCAAAGAACAGGCTAATAAGGCACAAAGGGGTTATCAAAAGGAAAGATTAACTTCAGGGTAAGCTATTTGGTAAACGTGGTAAGTCAAAGATGGCCTTAATCATGTTCATGCATACATGTGTCAATGTGATCTTGACAAGAAGCAACGCAAGTTCTAGAGAAACACAATCATGGAATAATCACACATGAAAGAAATGAGACTGTAATAATTGTCAGTCCATAAGCTCAAAGTCTCACCAGTTTTTTGTGTTCACACTATTCAGTTACTACAATCTTTAATGAAAATAACCAACTAGCTGATCCAAAATTTCTCAGACTATGGTAAAGTGAAAGAGAATAAGAGTATAGGTTGATAAAATTTTTCAAAACAACTCACAACCTAAGTTCTACCAATTCAAAATTTTCACATCTAACACCTATTTCCGCATCTAAATGATAATCAATCGTGACTATGTGCTCAATGTAACGTATGATCTCACAATGAATAAGCCATTTTTGAAAAAAATTTCGCACCAATAGCATATTTGGATTTGCGCATGCATAGCTCATGAATCAATAACAATTTCAACTCATGCAATCCTGAGCCGGCAAGGCTATCTAACATACCAATCATAATCACCAATGTAAGCTCAAAACAAAAACAGCCGGCAAGGCTATAACATCAAATTAAATCACACAATAGTAGCCGGCAAGGCCAATACCCCCAAACTTAATTCACACATTGTCCTCAATGTGTAAATTACAATATAAAGCAAAGAGGAAATAAAGGAAACTTCCCTGAATCCATTGTGAAGAAGAACTAATGCATGAACTGGACTCGGAATGCAATTGAATAGCTTGGGCAATAGACCTCATTGTACTCCAATTCAGCTCAGACTCGTGAGGAATCATGCAACTTTGGACTTCAAAAAGTACCCTACAAAAATGAAAGCATATTAAATAGAAGCAAGTAAAGACATAAAAGTAAATAACAAGCGTAAAAGTTAGAAAGGTTGGGTTGCCTCCCAACAAGCGCTTTTTTATAGTCTTAGCTCGACTATGCAAAATGTTATGGGCCCAAAAAGTAAGCTCTGGATGCTCGGCCCAGCTTTATTCTTTTGGCTTGGATCCACTCCTCATTCGATCGCCAAAACTCATCAGTGCCCTTTTCAACATAATAAAACCTACCCATTCCACCCGATTCAAACTCAACACTGTAGATTTCCACCTCCTCATTGGAGTTAATCACAAAATCAAACTCTATGCAATCACTGAAGTCGGCCGAATGATCTTCAATGATTTCTACATCTTCACTCAAGTCATTTGTGATTAAATCAGCACTCTCTTCAGGTTCTTCTACAATCGTTGATATCTCCTCGGATTGAATGACCGGTTCGCAATCCAATGCTACGGGCAATGAGAAGTCGGTCTCAATGACTTCTTCGAGTGGATAAGACCCCCACTTCCTAAATCCATCCCAATATTTGTAATCTCCTACTAGCATATCTTCTTCATCCAACTTGGCAAGTGCATTGTAATACTTTGCAAGTACCTTCTCATTCAAACATGGAGGACCATCTCCTAGGAATTTGATGTCCTCATCCCAATCATCAGGTACATAGTCTCCCGGGAGCATGTAACTTTCATCTAAATTGTCCAGTGCTTGTCTCCGGCATTTCAAATAATATCGAAACTTTAGAAGTTTCAACATTGCAGCTTCGGTACACGAATACAAGCACATCTCTGTACAATGCTCCGCTAAACAAATATTACATCTTGAACCTCCAAGAATATTTGTATAGTCATCGTAGAGACGAGATAGTGCAAACATTTTGTTACTTGACCAAGATTAGAATCCTGCAAATATCAGACAAGTGCAGGGTGCAAGAAAAAGACTACAGATACAAGAAAGATTAGTAATACGGGGTTAGCCAAAAAAAAAAACACAAACAATAAAAACAAATAATTACAAGTTGCTAAAACTAAAATTAACTAGAGCAGTAATCAAAGTGAAAACATTCCCCGGCAACGGCGCCAAAAACTTGTTCGCTAAAAAGTGTACCGCAAGCGCACGGATCGTGAACAAGTAATACAGTGGACTTTTTGAGTCCGAATATCGATCCCACGAGGAATGTTACTTTGAAATTACGTACTCTAATCAATTTTTGTTCTAACAACGACTGACGCACACACACAATTAATATTCAAATTAAATTATAAACTACTAACTATAAAACTAAACTAACAATCTAAAAAGACGTAGTTGCATCTTTGATTTGAAAACCGGTTGGAATTTATGATTTCACTTAACCTTTATTTCATTAACATCAATTCAATAACGTACATGCAAATTACCAAAATACATAGTTAGACCCGATTCTCCAATTTTAAATTAATATCCTCTTTCGAGCGATATTAACCCTAATTAATTAAATTATACCACATATTTCTATGTCGATACAAAATTAACCAATCGCATTAACTTGCTGTGAAAATACTCAACGGGTCACATAGGGTAGATGTCTATTTCTAGATCATCTAAACGCGTATAGTCGGAACCATACAAACCTATGGTATCAATTATTTCGGCCTAATCAGTACAACTATTTTTCAATAATTACACCAAACCACCTAACCACAACATCTAATGATCAAGTAAATGAAGTGATTTTAAACTAATAATCAATACACCATTATTTTGATAACAAATGCATTTCTAACAACATATATCAATATTAATGAAATTAAAGTTAAGATTCAACATAAACTCCAACACAAATATATTTAACTCATTTTATATAAGTGATAACAAAGAGATTCTTAATACAATACATATCAAATTTGGTAAATAATAAAAGGAAAATCAAAGATAAAAATACAACCCTTTGAAGTGCAAGCTTTGAATTCCTCTATTTTCACCAATTTTCTTTGATATCATCTCCTTGTTCTACTCCATTTCCTTCTCAAAATGAGCTAATTAAACAAGAAACAACTACAAAATAAAAAGAAAAGAAAGAAAAACAAAAACTAAAAAAAATAAAAAGAAAAGAAAGATAGAAAAACGTGAAAGAGGGAGAGAAGAGAGAGATTTGGCTTGGTTTCATGTATTTATAGGTAGATATTTAGGATATTATATAATATATATAGATATTATAGGATATTTAATAGTTTAATAATATAATTAAGATATTTTAGGATATTTTATAATTATATATATTATAAATTAGATAATATTAGAGAAATAGATAAATATCTAGTAATAAACAAAGCAAAAATAATCAAAACTTTGACCAAAAACTCGAGAAGGAAGTTTTAAACCGCCATTAATTTTTTAACTCTATGCGACCGCATAGTTCAATTCTATGCGGTCGCATAGAAGAGAAATTTAATCCATTTGACGTCTCGACTTTATACATGCGGCCGCAACGCTTTGATCCATGCGATCGCATGGTTCTTCCAAAATTTGCAGCTCAAGTCCTTGAATATTTGCACGCCAGGTCCCTCATTTTTGAACTTGTACAATTTGGTCCTCAAATTTTGATCTTCATTACAATTAGGCCCTTCCAAAATTGCACTTCAAGTTCTTCATCTTTCAGGGTTGTGCAAGTTAGTCCCCAGCTTCACAAAAGTGTGCAATTTAAGTCCCTTTTCCTCGTTTTCGCTCCGTTTCAATTCAATTTGGGGTTTTGACCTATAAATACAAAAAGTACACAATTATGGGTAGAAATATACTCAAATTTATCAACAATTAAATCCCAAAAAGTGTCTAATAAGTGTGCAAAAGCGCACTTATCACTACGTAGTCGCCACTCTGATGCCTGAACGACTCGTGCTCAATGCCAATGGCTTGAAAGAACTCCATATTCAAAATGAGTCGGCCTGAGATGCAAAAGGAATTCAGGAGTCGCACAGCTCGGTCACACAGCAGATCCATAATAAGGTCGATGTGCTGCATTAAGAAGTACAGACATCAGTTCATCAATTAATTGTAAAATTATATACATATAATAAATAACAACTTCACTTACATCGTCGGCGAGCCAAGTACCAGACTGGGTGACGTCATGGAACCAGCTGTAGACGTTCTAGATCGCCTTTCCCGCGATCGTGCGGGGAACCTTGAATGTATACAACCAAAAACATAATTAAACAATATGTAACGAGTAATTATTTCGCAATTCACTAACCAATTTAATACAATACTTACCCGGGCCTCCACCGTCTCCACTCCGTCTCGAACGCCTTCCATTTGGCGCTATTCACCTCCCTAAACATGTTCGGGACGCCTCCATCAATAAACGTCCTCCACTTGGCATCGACCGTGTAGGGAGAAACAATGTACTATGACGGCATCCTAGGCCTCTTGCCAACCGTCTGCTCAACCACGTCAACAGAACGCTTCTTATCCCCAATCACGGCCGGCGTCCTCTCCTCCCCCTCAACTACCTCCTCCTCCCACCTCCTCCATCCTCCCCTCCTCCCCCGTCGAGGCTTCCTCCCTCCCTCCCCCCCTCCTCCACCACCTCCTCAGTCCTCCCCTCCTCCCCCGTCGGGGCTGCCTCCGACCTCCCCCCTCTTTCAGCACCTCCTCTGGCAGCCCCTCCTCCCCTATCGGGGCTGCCTCCTCCCTCCCCTCCTCCGTAAACAACCAATCTGCGAGGTCCGTATCTACCCAGTACTGTGGGTGACCTCCCTCTCCGTCCCCTCCTCAGTCCCCCTCTCGGCCAGCCTCTCTGACTTCACCAGATGTAACAGCCGACCGAAGCGACGCTACCTCCTCCTGGAGATCTGCAACGTGGCCACGCAGCAGATACACATCATGTGACAGAGAGTCGACTCTGCCAGTCAGATCACGACCCTGATCCATCAACTTTCGGCGCAACTCAGCAATCTGTCCGGTCAGATCACGACCCTGATCCATCCACTCTCGACGCAAATCAGCAATCTGGCCGGTCAACTGTCGTCGTAGCTCGCCGACCTCCCCTGTGATAAGTACAGTCAACCGGGTAAATAAATCATCGCTCTGACTCTGACCGGGTGTAGGAGATCCAAGGGAAAACTGTCGGGACGGAGGGGACGACCATGCCATGGGCGCCGGGGACGCCCTCCGCAAAGGTGACATCGTGGGCGGAGGTGGCGACCTGGGCGCCGGGGACGCCCTCCGCGGAGGTGACATCGTGGGCGAAGGGGGCGACCTGGGCGGAGGGGGCGCCAAAGGCGGATGTGATCCTCGATCAACTGGATCGCGCTCCTACAAAAATGTCAACATACACAATTAATAACTTCAATCTTATAGAAAATGTTTATACATAATTTATCGGTCAAATCACATACCCTATCTCGGTCCAAGACCAAATCGGTCTCCTGGACCCTCCTCCATCGACGCCGTCAACTCTGTTATTACTTCAAACTAACATATTGACGTTTGAATTATTATAACAAACTGCATCGATATTTTAAATTGCATAAAATCTAAATGAAAAATTTACAATACTCACAGTGGGATAGTCGAGGAGAGCCGATAACTGTCTCCCAGATGGGCAGCCATCCTATCGGGATGATAGCCAATAGTGCATCCGGGGACAACGTGTCTCCAGTCGCTTTGCATAGCGACTACCCAGCAGGGGAACGGTCTCGTACGCCCAGATCTGCAACATATACAAATATGTTATACACAACATTATTTATTTATTTTTCAAGAACACTGAGTATGTTAAATATTTACCAGCACTGCTAGGGGCAATCCATATACATCGTATTTAAGCACTGCCCTCTTGGGCTTCGAGTGCGATCGGGTGAAAACGTGGACGGTGTCATCGTAACACCTCCGGCCCCAAGGATAGCTGTTGAAGCCATCCAGGTTATCAACGATCTCTAAGTGGAGAAGATCGATCGCAGTCTTCTTATGGTGACACCGCAGAACGTTCTCCAGAATGTAGACCAATCCTAGTTTCAATCGATCTAGCATGTGGTCACATCTCCTGACTGCGTCGATCAACTGCGACTGCAGCACTGTCCCCTGTCCCGGAAAGTAGGTATCCAGCAACCTGTTGCTTCGTCGAGCAACCTCGTCCCCCGTCAGCTGTAGCCCAGTCATCAGTGTAAACTCGACTGGACCGAAACTGGCAACCTTGCCCCCGAGGTCGAAGTGGAGGGCATCGCCGTCGACAGAACTCAGCAATCGACATAATAATGCATCGATCATCTGGCCCGAAAACTGTATCTCACGCAACTCACGTAAGGGCCAGATGAAAGACTATCGCAGCATCTGTATGTGCTGATCATCCAACAGCCCCTCCACTATCAAAAAAGCATCAAAGCTACTATTCCAAGTAGCTTTACCCGCCATCCGCCTCAACTCGTCATCCAGATGATATTTCATCCTACAAAAATTCAAAATGAGCAATGTTACAACACTGTACAGATGTAATATAATAACGTATAATAACATCACATTAAGTAATTTGAATGACAACTACTACCAACAAAGACATAGAACATGTTTAATAATTAATTACAATTCTTTGTACTTGCAGATTTTAAATTTCAAAAATAAAGTAAAAAAGAAATTACAATTTAAATAAACAATTTTTATTTAATTACAAAATTAAATCTTTTTTAACAAACTTAATTTAAATGAATAAATAAATTATCGGCTATTAATGAAAGAATATTAATATTATTGAATTAATAAATGAATTAATTAACCAGTATATTATTGAATTAATATTTAATTACAAATTTTTACATTTAAAAACAATATTTTTATATGTAATTACAAATATTATTTAATCTTTTATTTTTAATTAATTTAAAAAAATAAACTCATAAAATTACAATCAAATTATAAATAATTACTAATTTATTATTTGTTAATCATCAATTTAGCACTACTTATTTAATTACATAATTAAAAATTTTAAATAATAAGTAAATATTATAATTAAATAAAGAGAATATTAATATTATTGAATTAATAAATGAATTAATTAACCAGTATAAATATTATTGAATTAATATTTAATTACAAATTTTTACATTTAAAAACAATATTTTTATATGTAATTACAAATATTATTTAATCTTTTATTTTTAATTAATTTAAAAAAATAAACTCATAAGGAAATTACAATCAAATTATAAATAATTACTAATTTATTATTTGTTAATTATCAATTTAGCACTACTTATTTAATTACATAATTAAAAAATTTAAATAATAAGTAAATATTATAATTAAATAAAGAGAATATTAATATTATTGAATTAATAAATGAATTAATTAACCAGTATAAATATTATTGAATTAATATTTAATTACAAATTTTTACATTTAAAAACAATATTTTTATATGTAATTACAAATATTATTTAATCTTTTATTTTTAATTAATTTAAAAAAATAAACTCATAAGGAAATTACAATCAAATTATAAATAATTACTAATTTATTGTTTGTTAATTATCAATTTAGCACTACTTATTTAATTACATAATTAAAATTTTAAATAATAAGTAAATATTATAATTAAATAAAGAGAATTTAATATTATTGAATTAATTATTAATTAATTAATTAACCAGTATAAATATTATTGAATTAATATTTAATTACAAATTTTTACATTTAAAAACAATATTTTTATATGTAATTACAAATATTATTTAATCTTTTATTTTTAATTAATTTAAAAAAATAAACTCATAAGAAAATTATAATCAAATTATAAATAATTACTAATTTATTATTTGTTAATTATCAATTTAGCACTACTTATTAATTACATAATTAAAAATTTTAAATAATAAATAAATATTATAATTAAATAAAGAATATTAATATTGTTGAATTAATAAATGAATTAATTAACCAGTATAAATATTATTGAATTAATATTTAATTACTAATTTTTACATTTAAAAACAATATTTTTATACGTAATTACATATATTATTTAATCTTTTATTTTTAATTAATTTAAAAAAAATAAACTCATTAGGAAATTACAAACAAATTATAAATAATTACTAATTTATTATTTGTTAATTATCAATTTAGTACTACTTATTTATTTACATAATTAAAAATTTTAAATAATAAGTAAATATTATAATTAAATAAAGAGAATATATTTTTATTGAATTAATAAATGAATTAATTAACCAATATAAATATTATTTAATTAATATTTAATTACAAATTTTTACATTTAAAAACAATATTTTTATATTTAATTACAAATATTAATTAATATTTTATTTTTAATTTTTTTTAAAAATAAACTCATAAGGAAATTACAAACAAATTATAAATAATTACTAATTTATTATTTGTTAATTATCAATTTAGTACTACTTATTTAATTACATAATTAAAAATTTTAAATAATAAGTAAATATTATAATTAAATAAAGAGAATATTAATATTATTGAATTAATAAATGAATTAATTAACGAGTATAAATATTATTTAATTAATATTTAATTACAAAATTTTGAATTAAAAAAACAATATTTTTTTATATTTAATTACAAATATTATTTAATATTTTATTTTTAACATTAACTAAATATTATAATTAAATAAAGAAAATATTTATTATTTAATTATAGTTAGTAAATTTTTAACATTAATAATTTCTTTTAAATAAAATTTAATTTTGGTAAAATTATCCATTATCAAATTTTTTAAAATTAAAATTACAATTTTTTTTAATTAAACTTTTTTTTTAAAAAAATGGACCGAAACAATCGGCCAAACTGTTTGAAACAGTTGGACCGACTGTTTTTTTTTTTTTTTTTTTTTTTTTTAAAAAGAGGCCGAAATAGTCGGCCCAACCCCAAAACAGACGGCCCAACATCGAATAAAAAATGCCGACCCGAACAGTCGGGTTGGAGACCCGGCTGTTAACCCAACTGTTTTCGGGTCAACCCGACCCGAAACAGTCGTGTTGACCCGACTGTCCGCTTCGTCTCCAGCCGTTGGATCGCCGGAAAAACACCATTTCCGGCGATTCCAAGCTCAAAAAATGTCAAATCCACATAATCTAATCCTATATACTCAATCATCTAACCAAATAATTAACAATAATCCACAAAAACGTTGAAATATCATGCCATTTTCACAAAATCAAAAGGAAACTTAATATTTTTGAACTAACCTTGTTCGATTTCAATAAATGATTTAGGGTTTTGTTCTTTGACCAATGTTTCACGACATCGCCGACGTCGATCAGTTGTTTGCAATTGGTGTAGTCGATTTTTATTTTTATTTTTTCGCTTTTTTTTTCCTCTCTTTTCACGTGTGGGCTAAATGAAAGTGACAGTGAGGATATTTTTGAACTTTTAATGTCAAATTCATTTTTTTTTTTTTTTTTTGTTAAATTTGGTCAAAGATCATAGTGGAAATTCCGACTTTTCAATAGGTCATTTACTACAATTTCCTCGTTAAGAAATCACAAGAAGAAAATAGTAAGGCCACAGTTAAAGAAATTACAAGAAGATGTTAAGAAAACAATTTATCAATACAGTATCAAATGCAAGACATTAAAACAATAACATCATAGCCATGAACTTACAACTATGCGAATCAAGGGCTCCAGAATTATAAATATCAACTCTACGATGGAGAATGAATAACAGAGACAATTATATAGAAGTCAGTGTACCTGTTCAGCCGACTCTAACCATGGCCTTCCAAACAACACTTAATCTATCTGAACCGATTTTAGAAAATCGCCATTCGTGATCCCCAATTGACTCAATTTGATTTCTTCAGATTCCGACGCCGTCACGTCAACCCATGGTGGCGGACCATATGGATCAACATCGTTTGCCTCTGCTGCACCTTGCCCAGCAATGATCCGACCCAATTTGTAGGAAATGTAGGTGGGAATGGGTGAGAGAGAGAGAGAGAGAAAGAGGAGACAAGGAGCTTTCCAGTGTTTTGAAGCGTTTCCCGTGTTTTGCAAAGAAATGGTTTTTTGTAATTTTATTATTTTTTTTTTTTCGAAAATGCGTTTTTGAAAATGGGGTAGACAACGCGTTTTCACCATTTTAAAAAATCGAAAACAAAAAATGGCTTGAAAATGACAAAGAGAACGGGGCCTAAAACTTTGAGCTTAAATTTATAGCCATTCAACAGAAAACACTTAATTAGTAACTCGACTCGTTTTTCCGATAACGATACTGGCTCTTGTTCTTAAGTTTTCAACTCACTGATATATTTGATCAATCAAATTGATATCATCAATTGGTGTATCAAAGAACTATCAAACTCATGAAAAAATATACACAGCCCTATCCAAGAATTTAGATATGTGACGATCAAGTGAAATTTAATTCTCTTTATAGTCATGCTATAGAATTAAACTTAACGTATGATACGTTTAATGCATTCTGATCGCCACCAAAGGGGCGTCAAAAATATTATTTCCTTACTCCACTAAAAATGTCGTTTGAATAGTATAATGCAAGCAAGGGTCATTACCCGCAGAGGATTGGTTCAACTATATTAATTGCACAAAATAAAATCAACGGCAAAAGCATATAAATGGGGGGGGGTTTGATTTGTTAAACAAAGACTACAACAATTATAAATGGAAATGGCGAAATACTTGGAATGCAATAAAAATTTAATAACGAAGGCGAAAGGTCAATAAAAGAGAGAGTGTGATCGGGGTATATTTCTTCACCACAAGAATGATTTTCCAATACATTTTCACAAAAGATTTTCGTTCAAATGATTAACAACAATTCGAGAATAATCACAAGCTCGATTACCTCAAACTCTCCTTAGATTATAGTTGAATAAAATAAGCTCTTTACCCAACCCTAATCATCAAACAACCTAGGATAAGATCGCTAGATTTAATTTAACGAAAGCATTTAAACAAGAGAGTCGAATTGAATCAAGTACAAACACACAAGCTCGGTTTGTTAACTTAAGCGATAATCCATCTACATTTAATAGAAAATTCCACATAATCCATCAAAATATAGTTGCTACTAGGGTTTGGTCAAATTAGCAATTACGGACTAAAAATCCCAAATTAGCAAATATCGAAACAACCCAATCATCTAGTAGCGCTCCTAAACAATCGAGAAGAACAACATAAACAATAAACTCAATGGATTCATCACATTAATCACAAGAACTATAAAGCACAAAACTATTGGAATCTCATTCAAGGGTTAGAAAATACCCCCAATCACATCTAGGTTTAGTTATTCATAATGTGCTTACAAATAACCATTGAAAACTTACAATACATGGAAACTATAAAGATTAAGGAAGAGAGAAAGCTTATTGATGAGAAGAACAAAAGATTGAGCCTTGAATGTCAAAGGAACTTCCTCTTCTTCTTCTTCAAAGTGCCAAAATCGCCTAGTCTTCACACCAGATTTTGGACTCCTTCTTTGGTCGACTTTTTCCCCAAAACTTGCCCTAGAAATGGTCTCCAAGGTCTGGTTTATAGTGTAGAGAGGTAATGAGACGGGTCGGGTTGAAGACGGGTCGATAGATTTTAAATTAGGAATTCGCGAGATTTTCCCGGGTTCTGCTCCAGAAATACCCTATGCGTACGCATAGGCTTTTATGTGCGTACGCATAATGGAACCAAAATGTCTTCAGTCACTGGCTTGGGCGGGTGTGCGTACGCACGACCTGCAGGCCTGTGCGTACGCACAGGCAAATTCTGGGCTGTCTTCATTTTTTTCTGGTTTTTTCACTCGACTTCAACCCGCAATCTACATTTCTTCATATGAACACTCCTGGATTCGCTCGCCGAACTTAGGCGTTTTTGCATCCTAATTGTTTTGCCTCTTTTCTCGCTCAAATGCTTCACATTAATACTCGACTCGGGCTTTCGCCTAAAAATAAAAATTAACACAATTAAGCGACGAAATAGATTAGGAAAACCGAACAAATATTGAAAGTTAAAAGGTAAAATAAGTGCGAAACCCGCACTTATCACACCCCCAAACTTAAATCTTTGTTAGTCCTCGAACAAAGCCAAACAAACACGCAAGCACACAAATAAAAATCAAGCGATGGTAAAATAATAACAAACACTCACGAGAAAAATAGCTTGCCAAATTATTCCAATAATCACATCACACATAACTTATGAAATATTTACAAAAATGCTACCGCACAAAATTTTTTTTTTTAAAACTCATTCCAAGCTCGACTCGTGTGTGTGTGTTGTCAACCAATTCATCGCCAAACACAAGTTGATGGAATCCCGACCCTCAAAATGTTAAATTTTTCTTTCTCGCTCGAGGGAAACACACTCCCCCAAACTTGTTATTTTCACTCTCGCCCAAGGTGTCGAAAACATCGGGTTGCTCTCCAAATCACTCAATGCTTTGCTCAAAATCATTCCAATGAAAATGTTCTACCATAAGCTTGCAAATTTTCTCGTTCGCCACCACTTAGATCACATGTTTTACACAAATCATAAGGTCTTTTCATGGGTTGTAATGTGGCTTAAGGTTAAGGTGTGGATAAATTTAGGTAAGTGACAAAGAAGCCATAAAAACCAGTGGAGTAGAGATAAACAACTTAGCTTAGCAAAGATAGATCATGAAAGCCCCAATCACTCCAAACAATGACTTCTTATTTTTCATAAATTCAACACAATCAACCTTATCCTTCGAATATCAAGAGAAATCAATGAGATAGACATAAAGATCAATCTCCTCCATGAATTTCCTTGTTTTCAATCATCTTTTTTTTTTTTTTTTTTTTTTTTTTTTTTTTTTATTGAAGCACAATGGAATTTTGTGGATATTGACATAGGAACCTGTTCCAATTTACCAATCATCGCATCACCAAAGATATTGACACCCCAAACTTGCTTTCTAGCACGCCCAACATTTTAAGTAACAACCAATACTCCACTAGCTTAGAGGCTTAGGTACAGATATTGTTTTCTGGATATTGAAGCTTGTAATGCGGGTTTACCAAAGAAAAGGCAAAAAGGCACAAAGGGGTTTATCAAAGGAAATATTAAATGCAGGGTAAGCAATTTGGCCAAAGTGGTTAATCAAATGTAACAAAGATGGCCTTAATCATATCCATGCATGCATGTGTCAATGTGATCTTGAAGAGAAGCAAAGCAAGTTCTAGAGACGCAAAGTCATGGAAGAGCGATAAAAGAATTGTTGACAAAATGGTCATCTCATTTAAGTTCCTTAACAACCTCAAGTGCCACCAACAAGTGCGTGTGATGAATCATGTGACACAAGTGTTCAAAAGTGAGTCCAACATGGAATAAGTAGACGAAAAATAACAAGTAGCATTCATGTTCACACTTCATAAATCTGTGTAATGCAATGACTAAAAGCAAAGCCGGCAAGGCTATCCAACTCCACAAACAAGCATGAAAAACACAAATATAAAACCCGAAAATTGAGTATTGGCGAAAAATTTAGCGAAAAATTTACTCCAATAAAGCATATAGCACACAATCATGACATAAAATCATAACATAAAGCACAAGCACGCAACCCTCACCCCCAAACTTAAACTTTACATTGTCCTCAATGTAAAAGCTAGAAATATAAGGATCAAAAGTTTCAAGTACTCCCTAAATTTGATTTGACGGCGATGGTTGTGCGAATGATTGTGGCTCCTTGGCGTTCATTAATGCTCAAAGCTTTTTGGTTCGGTGCTTGAAAACCTGTCACATGGGGCAAACAAAAATAATCAATATCAAAAAGATGTGATTACAAAAGAATGTCAAAAAGAATAACAATGGGTTGCCTCCCATCCAGCGCTTCTTTATAGTCTTTAGCTAGACTTTTCCTTTTCACGATTTTTCAATTGGATCTTCTAGTTGCAGTTCCTCCATGTCTTGCGGTGTGAATGGTTCAAAATATGGCTTCAACCGATGCCCATTCACTTTAAACTCTTTCTCAGTTTGGAAACTTTTGATTTCAACTGCGCCATGAGGAAATATATTAGTAACAACAAAGGGACCAACCCATCTAGAACGAAGTTTACCTGGAAAAAACTTAAGGCGTGAATGGAAGAGGAGAACTTTTTGCCCAACAACAAAGTTCTTCCTTGAAATCATTTTATCATGGTATGCCTTAGTCTTTTCTTTGTAGATCCTCGAGCTCTCATAAGCATCGTTCCGAATCTCCTCGAGTTCATTAAGTTGAAGTTTTCGTTGATCCCCCGCGCCTCCAAGATCCATGTTCACTTGCTTGATTGCCCAAAATGCCTTGTGCTCAAGTTCAACCGGTAGGTGGCAAGGCTTTCCATAAACCAACCGAAAAGGAGACATCCCGATCGGTGTTTTGTATGCCGTTCTATAAGCCCAAAGTGCATCGTTGAGGCGGAGACTCCAATCTTTTCTATTCGGATTCACGGTTTTCTCAAGAATGGATTTGATCTCCCTATTTGACACTTCCACTTGCCCACTTGTTTGCGGATGGTAGGGTGTGGATACTTTATGTGTAATGTTGTATTTCTTAAGCAAGGCCGAAAAAGAGTGGTTGCAAAAATGAAGTCCCCCCATCACTAATAATAGCTCGAGGTGTGCCAAACCTTGCAAAAATGTTAGACTTGACAAAATCTACAACCACTTTAGAATCGTTAGTTCGAGTGGCCTTTGCTTCCACCCATTTTGACACATAATCCACGGTAAGAATGATGAAAAGGTTACCATATGATGAAGGGAAGGGTCCCATAAAATCAATGCCCCAAACATCAAAAATTTCAACAATAAGTATAGGCGTTTGTGGCATTTGATTTCGGGCACCCAACGTACCAACCCTTTGACATCTATCGCATGTTTTACAAAAATTGAATGCATCCTTAAAAAGGGTGGGCCAATAGAACCCACTCTCAAGCACCTTGAGGGCCGTCCTTTTGGCACCAAAATGTCCGCCACATGCATAGGAATGACAAAATGAAAGAATAGAGTGAAACTCATTTTCGGGTACGCACCTTCTTATCAATTGATCCGGGCAATGCTTCCACAAATACGGTTCGTCCCACACAAAGTGTTTGGCATTTTTCTTGAGTTTATGCCTTTGAGCATCGGTCAAATCACTTGGAATCTTCTTGGTGACTAAGTAATTGACGATGTCGGCATACCAAGGATGTGTGTCTAAGACTTGGAACAATTGTTCATCGGGGAAGCTTTCTTGCAATGGTAGTGTCTCTTTTTCATGGATGAGACGACTGAGATGGTCGGCTACAGAATTTTCACTCCCTTTCTTGTCTTTGATTTCTATGTCGAACTCTTGCAAGAGGAGTATCCATCGAATGAGCCTCGGCTTTGCATCTTTCTTGGTGAGCAAGTACCTAAGAGCTGCATGATCGGAAAAGACAATTACTTTAGTGCCAATAAGATATGAGCGAAATTTTTCTAAGGCAAAAATAACTGCTAGAAGCTCTTTTTCGGTGGTAGAGTAATTGAGTTGGGCGTCATTCAAAGTTCTCGATGCATAATAGACAACATGTGGTGTCCTCCCATCTCGTTGTCCTAAAACCGCCCCCAAAGCAAAATCACTTGCATCGCACATCAACTCGAATGGTTTACTCCAATTTGGTGGTTGGATGATAGGTGCCGACGTCAAGAGTTCCTTCAAACTTTCAAATGCCTTCTTGCAATCTTCATCAAAGTGAAATGGTACCTCTTTTTGCAACAGTCTGCATAATGGTCTAGCACACTTTGAAAAATCCTTGATAAACCTTCGATAAAATCCTGCATGGCCAAGAAATGATCGAATCTCCCTCACGCTAGTTGGAGGGGTTAGAGAACGAATTAAATCAATTTTTGATTTATCTACTTCTATCCCCTTAGATGAAATGACATGACCTAGTACTATCCCTTGATCGACCATAAAATGACATTTTTCCCAATTAAGTACTAGGTTAGCATCCATACATCTTTTAAGCACAAGTGTGAGATTTTGCAAGCAATTATCAAAGGTATTACCATACACACTAAAATCATCCATAAACACTTCAATAATGCTTTCAATATAATCAGAAAATATACTTATCATGCATCGTTGAAATGTCGCCGGAGCATTGCAAAGGCCAAAGGGCATGCGACGATAAGCAAATGTACCAAATGGGCAAGTGAATGTTGTTTTCTCTTGATCCTCCGGAGCAATCACAATTTGGTTATAACCTGAATAACCATCAAGAAAACAATAGTGAGAATGGCCCGCCAATCTTTCCAACATTTGATCAATAAAGGGTAAGGGGAAATGGTCTTTTCGGGTTGCACAATTTAGCTTCCTATAGTCAATACAAACCCTCCAACCCGTTTGGACCCGGGTTGGTACAAGCTCATTCTCCTCATTAGCTACCACCGTGATTCCGGACTTCTTTGGAACCACTTGAACCGGACTTACCCACTTGCTATCGGAGATAGGAAAAATTATACCAACATCTAGCAATTTTAGAATTTCCTTCTTTACCACTTCCATCATAGGGGGATTCAAACGGCGTTGAGGTTCCCTTGAAGTTTTTGCTCCATCCTCTAGCAATATTCGGTGCATGCACATGGATGGGCTTATCCCTTTGATGTCGGCTATTGTCCAACCAATAGCCAACTTGTGCTCTTTGAGTATCCGGATGAGTTTTTCTTCTTGGAGCCTTGTGAGGTTCTTAGCAATGATTACCGGCAAAGTCTCCCTTTCTCCCAAGTAGACATACTTCAAATGCTCAGGGAGAGGCTTGAGTTCCAAAGCGGGGGCCTGCATCACCGAAGGTAGAATTTTTTCTTCAGAAATTGGAAGAGTAATATAAGAAAGATCATACCTCGGTGGGATACTTGGAAGTGTTTCAAGCGATGCCACCATCTCAACAATATTTTCACAAACTTGTAAATTCCTACTCAATTTAGTGAGATCACCTACATCAATGCTTTTAATCAAAGTGGTATTCAATGCATCTTCACTTGATAAGTCAAAAAGTTTTTGCACTAAAGGATCTACTATAT
Organism: Osmanthus fragrans; assembly: GCA_019395295.1. Lineage (NCBI taxonomy): Eukaryota > Viridiplantae > Streptophyta > Magnoliopsida > Lamiales > Oleaceae > Osmanthus > Osmanthus fragrans. The sequence continues at coordinate 16,916,558 of CM033343.1, read as the reverse complement.
CAATGGAGAAGCAAGTATGAATGTCACTAGGATACCTCATCGCTTCAAAGATATTGAAGCGGATAATCTCACCATCAAACTCCATTGTTAGAGTACCGTCATGTACATCAATCTTCGTCCTTGCCGTCCTCATAAATGGTCTCCCCAAGAGTAAAGGTGGCGACAAAGATGTCGACTCATCTTGCATGTCAAGCACATAAAAATCCGCAGGAAAAATCAATTGATTAACCTGTACCAAAACATCTTCCAAAACACCCTTTGGAAAAGCGTTAGATCTATCCGCAAGTTGAATTATAACACCGGTTTCCTTGAGTGTGCCTAGATTTAGTGAAGCATAAATAGAATATGGCATGACATTTATGGATGCTCCTAAATCCAGCATGGCTTTTTCAACCCTAGTGTTGCCAATTATGCATGGGATGGTAAAACTTCCCGGATCTTTACATTTAGGTGGGAGTTTTCTTTGCAAAACGGCTGAGACATTTTCTCCTACACTTACCACTTCATTTCCTTTTAGCTTGCGTTTATTAGTGCACAATTCTTTGAGAAATTTAGCATAACGTGGCACTTGATAAATAGCATCTAAAAGTGGTATGTTTACTTGCACCTTACGAAAAGTCTCTAAGATTTCTTTCTCATGTTCCTCTTTCTTAGATTTAGCAAATCTATTAGGAAATGGGGGAACGGGAACATAAGTGGAAAGTTTAGGAGTTACCTTGCATTCCGAGGTTGGAGGAGCATTTTCCACTTTTTTACTTGATGAGTCCTCCTCTAAAAATTTTCCACTTCTAAGGGTCACGGCGTTGGCATTTTCTCTCGGGTTGATAGATTGAGAGGGTAGCTTTCCCGATCCTTGAGCTTCCAACTTACTCATAGAACTAGCCAATTGACTCATTTGTGTCTCCAAGCTTTTTATTGAGGTTTTAGTCTCTTGTTGGAATTGTATAGAGCTTGATGCAAGAGATTTAACCATGTCTTCGAGAGACATACTTGAACTTGGAGGTGGTGCTTGTTGGCGAGGTTGAAATTGTTGTTGTGGCCTTTGTTGGTTGAATCCCGGGGGAGGATTAAATTGAGCTTGAGGAGCTATGAAGTGATTTCCTCCATAGCTAAGATTAGGATGATCTCTCAACCCGGGATTATATGTGTTTGAATAAGGGTCATACCTTTGCCTTTGTTGCATTGGGAATCCCCCAATGGCATTCGCTTGTTCCGCGGTCCCTTCTTGTAGTGTCGGGCATGTATCGGTATGGTGACCCGAACTAGAACAAATCCCACACATATTAACTTGTTGCATTGACCCACGTGCCATTTGTTGCACAAGAGAAGTAAGATCGGATAATTGCCTTTCAATTTGAGAAGTAGCACCCACTTCATTTACTTGTTTAACCGGCACATCCATTCTACTCCCAAATTGTTGAGAGTTAGCGGCCATGTTGGCTATCAACTCTCTAGCAACCGCCGGCGTTTTATCCATTAAAGCCCCACCACTCGCCGCATCAATCATACTTCTTTCCATTGGAAGCAAGCCTTCATAAAAATATTGCAAAAGAAGTTGCTCACTTATTTGGTGGTTTGGGCAACTAGCACAAAGCCTCTTGAACCTTTCCCAAAATTCGTACAAATTTTCTCCTTGTGATTGCCGAATGCTACATATCTCCTTTCTAATATTTGTAGCCTTTGAAGCCGGAAAATACCTCTCCAAGAAGAGCTTTTGCATCTCATTCCATGTGGTGACAACTCCGGAAGGTAGATAATAGAGCCATTCCTTAGCGGTGTCGGCAAGAGAAAAAGGGAATGCTCGCAATTTCACTTGCTCTTCCGATACTCCCGTCGGCTTCATGCTTGAGCAAACAACATGAAATTCTTTTAAATGCTTGTTGGGGTCCTCTCCGGCAAACCCATGGAATGTGGGAAGAAGATGGATCATCCCGGATTTAAGCTCAAATCCCCCTTCTATTGGAGGATATTGGATGCACAAAGGTTGTTGAACTACCGTTGGAGCGGCAAGTTCCTTTAGTGTTCGGTTTGCATCCGCCATCTCGGGCTCAATATGTTCGGATTCACTAGACGAATCAATACCCAAATTCCTTAGAAGTTCGGTTGGAGAGTCCTCTTCTTCACTTCCCGAAGTGTCGACCTCTTTTCTTGATCTTAGATTGTAATGTGAAGCTTGTTTTTTTGCTCATTCACAACCTAAAGAACAAGGAAAGCAAAAATAAGAAAGAAACAACAAAAATAATAAATAAAAAAATAATAAACGCAATTAACTAGTTGATAAACAATCCCCGGCGACACGGCGCCAAAATTTGATCGCCACCAAAGGGGCGTCAAAAATATTATTTCCTTACTCCACTAAAAATGTCGTTTGAATAGTATAATGCAAGCAAGGGTCATTACCCGCAGAGGATTGGTTCAACTATATTAATTGCACAAAATAAAATCAACGGCAAAAGCATATAAATGGGGGGGGGTTTGATTTGTTAAACAAAGACTACAACAATTATAAATGGAAATGGCGAAATACTTGGAATGCAATAAAAATTTAATAACGAAGGCGAAAGGTCAATAAAAGAGAGAGTGTGATCGGGGTATATTTCTTCACCACAAGAATGATTTTCCAATACATTTTCACAAAAGATTTTCGTTCAAATGATTAACAACAATTCGAGAATAATCACAAGCTCGATTACCTCAAACTCTCCTTAGATTATAGTTGAATAAAATAAGCTCTTTACCCAACCCTAATCATCAAACAACCTAGGATAAGATCGCTAGATTTAATTTAACGAAAGCATTTAAACAAGAGAGTCGAATTGAATCAAGTACAAACACACAAGCTCGGTTTGTTAACTTAAGCGATAATCCATCTACATTTAATAGAAAAATTCCACATAATCCATCAAAATATAGTTGCTACTAGGGTTTGGTCAAATTAGCAATTACGGACTAAAAATCCCAAATTAGCAAATATCGAAACAACCCAATCATCTAGTAGCGCTCCTAAACAATCGAGAAGAACAACATAAACAATAAACTCAATGGATTCATCACATTAATCACAAGAACTATAAAGCACAAAACTATTGGAATCTCATTCAAGGGTTAGAAAATACCCCCAATCACATCTAGGTTTAGTTATTCATAATGTGCTTACAAATAACCATTGAAAACTTACAATACATGGAAACTATAAAGATTAAGGAAGAGAGAAAGCTTATTGATGAGAAGAACAAAAGATTGAGCCTTGAATGTCAAAGGAACTTCCTCTTCTTCTTCTTCAAAGTGCCAAAATCGCCTAGTCTTCACACCAGATTTTGGACTCCTTCTTTGGTCGACTTTTTTCCCCAAAACTTGCCCTAGAAATGGTCTCCAAGGTCTGGTTTATAGTGTAGAGAGGTAATGAGACGGGTCGGGTTGAAGACGGGTCGATAGATTTTAAATTAGGAATTCGCGAGATTTTCCCGGGTTCTGCTCCAGAAATACCCTATGCGTACGCATAGGCTTTTATGTGCGTACGCATAATGGAACCAAAATGTCTTCAGTCACTGGCTTGGGCGGGTGTGCGTACGCACGACCTGCAGGCCTGTGCGTACGCACAGGCAAATTCTGGGCTGTCTTCATTTTTTTCTGGTTTTTCACTCGACTTCAACCCGCAATCTACATTTCTTCATATGAACACTCCTGGATTCGCTCGCCGAACTTAGGCGTTTTTGCATCCTAATTGTTTTGCCTCTTTTCTCGCTCAAATGCTTCACATTAATACTCGACTCGGGCTTTCGCCTAAAAATAAAAATTAACACAATTAAGCGACGAAATAGATTAGGAAACCGAACAAATATTGAAAGTTAAAAGGTAAAATAAGTGCGAAACCCGCACTTATCACATTCCAAGTGTACTAATATCACCATTAAACTATTTCCGAGATAAGGTCAAATTGCAATCCCGAATAGTGAATTAATCGACACTACAATATACATTGATTGTAAACAATTTTATTTATGATCAAAATATATGGCATGCACACAATGCTTCTCCACACAAGCACCAAATTATATTATTACAAATTGAAATTATCATAGACACTTTTATTCACATGCTTAATCTCAAATAAATGAATCAACACAAAATAAATAAATACCACAAATTATTTATTATAAAATTGTTATTTTGCATCAGCAAAACTATATTACGATTACAAAACTCAACATTTACGAACACTTTCAAGAAATTTATATTCACCAGCATCTCATAGAAGTTTTTCATGTACACATCCTGCATTAATCAGAACACATCCACACACTTTAAACAGAGAAACAGTAACGATGCAATGGATCTCTGGAAAACCCTACTGCTCAACACTTCCAGCCTGTAGAAGACCCTCCCGAATCTGTGCAGCAACATCTTTCACAGCACCAGGTCCATGTGGGATAAACACAGCGGACGACTTTGATGATGCTCCAATTTCCTTCATGGTATCAAAGTATTGTGTAACGAGAACCATGTCCATGACATCCTTAGCTGTTGTTCCCGGCACATTTTCCGAGAAGGCAAGAACGCTGTCCCTTAGACCATCTACAATGGCTTGGCGCTGACGAGCAATTCCAAGCCCCGACAAGTATTTAGATTCAGCTTCACCTTCGGCTTTCTTGATCTGCAATATCTTCTCAGCCTCAGCCTTCTCGTTCGCAGCAACTCGAAGCCTGGCCGCTGTTGTAAATACGACAGTTCATTAGATAGATTGCATTTCCGCGGCCAAGCACCAGAGTGCAAAATGACAGTTATAACTATTCAGAGACGTGAATCAGAGGAAAAAATCAGTAATATTAACACCATAGTAGCAAGGAGAAAAATTACTTCATCCACATTCTCCTACTAAAAGTGAAACTGAATCTCTTAGTGCTATGCAGTAACATCACAGTTTCAAGGTAAGACCACGGGAAATTAAAGTTGCATATTGACCACAACGGCAAAAACTAACCTGCATTTATCTCGTTCATGGCTCGCTTAACCTGAGAATCTGGCTCAATGTCCACAATCAGGGTCTGCACTATTTCATATCCATAAGCAGACATGGCCTGTAAAGCAACAAGTGCACAAAATATTGGGTACATTAAAATTAATAAATGAGCTAGACGCGAGCTTTTGTTGTCAAAGAGAACGTTACCTTTTCAAGTTCATTTTCAACAGCTTTGGCAATGTCGTTCTTCTGTTCAAAGGTAGAATCCAAATCTAATCTTGGTATACTTGCCCTTATGACTAAAATATATTAAGGAGAGTCAGACTAATTTTGGCATAAAATTCAATTCATTAGTTATCAGCAGCTAATCCATCATATTCCTTCCATCTATGTTCATATATTGATGATTTGAGCTCTCCACGCAAAAACCCATAAATCAATTTAAGTCAGTTTGAGCAAGCACCGTTCAAGTTTCACTAAACAAAGAAATGATTTCAAGTAGAGAAATGGTATTGCTATGATGAGAGAGAATATTTAACTGCAATAGAGCAGAGGCATCCAAATGGAAACTCCAGAGACACTTAAAATAATTTGACATTGACACTATGACAACAATAAGAATCTTGAAGATATATGATGCAACTTGTCTAAAAGGAAAACATAGACTTGAACAATGAATCTAACGAGCATGAGTTCATGCGAGACCAAGTGCTACCCTTACGCATGCAGAAAAAAGGCTGAAAATCCAATCTTTTTTTTATTACCAAATTTTTATTTAGTTCTTATTGACAATAACTAATCATCACATGTTCGGAACAACAATATTGAAGTTCATTCCTGGCATCAATTAGCTTCAAAATCCCCCTCCCCAACTCTTTATCGGTGGATTTTGTAAACAGAAATGGGCGCCGAGGGAATTATCAAACTCGATATGTGCAAGTATGTTAGATTTCTAAGTTCTCTAGTGGGGATTGAAGGTAACTCTTCTGTGCTATGCAAGCAACAATAACTGAAAAAAAGTTCACAACCATTTCAATGAAAACATGCACCGAGATGATCCCCATTTAGGTCAATAAGGTAGGACTACCAGTACTAGATAATCCCATGCTTCTATTTTGCCACACAAACATTTAGAGAAAATAAATTTCCAACCATACCATCGAAAACGTATGCTTGGATCTGTTCCTTTGTGTTAGACAGCTTGTAAAATGCATCAGCCGCTTTTTCTGCCATGGCTCGATATTGGATCGATGCAACCACAGTCACAAACACATTATCCTGAAATGTCATAGCTCTCTTAAAGGTGATTATATACAAGCGATTACTCCACACATACACAAATGTTACCATTTTTTATCAAATAACTAGAGTGGTATGTATGGAAATAACATTTAGTACTTTGAGTAACTAATTTAAATGTAATGACTACTTGTAGCCACCAATAAATAAATTTAGTAACAACTAATAATATATTGATGAAAGCCTACCATAATTATGTTGAGAGATTAAAATCCAAAGCACAAGTAAAAGAAGAAAAACCTTAGTTTTTGTTTCACACCGCACATCAAGCTGTTGTACACGCAGAGATAGTGAACCGGCCAACTGGTACCCCGCACACCAAGGCAAGCAATGGCATCCAGGCTCAAGCACATTGTCGAACTTACCAAAATGTTCCTTCACGGCAACAGTAGATTGATCAATTTGTACGCAACCAAGTGTTTGGCCCATTTTTCCAATCTATACAAATTGCAATATGTTAATTGAATTCAGGGAGAAGAGATGAGCAAAAGAGAAAAATAACTAGAACATGAAATGTGTTTCATCCAACCATAGTGATATTATCTTCCGTCACCAGTTCAAACAAAGAAATCGTGAATATTTCAATCCACAAACCAGAAAAAAATGTCTAAATGACACATGTTGCATGAGAATTTTCAATTACACTGGGTTTGAGGACATTCAACAATCTGTCAACTTACTCATAGTATATACCCATTCAATTTGATGAACTTCATTTAATAACCAGGTTGTTGAATGCAAGTGCCCAATTAATGAGGTGACTACTTAAATTTTCAGATTTGAAAAAATCATAGAGGCAATATCATGCTTGCATGGCCAAGAACCTAATTGATGTAACAACTTGGAATATAGATCACGGGTTTGTGGAACTATATCAGAGTCACAAATATCAAAGAAATAGATAGGTGGCATATTGAAAAGTTCATAAAACTTAATGTCAATTACTACAAATAAAGACACAAAATCAGTAGAAACAATATGGACTCCATCATCTCTTATCACGAAGAGTTTGCCAATAAATAAACTGCCATGGAGAATCAACATCTATGCTCAAAATAATAACAAAATAATCGATCCCTTTTAATGATAACTAGGAAAACTTCCACTTAATTTGAATTGATTTTCTGGAAATACCAATTTCTATGCTCAAAATAGCAAACTGACAAACCCAGTGTAATTATTACCTCCTACATACTATATCTACGGAAGAGATCTGTTTGATAACATGGATTTTCCATGGAACTAAGAAATGATTTTCCATTTTTCAACAATTTTGTTGTTTGATAGGAGAAATTTTTCATGAAATTCATTTTCCCATTTGTCCTCACACGTGCACTTTTTCCTGCTTTTTGGTGAATTTCCTTTTCTTGGTGGTTTTTGGTTTTCCACCTTTTTTTTTTTTCGGGCAATAAACAAAAATTCTATCCCCAATCATAAAAATAAAAAATAAATAAATAAAAATTATCCTTTTAATTGACAATTTCTATTTAAAACAAAGTCAAACGAAAAATTATAAAATTTTGGCAATCAAAACATATTCTATCCCCAATTTTAAGAAATTTTATCCCTTTAATTGACAATTTTCATAAAAAAAAATCAAACGAACACCAAATTTTAAACATTTTGCAGGTGAAAAATTATATCGATCAAATACAATTAATTATAATTCTCAGTAAAATAAATTCTACACAATTTAATTCTCTACAATTCGTTTTCTTTCCACCCAAATTACACATTTGCAATCAAACGAATCCTAAATTTGTCATTAATTTTCTTCCTTGCACTTCAAAATGACAGAATTAAACTTGGGTTTACTTTTACCATGAAATAAATCATTATCAGACCTTACTGTTAGTCGCTGTTTCACTGCAGGAAAAAATACACCAGCAAAGGACAAAAAGAAAAAAACTAAAGCTGAGAGAGACAAAACCCTTGTATTTTGTAATTAATTAAAAAACAAAACTCCGAAAGCCAAAGTAGAGATAAATAAATTAAACATATAATCAATACATAACAACAGAAAAAGTACTGTAACTTCAAAGCAATTTCTAAGACAGACAATCAATTTCATCCCAAGACAAAAGAAAAGCAAATTCAGAGAACATGGAGGAAAAACTTACAGTAGAGAGAGAAAGATAAGAAAAAAAAAATGATTGAATTTCCACGATGGAGAATCGCAGTGCTCCTACGGGACAGTATTTATCGTCGCCATTCCTCTTTCAAATTTCATCCATATTTAAACTCTCCCCACATGTCCACTCCATTGACAATCATCAATCTGATGGGTCAGGTAACACTCGGATAGAACTGAATGGTGCGGTGGAAAACTGAATTATCGTGCTGGCAATCGTAATCCTAAATAAAGGCGCGGGCCCCCTACTATGCATACTGCACATCATCATCACAAATAGAGGACCGCACCCTTTTTTATTGGCACGGGCACCCCTCTTTGTGAGGATGATGTAATTATACAGTCCTATGCTAGTAGGAGTGTACAAACAGAATTCTCCTTCTAAGTGGTCATGGTCTTCCATGTAATACGGTAATACTCATTTTGCGGGGACCACGTGAAACGTGGAGTTTTATGGTACATTCCTGCTCAAATTAAGGGGGTGTTTGAGCCTCATTATTTTTAAAAATGTATTTTTGAATAATAAATTAATCGAGAATGTATGATTAAAAGGAGGGAAATTTTTTTTATTTTCGTATAATATTATTTTAATGAAAAATATATGATTAAAAGGAAGGAAAAAAAATATATTTTAGAAAACATGGGAATCAAACATCTCCTAAGCTATTTGTACATTAACTTTGACATCCTTGTTGATAGATGAGTAACGTGACACGATTATGATGGTTGAATTAAATGTGTAAACTATGAAAAATGATGTGAGATTATGCTAAGTGTAAATTAAAATGTATATGTAGTAAAATTGTGTCTGACCTACTATGCGTTTTTACACCAACTTATTTTGGAATATGGATTTGTCATTTCGAATTTGAATATTGAGAGAGACGAAAGCTAATATACAAATTTTCTCTTCTCACTTATCCAATTACACAATTGAAGTTGACGTCCACTCTTATAAAAAGGCTTCTTTTTTAAAAATATATTTTTTCTCTAACTCTAGTTTTTACGTTCGTACTTTTCAACTAGGCGATGGCCTTTGGCCTCATGATATAAGGAGCCTCAAAATTTTGAATGTCCAAAAAATTATTTACTGAAAATTAAAATGGCCATTCTTGTTATGTAAAAATTCCTGTTTTTACTATTCAATACTTTTTATTCCCAAAATACTAAAAGGGAAAAACATGTAAAATTAATAATCTACAAATCACCTAACTCCTTCAATCAATCAAATCCCACCATTCATGCCATAATCCAATCAAACGAATTCCACCATTCATGCTTATAATCAATCAAACAGACACCTCCATTAACCCACCATTCAAGCTATGAGTTGTGCTATGATAATCTAAAGGTTGACCTCTCCCTCACACATGAGAGGGAAAATCTTATTTTATTCAAGTGGGATCATCACACCATGTGAGGGAGATGTCAACCTTTAGGTCATCCTTTAAATATGTTTAGTATTATTCTTCAAGCTATAAGTCTGTGATTCCTAGGCTCGAGTATAAAGGAAAATTTTCATATATAAGGGTCCGTTTGATTGCAAGGATGGAAAATGGGTGGAAAGAAAATGAATGACAGGGAATTGAATTGAATTGAATTTATTTTAGATGGAGTTGTAATTAATGGTGTTTGATTGGTATAATTTTTCACCTAATCCGTTTGACTTTATTTTTCATGCAAATTGTTACCTTTTGGGATAAATTTTTTCACAATCTGTATTAAAATTTGTTTGGATTGCAAAAAAGTAAAAAAAATTAAAAAAAAAATTGAAATTTTTTTGTGTTCGTTTGACTTTATTTTTCATACAAATTGTCAATTAAATGGATAAACTCTTTTACTATTGGATTTAGAATATGTTTTCATTACTAAAAAGTAATAAAAAAAAAAGGATGTAAAATATTTTCCCATCTACTCATAAAAAAATAAAAGATGGAAAATGTGTTTTAAATGGTTGTACCCAGAAAAGGGGTGAAAATGAATTCTATGGAAAAGTTATGCAATCAAACACCAAATTTAAGGGTGGAAAAAGAAAATGTTTTCCTTTTCCACCCAATTCCACCCAAATCAAAAGTGGCCTAAGAGATTAAGTATGACTTATTTCAAAATTAAGAAACAATGTTTAAAATTTCAAAAATCCGAAATTAATTAAATTTATATATGAAATAATTAATTAAATATATTAAAATCACAATTATCGAATTAATTGATCACAAATTATTTCTTGATCATAAATCATAAATTTTATAAATCATAAATTATTTATCAGTCACAAATCACAAACCTTATCACAAAATTTATAGGTCATAAAACACAAATTTTATAGTCACAAATCATAAATTTTATAAGTTACAACTTATTTCACGATCACAAATTATCAAATTAATTGGTTACAAGTTAGTGTCACAATCACATTTTTAGGTCATATGATCACCCATTTATCAATTTATTGGTCACAATCAATCAAATAATTGACCCACAACCACCGCCGCAACCACGATCACCACCATTGCCACGACAACCACCATCATCATTACCATCACCACCCATCTCGCCAGACCTTGTAAAACCACCGCTACAGTAACCACAACACCACCACACACCAAGCAACGCAAAATCACCACCACAGTAACACAAACCACAACCACAACAACGTAAAACAACCACTAGATGGAGGCATCACCAAACACTCGGCACCAGATCGCGAGCACCATACGTACCTCTACCACCACAACTATCCTTTCTCTTCTCTTCTCTTCTCTTCTCTTCTCTAAGAGACAACACCTCCGATTTGCATTGTAGCACCCTGAATTTTATTTACTATTTTCACATTGGCCTAAATTTATTGTTGGTCATTTAGCAAGTGGAGTAGTCCATATTTAGCATTGTCATCACACTAAAGTCCAAAGGTTAAAGTGATGAGCTTATTTCTTGTGTGTTTTTTATAAATTTATCGTATATTATATTTGGGTCGAATATTTAAGTATCATAAAAATTGATAAAATATGTCAATATTATACTCATTTTGCTATATTAAATAACATAAATTGGACTGAAAAAGAAATAATTTTGGACTAGTTATTTTGATAGAAAGAAAAGTATTTTAAAACCTATATTTTATTAATAAAAAAAATATATTTATAAAAATTAATAAAAGAAAACCTCACTTCAGGTACCCATTTTAAAAAAAAAAATTTGAAATGGTATTATAATTTAATATATATTAAGCCCCTGTTTGATAGCCATTTTTCCCAAAATACATTTTTCTCTCTTTTTTTCAACTTCACATTCTTCAATAAAACAAGATTACATGTAAATTCAAAAAAAATTCTTAATTTTTAACCACACATTCTCCATTAATCAACTATTCAAAAATGTATTTTTTCTCTCCAAAAATGACTACCAAACAGAGGTTTACATAAATCATTCATTTATTTAGATAATAAATAAATAATTATTTTATTGAATTCCACACGCAACTGGCGTGGTTGATTAAAATAAAGAATATAATAATTGATCAATTGAAATTTAAAACTTAATTTTTCAACGTTTTGGAATTGAGAAACGTTTTAGTTGACTGGTAAGCATACAAGTAGATATTATGTTTATATATAATATATGTGAGAATTTTTTTCCCGATACCATACATGAAGCCCTTGTTTGAGTCCTTTTTTTTTTTCAAAATTAATATTTGAAATAGTATTTTTTTTTTTTTTTTTGGAAAAATGTGTGATTGAAAAAAAAATAAAAATAAGAGAGAGAAAATGTAATATTATTTTATAAAAAATTATGTGATTAAAAATAGGAGAGAGGAAAAAAATGATATGAAAGGGACTCAAACAAGGGCAAAGTGATTGTCACACGCTAACACACACTTGTTGAAAATGTGTATTATTTTACTTCACTGGACAAATTCAAAATTTCACAAGATGGGTTTTCATTCTCTTACAAACATTCTAACCATTTTTAATTATTGTCTCAAGGAATATTTTCAGAATTTTTGATATTAATTGAGGTAAGAATACATAGTGCAAAAAGTGGTATATTCTTATTTTCTTGATGTTTATATGAATTTTGACATGAAATACTTAGGGTCGATTTCTATGTTAAATCCTATGGAATAGACCATTAGATCGAACATGTAAATCCTACGGGATATAGAAATTCTTAAGAAATTCCTTGAGCTATTGGATATCACGACGAATTTACTCTAAATCTAAGAATGTCGGTATGTTATGTAATTTTATATTTATTTTACGTTAATAAGAATATGCACATTTTTATTGGGTGTTTTCAAAATACTCACTCTTACAATAACTTTTCATATTAGAACAGGTCGTGTGGACATGTGGAAGATTGACCGAGTGATGTTTATGGGATCACCAAATAAAAAAATTTAGAAATGATTATTGCCAAATTTTATTTTAAGAACATCTTATGTTTAATTATGTACACATTATTTTTAGTATATTTTTTAGTGTTCGAGCTTTGGACATTCTATGTTAAATTTGAATTTTCGTTTAAAATTGTAGTATTTTAATATGTTAATTTATATGAAAATTTTCATTTAAATTGTTGAATTATCTTTATCAATCAAATCTTAAGGGAAAAAAAATGTAAAAAAAAAAAAAAAAGGAGAATTCCACTTAAATTAGATAGAGAAGATTTTTAGTAACGCTTCAGGTCTTTTTTTTTTTTTTAAAAAAAATGAATGAAATAGATTTGGAGCGTTACGTGCAACGCCAACCACGAAGAAAAATGGAAGAAAGTACACCCTTGATCAGCACCACCCCCTCATGTAGCATCACGCGCAACGATTGGCGCTTTGAGATCCTCCACCACCAACAATCAAAACTCAATATCCAACACTGAGTGCCTTGAGATCCTCAACAGTGTCATTGCTTCATCGAGTAATATTCAGCTTATTGTTGAGTTTTTCGTTGGCCTCCATCCACTACCCTCGTAGTAGTGCCAACTATTGTAATTTGGAGAGAGAGAGAGAGAGAGTTAAGTAGGATTTAGGATGAAATTTGTATATATATAATATTGATATTTAAATATGAAATATCTTGTTTTTGAATAATGAAACATTCATCATGATTTTAAAATATTAATTTTTAAAAGTAGGATGTGATGTAATTTCCACTTAATAAAAATGAACTTTTTACATTGACATTTATACTTTGATGCATTTTTCGAAGTTTTACAATATGGCGTATGCGTTTTCAACTTGTCACAAGTTGGTACGCATTAAGACTTTGTTTGTTCATTATAATTGTTTTCTTATAAAAATATGTATCAAAAATGCTATAGTTTTCTAGCAATTAAGATATCATATTAGTACTGTTTCCACACAATCTGTAAAGGAATGCTTTACCTATAATTTTATCATGATTTTTATACGTTTATTTCAGTCTTATACAATTTATCTAAAGTTCGTCTTGAACTTCTTTTAGGCTTAGCTAAATTGTTTTTAGCCTGTAACATGATGCCACTAATTTTTTTTTTTTTAAATGAATAAATTGATAGATGGTGTTCACCACTAGCCTTTTTAGGCTTCATAGAAGAACATCAAAGCCTATTTTAATGAACTCAGTTCTCATGAAAGTGGAGTAGGCTTAGGATTATTTTCATCTTCTAAATATTGAATATATGTTTTTTAATGCTCAGTGAATGATAGATTATGTTATGTTCTTGTTTTTTACCTTTCAATTAGTGAACACATTTTCTGTTGTATAAAATTATTTTTTTCATGTTCCATATATGTAACATTTAGTGGGACATATTATACCATTACTTGCCCAATTTTATTTTAAAAATGAAACGTATCTTATTGTGCGAACTTCACAAGTAATAATACTCATTTATGTGATGTCAATCTATGCAGTTTCACGTATGGTTTCCATTATCAAACACTTGTGTTATAATAAAGATTGTATTAGAATTTTGTACTGCAATTCTGTTCAATAAATCTAAATATGGCTGACTTGATCCCAACATACCCTTATATGTTATCTAACTATATTGTGCGCTGTTCATTGAGCAAAATCTTTAGTCAAATGGTGTCAAGTAGTACCTAAATTAGATGAAAGCAAAATTACAAACTCTCTCTAGATAATGGGAATAACAAGAAAGTGAGTTGAGATGCTTTTGGAACATGTGCTTGAAGAAATCATCTGAAAATTTGAATGAATGATATACAAAGCCACTTTGCTTCTGTTGGAGTTAAGTGACATTTTGTTGTCACATAACATATGCTTTAGTTTTTATTTAGTTATGTATTTTTGGTTGAAATCTAACTCAATTAAATGATGTAAAGTTAGACAAGTTAGTGTATTATACAAGTTAGTATGATGTAGTACATTATCTAGCTTGTAAGGTCCAGTTAGTGATAGTGGAAGATAGAATAGTTAGTAGAAATATCTTGTAAAATCGGCTATATATAGTCATGTATCTACAGATTTAGTAGAAGAAAATGAAGTAAAATTGTTGTATAAAATCTTTTCTTCTCCTCTGTTTTCTGTTGAAAAATAGCAGAGTATTTTTTTGTTAAAAATCGACAAGTTTAAATCTAGATTCCTCCTCCTCCTTGATACTAAAAATCCAACATTGTTTAGAATTTTCTTGATAAGGCTTTTGAACCAATAAATTCCAACATGGTATCAGAGCTCAAATGATTTTTGAAAATGGCCAGAAAGAATGGAAGAAGAACAGTAGATGAATGTGCTGTAAATGGCTAAAAAGAAAGGAGAAAATTCGATATGTTGAAGAAAAGTGAAATTCGGTAATCTGAAAAAGTGCAAATATGGTATGCAAAGCAAAAACGGTTAGTTGAACGAATATATGGTAAGTTGAGTGAAAAGCAAATTCGATAAGTGCTTAAAAAATCGGTATGACATGTGCAAATACGGTAAGCTTAAAGATTCTTGCAAATCCCGATAAGTCGGTGCCATATACGGTAAGTGAAAATTCAGTAGGCAAAGTGTAAACCTGGTATGCATTGAATCAAGCAAATACAGTAAGCTTAAATATGATATGTTGAAATATGGTAAGCTTAAATTCGGTAAGACCAAATACAGTAAGTTCAGCTTAAGCAGTGAAATCTGGTATATAAAGATGAAATCTGGTATATAAAGAGGAAATCCGGTATGCTGAGATCAAATTCGGTTAGTTCAAATTTGTAAAAAATTGTTGTGGAAGAGAAGATGCAAGTGAGAAATTTCTTTGTATGTGGTTGGTCTTAGGCTAAAAGAGTTGACAACTATGATATAAAGTTGCAACCAATAGTCCTTGGATCAAATGGAAAACAAGAAACTTCAAATTTGTAGTCACCAACAAAAATGGTTTGAAAGAATGCTTTGATGGTTCCGACAAAAATGTCAAGGGGGAGTGTTAGAGTTAAGTGACATTTTGTTGTCACATAACATATGTTTTAGTTTCTATTTAGTTATGTATTTTTGGTTGAAATCTAACTCAATGAAATGATGTAAAGTTAGACAAATTAGTGTATTAT
Organism: Osmanthus fragrans; assembly: GCA_019395295.1. NCBI lineage: Eukaryota > Viridiplantae > Streptophyta > Magnoliopsida > Lamiales > Oleaceae > Osmanthus > Osmanthus fragrans. Next base: position 16,900,655 of record CM033343.1, on the reverse strand, counting down.
GCAAGTTAGTATGGTGTAGTACATTATCTAGGTTGTAAGGTATGTGTTAGTGATAGTGGTAGATAGAATAATTGATAGAAATATCTTGTAAAATTGGTTATATATAGAACTATGTATCTACAAATTTAATAGAAGAAAATGAAGTAAAATTATTGTATAAACTCTTTTCTTCTTCTCTCTTTTATATTGAAAAATAGCAGAGTATTTTTGTGTTAAAAATCGGTAAGTTTAAATCCCATTTCCTCTTCCTTAATATTAAAAATTCAACATTAATAAATTTCAACGGCGTCTCTGTGTAAACAAGGATTTTGGTTCACAAAATCCAAGGATTCTGCTCTTCTTTTCCTCTCCTTTCCCCATTATATCCTTTACAACCATATCAAAGTTCAACAATCCTAACTCATTGCAGTGGTTAACCTGCGTACTTCATTGATTTACGAAATACCGTGAACCGGATTTTAGAATCCCCTCCTTTTTTGTCATTTATAGAGGTTAGTTTTCTTAAATGAAATTGAATTAAGGGGTTCTATGTTCGAATCACTCTTCCACTTTCAGTTGAAATAAGATTTTTTGCTTGTAGATTCTGGGTTTTTTTTTTTTAACTTCCCTTCAGCATAAAAAAAAATATCATTCTTTTCTCTTGTGGAGAATATGGTGGTTGTAATTTCAGGGCAGAAAATATGCAGCAACCTTCAACAAGGAGTGCAAATGTGGTTGGAAAATGGATTTTATTCTAGCTCAAAATTCAATGCTGTAAGACACCGCAAAAGGGTGGGATGAATTGCTATTATTTAAAGCGCGAATAAGCTATAAAGTTTTGCAATCAGTTTTGTAAGAGGAAGAAAATTTTTGAATGGGATTGGGGGGGGGGGGGGGGGGGGGGGGGGGGGTGAAATTGTGGAAGAATAATGAGTTATTCTCTGATTTTTGTTGGGCGAAGAAGATGAAGTATTACTATTAGGCATAGCAAAAATATCCGTCAAACTCGATACTCGCGGAACATGTCCCGAACAAGATAGAGATTACCCACTTAATCGGGTATTCGGGCCGGGTGGGTATGGGTAACAAGGGTCACGCCTCGTTTAATTTTTTTTTTTTTTTTTTTTTTTTTTTTTTTTTTTTTGAAAAATTCAATACTTTAAATGAAAAATACCACAAAAAAACTCATTGATTCTAATATCTAAAAAATATGACAAATAGCAAAGTCTTAGTTTACTAAATATACTTCAATAATTTAACTTTAAAAAATAAAAAATAATTAAAAATTTAATAAATATATTATTGTCTCACTTTAATAAATAGAGACAATAAAAAAAACCTTTAAAAAATAAAATGAGTGGTAAATGGGGCAAGCGCCCCGTCCCGGAGGAGTACAGGATGGGAAATTACCTGCGAGGGTGGGGGACGGGAGAGGTGCCCTGAACCCCGACCCACCTCGTTGTCAGCCCTATGAAGGGGGTGGAGTGGAGTAGGGTAAGGGTACGGTGGGGGTTTTTTCTTTGGATTTTTTAATTTTTTATTTAGTTATTTGGGATTTGTTTCACTTATTTGAAAAAATTTGGGACTATTGTTGACATAATTTTTTTTTTTTTTTTTTTGCTTACTTTTTTTTTATTTAAATAAGAGGGTATATTCGTTATTTTCAATCTTTTTTATTTAGAAAATAGATGATATGGACCTTTTTTTTTACCAATTCCATTAAGTTGAGTGGAGTGGAGTGGAGTCGAGTGGAGTAAGGCGGGACGGTAATTGTTATAATCCTACATAAGAGATGAAAAGTAAAAAATGATGATTGAATATGATAGATAATGATCATATTTTTTATTTTTATAAAGAAAAAATGGATAACAAACGGGACCTAAAGGTATCCAACGGGAACACTTTGTGCTTTTTCAAAAGGTGGGGGATATAAATTTGGCAGCATGCCCAATAAGTGGGGAATTTTGTGCTGTTTAGCCTTTAATTCATGTTCAGATTGTTGCTTTTGAATTTTTTATTTTAAATATAGAATAATGTGTAGTCACCACTCTCGTACCTTAATGGTTTCATAAAATCCTTTATTCTATTTCTTGAAAATGAAAATTAATTCTCGAAGGAAATAAACGATGTGTATCATAACTATAATATCTCTCATCACGAGAAATTGTTTCATTTGATCATGTTTGCTGCTAATATACTTGTTCAAAAATTTATGCACAAAACTTCATGATAATTTATCATTTAAGGCCTCAAAACTTTTAGGATTGACCATGTTAATAAAAAAGCAATTCAGTATTTGTCACTGATCGTAATTTTCAATAAAAATAACAAAGTAACAGATGTAAAACAAAATAATAAGTATACTGATTAATCAAAATAAAAAATAAAAAATTCGAAACAATGTTTAAAGTGAATTGAGTTCTTTACCCCTAACCATTAATAATTTTACAATGAACTCGACGTTTAAAACATTATTGAAACGTCACTTCCCGTGAATTTATAAGAACTCTAAAATTCTAAGCACCCTTATCTAATAAATTGCTTTTTGAGAATGAATTTTATCCAACTAATATATCATTATTTGTCCTCAGAACCAATTTAGAAGCGTAGCTCTCCATACAGCCACTTGGAATGGCGATAGCTTTGTCAAAAAATTTTAAAAAATAACACTATTTAGAATTACGAGGGCTAATCACCCATCTTGGTGGCATTCATATATTATTAATCGAGTATAAGTCTCATTATTTTTCACTTACAGATATATATATATATATATATATATATATATACACTAGTGCTATAATACCAATATCGCTTCATAGCCTTTCGACATCCCTATCTAGAGAACTGGGCCAGTGCAGCGCTACCCCTGTAAGAGTATTTTCAATACTAACGTGGATTGCACTAAAAAAAGTTGCCATGCAAACTATAACTATTCAATGTCAACAAATAACAATCATGTAAATCAGAAACCTGTCTATTTACATGCCACCTAAATAACAATCCATGGAGTACATTGAAGATGCTCGACCTGATAAACAAAAGAAGCACAAGAATGGAAAACAGGATTTGGAACAGATATTGTAAATGTTGAATTTAACATCAGAAGTTCTTCTATAACTTCATATTGCCCATATAACTGCAATGATTAATGAAAGATATTCTGGATTTAACTGCAATGATTAAAGAAAGAAATTCTGGATTTCTGCTCATCCTGAATACATAATTGGATTGTATTTTAATTGTATGATATTATATATATGGATTCAGCAGTGCCAAATATTCACAAAAAATATCAAGCAAAAAGGAAGTGTGTACACAAATAAGCAAGTCATCGCAGTACAAATTAATATCTAATATCGAGTTATTCAATCAAATCACAAGTAAGACAAACTAAACCAGTATCCAGTAAAGGTTTACAACTCAAATAATTATTCTTTGAAATCCAAAGTAAAGGAGCCCATGTCTGATTCAAGAGTCAATTGACAAGGATTGAAATACCAAATGACTAACCAAAATCAACAAAAGCTACAGAAACTTATTATTCTGCAGCAACCACTGTAATCTCGCCCTTATCCAACAAGTCGTAAAATGTCCTAACTTTTCTTTGTTCATTCCAGTGATGCATCTTCCATACACTACCAGCGGCAAGGCCAAGTGTAATTCCAATAATAATCTCCTTCACCACACTTGGTCCTTTCAAAGTGGCATGAGCAATCCTATGTCCAGCCATTTAATTTCTTCCTACAAGCATACAAATACAGCAACTAACATCGCGTCCATACAAACTATAAGCTTAAGAAAACTAATCAAGATACGAAGACACCACATTTTCAGAAAACAACACCACGTGTTTGAATTAAATCAGGATCAGTGCAGCAAGAAATTTAGGCTAATTCTAGTCAACACCAAACCCAACCATTAAAGCATTCAGTTGCACTGGAATCTATGCTTCATTGACAAGTGAATGTCACCATACAGGTTCATGAATAGAACCAGTCAAGAAATAGTATTGTAGGGACCGTTTAGCAACTATATAGAGTCCAGCAAGCTGTTTGGTGATCTCCAATTAAAGTTAACCCAAATTAAAGGCTACCATAGTGTATTGTATTTATCATATGATTGTGATATTCACTAGCCTAGAAGTCTAAAATGTTTGAACCTCTTTGTTTCATCCCATGGACCTTTGAGTACTAAGATTTTGGGTCCATCTTAAAATGTCAACCTTATAAAGAGGGGTAGCCCAATCATTATATGTTGATCTACACTTTCACTTTTATTCGATGCAAGATTTATCCCTTAACATGACCCGCAAGATGATGACTCGTTTGAGCAAACCAATATTGAAATTTGCGTGCTCATTTTTTTAGTCTTAATTAGATCGAATTGCTCATTGGAATTTAATCGAATATGATGTCATATTAAAACTTATGATTCCATCTTAAAATGTCTAAGTAACTCAAATCTTTACATGTTGGTTTTCATCTTTATTCGACGTGGAATTTATACCTGAGTGGGGGATTAGGCACAGAAGGGGTAAACGTTTTAAGTGTCCCTCACCATACAACTTGCTGAAAAATGCTGCAAGGGGCTGAAAAATCATGTTTAGTTTAGCCAATAAGGTGCTTATCTTGCATTCACCAACTAGACAATCGCATTTGGCAGTTTGGGAGAACGAATAAAAAATGGAATATCAATTTAAATAAACAACGCAGTAGTTGTAAAAACTATCGGAGTTCAAAAGCTGGAAACAGCACTGAAATAAAATAGAAATAAAGAACAAAATTTTCAAATCTGGGCAAAAACCAGTACGACAGAATCAAATTTCAATCCATATATTGGTCACGTATAAATATAATGAAATCAACCACAATCCCGAACAGAAAACGATTTCAGAGCAGTCACTTACACAATATTGGTAAACAGATTTTTAAAACTAAACGGCATTAAGGTCGGGTGGGGAACAAAATCAGCAAGTATAATCATTGCAATTTAATGGTAAGAATATATTAATATAAATCTTATAAGAAATGAAATTCCAAACCTCGAATTGATCCAAAAGTCAAAACCTTGAATCTATTGAACGCGTTCGATCTGTCTGACCACAGCCCAAAGGTGAACGGGAAGCGTTTCCGAGAGTTCACAGGTCTAATTGAATGGCGCGTGCTACGGAACGCGGGGAGAGAAGAAAGCGAGTGCTGACCTAAATATTGTACTTGGTGCCTTACGGTACTTTATTCAATTAGACTTGAGGCGGTTAATTGTTGGGAAATTCATTTAATAGCCTAGTCAAATTAAACATTAGTTTAAAAAATCACTATCTATCTTTTTTTGACTAAATAATCTAAAGATATAAAGAAAAAAAAATATAATTTATAAATTACTAAAATATCCTTGTATGTAAAAAGACATAAAATCTTATTTTCCCCTTTTAATTTTCATTTGGCCATTCTTCTCGCAAGAATCGATTCTACAGATAAGGTTTTGAGCTCTTTTTTATTTTCTCTTCATCATTTTTTCTACTTAAAGAAATCATAAACTCTACATTCTCTTTCCCTTGAACACTCATTTAGTTGAAGTGAGTAGTAAAATTTTGTAACATTAGTGATTAGCAATTAGAGAAGAAGAGAATGTTGTAAATTCTAAATTTTTGGGTTACTTTCTTTCTCTATTTTTTTGTCAATAATTTCTCCATGTTGTATACATGTTTGGGGTGTTTATTTGTGAGCAATGATTTTGATTTCATTTTAACATTACATTAGAGTTTTGATAGAGGTTACTTCTCAACCCATTTTCTCATTACAAGTTGTTTACATTAATTGAAGTGAAATGTAAGTTGGAAAATGCATGTTTTGCCATTCTTTCCATTGTTGTACCATAAAACACAATTTTGATTTTATTATCTGCGTAACGACGTACACGTTGTTTTTTGAAGTCCATAACGATTTCAATATCGTTATCAGTATTGTACTATATTCGAAGCGAAATGTAAGTTGGCGAATGCATGTTTGGCTATTCTTTCATTGTTGTACCATAAGTTAGCAAATGTAAGTTGGGTCTATTTTGTCCTTAACAACTTTGTTCAAGCATATGTGTTTTACTAGATTTTTGTTTCATAATGACTTTAGAATAACTTATAAAGACAAGATAGATTTATCTTAGACTTTTGAGGAATTTTTTATTGTCCTCTGATATTTTGTTCTCAGTAGGAGCAAACGGTCACATACTTCAGGATAGCGTAAAAATGAAAATCAAACCAACTACTAAATTATGTCAATCAAGGAATTCAACCCTAATGACACCTACAACTAATCATTTGGCAAAACAAAATAAATTAAAATATACATGTTTGAGATGTGTCAATACAAGGTACTTTCAATTTGAGTTCTAGTTGGATAGGAATTATAGTAAAGTTATTGCTGGATTGGCCTTAATCTACAGCTATACTTGAATCACTTGAAATTGGATGCTGAAGGCCAATACAATTCTGCAAAGTTTCTGCAAATACTTTTCTGCACACTCTTTTTAGTACTTCTATTTCATATTTATAAATTATCTTTCCTTGATTGCTAGGTTCCAAAAAAAATGCAACAAGGTTGAGGAAAAAATTATCCAGAGTCCTTCCAAATTTGATAATCTTGCAACCAAGAGACAAAAATTTAAGATTGGTTATTTGCGGAAGGTACATCGGATCAAAACTTCATATTTGATTCCCTAGACATATTTTAATGTTTTGACCAGCTTGACTTCTTACATGGTTTGTACTAACGCTAGAACACTCCTAAAAAGAAAATGTTAACCATTTTATCTAAAAATTTAAACTGGTAAAGAGACCACACATATTTTCTGAAATCCATAACGAATTACATATCGCTATCAATATTGTAATATGTTCAAAATTTGATGAAATTTTTATATTGACTTACAGTTATGGACACCGCTAATATGGTATAGATATCAGTTTGTTATCCAGTTGAGTATGAGCAGTCGGTTGACGGTGTATGAAAATGAAAATATGCAAGGAATGACAAAGGAAAAATAACTCTTATCCTTGTTGCGAAAACTAATTCCAACTTTTTTTTTTATTTTTATTTTGCCTAGCTACTAGTTGTTGGATTTTCCTTTGTATATTTTGAATAATGAATTCAACATCAATGTATATTTTGAATATTGAATTCAAATTTTTATATTGAAATCGTTCCCGAAGCACATAACGACTTACATATCGTTACAATAGAAAAAACTGTCTTTTTCGACCATAACAACATTAAAATCGTTATCAAAGCCCATAAAAACCTCAATATCGTTACAATAGAAAAACTACAATATTTTTTAAATACTTCCATAACGAGTTTGAAATCGTTCATGAAGCACATAATGACTTCCATATAGTTTCCATATAAAAACTACAATATTTTTCTCATTCAACCATAACGAGTTTGAAATTGTTCCTGAATCACATAACGACTTCCATATCGTTATAATATAAAAACTACACTGTTTTTCAAAGACTACGATAACGAGTTTGAAATCGTTCCTAGAGCAAATAACGACTTACATATCGTTACAATAGAAAAAAATGACTTTTTTCACCATAACGACATTGAAATCGTTATCGTGCTTCGGTAACGACTTTCATATCGTTATAATATAAAAACTACACTGTTTTTCAAAGACTACCATAACGAGTTTGAAATCGTTCTTGGAGCAAATAACGACTTACATATCGTTACAATAGAAAAAAATGACTTTTTCCACCATAACGACATTGAAATTGTAATCGTGCTTCGATAATGACTTCCATATCGTTACAATATAAAAACTACACTATTTTTCAAAAACTACCATAATGAGTTTGAAATTGTTCTTGGAGCAAATAACGACTTGCATATCGTTTCAATAGGAAAAACTGACTTTTTGAACCATAACGACATTTACATCGTTCTCGAAAGATATAACGACTTCCATATCGTTACAGTGTAAATAATAAAGAAAACGACATTTATATCGTTTCTTTACATAGAAAACAATAAGTATATCATTATGCGTAGTAAGGAGTTCTTGAACATCCACGATAATTTGATATACCTCTGACATATGTATATGACGACCGAAATAGGTGTCGAGTGAGTTTAATCACGTTCCAAAGAAACTTGAGGAATATTTGTGTTTCTATAGTAGTCCATCACATTAGACTAGTTTCGATATAAAGAAATTATCTCTGTTGGTCCGTTCTAAACCATTTGGGTGCTATCAGCCCACTTAATACCGTCTTTCGGTCATCATACATATGTCGAAGGTATGTCGAATGATCGTGGATGCTCAAGAACGTCTTACCACGTATAACGATATACTTATCGTTTTCTATGTAAAGAAACGATATATATGTCGTTTTCCTTATTATTTACATTGTAACGATATGGAAGTCGTTATATCTTTCGGGAACGATGTAAATGTCGTTATGGTTCAAAAAATCAGTTTTTCCTATTGAAATGATATGTAAGTCTTTATTTGCTCTAGGAACGATTTTAAACTCGTTATGGTAGTTTTTGAAAAATAGTGTAGTTTTTATATTGTAACGATGTGGAAGTCGTTATCGAAGCACGATAACGATTTTAATGTCGTTATGGTGGAAAAAGTCACTTTTTTCTATTGTAATGATATGTAAGTCGTTATTTGCTCCACGAACAATTTCAAACTCGTTATGGTAGTTTTTGAAAAATAGTGTAGTTTTTATATTGTAATGATATCAAGTGGGTTCGATCCCACTTAAAAGAAAGTATGAGAACATTTATGTTTCCATGATTGTGTACCACTTTCGAACTATTCAGATAGAAAGTATCTTCGTTCGCTCTTTCTAAGCCATTCGAGTGGTATCAACCCGTTTGATGACCTAGTTTGATCGTCCTATGTATGCTAAAAGCTGACGGGTGACTATGGACGATCAAATCGTTGTTTTTAGTTAGAACGATATAATTATCATTTTTTACGAAAAGAAACGACATCTATGTCGTTGTAATTATAATTTGAATTGGAACGATTTCAAGCTCATCAAATTTGTACTAAAACAATATGAAAGTCGCTATATTATTTCGTGGGTTTGATACATAACGATGTCATTATCATTTCAGTACAATTTTGACGACTTGATATCGTTTCAGTTTTAATCTAAACTAAAAGGACATATATATCATTATAATTTATATAAAACGATAATTATATCGTTTCTGTTAAAAACGATGATTCGACCGTCCACGATCACGAGACATGCATCTGACATATTTAGGATGATCGAAATAGGTCATCAAGTGGGTTCAATCTCGCTCTAAAGAAACTACGGAAACATTTGTGTTCCTATGATTGTGTACCACTTTCGAACTATTTTGATAACAAGTATATTCGTTCGCTCTTTTTAAGCCATTCGAGTGGTATCAACTCACTTGATGATCTCTTTCGATCGTCTTATGTATGTTAAAGGCATGACGAGTGGCTGTGGACGGTCGAATTGTTATTTTTAGTCAAAATGATATAATTATCATTTTCTATGAAAAGAAACAATAGTTATGTCGTTGTAGTTATAATTTGAATCGGAACGATCTCGTCAAATTTGTACTAAAACGATATGAAAGTTGTTATTTTATTTCATGGGTTTGATACATAACAATGTCATTATTGTTTTAGTACAATTTTGACAACATTCATATCGTTTCACTTTTAATCTTAATTAAAATAACATATATATCGTTTTAGAGTATATGAAACGACAGTTATATCTTTTAGAGTATATAAAAAGTATATTTTACAAGCCGTAAAAAGTTTACGTAGGGGATGAAAGGGATGAAAATAAAAAAAATTAGTGGTTGGACCAATTAGGGATGACAATTTAATCCGCCCGCCGTCCGTCCCGAATGGGGCCAAAAAATCCGCCCCGATGAGTTGGCAGGACGGGACGGGGTGTCTCGGGTCGCCCCGTGGCGGGTCACGGTTCTCGCCCCGCCTCGAGCCCGCCCCGTCAAAAAAAATTAAAAATAGAATTTTAATAAATAGTTAGCTTTATTTATAATTTTATAACATGTTTCTAATCGAATAATTATATTATACAATTGTCAATTTAAAATTTTACATAACTAACAATTGTTTATATAATTTACAAATTCGATCATTCAATCTTTTTATTATAATTAAATTATATAATCTGAAATTTTGAATCATGATAGTTAAATAAATATTTTTTACTTTTGAAAGATTTATACCAATTAATTAAAGCAAGTTAGTATTTTGATCGAAAAAGCTAGAAAAAAATTTAAAATATATGGAATGACCTTTAAGTTTTGGGTTAAGGGTTGAACTTTAAACAATAACATAACTCAAATTTTGAAAATGTAAAAAAAATAATAATAAATAAAATAAAAATTAAACGAGGCAAAAAATGGGAAGAATTCCCGCCCCGTCCCCACCCCGCCCGTCTAAGGCGAGGCGGGCGCAAGGTTGGAGTGAGACGGGACGGGATGAAGGTGCTCCACCCTGAACCCGCCCCATTGTCATTCCTAAGACCGATGGGTCATTATTTAAAAATTATAAAAAAATTATTTGAAATAAAATTAAAGATTTTAAATTAAATATCACTAATTATTTATATATTTTGAATTCATAAATTTTGTTAGACATTCAATTTATCTTAATTAAAATTAATCTTTCAATACATAATACATATATAGAATAAAGTAAAATATTTGACTATAATTTTTTAAAATATTCAGAACTATAGGATTATATATATGTTATTGAATTAAAATAAACAATATTGTTCAATGTTCTAGTGGTGAGGGAAACATCATTTTTCTTAGAGGTTGAAGGTTCGAATCCTTGGACAATGAAAATTTGGCTATAATTTTTCAAGATATATATAGATTATTACAATAAAATAAGAATGTCTAAATCGACACAACTGGGAGTCCTTCGCGGCATTACACCTTTGATTATCACATGGTAATTATGGGAAACAAGATGTGAAGTCCGTATGGAGGAACACCTGTCTCTTGGCAGAAAGTCGCCTAGCAGACCAAAATCACGATCTCACAGATTGCTGGTCTGATGTGAAAGGCCAGCAACATATCAGATCGTGACATCTAGTGCTTGCGCTCCTTAAATTGCCCCATTAACGACATAAAACAAACTAAGGTGCAACTGATCAGCTGGAAGAAACCGAAGGGAGACCAACTTAAACTAAACATTGATGGCGCTTCTAAAGGCAACCCTGGACCAGCTGGCGGTGGGGGTCTGCTTCGCGATAGCAGTGGTGTTTATGTGGCTGGATTCTCTCGCCATTACGGCAACTGCACCAACATGACTGCTGAAATTTGAGCTCTTCTTGATGGATTTCGCATGTGCAGAGAACTAGGAATTACCAATATCAATGTTGAAACCGACTCTAAAATCATGGTTCAATGGATAAAAAAAGGGGCATGCACTCCATGGTGGCTCTGGGAATTTTGGGAGGAAATATTGGAGCTGATTATGTTGCTTAATGCCCAGGTACATCATGTGTTTAGAGAAGCAAATATGGCGGCTGATTTTCTAGCAAAGAATGGAAGTGAAGGCTCGACCACGGACCTGTTTATTGGCGATGAAATCCCAATTCAACTTCGAGGAATTTTGCACACGGATAGCTGGGAGTTACCTTACCTTAGAACTTGATATGTATTGATTTGAATTCCCGTTGGAATTTCATTTAAAATCTCATTGTAAGGGAAGTAGTCTTCCTTGTTTATTGCTTTCTATATTTCCCGAATGTAACCACGGTATTCCTCTGGCACATGTGAGGGCATATCAATAAACTCTCGGAGGTTCCACCCTCCTTCTACAAAAAAAAAAAAAAAACAACATTGGTTAATGTCCTAATGGTGAAGAAGACATCATTTTTCTAAAATGTTAAAGGTTCAAATCCTTGGATCTTAAAAATTTGATTATAATTTTTCAAGATATATATATATATATATATATATATATATATATATATATATATATATATATATAAGTTATTGCAATAAGATAGATAACATTGTTTAATATTCTAGTGGTGAGGGCGAACATTTTTTATTTAGAGGTTCAAGATTCAAATCCTTGAACTTTGAAAATTTTCTTTAAAATTTTTAGACCCAGTTAACCGAGTTTGACTGGGTTGGGTTAAATAAATTGGGCCCAAAATTCATCATTTATTTGGTTATAAAGGTAAGGGTAAAATGGATATTTAATAATTTTAAATAATTAAGTTTTCTTCTCTTTTAAAAAACTTGGTCAAATACCCTTTAAACAAAAACATTTTCAATGATGGTCATCCCAACTCTTTCCCACTTAATTGTCCCCCAACAATCACTTCGAATATCTTTATTTCTAGTGCTGGAGTTTTGGTCAATAAACTTATTTAAATGTTGGATATTAATCACATACATAACATTCGTTTCAAATCTCTAACAAACTTAGTGATGTGAATAACGGAGAGCACAAGTGACATCCCGTCACGCTGTTACCAAATTGTGACATAAAAAAGCATCTTTCATTTTTCGCAAAATTTTGAAAATATTTTCGATTACTTACTATACTTTGAAAATTGTCTCTAATTGTTCACTGAACTTTCAAATAGTCGAATTATGGTCACTAAATTTATAAAAATGACATCGACATGTTGTTCGCTAAAAAATGTGTATTGCAAGCACACATGTCATATACAAGTAATGAAATGGACGAGCGAAACCTGATTGTTGATTCAACAAGTAATGATTACTCATTGACAAATAGTAAAATATAATTTTATCAATGAAACACATATTAGTTTAAATTTTGCAAATGATGAAAATAGTTTAAAATTCCACAAAATAACAAAAAGATCATAGACATAAAACCTCTCCTTAAATTTATTATTTGATTTTTTTCGTCATTTTTGTTGAATTTCAAACTATTTTCATCATTTGCAAAAATCAAATTGATTGTGTGTTTCCTTGTTAAAAATTAAATTAAATTATTGTTTTATTGAGTAATCATTTTGCTTGGGATCGACAACCTAACTCGTTTGTCCACTTTATTACTTATATGCAACACGTGCTTGCGATACACATTTTTTTTAGCAAACAATAGGTCAAAATCATTTTAATGACCAGAATTCAACCCCCTTAAAGTTTAGTGAACAGACAAAAACTTTTTCAAAGCATAGTGATCAATCGAAGACTTTTTATGGGTAACTAGCAAAAAACGTCGATACCTTTCAATGTGCAAAACATTCCAACCTTCCATTTTTTAACACTTTCACCATTAATTACGCATTTCATTGCAAAAATCGTCCTTACATCCATTTCCTATCAATTCCTCCATTTAACTGAACACATGCACTCAATTTTCTTTTCAAATAGAAAGGGTAAAATAGTCTAACATAATTTTGGCCCTTTCTTCCCTTAAGAAAAGCACGGTTACCTCATTTCTTCTCCTCTCTTTCTCCCATTCTCATCCCATCTCCTCTCATTTCCTCATCGCACAATTTCTATGTTGAAACAATGGAGGGTTGGAGAAGAAACTAAATACAAAATCAGGAACAATGAAGAATAACACCAGGAACAAACTTCAAAGTTGAAGGCCCGAACACGTGATCGTTGTCCTCAAACGATATTTGTCTTTTGTCTTCTCTCTCTGAATTGTATGCGATGTTTTAAAGGTTTCCCGACAAATGGTTTATAGGATTAATCAAGCCTTGTTGCAGAAAAATATCAAAGCACAAGTATTATCTACCCAAATTTGAAGAACACGAAGAAGGAAATTGAATATGAAGAATGATAAGACTTTGATCTTTAAGTATGAAATAATGTATGGATCTCAAGTGTTTTTCACATGTTTATGCCTTGAACATTGATCCAATATATATAGACCTCAACCGGATGCACGAAATGGTACCAAAAATGGAATGAAAGGTCACCAAATTCAAAACACGAATGATAAAAAATAGTCCCCAACGGTCGAAAAGTTTTTTCTATGCGACCGCATAGAAGAAACCTATGCGGTGGCATAGAACAAAGTCATGCAGGGATTTAGTCCCTGCATAAACCGTGCGACCGCATGGGTATTTGGCTTATGTGGTCGCATAGGCCAAACTCACGGCCTCTAATACCTTAATGATTATGTACTCCATCTTTATTGGTTTTTGAATAACATTTCTCAACAATCCCCTACTTGTTCAAAATTTAATAAAGTCTCATATTCAAAGTATTTGATACTCATGTATAAGGATTACATATTTTTCGATTTGAATCTAAACATAGTGTAATTTAAATAAAATAAAATCGGAATCGAATGTAGCATGAAATTTTGAACCAGTTATTCCATCTGACAATACCGATAAGAACATACACATACAAATATCATGTGTTCTCAAGTTCCTCAAACTCGCTTCGTGCTAATATGACATTGCGCTTATCCTTTTCGACAAACTTTCAAGAGAAAACTCTTACTTTCTATTGAGGCGACACCACCTCGAAGTTTTTCTAGGTGAACTTCTTCAAGTATCTTTCTTACTTTTAGAGATACTTATACTTAGTACTGAACTTCATTAAGAACTTGAAACTCAACCCTCACTTCAGTAACAACCAGCATTATTTATTTAGGATAAGATTATCGCGAATTTTAACAATGCTAAAACTATCCATATATCGAATGACTTGTTGTTACCATTTGAACCCATGAATTACCTTTTGAGCAATGACAGGTAGGGTTACTGTCATTGGTAGACCTTTTAGTTTAAGAGTTCCAACATCATCCTACTCGAAGTAGACGCTACTAAATCTCTGTTTAGAGATTTAGTTAAAGGATCCATTAAATTCTCAATTGAATTTACATAATTTAGGAAAATTATTTCATCCTTGATTAATTTCCTTATGTAGTTATGTCTAAGACTCATCTGTCTAGACTTTCCATTGTATACCTCATTGTATGTTTTTTCTAACGTTGCGTGACTGTCACACATCATAGGTATTGAAAATGTATTCTTCGGTCCCAAAGGTATCTCATATATGAGATCCTTAAGCTACTCAACTTCTTTCCCGATTTTCAATAGTGCTACAAATTCGGATTCTATAGTTGAGTGTGTTATACATGTTTGTTTATTTGATTTCCAAGAAACAACGCCTCTTCTATGAGTAAACACCCATCATGTAGTCGATTTACTTTCATCCGCGTTAGATATCCAACTAGCATCAATAAATCCTTCCAGTACAATCGGGAATTAGTATATTGCAGGCCTAAGTTCTTAGTTTTCTTTAAGTATCCAAGAACTCTCTCAATGGCCCTCCAATTATCATTGCTCGGATTGCTAGTAAACATACTAAGTTTGCTAATTGCATAGGTTATGTCCGGTCTTATGCATTGAACTGCATGCATAAGACTCCCTATAACATTTGCATATTTTAATTAAGCAATTGCTCTTTTATCATTCTTTACAATCTTCGAACTTAGATCGATAGGGGTACCATATTCCTTCACGTTCAAATGTTTAAACTTGTTATAAATTTTCAATAAAATGTGATTAACTCAAATAGTAACTTGAACTAGTCTTAGAGAGTTTGATACCCAAAATGGTATCCACCCGTCTAAAATCATTCATCTTGAATGTGAAAAATAGAAACCTCTTTGTTTCTAGGGATAATTGCAGCAGCAGTCCCGAACCTTTCAATTTTCTGCAGACTATACCTTAACCTTTTATTTTTGTGGCCACGGTCCCAAACCTTTCAGTTTAAAGATAGTCGAAGTCTATTGGACAGATTCCATCCAATATACCGTTGGTCAACCATAAAATAATATTTGGACTCAATTTGAAAAATTATATGATGGGCAAAATGGTATATTTACAATATCTATAATAAAACAATTAAAATAAGAATTAACCAAAAGAAAAATTACTGTTCATCTTCCCCAAAAATCCCCACCCCAACCCTTCCATAAAACCAAAAGGAACCCAATAATTGTCACCACCACCACCCATCTAGACCATACCCATCACCACCATTGCAAACCTTAATATCAAACAACAACACAAAATCTCACTCAAATCCAAAGAATTCATTAAAAACCTTAATGTGTGCTAAGCATCTATAAATTTTAGTAAAAACAAAAATATAGAATAAACTTCAATGTGGGTTCTTGGCCTCGGAAACCTCTGCTGCGAGGGAGCTGGAGTAGGTCACTGTCAAGTGTAAAGTTAACAAAATAAAAAATATCAAGACACTGTAACCACGCGTTGGCAACATCCATAGTTTAGAGCAGCTGTTGTATTGTGGAGGCGATCTTGAGCAGTTCCTCAACTTTGATGATGGAATCTTTTGATTTTGTGTAGCCTTTAATCAAAACATCGTGCACTCTGGGACTTGGTCCTTGGAGAGGTTCTTGAAAATGGACTCTATAACCTCCAGATTTGTGAGTTTGGTTTCTTCTTCTCCTTTTTCGGATTCATCATTGTCTTCTTCTCAAATTTGTGTTTCAAAATCATCAAGATCGTCGGGTACGGGGGTGAGATCACTAGGATTCGGGTTCTCCGGTTAGCCCAAGTGGGGTAGGGGTGGGGTGTGAGGATATTTGGAGAAGATGAACAATAATTTTTCTTTTCATAAATTATTTTATTATAGAGATTGTAAATATACCATTTTACCCATCATTTAATTTTTCAAATTGAGTCAAACATTTTATTTCAGAGTTGACTAACTGAATATTGGATGGAATCTGTCCAATGAACTTCGATTGCCATTAAACTGAAAGGTTTGGGACCGCAGCCGCAAAAATAAAAGGTTAAGGTATAGTATGCAAAAAATTGAAAGGCTTGGGACCGCTGCTGCAATTATCCCTTGTTTCTATTATTTCGTCTATGTGATTACTCATAGTCAACATATCATCAACATATAAGCATATAAATGTCACGTAATCATCACATACTTTAGAGTACAAACATTTATCTACGTTATTATGTTTAGAGCTAAAAGATATGATAGCTAAGTCAAATTTCACATGCAATTTCTTAGGTGCCGCTTCAAACGGTATAATGATTTCACCAACTTGCACACATTATGTTCATTTCCAGGTAGAGAAAAGCCTTCGGATTGTTCCATATAGACCTCCTCATCGAGATCCTCATTGAAGAATGTCATCTTGACATCCATTTGATGAACATGCAAGTCATGTATGGAAGCTAACACAAATAATATTATTATCGATACTATTCTAGCTACCGGTGCATAAGTGTCAAAGTAGTCAATTTCCTCCTTTTGTCGATACCCTTTGACTACTAATCTAGCTTTACAGGTATTAAGAGAGTCATCAATGTTATACTTTTTCCTAAACACCCATTTACATCCAATAGGTTTTGATCTGGGTGATAAACCGACAAGTTCTCACGTATTGTTTGATATGATTGAATCAATTTCGTCTTTAATTGCATCTTTCTAGAAAATGGCAAAATGCTATCACGAGAAGCCGTAGCCTCTCTATAAGTTTTATGATCGATTTCTACTTATAGAACAAAGGGAATTGTTCTTACAAAATTCATCTCATTTCCCTCTACTAAGTAAAAGGAAATAAGTTGATAGTCAATTTCATCCAATCCCAAGGACTTCTCAATCAGAGTTATTTTTGCTTCTTCGTGGCTCACTAAATTCATCAACATCTTTAGAAGATGTTTCATCTTGCGTTCCACTTGAGTTCGGGATATCGATAATGTTATGATCCGGGATGCGCCATAAATTACAAAGTTGAGGACAAGATCCGTGATCAATTGAAGGGCGAAATGAGTTGGAGTCACGTGACTTCAAGTATTGGAAAAGAGGGCTCAAACTGGAAACCATGAGACCGCATGGTAGTTCCGGGCTTGTGGTCGCATAGAGAGGGGCAGCGAGCTTAGGACTTCGGCTGGAGTCTTCCATGTGACCGCATGGAACAAAACGGGGGTGAAAATTTTCCTTTTTGTGCGCGCGATTCCTACTTTAACTAGAATTCTTATTTTTGGATAATGTTTTATATTTCTAGGAGTTAATTCCGTTTTTATTATATTCCTAGGATTTAGTATAAATAGGGATTTTATTTCATTGTAACATTAAGTTATTTGACATTATGAATTGAGAATTTTCTCTCCAATGGTTCTTGATAAACTTTTCGACTTTATCAAATATATTGTTATATTTGTGGTGTTCAACTTTAGAACTTATCAAATTATTAGACACTCTTTGTGGCATTCGCAAATCGAATTTCGTTAATTTTGTAATCAAGAGGTCATTCAAACTTCGTTTTTGTTTAGTTGTTTGGTTCAATAATTTGCGAGTCGAGATCCTGTCATTGACAACCTGAATTTGAGCGTTCCCAACATTTTCAAATCAATTCCGCGAGTTCCATGCGATTTCACTACTTGGGATCTCATCAAGTGATATCAGAGCTCGGGCTCCAGATTCAGGTTTTATCTTTTTATTTTGTTTTGAGTCTTTTGTTAATTGTTCTTCGTGTTCTTCGCGTTCTTCAAGTCAGTAATATTTTTGAGTCTTTGATCCAAAAATTTCCAATTTTTTTTTCAAAATTTGTTTTTGGACTGATCTAGCATCCAAATCAACTTTCGTCTATTTCATTGTTATCATAGTCAATTTTCGAGTAAATTATTTTAAAAAAAATTTAAAAATATATTTTTTTACTGTTCACATACGGGTACTGTTGACCCAATTTTTATTTTTTTTGGTTAATTTCGAAAATGGTCAATATCATACTATCTTGTCTAAATTCAAAAATCTCTTTCTATTCAATCCAATCCAAAATTCAAGAACTACTTTTTTGAATTAAGAGAATTCTCAATCGAAATTTCATCAAATCCTTTTTTTTCTTTCTTGAGTCTTCTTGATTACAAAACTTAATCACAACCGGTTTGAATACCACAAGAAATTGAGTATTACACGAGAGGATAAAAGTGAGGCGGAAATATTTAAGAAGTTAGGGTGTCGAATGAGGTGATTCAACGATCTGAAAGATTGCTTGAGGATGTAAACAACAAACTGAACAGGCTGGACATAAAAATTGCTAATCTTCATAGGGACAACATACAGAGGAATTCAATGCAAGAAGACATACTAATTTTTTTTGTGGAAAATATGTTGATAGAAGAATGTACAATAACAAGATGACAATTCCTTCATTTAAATGAAGGAGTGATCCGGAAGCATGCTTGACATGTGAAGAAAAAGTGGAGCTTATATTTGATTCTCATAATTACCTTGAGGAGAGAGGTAAAGTTAGCTGTAACTCAATTTGTAGATTATACTATGATTTGATGGGATCAGTTGATAATATCTAGGCGAAGAAATTATGAGAAACCTATTGAAACTTGGGGTGAGTTAAAGACTGTTATGAGAAAACGATATGCACATAACCATTATTTTGGGTATAGAAGTGATAGGCGTGGAAGAGGGTTTCAAGAGGATCCTAGAGGGTGTGGTGAAGTTGAGAATTCATTGGGTGGGTAAAATACCTATTGTGAAGCATGTTAGTAGTATGTCAAATAAGCTAACTATTTTGTATTATAAACTAGAATTCTCAAAGATTCGCGACATGATTAATTCTCAAAATGATCATACTAAGGAGCAAGTGAAAAAAAGAGAGAAGATTGTGAGGTGGCTATGTGTGATGAAAAAATAGTATAGCCACATGAGCGAAAAGAAATAAAGAGTGAAAATGAGAATGGAGAGGTGACAAAGAATGAAACGGAGTCACAAGAGAGAAAAAAGAGTGAGTCTTCAGAGGAAAAAGAAAAGTCAGAAGAGAGTTTGCATGAAAATGAGAGTGAAGTTGAGAGAGTTTTAGTGAGAACTAACAATCCCCTCCCTAGTTTGTTATTTCTGTTTTACAGGATTTTGGAGACTTGGTCCATGAAGGCAAACATACTGCCTACCCCAGTTTGCAAATTCTTCGATACCGAAGGTTGACTTTGTGATCCCTGAAGAGGTAAAGATGCTGCCATGGAAGGAACTTATATGCAGTATGTTGAATTACCAAGGTGAAGTGATGGGGGAGATGAATCAATTTGTAGTGCCATTGTTACAAACACCTAAGCAGGATCGGGAATGGAGGAAGACGGTTACTCAGTTTTTGGCGCATCTCCAACTTGCAAAATGAAGCCATTGGGAAGAGCATATTTTGATCTATGTGATGGTTATTGGGTGTTCATACGAATGAGGCGGGAAAGAATTCAAAAGAGGTCAAAACTACATCCTATAGGAAATGGCCCATTTCACGTTCTTGACATGGTTGGAAGCAAGGGCTACAATTTGAGCATTCAAGGTTTGGATTCGAGGACAAATCCTTTCGAAGAGAGAGGGGATGATATGATCCAGGGTACTCTAGAAATTACCAATTTGAGGACAAGATTCGTGATCAATTGAAGGCCGAAATGAGTTGGAGTCACGTGGGTTCAAACATTGGAAAAGATGGCTCAAACCGGCAACCATGAGATCAGATGGTAGTTCCGGGCTTGCAGTTGCATAAAGAGGAGCAAGGAGCTTGGGATGTCGGCTGGAGTCTTCCATGCGATTGCATGGATTAGTACCATGCGATCGCATGGAACAAAATGGGAGTGAAAAATTTTACTTTTTGTGCGCGAGATTCCTACTTTAACTAGAATTTTTATTTTTGGATAATGTTTTATATTTCTAGGAGTTAATTCCCTTTTTATTATATTCTTAGGGTTTAGTATAAATGGAGATTTTATTTCATTGTAACATTAAGTTATTTGACATTATGAATTGATAATTTTCTCTCCAATGGTTTTTTCGAACTTTTCGAACTTATCAAATATATTGTTATATTTATGGCATTCAACTCTTATAACTTATCAAATGATTTGGCACCCTTTGTGGCGTTCGCAAATCGAGATTCATTGATTTTATAATCAAAAGGTCATTCAAACTTCTTTTTTGTTTGATTGCTTGACTCAATAATTTGCGGGTCGAGATCCTATTGTCTACAACCTGAATTTGGGCTTTCCCGACGATTTCAAATCAATTCCACGAGTTCTATGCAATTCCACTACTCGGGATCTCATCATATAAGATTTTCCCTCAATTCATTATCCAAAGATAGCGAATTCTCAAAGAACTCCACATCATTGGATTCAATGATCACATTAGTCTCTAAGTTTAATAATATGTATGATTTGTTATTGCTAGCATATCCAATAAAGACACATTTGATGCCTCTCGGACCCAACTTGATCTTATTAGGGTTCGTATTCTTACAATAAGTAAGACACCCCACACTTTAAAGTATCTAATGTTCAATTTTCCTCATTTCCATAATTCATATAGAGAAATCTTTGTATGTTTCGAAGGAATCCAATCTAATATTCTACTTGCACTCGACAAAATTTCACCCTATAAATTAAATGGCAACTTAGCATCAGTCAGCATAGCATTTATCATTTCTACTAAGATTTTATTTTTTCCTTTCAGCCAAACCATTTTGTTCGATTGTCCTAGGAGTTAGGGGTGTAAGCGGTCTGATTTTACCGATTTTTGACAGATTTTCAAACCAAACCGTTTACACCGGTTTGAGGAAAGCTCAAACCTAAACCAAACCATTTTGAATGGTTTGAAAAAAATTCAAACCTAAACCTAATGGTTTGGTACGATTTTAAACCGCCGGTTTCACTGTATATTTTTTTCGCCTGTCGTCCGATTTTAAACTGCCAATTTTTTCCTATATTTTTTGCATGTCTACTTTTATACCATTAATTTAGGAGTGTACATTTTCTTTCAGAACCGATGGACCGGAACCATTTAGAAAAATAATTTGATTTTGGGACAAATTATTAAGAACCAACTGGTTTTGGTCCAGTTCTCGGTTCTAGTATGGGAACCAGACGGTTCTCATAGGATTTTGTTTTGGGTAAAATATATGATTCAATCTCCAATCACTTTTATAAAAAATAATAAGGTTCATTCTTCATTTTAGACCTCAACACTTTCCTTCTTCTCTTTGATTCTTTTCTTCTCTCTTCTTATAATTCTTTAATTAACTGATTCTTAAGCCAAATTAGAATATTGAGTAAATCTATACCTAAATAAATTTATTTATAATATATAATTTCATTTCTAAGATCTGAAAATTTTATTTTGTTTTCACTCTGATTACATAGTTGTTGATCTGATCAAAATTTTTCATCTAGATTTCTACAAATTATAATCGACAGAACCAGAAGTTGCAATGATTTTTTAAAAGATGTCCAATTCAATGTAATATTTTGATTTTGATTGAAATTTGTTTAATCATTGAAGTACTATGCAGTTTATATAAGTTAATGATTGTTTGGTGATAGTAATTTATATGGAATACAACGTGGGATTGTTTGATGAATCGTTTCAGACTTTCAGTTTAAGAGCCTATGGAATATATGAGCCTCATTTAAAAATAAATGAAAAGCCTAACACAAAAGTCTTACAAGTTACAATTTAGAAAATTTTATTTCTTTAAATTTTTTTAATTTTTATATATTTTTTCGCCGGTTCGGTTTGGTTTTAAACTACAATAAAATTTCTGAAACCTAAACCAAACTTTTTTGACCGGTTTCATTTGGTTCAAAACCATTTCGTTAATGGGTCATGTGGCATCAAACCGACAGTTTCCAAAATGTGGTTTCGGTTTGGTTTTTCAATTTGACGATTTTTGCTTACAACCCTACTAGGAGCAGAACATTAGTGAACTATGTCATGTTGTTCACAAAACAAGTTAAAATCACTAGAAAAGTATTCACCACCTCTACCACTTCTTAAAATTTTTATTTTCTTTCTTAGATGATTTTCAATTTCATTCTTATATACCTTAAACATATCAAAGGCCTCATGTTTATGTTTCATCAAGTAGACATATGTGTATCTAGAGTGATCATTGATAAAGGTGATGAAGTACCTATTTCCTCCTCTAATTGACATGTCATTCATTTCACATATATCAGTATGAATTATTTCTAAATTACTAGAAGTCCTTTTAACACTTTGATATGATTTTTTAGTCATGTTAGCTTTTACGCATATTTTGCACTTAAAGGCATCATTTTCGTCATATGAAATTAAGTCACATTTCATAATACATTTCATAGTGTTTTTACCAATATGACCTAATCAAACATGTCATAATGAAAATGAATCAACAATATAAACAAAATCAACTTTATTATCATTAACTTTGTCAACAGTACATAACTTGACCATTCCTTCACAAGAATGGTCATTTCCAACAAATTTTTCGTTAAGAAATAGTACAAGTTTATCGGACTTATACATACTTTTAATGCCCGATTTTCCTAAGAGATTCCCGCTAACCAAGTTCTTATTCATGTCTAAAACATGTAATACATTAATTAAAGTAATGATTTTGCCGAAAGTGAAGATGATATCTACATTTCTTTTTTCAATTACTTTAGACTGAACCTCGTTACCCATATGGATCTCTTGGTCTCCATCCACCTCATGGTATGTTTTGAACAAGGACTTATTGTACGATACATACACCGTTGCACATGTATCATACCACCAACCGGGAACATTTCTCTTGATTGCATTTATTTCGCTTACGATGGCCACAATTTTGCTTTATTCGATGTAGTTCACCTTACCCTCGGAGTTGTTTCGTTTTCGGTGTCTACAATCCTTTGCATAGTGTCCAAATTTTTCACACAAAACATCCTCATTTGGTCTTATTCTTGGACTTATTAAAATTCCTAGAAGGCTTCCTCTTGTTGGATTTTGTTGGCATTTCAGTTTTCTCCACTGCATTGGTTTTGGAAGTATCTTCATAAGAATTTTCAAACTTATCTCGCATTCTCGATTCTTCCTCAATGCGAAGATGTTTCTACAATTGTTCTAAAGAATAATTTTTGGAACTATGCAAGATCTTCTTCAAGTATACTTTTCAAGTCTCGGGGAGTTTTGCAATAACTGCTCCCACTTGAAAGGTCTCCGGGATTTCAATCTTTACCATTTTTAATTTGTTGACAATCACTTGAAGTTCATGCATTTGGGGAAGAAGGGGGATATTCTCAAGAAATTTAAAGTCAAAGTACTTGGAAATTAAAAACTTCTTAATACCTTCTTCTTTCGCTTTATACTTACTTTCCAAGGCGTTCAAATTTCTTTCGCTGAAAATGTGTTTTCGTATAACTCATATAAACGATCCGACAACACATTGAGTATATGACCGCAACAAATCAATTCATCTTCTTGGCGCTTTGTCTTTCGACCTTTATTGCTTCAGTCTCTCCATTAGTTGGTTCTCGTAACGATGCCAAATCTGGATTAAGGATATAGAAGATTTTCAACGTAGTAAGAAGAAACTTCAACTTGTCTTAACATATTGTAAAATTGGTGCCATAAAAATGATCCAACCGAACCAAATCTTGATTTATCAGTTTGATTGTCGCCAAAGTTGTTTCGTTCTTCATCCGACAAATATCGTTTGAAAATGTTGAAAAAAATAGAGGGTTGAAGAAGAAACCAAATACAAAATCAGCAACAATGATGAATTACACTAGGAACAAACTTCAAAGTTGAATGCACTAATAAAAGAAAAGAAAAACAATTGAACAAATTGCAACTATAAGCCCAAACTTTTTGAAAAGTGCAAATAACCCATTAAACTTCACCTTCTTCCCACAACTCACCCCCACCCCACCGCTGCCTGTTAGCCATTTTCAGGCCACCGTGGCCACCGAATTTTTGCACCAACACCATCTCCTCATCAACCCCTAACATACCTACACAAATTCCAGCAAAAAAAAACCAAAATTGAACCAAAAAACAGCCTTCATGCACGGTTTTCTTCCAATTTTGACCCAATACAAAACCCAAATTCTGGTGACGGTGGTAGTCCCCATGATCGTGAACCACCTGAGCTAGCATCCTCTCTTTATGGCATAGCTATTCCACCCATGGTCATCACCAATTTGGGCGAAATGTGCACGAACAGGCTGGGACAGCAAAGAACAGTCGCGAATGGCTCGACCCCTTTTCAATTGACGCCCCTCCACTGCTCCAAACTTTAAATTGCATAAACCACTATGCAATTCATTGTGAAACGACTCTGGGTAATGATTCAATTGCCTCAATTTTTGATGCAATTCTCACTTCTGTAAGAAGAAGACAACAAACAACTGTAATTTTGGCGTGGAAACTTTGAAACCTGCCAAAGAAAGAGACTGGATCTTTATCTGATAAAGATTGGCATGGAGACTCTAAAACCACCTCAGACAATGTTTTTTTTAGTAGCAAGATTGTCATGTAGAATTAGCAGATATTCAAAAAGTATAAAGTGTACCAGAATGTAGAAAATCGAGAATACAAATACTATTGTTCTAGACATTGCACTAACATAGCTGAAAGTGTAAAACTGCTTATTTAAAGGAATTTGACTTGGTTCAATTTTGTTATTTTTTGGGGCTGAAATTTGTGTGGGTATGTTAGAGGTTGATGAGGAGATGGTGTTGGTGCAAAAATCTGGTGACCATGATGGCCTGAAAATGGTAGGCAGGCAGCGGTGGGGTGGGGGGTGAGTTGTGGGAAGAATGTGAAGTTTGGTGGGTTATTTGCATTTTTTAAAAAGTTTGGGTCTATAGTTACAATTTGTTTGATTGTTTTTCTTTTCTTTTTGTTTCAATTGAATGGAAGGTAAAATCGTAAAAAAAAAAAAAAAAATGATAATGACGTTCGGCGCACGAAATGTTGAAGGTAAGGGCATAAATGTCAAAAAATGAAAAATGGAGACAATATTCACAGTACCCTTCAAAGATAAGAATCTTTTGTGCTAGTTAATCTAATAATAATTATAAGCAGAAGAAGCCAAGCCACTAAGCACCACAATTTATTGTATTTTCTTAAAGGCATATGCCTCTCAATTCTAGGCAAGTTTTTTAAGGCGACGGAACAAAACCCGATAGACATGAGATATGTACATGAAAAGTAGGAACTCGGAGATTACCAGAAGCCAATAGCTCCTTTCAGATTCAAGCGTGTGTGAGAGATAGAGAGAAGAGCACCCAGGACCAACCATGGCGGCCGTAGGAGGGAGGCGGCTGCTGGTGTCAGATTTCTTGATGTCTTTCATGTGGGTTTGGTCCAGTGTGCTCATTAAGATTTTTGTGTATAAAATATTGGGCTATGGCTCCCATGATTTGAAGGGTGAAATTTTGAGGTATGGAATCTCCATTATCAACATGTTCTTCTTTGCATTCTTGGCCAAAGCTACCAAGGGTGGGGCCTACAACCCCCTCACCGTCTTGTCCTCCGCCATTTCTGGGGATTTCAGCAATTTCCTCTTCACTGTCGGGGCCAGAATTCCTGTCCAGGTTCGCTAAATACAATTGTTTTAAAATCTTGTTCTGTAATTATCATGTTACCGTTTGTTTTAGGAAATATTGACAGTTTCTTTTGTGAGGGACATTGAATTAGGGAAGTTGGATTGATGGTTCTTCCCTTTAGCAAAAAGGCACTTGGCCAGGCTCAAAGCCAGGCCAAGTGCCAGGGGTGCCATTGCCTGGCATTGAGCCTGGCCCCATAGCAAAACCCTTCTCTTTATTTCAGGACTTCATGCTTTTGGGTTAATTGTAAATTTGATTAGGGCCTGCAACTTAAATTAATCTGGGAGTTTCAGTAAATATCTTCTATTTCTTGTTTGGAAAGTCAATTGATTGATAATCTGAAACCATAAACATGGTAGGCATAGTAGGGAAGTGAAAGCAGCAATTTCAATGATTGTCACATGTTATTTGAATAGCTTAGGAAGCTTAGGCATGGTGGAGATATCTCGTTATCTTGGCAAATTATTTGAGGGTAATTATATCTCCATGTAGGACTTTCTTATCCAAGATTCCCAATTCGACATCTTTCTCAGATCTCAACTAATTGAATTCTTTTCACCACTTATTTTGTGTTCCCATATCTTTACTTATTTAGAGAGTTACCTTTTTTCCCAATTTGTTACTGCTGCTGGTTTCTTGACATGCACACTACAAATGGATCGACGTTCTACAGAAAGACCCCCAGACTGGTTGTGAAGACATGGTGTTCTATTATAAGTGTTCCAAAGCTCGTAGTTTATTCATAATCATCTGATAGTCGTCTGGAAATTTGAGTTAAAAAAAGGTTTAGTTGTTTACTGGAGCTTACCCTTATTTTTGTTCTTCCATTTCTCTTCTAAAGGTTTTGGGGTCTATTTATGGGGTTAGGCTCATTCTTGCGGCATTTCCAGAAATAGGACGTGGGCCACGTCTGAATGTTGACATAACTCGAGGCGCATTGACTGAAGGTTTTTTGACTTTTGGAATTGTAATTATATCCCAAGGACTCTCGAGAAAAATTCCTGGAAGTTTCTTCATGAAGACATGGATCTCAAGCGTCTCGAAGCTCACTCTTCACATGCTCGGCTCTGATCTGACTGGAGGATGCATGAATCCAGCCTCTGTAAGTACTTATATTCATTCTAAACGTAATCTATGCTTACTGCTGAATTGTGTTGGATGCATGGCACTTGAATGAATATCGAGTAAATCTAATTGCATCTCTCAGGTAATGGGGTGGGCTTTTGCACGCGGGGAACATATAAGCAAGGAGCATTTAATTGTTTACTGGCTTGCTCCTATGGAGGCGACTTTGGCAGCAGTGTGGGCATTTAGAGTAATAGTTCGACCCAAGAAGGACAAGACCGGAAAATCAGAATGAAAAAAAACAATAGGTTAACTGTGTGTAAAATTGAATTGTTGGTATTTTGATGCAATAACATGTAAAATTGGCTTGCAGAATGATGCATCCATTGCTGTTTTGGGTTCAATGCAATTGCAGTTCTCCTAATGTCTCTCTAACACCCTGATAGGGGGCTTGGGATGAACGATTCGACTGATTCCAGAAATTCTGGGTTCATTTCATCTATATACAACACATCATGCCATTCATAGAATTTGTCAAAAATCTGACGTGTGATAATGTCACTTGGCAAGAATTCATTCTAGCATTACAGAAACTGGTAGGAGAATAGTCTTGGTGCATAACGAATGTTTCCTCAGTATCATCAATATCCTTGTAATTACAATAACCAGAGTACTCTGTAAAATTGAGAATTGAATACAGGATTTGACAGAGTAAATCAATAGACAAGTTGTGGTTCAAACTCTGCAAAATCAACAGAACCAGAGTCAATGGGTTTCATGAGATATGCAGCCAATATCTCAGAAGCCAGAGCCGAAATGAGTGGTATCCTCTTCAAGTTCTTCACCAAGGGAATGTCTTGACTCTGTCCCACTGCAATCAGTTGCTCGTTGATCTCCACCATCCGATCTAATTTCCTCTTGAATTCCGGGTTCTCAACATCCGGCACAGCTGGGAAAATTCTAGCTGTTGTGCGGTTTGTCTGCAGTAAAAACAAACACAAGTTTTAGCTTGAACTCAAATCTTTTAGGGAGTTGATCATAATGGCTTGGACTGACGATTCAAACTTGACAAACTTTTGAGAAGATGTAATAATGGAAACATTCAAATGATACCATCTGATGAAATATGTTAATTGCAGTTTGAATAAGTTTTCTTTGAATATATAACATTAAATGACAAAACGAAGCATCAGACGATATACCATTAGAACACCCCTTTTTTTTTTCTTTCGAAAGAGACCAGAGAAATGAAATATGTTCTCCATTTCTTTTCCATTTTTCATTTCTAGCTCGTTGACATGAATCTCAAAGACCAAGAATTGACAATTGAACAAAGCGACATGAAATATTTACACAACCCTCGCTGAGAAACAGAAGAAAATGACTTTTGCCGATGGTGTAATGCAGAAGAAAATAAGGACAAACCCTCACCTCAATAATGACATGCATGTCAAATTCTTTAGTGTTTAGCCCAATGCCTTCATAGAAAGCTGTTCTTTGGCAGTCATTAAGGTACATTGTCACATAAACCTGCATTATGTTGTCAAGATTTGAGAAAGGATTACAGATTAAGGACTGAGAAAATCTGTTTTGTCCATTCAATTAACAAGCAATACGATTTGCAAAAGAAAACGTCTAGACTTATAATTACCGAGAGGCAGAAGAAGCGTGCCCACAGTTTTGCCTTCCAGTCGTTCAGGAACTGAGGCTGTGCCTTCATCAAAGCCGAGAAGAAATCACCGTGGCGATTCTCGTCCTGGCACCAGTTTTCGAAGTACTTGAAAATTGGATAGCATTGGTAATCTGGATTCTCCTTGAGATGCCTGTATATTGTTATGTATCTCCAGTATCCAATCTTCTCCGACAGATAAGTTGCATAGAAAATAAACTTGGGCTTGAAAAATGTGTATTTTCTTGCCTTTGTAAGGAAACCCAAGTCGAGTGCCAAATTGAAGTCGGATAAACCCTTATTCAAGAACCTACAAGAATCCATCATAACCCCGACTTAACTCATAAACTACAACTTGAACTATGTGGTGAAGATGTTTGATTCAGAGAAAGCAAAACATAGAAAAATATGCGCATACCCTGCATGGCGAGCTTCATCCCTCGACATAAGTGAGAAAATCTCAGCTACTACAGGGTTAGTTTTCTGCATAAGCAATTCTCATACAAGTTATTAAAACAAAGTTTAATAAAGCAGTGACCTAACTACTTGCAGTAGCAAATTATGAAATTCCTATTAACGTAATAGGGAAACAACAATGCAATTATTGGCAAGACTTGACGAGCAGCAGAAATTAGACGCGATTATAGAGAAAGAAATGCAGGAAATAGGACAAATGAAATTTGGTTAGTAAAAGAGCAAAAGAATATTGATTGCACGAGTGTTTTACAACTAAAATATTCACTGAAAAGGGAAATAACTCGATCATAGAAAACAAGTTAGCCACATTGATAATCTCTTTCGAAATTCGCAATAAATTTGTATAAAGAAATTGAAGTTCAAAGAAAACTAAAGCAGATAATGGTCGTACAGACAAAAATAAACCTTTTTAAGGGGCTTTAGGGCTTTGCCAAATATGGTGTTATTATGAAACTAACTATTATCTTACTATCGAAGTAACCAAATTTTAATAACTTATGTACTTATTAGTGAACTTACATAAGTAGACGTCTTTTAAGCTTAGCCAAACAAGAGATTCTAGAATTAGGGCCCACAGAGAAATACAAAAGTGTGAAATTCTAATTGAAATGATAACCCCAATAATATATGAATCTCAAGTACTTGTATAAACACTTTCTTCAAGTTGAAAATGCTGATATATGGTGAAAAAAACATATAATATGTCTAATAAACAACATTTGGAGATCCAATTTCAAATTCATTCTGCGAAATAAGTCTCAAATTCAGTATAATGACTATTTTAGAAGAACCCATAAATTATAGCAAGAGTTAAAAGGAAACAGAAAAATGTCAGACCTTGAGCCTTCTCCCAAGCTCCTTGTAGAGAAGGAACCCAGAGAACTCAGCAGTGCAAGACCTCTCCAAGAACTCCACAAAAATCTGCCTCAAAGGACCCTCCATTTTATTAGCAGCCTCCTTGAACTCCTTGTTCCTTACAAAGTGAGTCTGGTTGAAATCAGTCTTGAATTCCTGCAATAAAGCCTCAAACTCAGCCATGTTCAGATTCTTGTTGATTTCTGTGTTAAAAAGCTGCTCCATTTCATCAAAATCTGTGGTGTAGAATCTTGGAGTCAGCAGGGTTTCGTTTATTTCTTGTTTTCCAGCCTTCTTTTTGGGTACAGTTGCTGCCTGGGACTGGACGGTGGATGACATTTTGATGGTGAAAATTCGGGTGCATAGCAATCGGGAGTTTCCAGTTCTTGGGATAATGGAGCTGAATTTTGATAGGGGTTTAACTAAGGCCATTTCTGCTGCCATTTTTGGGGCAAATTTTGCAGCAGAAAAATGAACTGATGGTACTGTTCTTGTTCTGGTGGGAAAAGGGGGACTAGCGAGGTGGGGAGAGAGAAGATGTGGGGCTATTTGTAATTTGGATGAAAGTGATTGAATCTCTCATCCAATGAAATTTATGAAACTAAGAGCCCGTTTGATTCTCATTTTTATGGAAAAGTGCATTTTAGAATAGTAGATTGATGGAGAATGTGTGGTTTGAAAAATAAGAAAAAGTTTTTGATTTACGTAAAATATTATTTTAATGAAGAATGTGTGGTTGAAAAGAAGAGAGAGAAAAATGCATTTTCTTAAAAATGGGAATCAAACCGGTGGGATTTGACACTTGGCTATACAGTGGGACCTGCATAATTGCTAAGATTGGTTTTTGTGTTTCTGGTGTATGTCAAGCCATTCCAAAATAGTGGTGTCAGAATAGATCGATTCGAGCTTTGATCAAGTCACAAAACTAATAAATAAATAAAGGAGAATGACCACTCTCTCAAACTCGTAGCGCTGTTTAGTCTGCCTCGGCTCAACGCCTCAACCCACCTTGGCCGAGCCTCGCGGAAAGTGATGAACTGGGCTCGACCCCCCAGCACATCGCAAAATCCATGGCTGATTTATCTATTTTCTTGGCGTTTGATTTGATTTGATTAGATTTTTTTTCAGAAAAACTAGGATTCAGATATAGGACCAATTCATCCAAGAACCCCACAAGAAAATGGCATTTATTTTTAAGCAATTTAAGAAAAGACTTGACAACGAACCTGAAATACACTGCAGATTCTATGATTTAGTTCCTCTACAAATATCTTATGCTCTATTATGCTCCTGTAAATTCCACTGGATACATAATTTCAAAGTAGAAAATTTCATGCACATCAGTTATTGATAATAAATAATCATTATAAAGTAAAGATAGCTTGGGCAATGCAACTATTCAAATGCCATCTCTACAAACAGATTGCAAGTAGCTCGGAGGACAACAGTGAGTACACATACATCGCCCGAAAGATTAATATAGGATCTAAATTATGTTCATACAAACAATCTGTCAATCTGAGTTGCTAGTATCATACATTTTCTTAACAACCTCTTAATGAAATCTGAACACTGAAGAGAAAAAGAAAATGTAAGATTGAACAACAAAAGAACTATGTATCAAACCTATCTATTTTCACTCTTTTAAGTATTTCTCTCTCATTCTGCAAGATCCTGTATTATTTTCGACCATTTGCCCTCCAACTTTGGAACTTCTGCTGCCATATTGTATCTAGAATTCTGAAGCCAGCAAGAATCTCATTTATCAACTAGTTTAAACAACATGAAAACCTCTACATTTTGAGAGCTTCCCGCTACCTTACATAGCCATCTTCCTACGCATGCATCCAAATCTTTGACGGGGGGTAAGGGTACGGATTTCTCCTTTTATCAAACCTGTCAAGTGATATGTACTCTTCTGATTTCAAATGAAAAGAAAGTTAAATACAATATAATCAATAGCATTGATTTCTTCACCCAGTATATGGTTGAAACTTGAAAGAATCAATCTCATGAGAAGAATCATCAGCATCAATGCAATAAAACAATATTAGAAGCCGTAACATGGAGTTGTTAAATTTATTTAACTTTTAGTTTCTGATTTTTTATTAATTATTATTATTATTATTATTATTTGCATGGCTGGAGCAAAACATATCTTTTGTTTGCTTCTCAAGCCATTTGCACCTTAATTTTCTGTTTCAGTTTGTAAGTCTTTACAGTAATGCCGCATAGTTTATTTTATATTTTGGTTCTGGAGTATAATTTTGGAATCATAACCATCCAACTTGAGGCTGTGCTGGAGAATCTTTAAACGGGGCTAGTTATGGCCAGTCCAAGAATTGCTATTCTAATTTAAGTCGAGGCTAATATTGTTCAATCCTAGGCTATTAAGGCACCCAGTTTCTGGCAAATCTTGAATGGATTAATGGAAAAACTGAAAATGGTTAAACGAACAAAGACTAATAACAAGAACATGTATTGGAGCTTATGGCGGAGAAAGTTCTGTGCAATTTGGTGGCAAACACAATCCTCAGACGGGACTAAAAAAAAGAAAAAAAAGAAAAAAAAAGAAAGAGGAAAACTGGAGTAGCAGGCAAAGGAGAATAATGAGAGCTACTTGTATTTTATGCTTGAGCAGATGCTGTGATTGGATTCGATGTTGCTTCATCATGTTTCTCCTCTGCATTTCCCCCAACTTTGATTGGGGAGATAATTACAGACTCCAATTCTTGTTCAGCCGAAAAGAGAACCGGGCTGGAATCACTTTGTTCTTTTTCTACCTGCTGTTTCATATCATTCTCCTCTGTATTTCCCCCAACTTTGATTGGGGAGATCTGCAGATCTTGTTCAGAAGAAAAGAGAAATGGACTGGAATCATATCTTTCATTTTCTTCCTGCTGTATCATATTATCCTCAATGCCAACGAATTCCAGATTTTGTAAAATCTCTGGAAGTGAAGCACCGTTATTCTCAGCAAATTTATCTCCCATTTCTACATCAGTTTTTTCCATAGAGCTAGCAATACTTCCTGTTAAATTAGGATCCATCGCTTCCATAACCATAATTTCCTCTTCCTGAACATGAGCTCTGAAATTAAGCATCGAAGGTGGGATTTTAGAGAAAAGGACTTCTTTCAGGTTTTTGATCGTCCCTCTGTTATATGGATTTTCTTTCCTATCATATCGATACCTGAAGTTCTCATACGTAGTCTGCATATGAGATCGCATGACTTGTTTAGATAATGGACTATTAACTGCCAGGATATATTAGATTCACAATCAATCAGCCTATGAAAACAATATAAACATGTTGGAAAGGTTTGTATGCAAAAAATTATTCTTTTCACATTGCGATAAAGCACAGAAGACAAGGCGTAAATGGCTTATCTTCTTTGAATTCCAACCTATTACACCATCTTTAGTAGCATATAAGTTAAATAGTGATCAATGCTCATATACATTTTGGAAGAACAATCACCTGGTTGGTGCTAATCAGATAGAAGTGGAAAACTGTAAGGCCGCCGACAAACCAAAAGGTGATGAAGCAGTACACGATGAGAATAGCTGATAAAATATCACCTAACATGGCTTTCCACAAGTCTTTCCGACGAAGAATGTTGACCCACGAGACCACAAAGACATATATGCACAAGATCATTGATGTAGATACAAACATGTAGAAAAATCGATAATTACGCTGCAAACATAAGAAAAGGTAGTATGAAGTACCCATACAGGTACTATGAAACTGTTATGAAAAAAAACAAAGAATGGGCAATAGAAAAACAAGAACAAGTACACACATATTTACGTGAAAATTCAAGACTGGAAAAGACTAGAGGAGGAGAAATCCAATATATCGAAGATGAGTACAAGAGATCGATGTTTCAACAACAACTCCTACAAAATACAATGAAACCCTAAAAATTCTCATAATTTTGGTTCACCACATATATCGCACCATTAGTTTTTCGGACTGGACCAAACAGAATTTGAATCACATATCTAACAGAAACCAAATAATAAAACCATTTCATGTACCATTCAATAGTCTGAAAATATCATCTTAATGCTTAAAAACTTGAAATATAGTATCTTCAAAAAGTTATCCATTTTCCTGTGATTTATTTAAAATGCTCACAGAAACAAAAAGCATACGACATAGATTGTGCGATCCAAAAAAACACTACACGGCCTATTTACTGCACATGGGATGAGGTGACTTCCATGGGCAACAGAATAATCCCACCTGTGGGATGAGGAATCACAAACATGAAGTTAGTTTACAGAAAGTTATTAATTTGTGGTTTAGAAAAATGTGATTATGAAGTCATATACATCTTCAATATTTAAACGTTCTCTATTTTAACAACCAGCTGAATTGAAATCCAATTGAAATAAGACATCACAGGTATGGCAAAGGAAGCAGCAATATTGTGAGGTTACAGCGTGGAAATTGAAGCTGGGATATCCCTATATGTGTGATTTTCCGTAATAGACTCCTGATTTTTCATATTAGGAGAGTGAAAGGCATTTAATATGCTTTCCATCACAGGTCTTTTATGTAAAATGAAAAAGAATGCAGGTATTTAGACACAGATGGACATTAACATTGGTACCATACAAAGATTGCATGGAAAATATTTATTTATAGTACATATTGAAGACAAATAATAGACTGTGTGTTGAGCTCGATACCAAATTGTTGAGTTGAAAGACCAAACAAATATGATTTTATTAACAAAAATATGTTTTCAATTTTGGACACGCACTAATCTCTCTCTTAAATTAACACTTAACACTCACTCTTATTTTATCACTCCACTAACTCTACTCAATTCTCTGCACTTATGTCTCTCTCCTCCACACACACACACACAATACACACAACTAAACCCATATTTATACTAGATTATGTCGGCGGAAGAGGGTCAACAAAATTATAGATACTTCAATGAATTGATGTTAGGGTATTCTCTTGGAAGATCCTAGAATGGCGGTGGTCTTCATTTCCAGCAAGTAATGAGTCTTTAGAATATTCTACATGCTTAGGTCTAGCATATTTTAGATATTTAAAGTTGGTGATGATTTCTTCAGTGTCTACTTAAACCATCAGCGTTTCTTTATGCATGCTAGAATACTTACTATACCAATGCATTGACCAACCCATGGACAGTGGTGATCAAATCTCTGAACACAATTGTTGCATATGGAGCAATGAGATGCACGGGGAGGACGGTACAGCAAACATGTGTCACAGTATTTCATTTTAACAGTGTGTCCATTCACAACTACATCCTTCGTCCGGGGAAGCTTCAAATGAGGTGTTCTTCCATTGACCCACTCCATTGAAGGGGTGTTTAATTCAACTGTTTCATCACATTCAGGCGGTGTTGTATTGCGAGAGATGATCCCAGGATCTCTACAGGATGTAAGGAATAGAAAAAACATATCCTGCAAGGAGAAGTCAAGAGATTGGCAGGTTATCTTAGTTGAATAAGTTGTTTTAAGAGATCTTCTATCAAAGTTCTAGCAAGTATTCAGCAAAAATTTGGGGAAAACATCTTCTTTGTGAGCTTCAAGGCAGGAATTTAGCTATTATGGCATCTTTGGTATGAGTAGACAAGATTGAATAGTCCAGTTTACAGATTTAACCTATTTTTCATTTTTACTGTCTAACTCACATGGACTACACATTTTTTAAGTTTTGGAAAAAGAGTCGTGATCACCCATGTGGACTGACCCAAACCTCAAGAATGGATTGGAGGGAATGGTTTGAAGGAGGAATTCAAACATGTAACTTCCTTCAACCTCCATCAATTCCCTATAACTCCCTTAACATGTCTTACACAAAAGAGAGAGATGGAATGGCTGAAAATCGTGAAAATTCGTATGCGAAAATACACCAAAAACGGAGAGGGCCTACAACCATATTTTTGTCTTGAAAACTCACAAAACTTCGCACTTAGATTGCAGATAATGGACTCCTTCCATTGTGATTGAGTTCTGGACCACTGGAGTGATCAACATGCAGATTTGGAGTGTATTAATTTGCCAATTTTTGGAGCAGGAGAAAGCAAGTGATTCAACCATAAAGATCTTGAGGAATTCTTTCTTTACAAGTAAGATTTCAAGAACTGAAATTAGATTATGGCATACGACAGATTCTTTCAAAAGTAATAGAGATAAATATTCCCACTAACTCCCCTAGTTAAAATGCATAGGAAAAGACGAAGAGGTAAAAGGGGAAAAAAAATCCTCAGAAACACCTACAATGCAATGAAATGCACAACCACCTAAAGAATTGAATATGATCTAGACTTCCTTATAAACAATAATGAGCAAAGAAAAGTAACTTCTCGAATGACAATTCATTCTCATATAGCAACTTCAAGTGTAGCATGCTCAATCACCATATTAGAATATTTGACTCTTGAGCACAATATGGAAAACACTTTTGACTTCTACCATGATGAATATTTACTTACCAAAACAGTTAGCACGATTCCCACAGTAAGTACTGAATACCAAGGAATAGCATCTTTGTTTTCTTTGATATGCTGTCTGATAATGAGCAAGACTCTTATACAAAATGCAATCGCGGGACCTGCAATAAGGAATGTGGATAAAAACAACGATGCTACATCTGGACCAAAGATCAATCTTCCACCGCATAAGAATTTCTGGAACATTCAAAAGAACACTAGTTTCAATAAGTGCTTGATGTCAAACTGTGCAATAAAAATAAATGTATTTCAATTACGAAGTACCTAAATTCAACATCACAAGGAACCTCAACAATAAATAAGCTATATAAAACAAGCAACTGAACAGTATCCTCTCTCGCTAAGAAGTAAATAAAGTACATAATTGTGTACAACAACTACACACACATGAAGTGTGTACACACATCCTTTGAATGAAATTGTGAATCTAGATATAGTTTAAAATATTATTATTCTCATTCATAGTCCTACATATCACAATTTTTCACCGCTAACAAAGTTCTAGTTCTACCACTAGATAGTAGGAGAACTGGAGGAACCAAGGAAAGATAAACCCCGAGGATCGAAGAACAATACAATAGATCAGATTTTAGTATTTTAAATTAAATAGGACATTTTGCACTCTAAACTTTCCAATAATGAAATGATTTCGTCTTAGTAAAATCTGAAACCTCAAAATATATAATTGAGTAATCAGCTAACATGTATTTGTAACAATCTAAGTTTAAGGCCTAGAATAAACTACGTAATAACATCAAACATGTAGTGAACATAAATGCGCTGCAGCTTGATTAACATGAAAAGAAAAGGAGTGGACTGAACTAAGCATGCAAATTCACTTAATCCAACAATCGAATTTCTTTGTTCAATATAAGAACTTATACAAGATTCAAGAAACACCCTTCCCATTAAATGATCAACCACACAAAAAATAATCAACCAAGGGGGAAAAAAGACTTACATTGCTTCCCTTCCAAACCTGATAAAGCCTATTTGGTTTGGGTTTTTCTTGGTCCATAGAAATGGGGAAAAAAAAAAAAAAAACCAACAACCCAACTCAAACCCCAAATTCAGATTGTAGTTAATTTCTAATCACAAAACCCTCTTTATTGCTTCCTTTACATCAGTCCACATGAGAAAATGACCTCAAAATTGAATCTTTTCAATTCTTGATCAACCAAGTCCAAAACCATTCGTTGGAGATTTTATGAGTGGTTTTGTTAGAATATCGAAAAATGGTGAATGCTGTTGTCCAGAGATAAGATAGTTTATGATATGATCAAGAAACCAGCTGCCATTTAGCTCAACTATTTCTGTCCCCCGACGGATTTTCCCAGGAACACTATTTGTTCTGTCTGTTTATTTACGCTTGCATTCTCTTTAGCTAAAACAATTGATTATGGGAATATTAGAAGAAAACCCTTTAACATTTTCAAGAGTGATATATTCCATTTGAAATCTTTTCTACGAAAAAAAGTTACTGTCAAGATCCATTAGGTTTTCCGTTAAAAAAAAAAAAATGCCAAAATTAAAAAAGAAATAATTGCAAATTTCAGTATCTAAACCTTTTATTTTTTACAAATTAAATTCAATTTTTTTATATATGACACCTATAATCCCAAATCTTTAAACCTTTATTTTCTACCCACCCCACTTCATCTTCTTTCCCAAAAATAAAAAACAATCCTTCCCATGTTTAAAATCAAAGTTTTATAGAATTGTGTATTTGTGAAAACATCAAATTATTTTTTCCTCAAATCCTTCTGGCAGCCAGTTTTCTTTTTCGTCTTCTTCTTGATTCTTGCCTTTTCTAACAACACAAATGAATTTCAGGTTGGAGATTTCAGGACGCTTCGCAATTTCAGGTAATTGTCTTTCAGTAAAATTTGCCATACTTCCATAACAGATGTAAGCTACAGAATTTGGTTCCCTGGAATTGATTTTCACTATTTTCAGTTTTTTGGATTTGCAAAATAGTTGTGGAATGTATATGCAAGTTTGAAGACAAGCTAAGGCATGACAATAACACTTTTTATTTTCCTTGCAAGCCGCTCGTGAAAAAAAAAAAAAAAATCAAAACTCACTAATTTACCCAGTTTGCAACACTACCTGGAAAGATGTGTCTTTACTTTCCAATTTCCAATATCCATAAACTTCAAGAACAAACACAATTTGATGAAACCAAATAAAATAGAGTACAAATAGAGCAATACCCAAAAATTAACCAACAAGAAACGAGAGCATTCAATGATGATGAGTCATTGGTTTCGCCCAAAAAGTTTATTCATATTCCAAAAGCTAATGAAGAGGAAGATTCGGCCTCCCGAGGTAGAGGCGAGTGGCAGTTTGCGACGGTTTCCTTCTGGGTGGAGCAGGCCGCTGCAGGCCACAGTGACGACGTGGCTATGGATTTTTTTAATTTTTTTTTGGATTTCGCTAGCGCCCCACGTGCCCTGTCCTGAAGAATTAGTGGTCAACAACCGGTTGACCCGGTCTATTTTCCAAAATAGTCTTTGACCAATTTTTTTTTAAAGAAAATGATAAAATGCATAAAAATGTGAAAAAATCTTCATTCCCATTTATACCCTCCTTTTGAAAAATACCACCAACGCCGCCAACTTCTCCGCCCGCACGACACCAACGCCGTCGCCCGCACGACCCCACCGCCGCTGACCAACGCCATCTCCATCTTCTAACCTTCAGAATGTGAGTTTTGAAACCATGGAATACATTTAATTTTTGAAATAAATGTGAGATTAGAAGTAGATTTATTGATTATACTATTCCAAAATGGTTTGAATGTATGATTGGGTTGTTAAATACGTATTTTTTGGAACGACGATCTCTAGGTGAAGAAGCTGCCTGCGATTTAAAGAGTAAGATGGCCAGATCCGCCGGGCCCGTCGGACGGATCCATTCCGCCCGGATGGCCCGGATGCTGGGCCGTTTGGCCCGGACATAATTTTTTTTTAATTTAATATTTAATTTAATATTTTTAAATATTAAATAATTTAAATATTGATAATATTTAATTTAAATACTAATATTTAATTAATTTAAATATTAATATTTAATGTAAATATTAATGTTAATATTAATTTATTTTTTTATTTATGTAATTTTTTATTTATTCATTTATTAATTATTTAATTAATTGAGTATTTAATTAATTTATTTATTTATGTTAATTACGTATTTAATTTTTCGTAGTTAAATATTTCGTTAATTAATTGTCGTAATTAAATATGTATCTTCTTCGTTTAATATGTAATTAATTAATTTTTTATTTAGTTAAATATTTCGTTAATTAATTGTCGTAATTTTTTTTCAATTAATTGATATTTAAAAATATTAACATTTAAATGAAATGTTAATTTAATTTTTTATTTATGTGATTTTTTATTTATTCGTTTGTTAATTATTTAATTAATTGTGTATTTAATTAATTACTTAATTTATTTTAATTACGTATTTAATTTTCTGTAGTTAAATATTTCGTTAATTAATTGTCGTAATTTTTTTCAAATAATTAATATTTAAGAATATTAATATTTAATTAAATATTAATATTTAATTAAATTAAATATTAATATTTCATTTAAATATTAATACAATATTAATATTAAATTAATTTTTTATTTATGTAATTATTTATTTATTCGTTTGTTAATTATTTAATTAATTGTTTATTTAATTAATTTATTTTAATTACGTATTTAATTTCTCGTAGTTAAATATTTCGTTAATTAATTGTCGTAATTAAATATGTATCTTTTTCGTTTAATATGTAATTAATTATTTTTTTATTTAGTTAAATATTTCGTTAATTGATTGTCGTAATTGAATATGTAATTAATTTGTTTAATACGTAATTAATTAAATATTTCCTTATCGTTGTATCTTGCGTATATTCGTAGTTTAATTTTTTAATATTACGATTCATCCATTATTATTTGCATAAGATTCTAATAGTTGAAATTTATAAATTTTGCAGGATGGAATATCATTTAGACGACGCCGTTCGACAGGTCTCCGGCAAAGTTATAGCGAATTGTAACTTTGCTACATTTACGATGGTGGAGGATATGCTCGATGAGGAGCATGCAGACATGTTGCGTCGATCCTGTTTATGGCCCATACGGACGTTGCGAGACATAAAGTTTTCTGGTCAGCTGCTCGATACATTGTTATGTCGACTACTTAAGCCAGTAGACGGAGATGTCCTCAGATTTGATATTGGGGGTAAGGTAGCGACATTTTCTATTTTTGAGTTTGCATTCATTACCGGTTTGAGATGTACGGGGACAGAAGCAGCAAAAGCCCGTATTCCGAAGAATAAGAGATTGTTGAATGAGTATTTTCATGGGTAGCCGATAGTGACACTGGGTTAGTTGGGAGACGCATTCAGGGACTACGCCCAGATGTCTGACAAGTTTAAGCTTGGCTTGGTCCTTATTGTGGAGAGCGTGCTTAGATGTCATCATAGGAAGACGTCGATTGACGTTTTCCATCTGGAGGTTGTTGATGACTTCGATACCTTCAACAACTATCCATGTGGACAAAGTTGTTATATAGATACATTACAACACTTCAGGAGGGGCTATTCATTGTCTAAGGGGGTAGGCCAGAGCGCAAGTAGGATGCGTACGGCATGTCGTTGGCTGTACAGGTAAAATGTTTAAAATAATGAATTATCTATTTTTTATTAAATTTTATATATAATAATTGCAATGATTGCAGATATGGGTATACAAGACTGTTCCCATCTTGGCTTCTCGGTATGCGAGGAGAGGGGATACATGCTTCCTTCGGATGCATCATTGGTGAGCACAAGACAAGCCGCTCGCCAAACACTTATCTGCTCTCCTCGACGATCCTGAGGTACTAATTATATATTTACGATTTATGTTTTATGTCCTTTCGAATTATTCAGTGGAAGAATGTGGTCGGGAACTTTCCACTCGACTTCATTTGATAGAGGAAATATAGTTTCGGCATATGCTGCTCTCCAATAATCAGCCATATAATAATGAGTGCATAAACTGTGTGGTGGAATTCCTCTATGCTTAGCCACTGCGACTGCATGAGCACATGGAAAACTCTCCAACTGAAACTGTCTACATGTGCATGTGTTATCATTCAAACTCACAATCCAGCCCATATTACGTCCGCATCTCACGGAGAAGTGAAATTGATCCAGCAGTTCCACAATTAGCTTTCTCGCCACCGCTAGAGTTTTGAAGAGTTTATCTTCCTGAGCCGGGGTCAACGCACTTGTACAATTATGTGATTCCTCACGTCTGTCATGGAACCACATCTGCAACTTTTGTCGAATATTCTCAAGCATTGCGAGAACTGGTAACTCTCGATCCTTCTTGAATAATGCATTGAGCGACTCCGCGTTATTCGACGTCATCATGTTGTATCGACGTCCTGGAAAATGTGACCGTGCCCAATGTTCAACCCCTATCTCTGTTAAATATTCTCATGCACCATGTAGATTATGTTCTATTTCGACCATAAACTTATCGAACTCTTCAAAACTTTATGCTTCTGCAACTTTCCTGAATAATGTAACGATACCACTACCCCGATATTTAGTCTTTAGATTACCTTGTATATGGTACATGCAATAACCATGATGTGCGTTCGAAAAAACTTCAACTATACCATTTATTATTGACTGTCCCCGATCAGTCACAAATGCAAGGTTCTCGACGTCCCCAATAACTTCTCTCAGCTTCGTGAAGAACCAACGCATCGCTACATCATTTTCTCCATCGACTATGCCGAATGCAAGAGGGTAAATTTGGATGTTGGGGTCTTGACATGTAGCAATAATCAACTTT
This sequence comes from Osmanthus fragrans, assembly GCA_019395295.1. NCBI lineage: Eukaryota > Viridiplantae > Streptophyta > Magnoliopsida > Lamiales > Oleaceae > Osmanthus > Osmanthus fragrans. The sequence goes on along the minus strand of CM033343.1, from coordinate 16,857,849 downwards.
CCTTCATATCTAGCTTTCAGGGTTGTACCATCAATTAGAATTAGGGGTCGCATCACATTTCGAAATCCTCTAATGCATTGTCCGAGAGCCATAAACAAGTACTTGAAGTGATTCTCGTCATCGCTCTCAATAAAAAACGCTGAGTCAAGATTAGTTCTCCCCATGTTATGACAATACCTGGCCAATTTGGCATAACTCTCCTCGGTCGATCCCATTAAATCCTGCAATGCACATTCTTTAGCCTTCATGACCTTTTGATAGCTCAGGTTAATCCCATAATTTCGACGCATGTCGTTGGCGATATCTGCAGGTTTGTAAATAGTCCGTGGGTCCTCAAACCTGTGCATTATCTCTCGTCCAATAAACCATGATCGAGCTTGCCTGTGATCATTTTGACGAATACCCACTTCGCAATTGTGTTCTCGCGCATACTTGCAAACTATAAAGCACTCATTTGTTTCCATCTTAGTCGAGCTCAAACGCCAACTGCAATTATCGTCCACACAAATAATTGTGTACGCAGATTTGTTTGATTTTTTAACTTTGAACTCAAAGTTATGTTTTATTGCAATCCGGTGCGCAGCTTCCTGCAAATCTCTTTTCGATTGGAACAGTTGATCCACATACAAATCTTCATCTTCAGGAACTACACGTGAACAATTAGAAGAGCGTGTACTCGGCCCAGCATGTGAACTCCCACCAGACTTATGTCTTTGTCTAGATACAGCAAGCAAATCTTTATTCGTAAATTGCCTTCCAAACTCGTTGTCTTGAACTTAATCGTGAATTCTGTGTGTAACCGTGAGACCGTGGTGAGTAGCAACTGTTTCGGGAATAACTACATCATCCTCACGAGCAATCTCAAATGTATCCCAAAAATCATTTACATTACAACCCTCTCCATCGGAGATTTCGTGATCACCCTCGGGGACATTCTTTCTTGATAAAGTTACGCCAATAGGAGTCGATTTTCGACCTTGGTTCAATGTAATTAGATGCTTCATTTGCACTTCAGAAGTAACTTTCATAGGCGGAATACTTATGGTTGAATGCTTCTGAAATAAAAATGTCAATTCCATATTGTACTGAGAGGGATCGACGTTAAGCATGTTTTATATTTCTTGATACATTTCCGTAAACAGTGTTTTCTTTGTTATATATATTGTCTTAACCCCATTTCCTTCACTTGTCCATTTCCATTCCCATTGGCCACTTTTCTTCTTTTCAAATTCACCGAAATAACAAATTGGGACACATGCCATGGATCTGCATTATGAATTAAAATACCAGAACACAATTAATTAAATATCAGAAATTATAAGGATCTTTAAAAAAAAAATTCGGATCCACACAATCCAGACGTGCGGGCCGTGCGGATTCGCACGACGGGTAGTGCGGAAACTAATTTTTTCATCCGTTTGCCTAAAAAATTTATCTACCAACGTAAAAATAACGAATCAATTTTTCGATTTAATGATAACGAAATTAAAAATACGTAAAATATATATTATTTCCTCTGTTTACCTAAACAATTATAGATACAGATTGTAAAATTGAATCTAACAACGTAAAAATAACGAATCAATTTACTAATTTAATGAAAGTGAAATTAAAAATACGTAAAATATACTTACCGATTCCAATTGATGGCTCTAGAAACAGTATTTTTTGATGAGTGTTTGCTAAATTTATAAATTTTCAAATTTGAAACAGATGAAAAATGGACACTTTTCAACTGTGTTGGATTCAACAGATGAACAAAGTGAAATTACTTGAGAGTGTGGATGTGATTTTTTTTATAGTCAACATAAGGGTATTATTGTCTTTTAAACAATAACCCAATTTTGTTATTATATAACAAGTTTAAGGGTAAAATAGTCTTCCACGCATTGGATGGTTATTATGGAGAATGTTTCAAATTTTTTGCCAAAGTGAAAAAATAGCCCTTTGACTTGGTTATACTAAAAAGTACCCCGCCCTATCCTAAGCTTTGGACTTTGGTGAATGAGATAAATCGCAGGTTATGCCTCCAAAAATATAGGGTGGAAGATTGTTTGTACAATTACATTTATCAAATAGTCAAATTTATATTTTCAAATTTGAACTTTTGACGTGACAGTCTAAAATTGAATTTTATTTTTTGAGTGAAGTGGAGTGGAGTGGAGTGGGGTGGGGTGGGGTGGGGTGGGATTTTGGAGTTAATTTGCATAAAGCATTTTTTAATTTCATATGGATAAGGTTTTGTTACTTTTAAGTTTTAACTATGGAAGTCCAATTGTGGACCTTAAAAAAATTGTAATCCTTATCAAGGTTTTAAAGAGTCCCTTATTTTTGCTTTAGGTATTTAGCAATTGTTTGGGGACAATTAGGGGAAAAATGATTTTAAAAAAATAGGTAAACAAGTATAGTAAAGTGATAAATATTATAGAATGTGCGCTTAAAAATGATCTTGAAAAAATAATTTTAAAAAAAATCTCTTCCAAAAAAATCTTAGCCCCTATTTGGCAAAGATTAAAATCAGATTTTTTATAAATATTGATAAAAATTTATGGAATGTGAGGTTAAAAGTTGTAGATCCTATAAAATATTATTATAATTAATTATTAACTTTAATTTAAATTTTAATAAAAAAATTTAACGATACCAAACAGTGGCTTAGAAAGTTTCTCGGATTATTTATGCTTTGAAATGACGGAGTCCTTAATAGCTGAATATGTCGCTAATTGAGAAAATATCAAGGAGGTGACTTGGTACATAGACAAATTGAATAAAAAAATATTATATAAAGCATTCTATTCCACTTGAAGCAATGAAGCCTTCTGTCTTTAGTTAAATTCTATATTGTTGTGATGAAAATAGCACTTTTGTTGACAGCACTCTCACAAATTGTGGAGCCCACGATTAAAGTTTCTATTTTTAGTTGGATTCTATATTGTTGTGATTAAAAAAAACACTCTTGTTGACAGCACTCTCACAAATTGTGAGATCCACGATTATTTTAATTGCGGGCTCCACCCCCTATATGTGAGTGTGTTGTTAATAATGATGTTAAACTTGTTGTACCCATAACAAGTCTCGTGTTGTGACTCAAATCAACTGTGGAAGCATAAATTTAAGTACACTCAAGCCAAGAAAGTGGAGAGTTTTTCTTGAAGTGCCAAATGGATATACCAATGAGTGTTATATTTTAAACACAAGCTATATTTGCATTCTTATTATTTGCATTGAATTCCTTTGTTTTTATTCAATATGATAATTATTTGGCCACGGTAGGAACTGCCTTGATGTAGCTGTAGAAAATGAATAATTCCATCATCTTTGGTGCTATCTGGCCAAAATTGGCAGCTTAAACTTATTTTGATGTCACCTAGATAACAGCAAAAACAAAGTGAAAACAGAACCTTAAAACTCTCTAAAATGCGAAGCAAAATCCTCAATTTTACACAAAGTAAAATCTTTGAATGAACAATGTTCACTTGGTTACATAAGTTCATATGAATGTCAAGAAACAATACTATCTTGTCCATTTACCACATGTACAGTGAACATATTTCTCGAGACGAAATAAATAACCTTATCTTCGAAGCAGTGCAGATGAATTTCTCTGAGAACTCGTTTCAGTCCCCATTATCATCGACCATACTGTCTCCAGTACCGATATCTTCTTCTTGAGCAGTTGGAAAGAAATAAGGGACGAGGTTGATGTTTCCTCCTTTGTCCTTTAAACTGTCTTCAATTCTATCGTAGTCCAAATTCTGCAGAATATCAGGAATTAAGTGGCTTACCGTCCTTGCCAATGGTACCTACTTCTAGGTCCTTCTCCCTCGAGCTGATAATATCACCACCAAATCTTTTTGTTATGGATCTTAGTATCGAATGATCTTCTTCGGTGACCATTTCTCGAAAATTGACCAGCAATGGTGCTGTCTTAGAGAAAAAGATTTCCTTGAGGACTGAGGTTCTTTATCATCCCTCGATCAAATGGATTCTCTTTCTTATCATAACGATACAGGAAATTTTCATATGTCGTCTGTAACAAATATAAATCAAGCTAAGATAATGGACTTCACAAATTGAAATTATTAATGGTAATGAACAATAGCAACGAAATTTCAATACATGACACTAAACAATATCAACGAATACCATTGTTTTGAATTATACATCATCAATATCTAGGTAAGGGTTTTAAAGGAAAATTTTAGAATTCAGAATTTTAGAATCACGAAGTTGGTATCTGATAAATGAAAGCACGGAAGACAAGTTTAACATATAAAGAAAGTTGTAAATTTAGCACCTGTTTGAGCCACATTTTTTTGGCTCAAAATGCATTTTGGAATAGTAGATTAATGGAGAATGTGTGGCTAAAAAATAAGAAAAAGTTTTGGATTTGCATGTAATATTATTTTATTAAAAAAATTATAGTTAAAAGGAAGAGAGGGAAAAATATATTTTAAAAATAATGGGGGATCAAACAAGAGATAAATAAGTTGATTGAAATTATAAAAAGAAAAACTAATCATCATACAACATAGGAATTTCAAAACTCTTAGGACACGAAGCATCATTAATTTATGAAGAAAAAGAAGCTAACCTTGTTTGTGGATATAATAGAAATGGAAGACGCTAAGCCCACCAATAAACCACACCACAACGACGCAGTAAGCCATTAGAATGACTGATACAACATCCTTTGACATGCCTCCCCATTCTTTAAAGAGGTTCAACAAAGACAACGTGGAAACATATATGCACAAGATTGTTGATGTAGATATAAATAAGATGAAAGTCCGGTAGTTGTGCTGCACCAAATCAAACACAGTGGAGGCGATTTTTTTATCAAGAAGCTGAAGTAAAAAGTTATTTGTAACAATATAATTAAGATTTTGTTATCAGTATTTTAGGCTTCTTTCTTAATGGACGGTATTTGCTCTATAGAGGAATGTAAAGAAGGATTTTGCACAAAAACTTCGATGATAGTTATGTGATAATGATGGGGAAGATTGCTAACACAAGATGAACCGAAAATGGCTACTGGACCTCCCTACCTGTAACAAGAGAATTGTTATCCCATCTATAGGAAGAGTCACGTGGAAGCATTACATGAAGACACTTGACAGTTAAAGTCAAGAAAGAACGAAGTCTGCTTGTAGCCGAAGTGCCTTATTTAATTGCCGAGGTCCTCCCACTCCAAGTCGAAGTGCCTTCACTAAGTACCAACTGCTCCACGTTTGAAGTTCCACTTCATCAAGTCGAGACGCTCATTGCAAACACATCTGACTGGTATTTTTGAGAATGATTGATGTGACGCCCACCTTAATGGATGTCAGTTTAGGATTGTAGGGCGGCTAACCCCTCGTCATTGTAATTAATATATTGAACGAGTGATTTGAAGTTTTGAAGAGTTAGATAGAGCCACGTGGATATGATCGAGTGATAGATCTGCTCGGTTTGACATATAAATAGCAAATCTTGTAATGTTATTGAGGATGCGAAAATATACATTGGGAAAAGACTTACACTCAAGATATTTTCCTCTCTTAAATACTAAATAGAAGGTTTATTAAAGATCCATTTTTGAGTACATAATTTGACAGATCCTTTTCGTCGGCATTTAAGCTTATTGCTCGTGTTCTTCAGAGTATTATCTTGCTTGTCGCCATATTGACTTTACGATCGGCATCTCCGACCATTGCTCATCGAAATCAGTCCACGCGTTGACAAGTTTGACCCGATATCTGTTGGCAACATTTTTTGGGATCAACAAGAATCACCATTTGTCATTCTATTTCCTCATTTCTAGAGAAACTACATCAAATTCTAATGCCTCAGAATCAGTCTTTGAAAAACTTAAATTGAAATTGAATTTATATTTCCAAATTCTCTTTCAAGGTCCCAAATACAATCATTTACAATCTTATAAAGTATATTTGAGAAACTACCATGCCACTAAAGAGTCAATTGCTGTTAGTTGTGACCTAGAATCAGAGAAAACTAAGATTGGTGCCATCCCTTAATCACAGAAGTAATAATTGACCAATGCAAAATTCATTTTCAGTGACAAAAAGCAAAGAGGCATTAAAATGATAAATGAAAAATGGTAATGAGTTCATTGCATTAGTTTGTATAACAAGATGACCTACTGTGGACAAAATGTAAATAGCAAAAGCATTATTGATAATCATATATAACGAGTAAATTAATGAAAACTTCTTAGCATAAACTATAAGTGGTAGACTTACAACTCCAATACACTGGCCTACATATGGACAGTGATGATCAAACCTCTGGATACAATTGTTGCAGATAGAGCAATGAGAAGCACATGGTGGACGATATAACAAACAAGTGTCACAGAACTTCACTTTAACTATGTGGCCATTGACAAGAATGTCCTTTGTTCTAGGTAGTTTTATTTCAGGAGTTGCATTGTTCTTCCACTCCACAGATGAAGCAGAAAGTGATTCATATGATTCAGGCGGCCGCGAGTTTATAGGAATTATTCTTGGATCTCTTGAAGATGTCACTACACCATAAACTGCCTTTTGCAACATGCAAAAACGTTGCCATAGACCTTATGCAGCGTTCGGGAGTGTGTTGCGAATTTTTATGTTGCCGTAGACTGGACAGTTTGCGCGTTGCGAAAACCCATTTTCGGCAACGTGCATTGCGCGTTGCAAAAAAGGTTTTTCACAACGTGCAATGCGCATTGCCGAAAATGGTTTTTCGCAACACGCATTGCGCGTTTCCAAAAGCTTTTATTCTTTTTTTTTTTTTTGAAATATTTTTTTGTCGTCGTCATAGATCATTTTATGTTTTTTTTATTAATTCAACATTTGTTTCTACTTTTTTATAACAATTTACAAAATTGACCTAGCAAAATTAAAAATTTACACATTGTGAAACATTTTTGAATTGCAAAAAAATAATAATTTCATTACGAATTTGAACCCATACACTTAAAAATATAAACAAACTATTGAAATAAGAGCAAACTCTCTTACACTTCTCTTAAAAAAAAATTACTTGTATAAAATAAGACAAGTTAAAACTACATCTTACGTACAAAATTAAATAAATAATAATAAAAAGAAGATGAAGTACATTAACCAAATCATCCCACTACAAGTGTCATTCCATCAACTTCCTCGTCTCTAGCGAAATCAACTTAATTTCCCTATGATTTACTAATAAAATATATGTACGAAGCATTTGAAGTGTACGAAGAAATCAAGAAAATATTAGAGATAAGAAAATTGCAATATAAAGTTTAGAGACAAGAAAATTCGTGAGTAAAGTTTAGAAACAAGAAAATTGCAATCACTTTTAAAGTCCTCAGACAATAAGAATTATTGCAAAAAATGTCAAGTCCACAGACCCGCTTAAGAAAGTAATAACCAACAATAAGTACTATTGCAAAAATTGAAGTGGCTTATGCTTGAAAATTAACTTTCATTGTGGTAGTCGACTTCATTGTAATGCCATAAGTGCACCCTTCAATGCAGGTTAAAGGATACTAAACTGGGTGCAAATAAAAAATATTAAAAATAGTGAAGAAAATACCATTCCAATTTGGGGAAAGAAGCATCATTGGGGAAGTCGGCTAGTTCATCTCTTAAGCTTTTAGCTTAAAGGACTAATCTTTGCTTGAACTCAGCCCGAGTAAGGCCTACTACTAAGTGATGAAGAAGATTCATATTTTTCCTTCTTCAAGGGCATCTTAGCATTTCTTCCCCGCCCCATCTGCAATTACAGGAGAAAAATAACTATTAAACTAAAACTAAATGCGACAACTGAAGCTATAGAGCAAACAAAGCAACAATGGGCAGCATGAATGGCATCCTTGTTTTCGAAAAGTTTCTAGCTAAAACAATATAATGTTTTTCATTAAAAAACACAAAATATTTGGTGGCAGTGATGGGGGTTCAAGCTGGAAAAACATTAAGGTTATGTTTGATATACAATATCAGTAGAACGAACTAAACGTTCACTTCTTTTCCTTCTTTAATATTGTTTAGTACCGTCCTGTTCACCTTCCCAAACCTGCCATAAGAAGTTCAGGGACTATAAGATATGAGCTCCCTTTTGTTTATAATAACAAGATTGGAGAAAGTTTTCAAAATCACTAATCACTAAATAACACAATTAAAAATATGAGAAAAAGAATTTGAATTCCCATGGAACTGCAGCATACAAGAAATTAAAAAATAGGCCTAAAACCAAAATAGCACCAATTACATCCATGTTTGAGAAACTAAAATTTTCAGCATGAGATAGATTGCCAGTTATGTGCCTAGGGACTTTACTGTATCCAAGAACTAACTAAAAGTTTTTACTGGAAAACAAAAATGAAATGCTATGATATGATATGATATGATATAGAGATTATAGACAGTACTTAAGATATGATCCTAGCAAAGGAATTTTGTCAGTCTAGAATTGCCATAATTGTTGAAGTTTCTGCAACAAAGATACTATATAGAACTATAGAAACAATTGACAAATCTAAAAATTGGTTGGCATGTTCCAAAGTGCAAGGCATTTGAAGTTTCAGATGATGCTATAGTTTCCTTAAAGCTGAACCCAAGAGATTAAGCAGCACTACATTACTTATATGACTTCATATCCCAGAAAAGTAGAACACAACTTTTTCTGCAAACTATATCTAAATCACCAGCTCGTCTGATGGAGGGGAGTATCCCAGTTACTTTAGGATAGAGTAACTAAGCTACATCTTACATGGAACGATACAGATTTCTATCCGAAGGCATCGCCACTAAGCACCAAGTGCAAGAAACATACCCATTACTAACCTTAAAACCTCTTTACATTCAACAAGAAAGTTGTACCAAAATCAAGGAAATGAGCATAAGTGAAACTAGCATAATATCACATTATTCTACTCAATGCAACTTTAATACATGAAAAAATATTAGATTTGCAGTATTCTCAGCAATGCAGCTCTAGTAACCCCAAAGATGTAAAATTTACCTGAAAATCTAGATAAAAGTTATTAAAGATTATAATTCACCATACCTTTCAAGGCCAGAGTGTAGTGATTGAGGTCTCCGCCATGGAGAAAAATGTCGAGAGTCCCAAGAGTGCTGCAAGTACCAACCCTTGATCTTTAAAAATCATCAGCACTTGCAAAACCTTAGGTCCAGATATCCTCGACACCACCAAACTCCGCTGCCAAATCCCGTACCCTGCATTCAAAGCCCCATCTTCATTCACCTTTCTCTTCAAGCACTTGTGTTCTGCAGCTGAAATCCGAAAACCCATCAAACAAATTAGATGAAACAGAACAACCCACCTAGAGAAATTCACAGAGAATAAGTCATCAGGTTTCTTCCTCTTCTTTCCAGCAAATATGTCATCGATCTCATTCAGTAATTTGGGAAAATGTCATGTCATCTTTTTGGCATTTATTTGAAGTATTGAGATTGTAATAATATGAGACTCCAGTAAAAACCGAAGCAGATTTAACATGAATCCCAATTCCCAACCCCAATTCAATGTTGCCAAACTTCACATGCGAACTTGAGCTCCAAACTTCACAGTCAAAACCAGAAGCTCTAAATTTCTGACCGAACTTGAGCAGGAGACCAAAATCAAGTAGAAACCAAAGTTGAAACTGGAAGAACCCGATAGTTTGGAGAAAACGAACACAACCAGAGCTGCAAATCAACACTACCCTGAAATCCCTAAATCACATTCAGATTCAGAATTCCGAAATCACATTCATAGATGATAGACCTAACTCACATTCAGCTTTCAAAAATAGAACTAAAATGAACACACCTTCAATTGGAGACTTGGAATAGACGACGGATACAGTCGACAGACGGCGGATGCAGGGTAAGACTGGACGGACCGCAGATTGGCAAATGCAAATGTTGTTACCAAATATAGTGGATCGGTGTCCTGCGGTGGCGCCGTGCAAAGGTCCAGCTTCAAATGGTGGGAGAGCTGGTCGGTGACTGTGAGTGACTCCGGTTGAAACTTCGGAGAGACAGGAGACGACGAGAGACTAAGAGAGAGAAAGAGAAATAGAAATCAGGCTGCTGTTGCGTAATGTTTTAGCAGGGTTTATTTTTCCAGTTTTTACCTTTTAAAAGAACCCTTTCGTAACGTTCGCTGCATGTTGCGAAAAGTCCCTTTCGCAACATTCTTTTAAAGAATATTGCTAATACTCAATAAAGTTAACCAATTGCAACATTCACTTATTTGAATGTTGTCATAAATTCTTTTAGCAACATTCATTGATTGAATGTTGTCTTTTGAGTGTTGCAAAAGGGTTTTTTGTTGTAGTGTGTCATGAAGAGAAAGATCAAATCATGTGAAGGTCTCAACGTTTTTTTTTAATGTAAAATCAGCATTTTTAAGACCAAAAACCTAATCTTTTTGTTTTGTTTGGCCCCCCCCCCCCCCCTTGAAAACAATAGAATACATACCAAAATTATGAGGTCAAGTCCCACTATCAATACAACATGCCGATACAAGAAGTCAACTTTTCGAATCCTCACAAGCATTTTGATAGAGTGTTAATACAGTGGCAGGACTATCGAGAACGTTGATAAAAGGCATGATGCCCCCATCCGGACCAAAGATCAATCTCCTGCCACACAAAAAATTCTAAAATATAATTGAAGGAATTTATGATTACAACATTCTGTGGGTAGACATATAGTTAGAGTTGATCTTAGGTACAATTCAAATGCTTATATTTTACAAAGTGTTTCGTGCGGAAATCACTAACAATTAAAAGAAGGTTCAGACGATTGTGTAAGGAACAACAACCTCTCGAGACAAAGTCCCAACGAGGGGTGCTTTATTTATGAAGATTAAAATTTCACAAAGAACGAAATGCCTCCAAGGGGTACAAGCACACAAAGTAATTGAAAGTTTGACAAGAAAAACTTAAAGAAATGAAATTACATAATTCTCTGTTTGAGAGAGATTTGTTTGGTCCTTACTTCTGTGTTATTTTCTCCTTTTTATACTCCTTGGGTAGTTTCTCTTATGGAACTGTCTGAAAACTATTTGTCGCCTTGTAACTACCCACTTTCTCCATGATGAATGACTTGTCAAGAAACAGCTGTTTTTAACTGCTGTCCCTATTCCCTTTAACCGCTTGTAGCCGAGATTCTTGGATCGTGGAATGTGATAAGATTGCCGATTTAACTGCTTCGATAACCATCGCCCCAAATATCAATAAGGCACCATGCTCGCCTAGATTTTGGGCGTCTCACGAGGTTGAGCGACTTCTCGCAGGGTTGACCGATTATGGGCCACTTCTTCTTGGATGGTCTCATTTGGGCCTATCTTTCGAGCCGAGTTTTATTCCTCATTCGAACTGAGCTCCCTTCTTTGGACCATTCAATTGGGCTTCGTCTTTTGGGCCATTTACTTGGGTTTCGTTTTTGTGTGTCAACAATTACCCCCCGATATGGTGAAATTAATATCAATTAGTAATCTTACGCCATATTCATCTTTCGTATTCTCCTGCGGTGCTAGAAATCCCAAAAAAGGTGGAGCACTTCAATCATTATTCTGTTTGGCCGTGACCCTTTTCGACTAAAAAGTGAAACATCACATAACCCCTATAAACTAAAAGACATGGCACTTTGTTACGCCATTATACCCACGTTCGCATCATTACGTTCATCTATAAAGGGTTACTGTTCATCTTCTTGCTCCTTTATTCAAACACTCTCGCTCTCAAAGACTTTCGAGTAAATGGTGACTTCAACAAGTGCTTCAGATAACTCACTCAGCTTTGAGGACTTCCAACAACTTCTCACCCGGCCGTATATCAACTCAGTTTTCCTTTCATCGGCCAACCCTGACCTCCACGAGTTCTACTTAGGCCTCTCCTTTGACGATGTTGATTCTGTTAGGTAGGTAATGATGGGCCAGTTGTTCCCTTGTACTCAAGATCCTCCTTTCCTAAACCCTTTTCTGTTAAAAAAAATTCCCGAGAAAGGTATTCATACTTGGCCTAAAACTGATTCTACTTTTCATTTTTAGCATGCACGCATGGTACGACATGGTCCCACCAAAGCGATTTTTGATCGTGCCAAGATTTCGAATTTATTGGAAATTACTCTTCACCCCCCCCCCCAAAATTTATGACCCTGTGCTTTTTCCTGTTGCATTGAGTTTTTGGTCTTCTGAGTACAATGCTTTCATTTTTCCTTTTGGCCCAATGTCTGTTACCCTAAGAGATGTTGGAGCCTTAGTCAATCTTCCCTCTCTGGGCGACACCATTTTTTCGGCATTTTATTTTTTGGTATTGCTCCAAAATTTGATAAGAAATTGACCGATTTTTATTATGCCATGCAAGGTCTTTATGATAATTCCAGTACTAGTGAGCCTATTCATTCCTAACGTGTTGCCTTTCTCCTGGTTTGGCTTTGTAAATACGTTCTTTGTGTGCCTAGTCTTAAACCTTCTCTGGCTTATCTACCTATAGCGCATGTTCTTTCTTTTTGTCCGCCTTTTACAGAGGTATGGCTTCCCTTCAAGTCCAATTAAGGAATGGGGTGTCTCTCACTGGCTCGCTCAATTGTGGTTGAGGACTTACTTTCCACGACTTGATGCTCTATCGGCTCCTCCCGGGTCAGTCAATTGTTATGGGATATTCATCAATCAACTGAGCCCTGTGACATTGTCTACTAGGGATATTTTTTCATTCTTTTATACTTTAGATTCTATCCCTTCCTTTTTTTTTTCCTTTCTCTGTTCATCAAATCACCATTTTTGTACAACCTCCACCTACCATGAATGATGTGAGCATCGTTGTGCCTGTTTGGGTCCAATTTTTGGTTGGTAAAGAGTTGTTCCATTACATTCTAACTGGAACAAATGCCAAGGCGGGGGTTGAGATATATGCTCCCCAATTTTTTGCTTGTCATCTGGATTTTGGCCAGACATGGCCTGTTCCTCCCTGTTTTTTCAAAAGCTTGACTGAGCATTTTTATACTATTAATAAATCGGAGGTGTTAGCTATTGAGGCTCGCAACGCCTTTTTGACAACCGGCTTTTCTTTAGCCCCTTTTAATCCCACTTCCGTTGTTCACCCTATTTTTGAATAATTATGGCCGTCTGTGAAGCAAAGGTTGTACGCAACTCATATTAACAACGTCTTTCATTCTCTGGAGAAGCCAAAGGTTTCTTCCACTTCCTATTCCCGCCCTTCCTATATCGGTCAGGAATCTTAATTCTCCACCTGCTAGAGCTAAGTGTCCTGCCCTATCCAGCCCCTCACATCAACTCAAGTGCGGACAACTACAATTGTCTCCAACCGAAACAGCCATATCTAGCTTGGCCAACTTTACCCAATGAAGGTGATGATGATGATGATGATGATGATGATGATGATGATGGCGATGACACCCCTCTTATCATCAAGAAGAAGGTATTTGAATTTAAGAGAAGTATTTTTTTTATCTACTCATGAGGAATCTTTTATACACTAATATGTTACCTGAATTTCTTAGAGAGGCTCTGATTCTCCTTCGATGATTCCACCTTCATAGGTTCTTGTGCCATCGCCTTCCATTGAAGGTACTTCGACCAGACCATCTGATGAGGGGACTATCCCTGAGGATAAGCTTTTAGGCCAAGAGTTTGTAGTCGTGCAGCCACTCGGAGAGCTTCCATCTCATCAGGGCGTTGACCCCCCAAGTATTGAACTAGAAGGTAGTACCCTTTTTTGTGGCTTTCTCTCTTGCTTGTATCATTGTCCTTTGACTCATTTTGTTTGGTTTTCGCAGAGATGCCTACAGACTTGCCCACTGTGGAGGACCTTGTACGTCCAGACAAAGGAAAATCTCCCCCAGGCGGTGGGCTCAACAGTGCTGTGCCCCAACTTTCCAAGGCCACTGATGAGGTAATCTTTATTTTGTCTCTGATCTTCACTTTGTTTACTGTAATGAAAATGCTAAACATTTGCATTTTTCCTTACAGGATGCTGATGGCATTTTGCACTCCATTCAGGGCATGTTCACTTCATGGGAACAAGCAAAGGCAAGCGACACTACTCGTTCCTCCTTATCTCGTCATCCTCCTACTTCATCTGCTGCATTCTCAAGGGAGACTATGAAAAGTCTCAAACAATCAGTGTTCGATTATGTTTCCTTCATGGACATGAACATCAACTAGGCCAGTACTTCTAGCCAAAAAGAGAAGTTTGAGCTTTTAAGTGCAAAAATAGCTCAAGCACTGAGCTTCCTTCGCTCACAATCTCCTCATATGTTAAGCTGGCGTTGAAGATTATCCATTCGGAGATAAGCTCTTTACTGGCCAAGAACATGGAATTAAAAGCCAAGAAGACTCGGTATCTCCACGCTATAAGTGAAAATGAGTCTTTGTTTCAAGAGGTTGAGAAGGCCAAAAGCGATCTGAGCGAAGTCTCTTCTGAGGTCATGGTTGAAGATTCTTTGATGATAAGTCTATCCGCAGAGATGAAGGTACTTCAAGCCAGGATAGACGACTGTAAGGCTAGGTTGGCTGCCAAGAAACGCAACGTTTCCCAAGAAGTTGAACGATCCCAAGCTTTGGTTGAGCATTACACGTCACTGGAGGTTGATGAGGGGGTTGTGACTGAGATATCTACTGCTGTTGTTGAACAACGTGATGAGTGGGAGAAGCTTAGGGAAAAAATACGTTCCATTTGGGGTAGGTTGTAATTGGGCTGTTAATTTTTTGGACGATTCTGTCTCATATTGTATTTTTGAATTGGATGTTGTGACAGTAGCCATCGTTGGCTAAAAGATGTAACGACAGCCAACTATTTCAATGGAATGATCATTTTGTTTATTTGTGAGATGACTTTTAAATGGATCCTGACACGGCATAATTTACATTTTTTGTAATCGTTGATATCCCAAAAAATCTAGATAATAACCTTGGCCATATTCATGCACATTTCCACTTATGGACCCTTACATAGAATGAGACTCTTAGTATTCCGACTTTTCTTCTCTAGGACTTGAACTTTTAATTTTTGTTACTATGCACGCATATAGCCCTTCGCATTCAATCTCTTCGCCTTCAGGCTTCTATAAAATCGCGTATTCGTTACCTCTCACCATCTTCATCCTCATATCTCATAGAGTCAATCTGTTGCCACTGCCTGGCGTCCAAATGATCAACTTTCTCCGACGTCACCATCTACACTAATGTTTTCCTTGGTATGGGAGACATAGGAAATAATTGGTTAATAAAGGTCTTCTCAGCACCGTTTCCATCTATGATCTCCAGAGGGACTTCTGGATGTGTGCCAATTGCTTGCTGAGAGCGCTTCTTCAACCATTTGTCAACCATTGCAGCTATGCATTTAGGAAGGCAATGGAGACCAATCTACCCCTTTTTGTAGTAGTTGATGGAAAAATATTGACAATCTGCTTCCAACTGCGGCTTATAGAGTATTTGTAATTTGCACCCTTTAGTTTGCCAGAAATAAATAATTTTATTTGATGCACTTCGTTCTTATTTTGTTTGAATATAATCGTCCATCTCACTTTGCTTGTACAATTCATGGTTATTCTGGTCGTTCTCTTTACCATATGGAAGGAGCGTATTTCTTCAAATACTTACCGTTAATGGACCTTATGTGCTTCGCACCATCCAAATCTTCTAAATGCTAGGTTCCATTGGGCAATACACTATTTACTTTATATGGTCCTTCCCAATTGGGTGACCATTTGCCATACTTTGGATCTTTGCTACCCAAAGAGAGTATTGTCTTCCAAACTAAATCGTCCAGACTAAAAGACTTGGTTATAACTTTTTTGTTATAGAATTTAGCCATTTTTTGCTTTTGAACCTGCAATCTATTTAGGACGTCCAATTTTAATTCGTCCAATTCCAATAGATTTTGGGTTAGTGATCTGCATATTCGCTATCACCTAAATTATATTGCAAGCCTACCCTGATCGACTGCACGTTAATCTCCATAGGCAAAATAGCTACTTGTCCATAAGTAAGTTGAAAAGGAGTTACCTTGGTGCTTGATCGTGGTGACATCCTGTAGGCCCACAACGCTTTATTTAAATATTCATGGCAATTTCTAGCATTTTCGATTATCATTTTTCTTATGATATTCTTCAGGACTTTATTAGAAGATTCTGTCTGCCCATTAGATTAAGCGTAATAAGGCGTAGAGTTTACCAGCTTAACTCCGAACTCGCTCAAGAATTCCTTCACTTGATCTCCATTTAAAGATGTTCCATGATCCATCATTAAAGTTTGTGGTATCCCAAATCTATAAATGATGTGATCACGAATGAAGTTGATAACATTTTTCTGGGCGATCTCCTTCGAAGAAATCGCTTCTACCCACTTAGTGAAGAAATCCGTTGCAACTATTATGAATGTATGTTGCTTGGACAACGGGGGATAAATCTTTCCTATCAAATCTATCGCCCAACCTTTAAACGGCCAAGGTTTGATAATGGGTGTCATTTCTCTTGCCGACGCCCTTTGTATTGGACTGTGCCTTTGGCAAGCCAAACAACTTTTTGCGTATTGAACACATGATTCTCCCATTTTGGGCCAAAAGTATCTGCTTCTAACAATTAACCATCTCATTCTCTGGGCGGCTTGATGGGCCCCATATATTTCTTCATGCACTTTAGCCTTGATCATCTTGGCTTCTTACAAACTCACGCATTTCAATAACACCCCATCTGAGCGTTTCTTAAATAGCTCATCATCGATCAGTACGTAATTTAATGAGCGCAACTTCAATTTTATATTACTTCCTTTCTCAGGTTCTTTCAAGAAACCTTTAATTCCTGCCCTCCAATGTGTTGCATCTCCGTATTGTATGCAATGGATATCAATCTTCCTCGCCATCCGCTGTACTACGGGCAATATTACTTCATACTCACAAGTGGATTCCAAATTTAGCACCTTTGAATAACTCGAGGCCATTTGGGCTAATTCGTTTGCTAAATCATTATACGTCCTGTTAATGTGTCGAATCTCTACTTGATCCAAGTCTTCCAATAATTCTTGGGCGATTTCGTACTGGCTGATGACAGAATCACTTTGGCATTTGAAATCGCCAATCAATTGGTAAATTACTAGTTGGGAATCACCGTTAATGATTACATTCTTTATTCCCAACTTTATTAATAGCTCTAATCCTACAATCAATGTCTCGTATTCATCTTGATTGTTAGTACACATTCTATTCAAAGTGATGGCATATTTATAGTAAACCCCTAACGAATTTATTAACACTATTCCCACCCCTGTGCCTTCAGACATTTTTGATCCATCGAAATATAAAACCCAAGGTTTCAATTCAAATAGATCAATTTCCAATTCAATTTCTTTAGGCATGTCAAGGCATGTATGATCGACCAAAAAGTTAGCCAACGCTTGATTTTTAACTATCTTCTAGGGTATATATTGTATTTCGAACTCCGATAGTGCCGAAGTCGAAAGGCCTATTCTTGGGTATAAAACAGGGCGAGAAAACATACACTTAACTAAATTTACATTAAAAATTAAATAGACAATTACGGGCCGCAAATAAGCCCTTAATTTTGTACATGTTAAATATAAAGCAAGGCACGGTTTTTCAATAGCAGAGTAATTACATTCACATTTCGTCAACCGTCTACTCAAATAATAAATCGCACTTTCTTCACCAAATTGGTCTTCTTGCACGACCATTCCGGCTATCGATTCATGTTCAGCCGATATGTATAATTTCATTGGTCGTCCTTGTATGGGTGACACTAACACAGGTGAACTTGACAAATATGTCTTCAAGCTGTCAAAACTCAAAAGCCTTTTGATGTTCTTCTTTCCAAACGAACTCGTCCTGATTTTTCAGCTTTAAAAGAGGCGAAAAATTTTCGTTCGCCCTGCACAATTAGAGATAAAACATCTAAAAAAGTTTACTTGACTTAGGAACTTTTGCAATTCTTTCTTGTTACTAGGTGATTTGGTCTCTAAATTAGCATTTGCTTTATTTTTATCAAGTTCAACTCCTCTCTTGTGCACTAAAAAGTCAAGGAAGTTCCCTGCATTAACACCAAATACGCATTTCAAAGGATTCAATTTCAGTTTTTATTGCCTCATTCGCTCGAACGAGCGTTTTAATTGTTCAAAATGGTCTTCCTCTTTAATAGATTTGACCACCCATCATCTACATATACTTCAATAAATTCATCTATCTTGTCATGAAAATTAAGTTCATCGCCCTTTGATAAGTCACCCCTGCATTCTTCGGGCCGAAAGACTTAACTACTCATTCAAAGCATCCTCAGGCCCAGGGCATCTAAAGGTAGTTTTATGCACATCTTCTTCAACTATGTAGATTTTGTTATATCCTAAATACCAGTCCATAAAATAATACATTAGATGTCCGGCGATTGAATCTACTAAGGAATCCACCGTAGGCATTGAATATTCATCTTTGGGCGTTGTTAGATTTAAATTTCTAAAGTCTATGCACACCCTAATGCTACCATTCTTTTTCTTTACAGGCACGATATTAGATAACCATTCAACATATCTGGCCGTTCTAATAAAGCCCGCCTTTAATAGTCGCTCTATTTCTTTCTTCACTTCAGGCAACACATTAAGAGCGAAACGCCTAGGAGGTTGTTTATGAGGTTTAAAATTCGTCTTAGTTGGTAGGGCATATGCCCTACCTAGCTTTTATCTAATCCAGGCACGTGTTCCTATTCCCAGGCAAAACAATCTTTATACTCCTTTAATAAAGCGATTAACTTGTCACTTACCTCTTGGCTAAGCATCTGGCTGACAAACGTTGGACGATCTTCCCCTTCATCGCCAATATTCATCTTTGTTAAAGGGTCTTGGGCTTGGGCTTGAGCATGCCCATGCTTTGTGATCCTCGTTACCTCATCGTCTAGATTCATTGCAAGCGCTTCCTCTTCCAAGCAATCCACTTTGTTGACTTCTCGGCCAATGTTCTGCTCCAATTCGAACACTGTTAATTTGTTTCTCAGCGTCTTTAATGCAGCTGCCTCTTTTGTCCTCTCCTCACGTTCTTTATTGAAAGCCATTAATTTGGCTTTGAAGGCCTGAATATCGGACTTATTCTTTTGTTGCTGACAACTCATTAGAGTTCTGTACTAATTTCCTTGCCAATTACTGGCTCTTTAAGGACAACTATGTTTGGCCTCATGTGAATGAACATTTCAGTAAGTGCGTCTACTGAAAATGGCTCTTCGCTCTTTGCGACAATCTGAGCCACTTCCCCATCTTGGACCACTCTAACAGGTCCATAATTTCCTTCGTACATGAACCTCTCTACCGAGTTTGCTTCTGCAACAAAGGGTCTATGGTCTGCTTGTACTACCTCTGCTTCGCCTTTGTTGTTCCAGAAAACTAGGCATTGATGGAGGGACGAGGGTATGCAATGACTCCCATGAATCCAGTCCCTTCCTAGTAGCACATTGTAACTAGTAGGACCATCTATCACAAAGAAGACTGTGATCCTAATAGTTCTTCCTACAGTTATGTCCAATGGCATCACCCATTTGGCTGAAGTTGTTCCTCCATTGAAACTTGTGAGAATAACTTTCGTTGGGATCATATCACTCTCTGTCTTTGCAAACTTTCTCATCATTCTGGACGGAATGGTATTTATGGCTGCTCCATTGTCGATGAGCACTTTTACCACAGGGATACCATTGACTAAAGCTTTCACGTACAATGGCCTCAAATGTTTGGTCAACTTCATATTTGGCCTCTTAAAGATGACTTTTTCAGCCGCATCTATCTCCACTTCTTGTTTATCCTCCGTCGAACTATTCTCTTACGATAAGTCCACGTGCAATACTTCACATTAGGTTCCCACTTCTTGAACTTTCTCTGTCTCCACCCTTTCTTCTGTTACTTCTTCTTTAGACATCCAACCTGCATGAGGAGGCAGTATTCTCGGAGGTGACCTATATTTCTCATAACGAGGCACTCTCACCCTTCTCTTGGGCGTCCCATATAATACATAGAAGTCAAAAAAAGGCCCAAATGGTTTGTTCAACAAATCCACCTCGCGGATACTTTCTTGATGTAGTTGCTTCAATAATTTGTTGCGCGACACTCCTCTCTTCTTTTCCTCTGCTTCTAAATCAATTTTTTCTTCAATGTCAGTCAGGCCATCATTCTCTTCTTCATCATATACCTCTTGAGAAGTCTGGCATTCTTCATATTCCAGCACACATGCTTCTTCCTCATCACCTCTACCTTCCTCATCTTCTTTTTCCTTACCTTTAAATTCATTGGTTAGTATGTAATTGTTAACCATGACAGGAGGCAGAGTACCAAACTGAATAGTGAGGGGTTGTTCTGGATCCTCTCCATCTTCGTCTTTCTTTCCTCGCTCAAATTTTGACCTCTAGAAGAACTTTCTGGTAATTCCTCCATTGATTCACCCATATCAGCTTCTCCATTATCTTTTAAGATACTGAGAACATTCTTGTTAACCACCTTAAGCAATTTAGGTGCCTTGGGATGCGATGGCCCCTGCTGTTGCCTCATCATTCGTCCATAGTTCCGTTGAAAACGCCTTTGTTGGGTTCGGGTCATTTCGTCAAAGGGTACCACTCTCTCTGCATTATACTGGAACGAATGTCATACATTTGGTTGGCGAGGCTGCAGCCTGAATGTTCTCCCATTATTTATCGGCTTAAACTGTCTCTCAAAATGTGGTATCCCGCAGAACGACATACCTCGTCCTCTACTGGGCTGGAAATTGGGAATGATATTGGGGCGATGTTGATATCACCATGTTCTCGATCTTTCTATATTTTCAGCCACTTCTCCTTTGCATCTAGCGCACATGATACTTTCGTCTTTTCTAGGCTCCCCTCATTTGATTCTTTCAAAGACACTGGTATGTAATTCAGAATCTTCTTCTCCATCATCTACGACCAACTGGAATTTTGGTAACTTACTTTTGAAGCCAACTGTCACCATATTCACCCCAAGTGGCTGTGGGAAAAGGTTTTCATCCACTGCCATTTTCTTCTTATCATCAAACATGATTCGCCCTGACTCAATAGCATCCTGTAACACATGACGGAAAATCAGGCAATTGTTAGTCATATGTGACCATGCATTGTGCCATTTACAATATTTTTTACCCTTAATTTGTTCAGGGTCTGGTAACTTATGTTTGTCGCTCAATTTTATCTATTTATCCTTATATAATTTATCAAATATAAGGTCAGCTTTGGTCACGTCAAATGAGAATATCCTAGCATTTTTATTTTCACTTTTTATAGGCTCATCTTTGCCCAACGCTCTAACTTTGGCCATTACAGGACAAGCATATGCATCTTCCTTAACTAATTCGGCCAGCCATATTTCCGTCTAATCGTAATATTCACCATCAACAGTATGAACATCAAAGTTTGGGTCTCTGTAATAAGTCCATTTGCTAGAGTTTTTCGTTTGTTCTTCCTCCCTTATTAAACGTTCATACCTAATCACGTTAGCACTCAACTGAAAAAGGTCAGGAAACTCCATGTCCTGAAATTTCTTTTTTAGATCAAAACTCAAACAACTTTGAGCGATTTTGACGAATTCTTTCCCAGGCAAAGGTACAAAACATGTGCTTCTAGCTGTCTTAAAGCTTTGAAGGAAACTTTCTGCCTGGTCATTTGGCATTTGACGTAAATTCGCCAAATCAGCCAAAGTAACCTCAGATTCAGTTTTATAAAACTGAGCGTGGAACAGTTGTTCGAGTTGTTGCCATGTTTGGACAAAATTTGCTGACAAATTAATGAACCATGAGAAAACTACCCCCGTTAAAGAACTAGGGAACAGTCTCATCTTGTACTAATTTGTTACTTCACCACTTTGCAGTGTGAATCGCCCTATATGTTCTAGAGTAGAAATTTCTCCCAACCCGATAAATAATGAAAACTCTGGTATTTTGTACCTTCTAGGCCATAAACTTGATCTACCCAATCAAGGTATGGCTTTGTGTAAGTCGGCCTAATAAAAGGACGCGCCCAATAAGCCATTTAATCCTGCACTATCTCCATAATCTAATTCATCAACATAACGTTGGGATCATATAGAACTCCTAATGGTTGATTCATTGGTGGAATTGTCTGAGGCCTAATATCCGGTCCTTGGTTTGCGGCAAAAATGCCATTGTTCAAACCATTATTACCTTTAGCCTGAGTATTTCTGCCATCATTGACACGCGGGGTGTTCTGTCCATTGGTTTGGACGTTGTCACTTGCATTTGGGTTACCCCCCAGGTTTGGCACTCCATTACTACCATTCAAGTTTGTCATTCCACTACCCTCTTGGTTTGAAGTAGATGGTCCAAATAGTGGTTCTATTCCTTGGTTCGAACTCAGGACTGGGGGATTATGTCCCACAATTGTCCTGGGTTGGAAGTAATTCCCTATATTTGGCATAATTGGTTGACAAATTTGGCCTACCAACTTATTCATGATTTCATTCAAAGTATTTAGTTGCTTAGCCATGTTGTCATAATGTATATTTCCATTTTGAGTAAACTTTTCCATATTATGAACGCTTTGCAAGTTTACCTGTTCAACGACATCCTTTGTGAGTTCACCGAGCAATGCACGTATGGTTCAAGGACTCAACTCTGTCATTGACTCGTAACGGCTTTGATTCTGTCCCTCTTTTCCTGGAGTACTTTGCTGCTCCTCATATTGTTCAATCACAGATTGGACTAGCCGTTGGCTTGCTGGCTCCTTATCGGGGTTTTTATAAGGCATATTGTTTTGCTTCTCGTATCTTCAAATACCAAATGTGTCCCACTGGGCGTGCCAAATTGTTTCGCGTGAAAATCGCTAACAATTAAAAGAAGATTCAGACGATTGTGTAAGAAACAACGACCTTTCGAGACAAAGTCCCAACGAGGGATGCTTTATTTATGAAGATTACAATTTCACAAAGAACGAAATGTCTCCAAGGGGTACAAACACACAAAGTAATTGAAAGTTTGACAAGAAAAACTTAAAGAAATGAAATTACATAATTCTCTGTTTGAGAGTGATTTGTTCGGTCCTTGCTTTTGTGTTCTTTTCTCCTTTTTATACTCCTTGGACAGTTTCTCTTGTGGAACTGTCTGAAAACTGCTTGTCGCCTTGTAACTACCCATTTTCTCCATGATGAATGACTTGTCAAGAAACAACCGTTTTTAACTGTTGCCCCTATTCCATTTAACCTGTTGTAGCCTAGATTCTTGGATCGTGGAATGTGATAAGAATGCCAATTTAATTGCTTCGATAATCGTTGCCCCAAATATCATAAAGGCACCATGCTCGCCTAGATTTTGGGCGTCTCACGAGGTTGAGCGACGTCTCGCAAGGTTGAGCGATTATGAGCCACTCCGTCTTAGATGGTCTCGTTTGGGCCTATCTTTCGAGCCAGATTTTATTCCTCCTTCGAACTAGGCTCCCTTCTTTGGACCATTCAATTGGGCTTCGTTTTTGTGTGTCAACACAAAGGTATCCCTGATTCAGTACTATGGGAGTGAGAATGTGTGATCATCCACGGGTCTTACAGCTTCTTTACTATATCAAAAACTGATGAATAGTGATGACCACTATTCATGAATAGTGGAGCCTAATATTTAGGCTTCACATTTTCAAAGTTGGGAGAAAGTTTTTCCTTTGCATTTAATGCAAAGGTTATTATGCATGGTTTTTTTTTCTCATATTCAGAACGCTATTGAAGAATGGAATAAAATGCACCAAATGGATTTGCACGCACTTGTATCCAATTTGTCAAAATGAGGAAGATTGTGTCTCCTGAAAATTCTCTATAAATTGGATGCGTAAATAAAAATTTATGCAGAGTGAATTTAAGAAGTGCAGAAGTGGAGAGAAAATAAAGGAGAGTGAAGTGCTTAGAATTTTTTGCAGAGAGCAATATTTTTTTGAGAGATTACCACTGCGTAAGCAAATAAAATATACAATGTATTGTTGTATTCTTCTTCATTTCTTGTTAATATAGTGAAAATTTGGTGTGGGTTTGTAGACGTAGGCACGATTGCCGAACCACGTAAATTTTTGTGTTGTACTCGCACTATGTTTTTACTATTTTCATTTCTTCTCAGTTTAAATTATTTTGCGTCTCACTGATCATGATAGAATTAGTAGTCTAATTCCTAAAAGCTGGTATCAAAGTTCCATAATATGAGTGGGAGCAATGGATACAGATGAGAAGATATCCAAAATCGATAAGTTTGTGGTACAAATTTCGAATTTTGGAAGATGCAAATGGAGGACTACTTGTACCAAAATGATCTGTTTAAAACACTTGACCGACAAGGAATGAGAGTTGCTTGACCGAAAGGCTCTTGGCACGATAAGGCTGACATTATCAAAGTCAATCGCTTTCAACATGAAAAATAAGAAGACGACGACGTCTCTCATGGCGGCCCTGTCTAGCATGTACGAACAACCATCTGCAACAACAAAATTTATTTAATCAAAAAGTTGTTTAATATGAAGATGGTTGAAGGTGGAAGATTTAGAGAACACCTAAACGAGTTTAATGAAGTGAGAACCAGTTAAACATAATTGAAATCACGTTCAATACTAAGATTCAAGTTTTGTTGATTCTCAGGCAACTGGCTGATAATTGGAATGGTACAGTTACAACAATTAGTAGCTCTGGTGAGAAGTCCAAAATGAAGTTTGACGATATCATGAGTATGATCCTAATCGAGGACATTCAAAGACGGTCAGAAGGTGTTTCCACTTTGAAAGCCGCTTTGAACATAGAAAGCATAGGTAGAAGTTCAAACATAAGTAAATGGCATATTTGGAGCAAGTTAAAGATTGGCAAATTAAAGTCTAGAAATCCAAAGAATTTCAAAAAATCAAAAATTGTTGAATGTTGGAACTGTGGCAAGTCCGTACACTACAAAAATCAGTGTCAAGCTTCCAAGAAAGAAAAAGAAAACAAGACCAGGGCCAATGTTGTAGCGGAAGAATCCGATAATGCTTTGATATGCTCTTTGGAAAGCAAAACAGAATATTGGATAATAGATTCTAGAACATCTTTTCACAATACTTCAAGCAGAGAACTCTTTGTGAGTTATGTACCGGCCAATCTGGGAAAGGTATATCTTGATGATGATCAACCTTGTGACATATATGATCAAGCTTAATGGATCCAATGAAATCATATATGATGTTGTTCTCTTTCATGGAAACTGATCATTAATATCACTAGTTAAAATAGATATTGAATTCCCTATTTTTTTTGAAAATTAATTAGGATGATATATGGGTCTCGCTACTCTTCATGTTGACCATCTAGATATTATTTGTATCTATTAAATTTGATACATCTACGAGATGATTGCATAGTGATCGCAATCTGAAATTTGAGAAAAATCTTTTCAAATTTTAAATGTGAGCATAATTTTTAGATTATGCAATCAAGATAGTGTCTTGTTAATGCTAGTGATACTAAATCTCAACATTTTGATAAGTGTTAGTTGTGCTGATAAATTATTTAACATTATTTCTTGTTTAACGTCTTCAATTAATTGAGAACAAAGTTCGTCCCATTTCTATTTAGGAAATGATATTACACATCATGTCAATATCATAATTTTACCCGTTATAATTGGCGTATAATTTGAGCATAATTTTTTCATCAGATTATTTGATAGTGCAATTAATCTACCAAACACGTAATATTTTGTAACACGGTTTGCTGATTATCAATTTGATTAGACAATTCTCTCAGTGTTAGAAGGTGAATTAAGAAGTTGAAAATAATGTAAAAATTCATCATCTAAATCCTCTCAAAAAATCATTTAAACCAAAAGCTCGAAAAATAATATATTTAGATGTATTTACTGAAGCGTGATAATGTTCATTTCTAATATAAAAATATTCAAATGAAAATGGAGCAATTAGCAAAGATGATCATATTAAGGAGGCATGTATTTTTTTATGAGTATTTAGATTAACAAATTATAAAATCTCTGAAGAGGTTCGGGTACCTGATATATTTAAAATTGAGATGCCTCAATAATATATGTCATTATAGAAAAAGAAAAAAATGAAAGAAAAAAAACAAAAACAAAAGTTGTCGACAATCCTTTTGTACATGATGCAGTGCATCATATAATGAATAACGAAGAATCGAAATAAATCGTTAGAAGATATCGATTGAAGTAATGATTGGTCAAATAAAATGACACGATCATTCTAAAATTGAATTTAATTGAGAAATGTGAAATTTCTGAATGTGATCCTAGTAAAATTGAACTTACTAGAGAAATGAGAAATTTATGGATCTACAGTGGACAGTTGAAGGTGCATACTTATGCAAAATGAAAATAAAATAAAATCGTGATATAAAATGTACGACTATACATAATGAATTTCGACAAAACTTGAATAAATAAATTTGTTATCATGTGGCGTATATAATCACAAGCCTCTATTTGTTAGAATGATAATGCATGAAATTTGATATGCATATAATAAATATGATTATAATGAACTATCTTATATAAATTTAATATTATCATGAGGAAAAGTAAATACGTTTTATACTCATTTTCCCTTTACCAAGGTTTTATCTTATTTGGTTTTTCTGACAAAATTTTTAACGAAATAACTTTTATAATGTATTCAAAAAAAAAAAAAAAATTTAATGTACTATTTTTTCTTCATTAAGATTTTTTCCACGGGATTTTGTATAATAATGTTTTAATGAAACATATTATTTGTATAATGAGTGTCTAACATACAAGACATTTACCCTCAAAATAATACTCTAATATATATGATTCTCAAAGATATCATCAAGATCTATTTTTTGAATCATTATGTTACTATAGTTATCAAATGTTGATAAATATCTCATATATGACGATGTTACTTGAAAACGTTGACATACAAGATATTAATATTAAAGATATTGACTTATAAGACATGGATCGCTTAATATAAAAATTGAAATTAGAGAAAACAGCCATACTCTTTTTTCTTCGATCAAATTTTGTCCAATTGAGTTTACTTGACAAGATTTTAACAAGACAGTATTTTATTACATCAAATTATCTGTACATTTTTTTTCATTTGTTGACATTTTAGTCCAATCAAATTCTTTTCAGATAATATTTCAATTAAATAGTTATTGTTTCAATAGTCATTCAAGGGAAAGTTATAAATATAATAATATTTACGAATGACTTTAATACTCCTACAATCCTAATTATTATGTATGTTATATTCATTGTAACCTTAATTCTTTCTCATAAATATAGACCTTTAGTTCTTAATAGTACACACAAGTTTATTGACTTCTCTGTTCTATTCTCTTTTTCTCTCTAGTTTACAACAATTTCAAGTGGCAATTTACAACTTCTTACCAAAATTATTTAATCCACCGCAAAATAAAATATACTTAAAACACAAAAAAGGATGCCCAAGCAATAAAAGACATCAGGAGAAGTTAAACATAACGATTATGTCACATATCTACTGCCAAAACAAGCTGGGTCATTAAACATTGGAGTTTGAGACGAGCTCTTTCCTAAAATCTACTTCTGATCATCTGTAAAAGAAGGGGAGAAGGGGGGGGGGGGGGGGGGGGGAAGCAGCATTGCAAGAATCCACTTCCACTAGCTCCATTTCCTTGGGTAAATTAACACACACAAAAAAACCCTTGGACCAACCAAAAGCTACATTCACCTTGTCGCTGTGCTGTATTGTATTCTACGGGTACATGCAAGTCTTCAAACACGTTCAATTAGTCTGCAAAGTTTGATATATCATTGACCAAACACATTGTCAGCAAATTTCATGATACATGTTGTGAGCATAGATGGCAGCCACACGAGAAGAAAAATAGCGAGAAGATCAGAACACGGCCATATTCTTTTTTGCTTCCACCAAAAACGAAAAACAAAAAAAGAGAAGCTAAAAATGAAGAATAATTCTAAAAGAACACTACATGAAAGAATCCCTATCACCAACCCATACACAAACACAAGCGCAGAGAAGAAACAGTATGCATGCTACATAATGATGTTTAGCCAATATATCTAACGTTGACTACTCTTTCTTCTCAAGTAGCTTAACTTGCAATACAATTAAGTGGAATTTCATTGAGACGAGTTTTTGTTAAAAACAGAGACATAAAGCAGACTTTAATGTAAACCACTGATTCTGAACAAATCAACAACAGACTTTGCGATCCATGTTCCACACGGTTCTGTTTGTTTCAAAAGAATTGTCTGTCTAGAAAATTTTAAAATACAAGTAGGCTTGGCTTGTGAAATCATAAAATTTCTATGCCTTGCAATCCATTGAAGTTAAGGTTAGAAGTGTGCAACATCTTTTGTTAAGACTCGCTCCACTTAGTCAAAATTTCTTGCATATTATCAATGCATGAAAATAAACATCCAAATAAAATACAGCACCCAAAGTCCCACGTGAGAAAATCCACGAATACTTCTTTAAAAGGAACACACTGATGCACCACTCTTGAATTACTAAAATGAAAGTATATAAAAATAAGAAACACTTAAATAATCAAAATTTAATAACCAAAGAACTAACCTTTTTTCCCAGAGGAATCAAGCACCAAGAAAATTTATTATTCATTGTAATTGACACCGTCAATTGAAGTACCCTCTGCATTTCACAGACCCGCACAAACACTTCTTTCTTCCATGGTCTCCCTTCTCAGGTGGGACCCTCCCATAATCGTATGTTAGCTCTTGCATGGGAGGGATGTGTCGGATGGCAAAGAAAGCAATATGCATATACGAGTTATTATCACTTTCACGCAGAACTGGGAGCCAGATCACATTGGGTGAACAACTATGGTTCATGAAACGAGCAACATTTCCATTATTTTTTGCATTTATAACAAGGGGAAATGGAACTTTTCTAGAACCATTACAATCATCTCCATCCTGTATAGCCACAAGTGGTTCGTAGGAGCGGGTAGCATCAAAAATATAATTATCTTCACTTTCATTCCCAAAATCACCTGTAGTAGATGCATCTATGACATCCCCTGCGTACTCACAAATAAAACCTCCAGCACGGATGGCATCCCAAGACCTAAGCCCCCAACCTCTGTTCTTTGTTTTAAAGACATCCAGGCGTACTTTCGGACCTGCTTGAGACACTCGATTCCGACAGTTTGGAGGACATGCACAAGTCGGTCCACACTCGTGAATCAAGGCCTTGTGAGCCAGAAGAACCCCAAGTGATGAATAGAGAAGATAGCCCCCATTTTTCTGATTGCAGGGGCAGTTGGTACCACCTGGTTGACATCCACCCATGCATTGACAGCCCAACGAAGGTTTAGGTGTAGCAAAAGGTTTGGAGTACATGAGACTAGAGACGTAAGTGAAATAAGCGGGTCCCTTTTCATCATCAACATCATTCACAAGATACACGGGATAAGTCTCTGCACCCGAAGTTAGATCAGGAAGGACAACCCCAGGTCTTCTAGCAATTCCGTCCTTCCATTGTCGGATTGATTTCCACAATGTAAAAGCTTCAGGCTGCCCAGGTACCCTAACCAACTTGTACTTAAAAACATTGCATCCAGATCTATTTTTTTCACCCCATGACTCCTGAACTTTGTAAAGGCCATCATAAACGTATATCTTCCCAGTTGCACCAGGAAACTCCGGTACCCCCCGTATAACTCTTACTTCATTGGCACGATGTAGACTCTTTTCCAGAGCAAGGTTCCCCCTTTCAAGCTTCTGATCAGACATTCGTCCATCTTTCAATCCACCATGACCACTGTAAATCAAGACATCTCCATCTTCCCCCTCATCATCGTATCCTCCAGAAGAGACAATACTGACTGCCAAAGTTTCTTCATTCATGGTAGTTTTAATATAATCTATGCCTGCCATACTTGGAAAATGTAACCCAGCAATGCAAAGCTCCATCCTAAAGAAGAAAATGTCGCCAACTTCAACCCCAGGTACACAACCAATCCTCTTGGTGTTATTTGTCCGAACCCCTTTAGTCATCAAGAGTGCACCAGCTTTCAGGTCCGGTCGTCTAGCAACCCCAGAAGTCGAATCCTTAGCTTCTTCAAGCTGGGTTAGCCTTCTCCGAAACAAATCATAAGCCAACAGTATAGTATCGACTATTTCAGTGTCGCCATTAGCTCTTCTGTAATCATCAAATTCCCTAAGCTTGAATGATGTCAAGAAGCTATTAACAAGAGATTCAACATCTAATTCATCACCATGATCAACTCTCCTCTTCCTACCCTTACGCTTCCCAGGATAACTGACATCATCCAAATCAGCAGAATTCACACCAAACTCACCCGCATACTGGTCACTCTGGTAGTCACTGTAACTATCGCCCTCGACGCCTAAAGATCCCGACCTTTGACCTTTCGAGGCCCTCTTAGATCGCCCTGTGCCCCCATTGGCTTGGGATGTTGGTGTTCTAAATGAATTCAGTGGAACAGGGGCCGGTATATCATTGCCAAAACTGAAGTTCGCTGGTTGGTTCGGTGCACCAAACGGGATCTGTTGAGAATCATTTGGAACCATAAAAGGGTAAAATGGTCGGACACCAGTTGGGAAGGGACCGGTTGGTGGAACACACACAAATGGTGTGGATTGAGGGGTTGAAGCTGAAGACATGCCGGGTTGGGTTGGAAACTGTGGGGCAAGACATCTCAATGGCCTCACATCCAAAACCCTAGACCTATCAATTGACCCAGGTGGAGGACTTGCCTCTGAATCCAAACCTTGATCCATTGTAAAGCTACACAACACTTTCTCTACAAGTTCTAATGAAAGCAAAGTCGGAATTAAATTACCTACAGAAGCAACAACACTCTTTTCTCCGATTATATATTAACACCCTCAGTCTAACTAAAATATTAACAACATGATAATAATTACATCAAGCTTACAAAGAAACCATAGATCAACGGACTGAATGTCCCGAATTAAATATCTTCTCCCTACAACATGAAAACAGATATAATCAAAAAATTCACTGAAAATCAAAGTAAACAACAAATCTTTGAACCAATGAACAGAAAAGCACTATCTTTCAGTTAAAGCTAAAAAGCCTCATTTGAAAAATTAGCAAGAAATAACATAAACGTGTATATTTTTCAATAAAAAATCTTGATGAGTAACTGAAGAGTCAAAAAGGTAAAGGAAAAAACTACTTCTAATGGGAAAAATGGTAAGAAAAAATCGATCGAAAATCAACTTCTTAAAAAGTAAGATCTCAAAAGGGTACAGAAATCTTAAAAAGTGTCAAGAAGATGAAAAATCTTTAATGTTTTTCTTCTACATCACCGACCAGAACTTTTTAATTCTCAATAAGATGTGAAATAGATCTTTGAATGGAAAATAGAAAAATACCTCCTAGGGTTTAGAGAGAGAAAGTAGAGAAGTGCGGAGCTTCTGTCTGTATAGGGTTCTCAAGTGAAAGAAGTGTTCTGTGCATCGCATTTCGCATTCCTAAAACGATGTCGTAAGCTGCATGAAACGGCTATTTAAATTTTAATGATACGGTGTCACGTAATAGTTTAAGGGGAAAAAAAAAATTTCAAGCCATATAAATCACTATCACTACTCCTACGAAAGGGAAGATACAAAATTTACTATTTATTTTGAAAACCTTATTTTCACATCTGTATTCATTTACTGTTCATTCACTGGATGGAATTAAACGACGCCATTTTGATTTAATGGTAAAAGTCATAGTCATCTTTGTTGACTAATTTTTTTTTTCTTTACACTTAATTAAAGATTTTAGCAATGTATAGATTTTCAAGTACTGTTCATCCAAGGTAGATATTTATATTAAAAAAATATAAAAATTAGGTAGCTAATTGAAAAATACTAATTGGTACATGTACAAATATAGCTAAGCAAAAAATTCAAAGACATACAATATATTATCGGAATGTTATCAATCAAAAATAGCAAAAACTCAATAATCATATCATAATAAAAGACGTAATTATGGAATAAACGAAATCTCGGAATGCTAACAAAAATAGCAAAAACTCGATAATCATATCAAATTAAAATAAGATAATAACTTAAATTAATGATTTGGAAGGGAAAACAACGAATTTTGACCTCGAAAATGACTCGCACCCAACAAAGCTTGGTGGCCGCAACGTGCGTGCTGAAAAGATCTTTCCGAATTGGGGTCATAAGTGTGATTCTGATAACCGTAGCAAAAATTATGATCGACATACTAAAACACATTCAAATATTTAGCATAATTACTTATTAATTCGCTTTTCCAAATTTGGCAACAATATGAGTTAATCACAATATATATATTAAGTTGGACGCACAGAGCAAAAGCTCCGTGACCATGGAGCACTGAGCTCCGTAGCTCCGTGGTCACGGCCACGGAGCAAAGGCTCCGTGCACACGGATTGAAGGAACTCCGTGTCCATGTAGCAAATTGACTTTGTGGTCTCCGTGCACACGGAGCGAAGGCACTCCGTGGTTGCGGAAGTTTACGTTTTTTTTATATTTTTATATAAATTTTTTTTTCATTTCTTGCATCTAAGTACTCGAGGTAATTGCGCGTCAAATCCTTCAACTTTCATCTTATACTTTTTAATCCTCATATTTTGACTTCTCTATCCATTTCGTCCCTAAAAATTGCAACCATGGGTCCTTAAATTTTGAGATTTGTACACTTCAGTCTCCAAGTCATCTTATTGTGCAATTTTGGTCCTTTTTTAGTACTTTGACCATAACTTTTGCTACGGTTATCAGAATCACGCTTATGACCCCATTTTGAAAAGCTCTTTTCAGTGCGCAAGTCGTGGGCGCAAGCTCCGTTGGGTGTGAGTCATTTTCGAGGCCAAAATTCAATATTTTCCTTTTCAAATCGTTGATTTGAGTTTTTTTTTTTTTTTACACAAGATTTCATTTATTCCATAATTTCGTATTTTCTTTAATTTTAATGTAAATCATTAAAAAATAATTGTTCCTATTTAATTATTATTAATTGAAGATATTTGGTAATATTTAGAAGGACATTAAGAAATAGTATGTTTCACAAATGAAGATTTTTTTTTTGCACGTTCACCCTGTTTTTGGTTTGTGAGCACTGTTAAATTTTTTGATGGAAAGATTTTTTTTTTTGGCTCTCATAAAATTATGAAATTATCATAGTCTCGCAAAATATCTTCATACGTATTTTTAAACAAAAAATATGTAGTGGTATATATATTTTTTTTAAAATCACGTTTCCACTTCTCAACCAAAAATATCAAAAAAAAAAATGTGATGTGGTAAAAAAATAAAAATAAAAAATCTTCAATGAGCAAAAAATTCAAACAAAATCCAGTAAGTAAAAATCTCATAAACAAAACGTAAATCCGGCATGTATACAATCAAACAAATACAGTGTCGGGGTTTTAGATAGCTATTTTACCTTCTTGATTAATCAATACTTACGAAATCAAAGTTCGGACCAACAGGAGAAAAAAATCGCTGAATTTCGTACTTACCATATATGAGACACATACACTGAAATATAGTAAGAACCTGAACTTACCGTATATGTCTTTCATACAATAAAGTCTGGTAAGAACCTGAACTTACCGTATATTGACAAATTACCACAAAATACGGTATGAACCACAAAATTCAGTAAAATCGAAAATAAGTAAGAATTAACGCTAAGAATGGATTTTAAACAGGAAAACCTCTTCCTCAACCTTTATTAACCAAAACTAACATGATTTACAAACTTAAAATCACCAGAAAAATTTTACACCAGATTTACAAGACTTTTACCACTCTATCACTTCTCACTTTATGAATTACTTTTTTTTTCCTTATTATTCAAGTGGAAAAATATCGCATATTTTGATAGTAAGGTAAAGTTGAGATGAACCTAGATCTACTGTCTTCTTGTATTTTTTTGACGTATTTAGCTAAATATTTGCTCATTTCTAAGAGAAAATATGATCTTTGCACGGTAACATTGAATGGAGTAAATGTTGTGCCAAATAATATCAGATGATGGTAATAACTTTCAGATCTGTAGATGACGTGTCTTTTGAGATATGTGATTTCTGTTTTCTTGGTAATTGATAAAGAAGAATGTATCTTTAAATTTGTTATTTCTAAGAGAGTTTATTCTTACTATAGTTTGGTTGAGACATAACTTTCAAAATCCAAATTTCTGAACCCATCTTAAATTCCTTCGTCTTAGTTTATTGTAAGATAAATGATCTTATACTTCATCCCCTTAGCCAGTGGATTATCATAGCTCATGTTCCAATCTTGTATGGATTTGATCATCGGAAAGCTAACTAAAAATCTGAAATCTAACCAACAAACTTTATTGTCAAGGTACAATGATAGTGATCCTATACTTGGAGATGATCAAACATACATGATGGATAATGTGTTAAATTACCATCCTGATAAAGCTGCAAAGATAGGAGTTGAATTAAAGCATATCATGATATGCTCATTTCTTCTTTGTTGCCCATCTCCCAAATTTAAAATACTGCTTGCATTTGCAAAATGATGTGTCTTCCTTTGGGTTTATTCTTATCATTGTGCTTCTGGAATCTTTAATCAATGCACGTCTCTCGACAATCCACAACATTAATCACACTAACAATAGCCTCAAAATATCACAGTGCACGGGCAAAAACTAGTCTTATAAAAAGAACATACACACGGAATAATGTTACACATAAATAATTATATGACTTTACTCATTCAGTAAAGATACTTATACAGCATTCAAGTGCTGGAAAAATTATAGCCCTCTCTCATGTGTGGGGTCCGCAATTATTTTAATCACAGGCCCTACTCTATATATGTGTGAGGGATGAACATGTTGGTGTACAAGTTGATGTACATGTAGCACTCTTCTTATTCATTTGTCATCTTAATTATCATATAATATATAAAATCTAAGATAACAATCAATTAGTATCCATCACTATTTATGAGTAAGCAGTGCCGAAGAATAGGATTACTCGACCCCTATTTCTGCTATATTAAAATTTTAATGTATTTTTTTCTTCTTTTCAATCACATATTCTTCAATAAAATAATATTACGCACAAATTCAAAATTCTTCATTACTTTTTAGTTACATATTTTTTAAAATACATTATTCTCAAAATCACATTAAAATGGAGCCCAAACAATGGCTCAGACTCTTTTTTTCCCTCTAAAAGTAACATTCTTGAACCAAATTTTTATTTTTATTTTTCATGAGTTTGATTGTGATAATAACTTATGATTTTTTGACAATCATCAATCAATTTTTCATTGGATGCTTTGAAAGCTATAATCGCTTGAAATTCAATTATTAGTAAACAGGATTAACTTGTTTGTTATAATCAAAACTTTATGGTTATAATCAATCACAGGTGCCCACATGAAATGCCATCTATAGTGTACAAAAGTGACGCACGAGTGGCTTAATTCATTACATTTTTATTGAAAAAATGATTAGAGATCAAATGCATAAAATATTATATAGTAATTATTTATTTATTGGAAAGGAAATAACCTCATAAAGTTTGATTATTGTAAATTTTTTTTTTTTTTTCTCCAAAACAACGTTCTCAATTGAATCAAAACTTTTTTAAATGTGAAAAGTATCAAAACAAATAATTTTAAAATACTGTAATATATAAAAATAAGTATTGTAGAGTGAACTTGGTTTAAATGTTAGTTGATTTATATGGTTAAAAAATGGGGAAATTTTTTTCTTTACACCAATGAAAATCAGTATTTTTTTCTCAAATAATTTGTCTTTGATCTTCTGCAAGAAAAATACGTGCACAGTACTAAGATATGTTAAAATTATTGGATCCCGCTAAGAACAAAACAAATGGTGCATTGCAAATATTTGTTACAAAGGCTACATAGACCCTAATCTAGAGAATTGAAAACAATACTTTTTTATGTAGAAATTACACTCAACCATATCTTTCAAGATCCAATTTCAAAAATTAAATCTAAAATTTGTTTATACAAAAATCAAATATTAATAATATTAAATATCACCTATCTTCTCACTCTAAATCATACTCACCCAAACCCTAAAAATCACAAATCACAACTCACTTCTTCATTCTCTCTCCGACGGCCCAATGGCTCCAACAACAACACTCGGCGCACTGCTGCACACGACTCAACCCAAATTCATTGTTCGTCTTCTTTCATTTTTTTTCAATGATGCCGTGATTAACGGTTCAGTGTTAGTACTATGGTGGTGTGATGATTATGTGTGTTGGTTTTGCAATTGTGGTGGTTGTATTGGTGTGTGATGTGGGTATTGTGGTTGGGGGTACTGTGGGCGCAGTGGTGTGTGTTGTGGTTAGGTGGTGTGGGTACGATGGTGTGTTTTGGGTGCGGTGGTATTGAGGCGTGATAGTGGCTCTGGCGGTAGTTTCGTGGTTACTGTGGTGGTGATGTGGTTATTGTGGTGGGTTGTGTGTGGTGGTGTTGTGATTGATGCGGCGATGATGGTAGTGGTTATTGTTGATACAAGCAGTGGTGGTAGTGCCCGACGGTAGAGTGAAAAAAAATTTGGTGGGGGTTGTTGTTGTGGAGTGGTAGGTTGCTGGCGGCTGTGGCGTTTGATTACGATTTTTGAGATGATGGTTTGTTGCGAGGAGATGGTAATGGTGGTTCTAGTGGCAATTGTTTCGATGGTGATGTGGCTGGGGGTAGTGGTTACATGTGTTGGTGGTGATTACAAATGATTTGATTGTTTGTGGCCAATAAATTGATTCATGTATGATCAATACACAATATGTTACAAATGAAATAGATAAATTGACAACAATAAATAATATGTGACCTAGAAAATTGTTAATTTATGATAAATAATTTGATAATTTGAAACATAAATATAATTTGTGAACAATTAATTTAATATTTTGTGATCGTGAAATAAGTCGTGATTTATAAAAGTTATGTAACATATTGATTTGATAAATTTGTGATCGTAAAATAATTTAAGACCTAGAAATTTTTTAATTGTGACCAATAAATTATTTGTAACCAATTAATTCAATCATTTGTGATCAAATTGTATAGAATTATGGCCGCATATTTAATTTATAAAATATATTTAATTAATTGTTTTAGAAATAAAATTTAAAATGGGTGACTCCAAATTTAAAATGTTTTGTTGTGCTTAATTTCAAATTGTATAGAATTATGGCCGATTTTTGAAATTTTAAAAATTTTATCTTAATTTTGAAATGAGTTATAGTTAAACTCTTACTTATGCTGCCACCAATTTTTTTCTTATAAAATTGAAAATTATCTATTCAAAATCGCCTTGTTTGATTCCCATTTTAGGGGAAAGAATGAATTTTGAATAGTTGATTGATGGAGAATGTATGGTTAAAAATTAAGGAAAAGTTTTGGATTTGCGTGTAATATTATTTTATTGAAGAATGTGTGATTGAAAAGAAAAGAGAATTTTTTTTTTTTTTTTTTTTGGAAAAAAATGAGAATCAAAATATAACAATGCAATATAGTTTAATATTTACTATTTAGTCCCTATTTGAGCTCCAATTTATTCAAAATGAACTTTCTCATTCCTCTTTTTAATCCCATTCTTTAATAATGTAATATTACATGCAAAGTCACAATTTTTCTTTCTTTTTCAATCACACATTCTTTTAAAATATATATATTATTCTAAAATATCTTTTAATGTAGCCCAAACAGATACTCATTGATTAAATTAATTCAACATCGCATTATTCACCCTTATTTTACAACAATTTGAAATTTTTTTCAATTTACCTTTTAACATTTTGGAATCAATTTTTTTTTTTTGGGGGGGGGGGGAGGAAAGGTAACAAAAAAGAAAAAATGGTGGTTGTACAGACCCTGTACAGATTACTCACATGGGATCGGTCCCACACGGGACGTCATGTAATAAAAAAAATGGTCAAAAAAATTGATCCCACCTATTTTAAGATGTTCATAAAACATCTGTAAAAAAAAATTCTGTACATTTAGCACCTCTCAAAAAAAAAAAAAAAAAAAAAAAAAAAACCTCACAAATTGAAACAACCCGGGAACAGCCACGACTTTTGCATGCCTGCGGAATATCCTACACGTTTACTATTGCTTGGCAAATAGCAGATACGTGGCATAACTCTTGCGAAATGTGTCAATTTTTTGTACCCATGTTATAAAATTTAATTTTATTTAATTGGATTCTTGTTTGAAAATTATAGAGCTTGTGTGAATTTCTTTAATTAAATTATAATATAAAAATTAAAGTGAAATTTAAATTTTAATCACGCTCATCGTATAATCCACAACTGTTATCGTTTTGTTCACTCACTTATTTCTATAATATTATAATTTTAATAATTTATAATGAAATCAAAACAAGTATATCAATCATTTTAATAGACTTTTCTATGTAAATAAATGACAAGTGAAAAGGCAATTTAACAAACAAGTCTTTCTCGACTGGATTGGAAGACTATTTGTTCATGAATTTTGCTACTGTGACAGGAGCCTGTGACAAAGCATCAAATTGGCATCGTGTCGTGTTTGAGTGATGTTATCCTTTTGTTCTTTAGACATAATGAACAAAGACAATATAAAATGTTTGCCACTTGAAGTTTAGCTTTATGGTCTCATACAGAGCTATTCTGATAGAGAAAGGTGAAATTTTTTTGCGTCGAATCACATCAATTCAGGCAATTATCTGTTATTCAATTTGCAGAAATTAAATTTTGTCGAGTCATGTACCAATTATTTATTATTCAGATAAAGATATTCATAAAATCACATCGTAATTATTTTCTTTTATAGATAATAATATTCGTTGAGTCACGTTACATCAATTCACGTAATTATTTGATAATCCATTTATAGATTATACAATACATTCCAAACTTATAATAATTCTATTGTATTACTGAGCTCTCATGTGTCAGAGATCGTTCAATTTCAATTCTATAAATACAGTGTTTGAATACAAAAAACGATATTATAATGAAAATAGTATAATCCTCCTATATGTACACTTTGATTGACACCAATTTGACAGTTTAAATTTTAAGAATTAAGCGTGTACCCTTAGTTTGACATTTTGATTTACTCGGTCCGACCTGCCCTCTCACATGGGGTTGGGTCCCACACATAATCCAAAATTTAAACTGATTTTTCATTCAATTGACACTTGGCAAAAGTGTCAACCAAAGTGTAAAAAGTTAGTGTGCAAATGACAAAGTTCAAAATAGTAAGTTAATAATTTATTTAACATATTGGAAAATAGTGGTGTCACAATGTACTGGAAAGGAAACAACTCCCAAATTTCGAAGAAATGGAAATCTGTGCAATTTCTTAAACATCGGAGTCCCAAACAAGAAAACAAAATAGACAAAGAGAAATGCTAGGGGGCCAGACTCAATATTAGACCAAGTGTCAGGGGGCACATTTGGCGCCCAACATTCCCTTATTTTGTACGTCTTGTCTTCGATAATAATTTATATCAAAATATTTTATTTTTATGTTTTAAAATGAGGGAAAATTATTTTTTTTCACACTTTTAAACAAATATGATGGGAAACTAAGTTATTTTACACCATTTCAACATACTTTTGGACATTAAACTATTATAAAATATTAAATGTGTTAACTAATGAAAAAAATTGGGGATAGAATGACATTAAAAATCGTTAGAAATATAAATACTATAATTTGCAAGGATTAAGAATCTTAAGTATAATTAAAATGTGATGCAAAAAATAAAAATTATTGCGTGAATATAATTATTCAAATTGTTATATAGTATAGAAAAATGCTATTTAGATAGATCAAATGTGTCCCTTTTTTCCTTACAATCAAGAAGAATATTTTAAATTAGTTTGACTTATGAATTTTACCATTTGCTCTAAGTATTTTATTATTATTATTTTTTTTTTCTTGTTGTTGTTGTTGTTGTTGTTGTTGTTGTTGTTGTTGTTGTTATTGTTGTTGCTGTTGTTGTTGTTGAAACTAACATGTTCTTAATACTTAACCTTATCTTGATTCAATTTGAAGGTTTATTAAATGCAAATTTTAATGTATGATAATGAGAACAGGACTTTAGGACACGATAAGATGGAAAATAGAGAAAATTACAATTTATTAGAGTTGACATTTTAATGCCTTTAATTAATAAATCTTTTTAAAACTTATTCCATTATGTTTCCATAATGACTTCTACTTTTTAAAAATATTTCTTTTGTAACATTTATTTGAAAGCAACATGTCACGATATAATTTATGCCAAGTTGCGAATATAGTAGAATTCATGAATGACTTTTATACTACTACAATCCTAGTTATTAT
This sequence comes from Osmanthus fragrans, assembly GCA_019395295.1. NCBI lineage: Eukaryota > Viridiplantae > Streptophyta > Magnoliopsida > Lamiales > Oleaceae > Osmanthus > Osmanthus fragrans. Next base: position 16,817,492 of record CM033343.1, on the reverse strand, counting down.
GATCGTTGTATCACTTATAACCCTAGTTTTTCCATATAAATATGAGGTTTTGATTTTTAATAAAACACACTAGTGTATTGACTTTTAACTCGCCCTTTTTTTTCTCTTTAATTTATAACATGTTACCAGCACAACTCTCTCAAAAATTAAACTGAATTAGTTAGAAAATAATTTTTTTTTAAAATAATTATCTATCACTTGTACCAAAATTAATTTGATGACATGTGATTTTTTTTATTTTTATTTTTTTCAATTCACGCATCCAATTAATATTTCTATATTGGTTTATGGAATTAAGCAAATACGTAGATTGAGGATTTATGCATAACTGTTCTAGTGTCTATTTTACTGTATTTGTAATTATTATTTTACTAATGCATGTACTAATCAATCATGATTATTTTATTGTACTATGAATCATGATTATTTTGTTTGTATATCATATCATATCTGTATCCATATTTTATTTGTATATCCTGTTTGCAAGAATTTTATGTAAATTCAATTATGACTCTATTTATGCACCTATTTGGTTAATCAATGATGTAACCAAATTATCTGCAGTAATATTTCAAAAGAATATGTATATTGTTTTTGAAAGGAAATAATTTTCATCAATATTCTAGAAGAATATTGTATATTATTCTTGAAAGGAAATAATCTTAATTAATATTCTAGAAGAATATTTTATATTATTTTTGGATGGAAATAATCTTAATAAATATTTCAAAAGAATATTAAAATGTTGCTCCTGAAGAAATACAATCCACCTTAAAATGTTAAAATGTTGCTCCTGGAGAAATACAATCCACCTCAAAAGAATATTAAAATGTTGCTCCTTAAATGTTTCAAAAAGAATTATATCCTCCTGAAGAGCATGTCATTACCAAGTATATAACAGTATTCTAGAAGAATATTGATTGATTTTTAGGTAAAAATATAAATTAAATCACTATATTTCTTTACGTGTCCATTCTTTTGTATACTTATTTATATATTGATGTTCTAAAAAAAGTTTGTATTCCCGAATAGTAAATTCTTATACAATTTATTATTTTAAATAATAATATGCTATTGTTCTTGAAAAGTATGACACTACGATTCCAATAGTTTAGAAGAATATGATATTGCTTTTGAATGAACAATAATAAAATATAACGTACTCTCGAAATAGCACATATTTTGAAGAATGTATAATATTGAAATCATGTATATCCCCTAAAGAAAATATATAACTAATATCATAAGTATATTGATTAGTTGACTACTTGAATGATACATGATTATATAATATTTAATCATATTCATTGAAATTAAATAATAAAATTATATCTTATATTGAACCAGAAGTTCAATTTGATCTTATTATTTAGCATGACCAGTTGAATCATCTCTGGATCAATAATGATGCAACATTAAAAATTTAAATAGATATTCAATGAAAAATCGAAAGAATTTTTTTTTTTTTTAATTCAATGAAATCTTTTACGATGTTTGTTCTCCTTCATGAAAGTTTTTCATGAATCATCATTAGCTAAAACAGGAATTGAATTCCATCCATTTCTAAAAATTAATCAATGTGATAAATAGGGCTTCATCATCCTCCAAATTGATTATCGAGATATTATTTATATCTAATAGATTTGATACATCTACTAGATAATTTCATGACTTTCGCAAATTGAAGTTTGCGAAATTACTACTCAAATTACGAGCATGATTTTCATATTACACAATCAAGACGGTCTGACTAGTTAATGTCAATGACCCTAAATCTCAACTTTTTAATAAATGTTAGATGAGATGCCAATAAATGGTTTAACACTATTGTTTGTTAAACGCTTTCAATTAATTTAATTGAAAACAAAGTACTTCTCATTTTTATTTACGAAATTTTATTATGCAATAATGTCAATATCATAGTTCTCCATATCATAATTGACTCATGGACTAGCCTAATTTTTTCCGTCTAATTATTTTGATAGTCCAATATATGTAAAATTGATCCATTACAAAGCAGTGAGATGGAAAGTGAAGAACAGTGAGAATAAATATGCAGTTTGAACCTTTATCCCAAATATTTGATATTTTGTAACGTAGTAAAATGATTGTTAATTTGATTGCACAATTTTCTCAGCATTATGGGGAGGAAATAAGAAGATGAAAATAATATACAAATGTATCATTATCATCGCAAAAGATCATTCAAACCAGAAGTTCGAAAGATGATTCATTTATATGCATTTACTGACCAAAGAAATCAATAATATCTCACACATCAGTTTTAAATGCTCTAACTCGAATTAAAGTCATATATGACAATTAGTTAATATAATATTTGATAGAACGTCAGAAGCCTTATGATATTCGATTCTAATATAAAGATCTCCAAACAAAAATGGAACAATTAGCAAAGATGATCTTATTAAGAAAACATATACTCTTGATGAATATCTAGACATAAAAAGTTTTAAAAGTACAAAAGAGGTTCAAATACTCGAAATAATGAGAATTGAGCTATCTCAATAAATTATGTCATTATGGAAAAAGAAATAGAATTGAAAAAAGTTACTGACAATACTTTTATACATGATGTACTGTATCATATTAAATTGTGAGGAATCGAAATTAATTTGTTAAAACATATTGATCGAAGTAATAATTGACCAAATAAAATGACGCGATCTTATTAAAATTGAATTTACTAGAAAAATCTGAAGTTTTCTGGACACGATCCTAGTAAAATTGAACTTACTAGAGAAACCTGAAGTTTTTGAATTTACAGTCTGAACACATAAAGGTGTATACTTATACAAAATGAAAATGGAAAAAGTAAAGTGGTGATATGAAATGTACGATTCTGTACATAATGAAGATTTGTATAAATAGATAAAATTATCATGTTTTGGATGTAATCGCAAGTTTCTATTCCATCAGTGTGATAATGCATGAAATTTGATATACATATAATAAATGTGATTATCGTTAACTTATATTATATAAATTTAATATTATCCTTAAAAGATTTAATATGCCTGAAGCATAGTTCGAATTATATTATTATGAGGGGGAGTAAATACACGTTGTACTCTTTTTCCCTTGACCAAAATTTTGTCCAATTGGGTTTTCTAGCAAGATTTTTAATGAGATAACTTTTGTAACATACTTAAAATAATAATGTATTCTTTTTGCATTATGATTTTTTTCATAGGGTTTTTCTTAATATAATTTTAATGAGATATATTCTTTGTGTAATAAATGTCTATAACTAGGGTTGGGCAAAATTCAACCCAAACCGCTCAATCCGGTCAACCCAAATCAATCGATCTGTTTGGATCGATTTTTTTTTAAGTTCAATTGGGTTGAGTTTGGTTGAAAAATTGAATTTGAGGTTAGGTTGGGTCTCGAGTTATAAATTAAAACCCAACCCGATAAATTAAAAAAAAAATATATATATATATATAGATATATATATATATATATATATATATATATATATACATAATAGTAAAGATAAGAGAATGACTTATATTATATAAATGTCAATTTTCTTCACATAGACCGATTCATGTGAATACTATGTACAAATGCAATGTTATTTGATGATAAAGTAAAAATTAAAGACATGATAATGAAATGAATGAATTCTAAAAAATTCTAAAAAAGAAAATGTTTCATAAATTTTAAACTTATGTATAAATTATTTTTAGAAAGAATTTCTATATGCGTGTTTTAAAAATGGAGGTTTTCAAATAATTTTAAACTCTAAAAAATTATTCAAATTTAACAAATAAATCGGATTCAACTTTAATTGGACCGAAACTCAAACCGACCAACCCAACCCAACCCAAACCGATCAAGATCGGTTTGGATTGGGTTGAGTCGGAATCAATAATTGGGTTGATTCTCGATCAAATCGATCATGTTAGGTTGTGTTTGTGTTGGAAAAAAATCGACACAACCTAATTCACGCTCACCCCTATCCATAACATATATGACATTTACTTTCAAAATAATGCTTTTATTGTATAAGGCTCCCGAATAGATGAACAAAAGCTATTTTTTGAATCATCATGTTATAACAGTCATCAAGTTTTCTCCCACTGATTTTTCTTGAAGACATTGACATATAAGATATGAATCGCTTGATACAAGAATTGTGAAATCAGGATAGCAGCTGTACTTTTTTTTTTTCATTCGATGAAGTTTGGTCTCATTAGATTTTCTAGACAAGGTTTTAACGAGATATGATTTTATTACTGTAAATTATTTGTACATTTTTTCGTTTGTTGACATTTTTGTCTTATCGGATTTTTTTGCTAAACAAGGTTCCACTGAGATAGTTATTGTATAAATAATCATTTGAGGGAGTATTGTAAATATAGTAGTATTTATGAATGACTTTTATACCTCTGCAGCCCTAGTCACTATAACTATGTATCCCATATAGCCCTAATTCTTCCTATAAATATGGGGCTTTAGTTCTTAATAAAACATAAAAGTCTATTGACTTTTCTACTTTATCTTATTTTTTTCTCTAGTTTATAACATGTTGTGTTTTGTTCTCTTGTCATTATTTGCTTGATAGGCTAGTTAAGATTTTCCAATAAAAATCACCACATGACATAGATGAAAGCATGGATTTCACAATCAAATAAAGATTAATCTAAATGTACATCAACAATTACTGAAAGGATTACATTGTGACCACATGGTAATAGTTTCAATTCAAAAAAACAGGGATAGTGGTCAAAATTTCTTAATAGGCAATTCACTTCAACCCCCTCCTTCTCCCCTCCCTCAATACCTTATCCGTCTCTTTCTCTCATTATAGCTTCCGTAACTATGGCTTTCTCTAGGTCCCGACCTAGATCGTCGCGAAGATCTCCTTCAAAAGCTAAGCGGGGGAAAGACGGCGACGACACAAGTCTAATTAAATCTCCTTCAAAATCTAGTATCCCTTTTATTTTAATATTTATTCTCTTTTCTACAATATACATGTTTGTATATCAAGTATGTGGTGTCAAATGCAATTACATCACCAAATTCCTTACACTTGTTTACACTTGTTATTTGCCAAAAACACGTTCTTCAGACAGATCTCATCATCAAAGTCTGCTAAAATAGAAATTAGGACAACTTGTTTGCATCTTTTGAGAAAATACTTTTGTATGGAAACCGTTGACCTAAAAAAACGTGTCAATAGAATTTCGGTCACATCCTCTCCACGTAGATATCCCGTTAGAAGGCAAGTGTTGCCATTCCAGAAAAGGGTTCGATGATCGTTTGCACTCTGAATGTCAACTCAACAGTCGGAGGAGAAATAATATGAGTGCAAGTGTTTCGCGTGGAAATCGAGTCTCGCTAACAATTAAAAAAAGGTTCAGACGATTGTGTAAGTAACAACGACCTCTCGAGACAAAGTCCAAACGAGGGGTGGTTTATTTATGAAGATTACAATTTGCAAGAAGCGAAATGCCTCCAAGAGGCACAAGCATACTGAATTTGCAAAGTAATTGAAAGTTGATAAGAAGAATTAAAAGAAATGAAATTACATAATTTTCTATTTGAGAGTGATTGATTCAGTCCTTGATTCTATGTTTTCTTTTCTCTTTTATACTCCTCTGACAGTTTCTCTTGTAGAACCGTTTGAAAACTGTTCATCGTCGTATAACTACCCACTTTCTCCATAATGGACGACTTGTCAAGAAACTACCATTTTTAACTGCTGTCATTACTCCCATCATTTAACTACTTGCAAGTGAGATTCTCGGATTGTGGAATGTGATAAGATTGTCTATTAACTGTTTCAATAACTATTGCTTTAAATAACAATAAGACACTATACTCGCCCAGATCTTGGGCGTCTTGCAGGCTTGAGCGATTATGGGCCTCCGCTACATAACTCCATCTTGGGTGGTCTCATTTGGGCCCATCCTTCGAACTTCCTAACTGGGCTTCATTCTTTAGACTATTTAATTGGGTCTCATTTTTGTATGCCAACAATTATCCCCCAATATGGCAAAATTAATATCAATTATTAATTTTACGGCATATTCATCCTTTATATTTTCTCGTGATACTTGAAATCCAAAAAGGGCGGAGAATCCCACTTATCATTTTGTTTGGCAGTGACTTTCTACATCCCAAAAAGTGCAATATCATGCAACTCCTATAAACTCAAAAACACGCCACTTCATCGCGCCATTATACCCACGTTCTGCATCGCCACGTTCCTTTTTACCTATAAAGATCACCGTTCCTCATCTTGCTTCTCTACTCAAACACTTACACTCCCAAAACCCTCGAGAAGATTGTAATTTGTAGTAAATGGCGACTTCAAAGGGCTCTTCAGACAACTCCTTTAGTTTTGAAGACTTCCAAGAGCTTTTCACCAAACCATATATAAATCTAGCTTCCCTTTCACCAGCCAATCTTGATCTCCACGAGTTCTATCTGGGCCTATCATTTAATGATGCTGATTCTGTTGGGCAAGTAGCGGTGGGCCAATTGTTCCCTTGCACTCAAGATCCTCATTTTCTGAACCCTTTTTCGCTAAAGCTAATCCGTGAAAAAAGGTATCTGCACTTGGCCCAAAACTAATACTACTTTCCGCCTTTGGCATGCACATATGACAAATCATGGCCCTACCAAGACAATTTTTGATCGTGCTAGGATTTCTGATTTATTAGAAATCGCTCTCTGTCCTCCAATCTATGATCCTGTGCTTTTCCCTATTGCTTTGAACTTTTGGTCTTCTGAATACAATACCTTTATCTTCCCACTTGGCCCAATGTCCATTAGATTGAGCATAATAAGGCGTGAAATTTACTAGCTTAACTCCAAACTCGCTCAAAATTCCTTCACTTCATCTCCATTTAAAGAAGTTCCGTGATCCATCATTAAAGTTTGTGGTATCCCAAATCTATAAATAATATGGTCACGAATAAAGTCTATAATATTTTTCTGAGAAATCTCTTTTAAAGGTACTGCTTCTACCCATTTAGTGAAAAAATATGACGCAACTATTATAAACGTATGTTGCTTGGACGACGGGGGATAAATCTTCCCTATCAAATCTCCCAGCCTTTAAACGATCAAGGTTTAATAATGGGTACATTTCTCTTGCTGATACTCTTTGTATTGGACCATGGTTTTGACATGCTAAATAAATTTTTACTAAACGCACGACTCTCCCATTTTGGGCCAAAAGTATACACTCATAATAATTAATCATCTCATTCTCTGGCCAGCCTGATGGGCTCCACATATTCCTTCATGTACTTCAGCCATGATTGTTTTGGCCTCTTGCGAACTCACACATTTCAATAACATACCATCTGAGCGTTTTTTGAATAGCTCCTTATCTATCAGTATGTAATTTAATGAGCGCAACTTCATTTTCCTATTACCCTCTTTGTCAAGTTCTTTCAAGAATCTTTTGATTTTTGCCCTCCAATCTATTGCATCTCCATTTTGTATGCAATGAACACCAATCCTTCTCGTCCTCTGTTGTACTACGGGAAATATTACTACAAGTGGATTCCAAATTCAGCACCTTTGAATAACCCGAGGTCATTTGGGCTAATTCGTTATACGTCCTGTTAACGTATTGAAGTTCCACTTGATCAAATTCTTTCAATGATCCTTGGGCGATTTCATATTGACTTATGACAAAATTACTTTGACATTTAAAATCACCAATCAATTGGTAAATTACTAATTGGGAACCACCCCTAATAATTGCATTCTTTATTCTCAATTCTATTAACAGCTCTAAGCCTACAATCAATACTTCGTATTCAGTTTGATTATTGGTACACATTCTATCCAAAGTGAAAGTAAACTTATAATAAACCCCTAAAGGATTTATTAAAACTATTCCTACCCCTGCACCTCCAGAAGTTTTTGATCCGTCAAAGTATAAAACCCAAGGTTTTAATTTAAATAAATCAACTTCTAATTCAATTTCTTTAGACATGTCAAGGCAGGGATGGTCGGCCAAAAAGTTAGCAATGCTTGATTTTTAACTGCCTTTTGGGGTATATATTGTATTTCAAACTCCGATAATGCCAAAGTCCAAAGGCCTATCATTCGGTGCAAAATATGGCAAGAAAACATATATTTAACTAAATTTACTGTAGAAACTAAGTAGACAGTTGCAGGCCGCAAATAAGCCCTTAGTTAAACATATGAAATATGAAGCAAGACACAACTTTTCAATAATAGAGTAATTACATTCACATTTCATTAACTGTCTACCCAAATAGTAAATCACCATTTCTTCACCAAATTGGTCTTCTTGCACGATCATTCCGGGCTATTGATTCCTGTTTAGTCGATATGTATACTTTCATTGGCCGTCATTGGATAGGTGATACTAATACTGGTGGCCCTGACAAATATGTCTTCAGGCTATCAAAAGTCTTTTGATGTTCTTCCTTCCAGACGAATTCGTCCTAATTTTTCAGCTTTAAAATAGGCGAAAAAGCTTTCGTTTACCTGACCTAGAACGTCTCAAAAAATTTACCTGACCTAGAAACTTTTGCAATTCTTTCTTGTTACCAGGTGGTTTGGCCTCTAAAATGGTCTTCGCTTTATTTTTATCAAGTTCAATTCCTCTTTTGTGCACTAAAAAACCAAGGAAATTCCCTGCATTAACAACAAATGCACATTTCAAAGGATTCAATTTTAGTTTGTATTGCCTCATTCGCTTAAGTGAGCGTTTTAATTGTCCAAAATGGTCTTCCTTTTTAATAGATTTGACCACTATGTCATCTACTTACACTTCAACAAATTTGCCTATCATTTCGTGAAAAATTAAGTTCATTGCCCTTTGATAAGTTGCCCCTATATTTTTCAAACCGAAAGACATAACTACCTATTCAAAGAATCCTAAAGCCCCAAGGCACCTAAATGCAGTTTTATGTACATCTTCTTCAACTATGTAAATTTGGTTATATCCTGAATATCCGTCCATAAAAGAATACATTACATGTCCGGCAGTTGAATCTACTAAGGAATCCACTGTAGGCATTGGATATTCATCTTTGGGCATTGATAATTTTAAATTTCTAAAATCTGTGCACACCCTAATACTACTATTCTTTTTTAATACCGGCACGATATTAGATAACCGCTCAACATATCTGGCTGTTCTAATAAAACCCGCCTTTAACAACCGCTCTATTTCTTTCTTTACCTCAGGCAATACATTAGGAGCAAAACGCCTAGGAGGATGTTTATAAGATTTAAAATTTGGCCTAGTTGGTAATCTATGCTCTACCAAACTTTTATTTAAACCAGGCATGTGTTCATATTCCCAAGCAAAAAAATCCTTGTATTCATTTAATAAAGCGATTAATTTATTACTTACCTCTTGACTAAGCATCAGGTTGACAAATGTTGGGCGATCTTCCCCTTCGTCGCCAATATTTATCTTTATCAAAGGGTCTAGTGCTTGAGCATGCCCAGACTTTATGATCCTCGTTACTTCATCGTCTAGGTTCCTTGTAGGCATTTCCTCTTCCAAGCAATCCACTTTGTTGACTTCTCAGCCAATATTCTGCTCCAATTTGAACACTACTAATTTGTTCCTCAACGTCTTTAATGCCGCTTCTTCTTTTGTCTTCTGTTCACATTCCTTATTGAAAGCCATTAATTTGGCTGGCCAAATTTTCTTGTCGCTGACAACTCATTAGAGTTCCTTGATTATTTTGCCAATTACTGGCTCTTCAAGGGCCACTATGTTTGGCTTCAATTGATTGAACATTTTAGTAAGTGCGTCTACTGAAAATGGTTATTCACTCTGTGCGAAAATTTGAGTCTCTTCCCCATCTTGGACTACCCTGACAGGTCCATAATTTCCTTCGTACATAAACCTTTCTACTGAGTTTGCTTCTGTGATAAAGGGTCTATAGTCTACTTGCATCACCTTTGCTTCACCTTTGTCATTCCAGAAAACTAGGCATTGGTGAAGTGATGAAGGTATGCAACGACTCCCGTGAATCCAATCCCTTCCTAGTAGCACATTGTAACAAGTAGGACCATCTATCACAAAGAAGAATGTGGTCCTAGCAGTTGTTCCCACAGTTATGTCCAGTGGCATAACTCATTTAGCTGAAATTGCTCCCCTATTGAAACTTGTGAGAATAATTTCTGTTGGGATCATATCGCTTTCTGTCTTTACAAATTTTCTCATTATTCTGGACGGGATGGTATTTATGGTTGCTCCATTGTTGATGAGCACTTTTGCTACAGGTATACCATTGACTAAGGCCTTCACGTACAATGGCTTCAAGTATTTAGTCAATTTCATAGTTGGTCTCTTAAAGATGACCTTTTCAGCTGCATCTATTTCCACTTCTTGTTTATCCTCCGTTGAATTATCTCCTTGTGACAAGTCGACGTGTAATATTTCACATTGAGTTTCTACTTCTTGGACTTTCTCTATACTTTCTCTAATACCTCTTTTTAGGTTATCTAACCTGTAGGGAAAGGTAATATTTTCGGAGGTGACCCATATTTCTCAGAGCGAGGCACTCTCACCTTTTTCTTGGGCGTTCCATATTATACATAGTAGTCAAAAGAACGTCCAGATGATTCGTCCAACAAATCCACCTCGCAGACACCTTCCTGATATAGTTGATTTAATAAATTGTAGCGCAACACTCCTCTTCTCTTTCATTCTGTTTCTAAGTCAATTTTCTCTTCAATGTCAGTCATGTCGTCGTTCTCTTCTTCATCACATACCTCCTGAGGTATTTGGCCTTCTTCACATTCCAGCACACACGCTTTTTTCTCATTATCTTTCCTTTCCTCCTCTTCATTTTCCTTACTTTTGAATTCATTGGTTAGTAAATAATTATTAGCCATAACAGGAGGTAGTGTACCAAATTGAATAGTGAGGGGTCACCCTGGATCCTCTCTATCTTCATCCTTCTTTCCACGCTCAAATTTTGATTTCCCAGAAGAATTTCTGGTAACTCATCCATTGATTCACCCGTACTAGCCTCTTTATCATCTTTAAGAACATTAAGAACATTTTTGTTAGCCACCTCAAGCAATTTAGGTGCCTTGGGACGCTACGATCCCTGCTGTTGTCTCATCATTCGTCCATAGTTCAGTTGAAAATGCCATACATTTGGTTTTTCCACATTTTCATTCACTTCTCTCTTGCATCTAACACACAAGATACCTTCGTCTTTTCTAGACTCCTTTTCTTTGATCCGTTCAAAAACACTGGAATGTGACTCAGAATCTTCTTCTCCATCATCTACGACCAACTTGAATTTTGGCAACTTATTTTTGAAACTAGTTGTCACCATATTCACCCCAAGTGGCTGTGGGAAAGGATTTTAATCCACTGCATTTTTTCTTATCTTCAAATGTGATTTGTGATAAGTGCGGGTTTTGCACTTATTTTATCCTTTAAACTTTGATGTTTGTTTGGCTTTCTATTATATTTCGTTGCTTAATATTTTTAGTTTTACTTTTTAGGCGAAAACCCGAGTCGAGTATTGATGTGAAGAATTTAAGCGAGAAAAGAGTCAAAAGAATTTAACTGCAAGGATTTCATGGTTCGGCAATCTTACCATCAATTTTTCTATGAAGAAGTGTCGCTTGAGGAGGTGAAATGAGTGAAAAATCAGAAAGAAAATAAAGTTGGCACAGAATTGTACTGTGCGTACGCATATGCTTGCAGGTTGTGCGTACGCGCGCTTGGCAAAACCAGCGACTGAATGAAATTTGACTGCACTATGCATATGCACATACAAAGCCATGCGTATGCATGGTATAATTCTAGAGTAAAACCAGGAAAAACACGCGAAACCCGATTTTCAAATTCTAATCTCACCCATTTTATTCCAAACCCATTTTTCTTCTTCTCCACAATATAAATATCAGTAGTACCATTTCTAGGTCAAGTTGGAAGAGGGAAAATTGACCAAAGAGGGGCTGAAAATTTGGGAAGAAAAATTTGCCATATTGGAGCTTTGGAGAAGAGGAAGAGGAAGCCCCTTTGACATTGAAGACTCAATCTATTGATCTTCTCATCAATAAGTTTTCTATTCTCTTTAATCTCTATGTCTTCAATGTATTGTAAGATTTTAATGGTCATTTGTATTTACACTATGAGTGGCCAAAACCTAGATGTGATTGAGGGTAATTTTTGACCCGAGAAATGAGATTCCAATAGTTTTGTGCTATATAGTTCTTTTGATTAATGTGATGAATTCATTGAGTTTATTGTTTATATTGTTCTGTTTGATTGTTTAGAAGCGCTACTAGATGATTGTGTTGTTTCGATATTTGCTAATTTGGGATTTTTAATACGTAATTGCTAATTCGACCAAACCCTAGTAGCAACTACATTTTGATGGATTATGAGGAATTTTCTATTAAATGTAGGTGGATTATCACTTAAGTTAACAAACCGAGCTTGTGTGTTTGTGCTTAATTCAATTCGACTCTCTCGTGTGAATACTTTTGTTAAATTAATTCTAGCGATCTTATCGTAGGTTGTTTGATTAATAAGGTTTGGTAAATAGCTTATTTTATTCAACTAAAATGTAAGGAGAGTTTGAGGTAATCGAGCTTGTGATTATTCTCGAATTGTTGTTAATCAATTGAACGAAAATCTTTTGTGAAAATTGGATTGGAAAATCATTCTCGCGGTAAAGAATTATCCCCCGATCACACACTCACTTTTGTTGATTAATCGCCTCCGTCGTTTAATTTCATTTCATTTCAAGTATTGAATCTTTCTTATTTTTTTAGCTTATCGCCACTTTAGTTAAATGAATCAAACCCCCCCTCCATTTACGTGCTTTCGTCATTTTATTTTCTTTTGCACAATCAACGTAATTGAACCAATCCTCTGTGGGTAATGACATTTGCTTGCATTATACTATTTGAACGACATTTGTTTTGGTGAAGTAAGGAAAATATTTTTGACGCCCATTTGATGGCGATCAATTCGCCCTGACTCAATGACATCCTGTAACACATGACGAAAAATCAGACAATTATTAGTCATATGTGACCATGCATTGTGTCATTTACAATATATTTTACCCCTAATTTGTTCAGGGTATGGCAACTTATGCTTGTCGCTCAATTTTAACTACTTATCCTTGTACAGTTTATCGAATATAAGGTTAGCTTTGGTCACATCAAATGAGAATATCCTAGTCTTTTTGTTTTCGTCTTTTATAGGCTCATTCTTGCCCGATGTTCTAAATTTGGCCATTATGGGACAAACATATGCATCTCCCTTAATCAATTCGGCTAAACATATTTTCGTCTGATCATAATATTCGCCATCAAGAACATGAACATCAAAATTTGGGTCTCTATAATAAGTCTTTTTGCTAGAGTTTTTCATTTGTTATTCTTCTCTTATTAAACGTTCATATATAATCACGTTAGCACTCAACTGAAAAAGGTCAGGAAACTCTCTGTCCTGAAATTTCTTTTTAAATCGAAACTCAAACAACTTTAAGCGATTTTAACAAATTCTTTCTTGGGCAAAGGTATAAAACATTTGCTCCTAGCTGTCTTAAACCTCTGAAGGAAACCTTCTGCCCACTCGTTTGGCATTTGATATAAATTCGCCAAGTCGGCCAAAGTAACTTCGGATTCAGTTTTGTAAAACTGAGTGTAGAATAACTGTTCTAGTTGTTGCCATGTTTGGACAGAATTTGCTAGAAAATTAATGAACCATGAGAAAGCTACTCCTGCTAACGAACCAGGGAACAGTCTCATTTTGTGACAATCAGTTACTTCACCACATTGCAGTGTGAATCGCCTTATATGTTCCAGGGTAGAAACTTCTCCCAGACCGGTAAATAATGAAAACTCTGGTATTTTGTACCCTCTAGGCCATGGATATGCTTGGTCTATCCAATCAGGATATGACTTTGTGTAAGTCGGTCTAATAAAAGGACGCACCCGAAAAGCCATTTGATCATGCACTATCTCCATAATATGATTCCTTAATACAATGTTGAGATCATATGGAACTCCTATATGTTGATTTATTGGTGGAATTGCTTGAGGCCTAATGTTTGGTCCTTGGTTTATGGCAAAAACGCCGTTATTTAATTCATTACTACTGTTAGCCTGAGTATTTCCGCCATCATTCACACGCGAGGTGTCCTGTCCATTAGTTTGGACATTGTCTCTTGGGTTACCTCCCAGGTTTGATACTCCATTACCTGACCTAGAAACTTTTGCCATTCCACTACCCCCTTGGTTTGAAGTAAATGGTCCAAAAGGTGGTTCTATTCCTTAATTCGGACCCAGGACTAGGGAATTATGTCTCACAATCGTCCTGGCTTGAAAGTGATTCCCCATGTTTGGCATAACTGGTTGACAAATTTGGCCCACTAACTTATTCATGATTTCATTCAAAGTGTTTAGTTGTTTGGTCATGTTGTCATAGTGTACATTTCCATTTTGAGTAAACCTTTCCATATTATGAACATTTTGTAAATTTACCTATTCAACGACATCTTGTGTGAGTTCACCAAGCAATGCACGCATGGCTCGAGGACTCAATTCTGTCATTGGCTCGTAACGACTTTGATTCTGTCCCTCTGTTCCTAGAGTACATTGCTGCTCCTCATATCGTTCAATCACAGACTGGACTATTTGTTGGCTTGCTGGCTCCTTATCAGAGTTTTTATAAAGCATATTGCTTCACATTTCGTATCTTCAAATACCAAATGTGTCTCACCAGACGTGTCAAATTGTTTCGCGTGGAAATCGAGTCTCGCTAACAATTAAAAGAAGGTTCAGACGATTGTGTAAGGAACAATGATCTCTCGAGAAAAGGTCCCAACGATGGGTGCTTTATTTATAAAGATTACAATTTACAAGAAGCGAAATGCCTCCAAGGGGCACAAGCACACTGAATTTGCAAAGTAATTGAAAGTTGACAATAAGAATTAAAAGAAACGGAATTACATAATTATCTGTTTGAGAGTGATTGATTCGGTCATTGCTTTTATATTCTCTTTTCTCTTTTGTACTCCTTGACAGTTTCTCTTCTAGAACCGTTTGAAAACTGCTCATCATCATATAACTACCCACTTTCTCCATAATGAATGACTTGTCAAGAAACTACAATTTTTAACTGTTGTCATTACTCACATCATTAAGTGCTTGCAACCAAGATTCTCGGATTGTGGATTGTGATAAGATTGTTCATTAACTATTTCAATAACCGTTGCTTTAAATAACAATAAGACACTATACTCGCCCAGATCTTGGGCGTCTCGCAGCCTTGAGCGATTATGGGCTTTCGCTACATAACTCCGTCTTGGGTGGTCTCATTTGGGCCCATCCTTCGAACTTCCTAACTGGACTTCATTCTTTGGACCATTTAATTGTACCTCATTTTTGTATGTCAACAGCAAGACAAGGATAAGGGTTTGGCTAGGGTTAGAATACAATGGAATTTGAGAGCTTAAAGTGAATGCACGTGTCGTCCATATTATTGTGTGTGGAATTCTTCAAATGAGCCTTAAATCCCAAGATTCTGTCATGCTATATCTTTGAAGAAGTTTTAATAATGGAGCGATACAATTTCCCATAGATTTTAGTTACCTTTTTCTGTCCGAAGAGATACAGGCAGAACAAATAGAAAAATGGTGAGCTGATGATCATGATTCATGAACTTGGTCTTCTTTCTCTGTGGCTCGTTCTCGCTTGTTTCTGGTTCTCAAAATTAAATCTTTCTGCCCTTCTTACATGTGGTTTAAAATAAATGGTAGCTCAAATGGAAACCGTAGCAATCCGTTCCTGAGGCTAAAGACAGGCAAAATTTGGACCAAAACCATAATTATGGAGCCCAAGGAAAATAAATAGTTGGGCCCCAATTTTGAATAAACATTGGACCAACCTTAATTGAAGCCCATTAACTGAATTTACCTAACATGATTGGCCTCATATAAAGTTCACAATATTCAACAGCCCAAAAGTGGTCTCTCCATATTTTTTAAACTGATTGATAATAGCATCTGACCGGAGCACATAAAGCAAACAAAAGTACACTGTACACAGTAACCTTCAAATGCTTATTTCCGGCAAAAGGTCTGCAACGTGCCACCAAAATAACTTGTCCCCATCAAAGAAAATTAATGCCTTGTATTGAACAAAAGCTAAAACCAGCAGTACGTTGAGGGAATTTCGAGTGCCGGTGACTATCTTAATAGCCTTCGCCGGAGGTTATGGATAATAGTTGTTATCGGGAATGAAATGTGATAAAGTGCAGAAGGGGTAAGTTTATGATGAAATGGAATTGACGCAAGCAACACAACTAAGTCTCTTGATTTCATATAAATTTCTGGTTTGTCCTTTTTGTTGAATTTTTAGTCTAATTCGATTGGAAATGGGCTAATGAAGACAACTCAGAGGCTTCGCCCTTGACGTACGTCGAATTTTGGGTAAATTCCGTCGTTTAAGCCCTCGTTTAAGACTTTTTTCCGTTTATAACAATTTTTATTTTGGCAATATCTCATTCAAATAAATTCGGATCTGTATTTCGTTTGTTAGAGGACAATCCCGAAGATTAGGAAAATCAGTTTTAATTGTTATATCGTATTTTTTCATTTTTGGAAAAACATTTTTTTTAAAATTTTTTTTTACTATTTATTTTCCGAATTTTCTTAGAGTTTTACTATTTAAGGCATTGTAAGTCCTTTGAAGCAGTTGATTAAATAAAAAATTCGTGAGTTCTTTTCATCATTGTGAGATCGTTCATTTTTTCTATAATCTTCCGCTACATCAAAATGGCTGTAGGAGTGGGTCCTTCTTTTTTTGGATTAAATCAAACCACATTTATCATCTCTTACTGTGATTTCCTTCTTGTTGTCTGCCACTAAATGGAAAATGGTGGTTTTCATTTTTCAATTCAAAATCCATAAGTGGAGGGAGCTATTGATGGCCAAGTTTTTTTTTCCCCGTTGGTGTCTTCCAATAGCCAATTCTTGCAGCTAGTTTCTCGATTATTCTCCAAAAAATTCCCGTTTTTCCGTTTTGTTGCAGTAGACACTTTCTAGCGAGTTTACTCAACCCATAAATAGCCATTTTTCATGGCAAAATTTTTCAATCCAAGTTTCTTCAACCCTTTTCTAGTGGCCTCCTTTTTTCAAGGGAATTTTAAAATGTTTCTAGTAGCTTTCTTCTTCATTTGTGCTGATTTTTTTATTTGTTTTTTCAATTTTCATGCTGGAAAAGTTCCTCTTTCTAGATCAGCTTGCTGTGGCCATTTTTCCTTCATCTTTGATTCTTGTCTTTGCCATTTTTTGGTAGAGAACTGTTGAAAATCAGCATTTTTCCAATGTCTTTTTGAACGTGGTGAGAACATGGTTAATGTGTAGTTTCCACAGAAGATGCCAATTTGTTGTCCTTAAAAAATGGGTCAACAGAATTCCGGTCGTGTCCCCTTCACGTAGACATTATATGTACACTGAACATCTCGTTAGAAGACAAATGTCATCGTTCGAGAAAAGGGCCTAACGACCGTTTGCACTCATACGATCAAGTCAACGGTTGGACGATAAATAATATGAGTGCAAGAGAGGGAGATGGGTTTGTCTAGGGTTAGAATACATACCTTTTATGTGAAATGAACCTACATATATATAGAGAAATGGAAATGGGTTGGGTGAGTTTAGTGAGATGGGCCAAGCTCCAAGCCTAATATGATGTTGCATAATTAAATATGTCAATTCAATCCCAAGATGCTATTATTTAATTAAATAGGCTTAATCAATTGAATAATCGATGTCACGTCAGCATATATGAGACCCCCTCTGTAACGCGCATGCCATGTAATTTATAGGTTAACATAAACATTGTCTGCTTCACCAAGTCTTAATCGTCGAACTTTTTCAATGAAATTTCTACAATCTTTCTCAACACATGTCATAATCATAAACTTCAACTACAGTTGAGTTAAAATTCTTGTGCAATGGTATACCAGCAATGTCACTTATTTCAAGCCATTGTTTCACGCGTGAACAGATTTGGCGGTTGTATGGCCTTGTTCTGAGATTGTGCTCGATACGGACAACGTTAATAATCCAAGTTCTAGTAAGTTCATAACATACGATCAATCTCATTTTACACCCAGTTTGGATGGTTAGTTGAGGGTTCAGTCTTCTGACAAGCATTTGTACCAATGGTTTGATGGCCTTCCCGATTGCACGTAAAAGTTACATAACGTATGACCCACCATTCTTTTAATTTCTTTTTCTCACAGGAAAACTGATTTGGTAAGCATAGTTCTTTTAAAATTCAAACACCCCATTTTCATCGTTAAACTTCATTCCAACACTTGGCACAATATTGTCAGTTTCTATCCCTAAGCTTTTATCGTTCTTATTGTCATCTTCTAATGAAAGAATTTTTAAATATCCTGCATTTAAGAAAAAAAGTACCATAATCAATTCAAACCGATACCAGTATAGTTCCCATCATGCACATTATTTGACATTGATAAAAACTTTGACAACGTTTTTTACTAACTGTAGTGTTAGAAAAAACCAAATACATATAGCTCTAAAACAAATATATGCACATTCTTTACATTGATACTAGCTTCATATGGGTGAAGTACTAGGGATGTCGAAATAGCATCAACTAATAAAACACAAAATATATAGCTCTAAATAAGAATTAGCAGTA
This sequence comes from Osmanthus fragrans, assembly GCA_019395295.1. Classification (NCBI taxonomy): domain Eukaryota; kingdom Viridiplantae; phylum Streptophyta; class Magnoliopsida; order Lamiales; family Oleaceae; genus Osmanthus; species Osmanthus fragrans. The sequence goes on along the minus strand of CM033343.1, from coordinate 16,798,796 downwards.
GAAAGTTGTTTACTTGACAAACAAAATGCAAAGTTACATATTAGCAACAGAATAAAAAAAATATTTCAAGCATGTGAACATTCGAACAAGATTATTTCAGAAAACAATTTAAAGCATAACAAGAGTCTCCCCCAAATCAAATTATGATTAAAAAAATGTTACCCATGTTGTTGCTGGCATTAAAGTTGCCTGCTTAATGTCGTCTGCATTTTTGTCGCGATTGTGTAGGGATGACAAATGGACTTACTGGCTCGAGTCGCCCATGGATCGGCTCGAGAAAAGCTCGAGTCGCCCATGGATCGGCTCGAGAAAAGCTCGAGTCGACCCCGGCTCGTGGCTTGGTATTAAGGCTCGGGCCGAGCCCCATTTTGGGAAATTGGCTTGAGCCCGAGCCGGCCCGTGCAAAAAAATAATAATAATTTAAATTAAAGTTGCCCCAACAGGCAGCTAGATATGTGCCTGTTGAGGCAGCTTTAAAGTAAAAAAAAAGTTGATTTTTCATTAGCTTCATATTTGACAATTCAGTTATGAAATTTGAAAATTCAAAATTCAAATTTGAAAAGGTTATTTTTTGTTCTAAATAGGAGTTAAATTTTTTTAGTTTCATATCAATTTTCTTCAATCAATTTTAACTTGCAATATTATAATTTCAATTTCAATCTCCAATTTTTTTGCTCTAATATTCACTTTCTTAATATTCCAGTTTCTTTGCTCTAACATTCAATTTTTTGCTCTTATATTCTAGTTTCAACTTCAATCAGTATCTTTTGCTATAATAACCATTAAATATAGATGTATTTTAATAGTGATGAGATTAATCAGTTTGAGGGTAGTTCGAGTACTCTAACCGTCTACGAATATGCATCTCAAAATGTTCCAATTGATTTGGAGGATATCGAAAAGGAAAAAGTACTTGAAACAAAAAGGTCGAAAAAAATCATCGGATTGTTGACAACATATGACACGTAAAAAGTTGGTGTTCAAAATGAAGTTGATATTTGGAAAGCATGTTGCAATTACTGTAGCAAAGAACTTAGTTGGAAGCCCGGTTCAAGCACAACGCATTTGAATAGACACATATTAAGGAGTTACAAAGCGAAACTAGTCGGTAACGACCTGAAACAGACCGAACTAGTGTTTGACAATTCTAATCGTACTTTTTCCACATTTGTATATTCACATGAAAGATTTAATGAAGGAATGACTGCATACGTGGCTGCAGGAAAGTTGTCACTTACGATGATAGAGTCAACGCACTTTACCTGACTCGTGCAGCATCATCTCCAACCCAGATATACTCTTTATTGTAGATATACTCTTTGTTTAGATACTATAAAATTATATAACAAAAGAAAACAAATTACTATCGATCAACTAAAACTTTTTAATAGTGTTATATCGTTTACCTCTTATTTATAAATCGGTGGTAATAGAAAATGTTATATTGCTGCTACGGCTCATTACATTGATAACATGTGGATTCTACATAAAAAAAATTATTGCATTCAGATGTGTAGAATATTCTCATAATGCTACTAATATATACATGATTTTAAAAGATATTATACAAGAATATGGTATACAAGATATGGTTCGAAGTTTTACTTTTGATAATGCTAGTGTGAACAAACATGTTATCGAAAAATTTATTAATGATCTTAACCCTTCATTTGAAAGTTTATTTTTTCATCAACGTTGTGTATGCTACATTATCAATTTGATTGTAAAAGATGGATTAGAACATATAAAATCACTTTTAGATAAAATTAGACAAGCAATAAATTTTATTATCGTGTCACCATCAAGAAAGCAAGTATTTAACAGTTTGTGTGCAGAGTATGACTTAAAAGAGAAATCATTTGTAACTGATGTAACACATAGATAGAACTCTACATATCTTATGTTACATGCATGTGAAAATTATGATAAAATTATTTCACTATATTATAATGGTAGGCATACATATGGACCTGAACATAATTTGGAAGATTAAGAATGGTCTATTACATTTTATGTGAAGAAATTTTTAAAACATTTTTTCAATGTCATAAAGGAATGTAGCACCGTTTATTACCTTACATCTTCACTTGTTTTACATCATTTTTTTTTCTACATTTTACAAGCATTTCATAAATATAGGAGTTTGCCACTGTTTGTAGATGTAGTCCGCTCTATGGAGTTAAAATTTCGTAAATATTGGGAAGAATTGCGCTCTTTATTTATTTTAGATTCAGTGATGGACCCTCGGCTTAATTTAAATGGCACAAAAATTACTATAAAGGGAATTTCTGATTTCATGAATTTGGAATTATCACATGTGCATATAGAATCCACATTATGTGAAATGTATAACTATTACGTTGAAAAAAGAGGTCACTGCAGCTCTACTTCCCAAAGTTCTTCAAGAAATATTTCAACAAATTTAGAAAATTTATGAAATTATTTGGACACAAATACAAATGTTCTTTCATTTAGTTCTAGTTCATCAATATGTAGAGTGATAGCTGTTAGTGACACAAATCTTGAAGTTCCCTCTGAGTTAGCTAGATATATGTTCATGGACTTTTGTAGTGTGTTAAAACCAGAAGAATTACAACAAATTAGTTTTACCATGGTGGAGGTGTAACGAAAGACAATATTCAATTGTATAAAAAATTGCACGTGATCTACTAATACCTCCGGTCTACGGTGATATCAGAGGCTGCATTTAGTTTAGGTGGTCGGATTTTATCAGACGAACGATCAATATTAAAAGAAGATATATTGGAGGCTTTAATATGCTTGAATGACTGGGAATGTACAAAATTACATACTCAAGAACAAGTTAATAGTATAATGGCCGAAAAAGCAGATCCAAACATAAGATATTGTAAGTTTTTAAATTAATTAATGTAAAAAAACTACGTAATTTTTAAATTTATTTGTTTCAAGAAAAATTATACACGAAATATTTTATTCGTGTACAATTTTAACTCCCCTACATTAATTGTAGCCGGTCCCAAGCCCAAAAAAAAGAATGAGGGTTGTAACTTTTATTAAATTGTAAAAATTTATTTTTTAAAAAATGTTAGAATTGTCACAAATTTAAAAAAAAAAAAATCGAGCGTCCATCACAAGTGATGGGGGTATGAGCAGGGGCGGAGGCGGGGGGTGTCCTGGACACCCCATTTTTCTAAGACTTTTTTTTTTTAAATAAAAAGGATTGTAGAATGGTAACTTCTATTTTATTACAAATAAACTTGTGAAAAAAGTTAATCTTATTTCTTCAACTTATTTTAGGTTAATTCTCAACTTATTAGTAATATTTACACTGATGTACTATCCGCAGAAAAGGTAAACGACTCAATTAGTGAACTTTTGTTTCCTCTCATTTTTTTAGTTTCCTTAAAAAAAAAAATTCGGGGCAGCCCGTCGGCCCCCACCCCTTTACCTATATATTTTCAAATTTGGACCCCCCATTTCCAACAAGTTGGCTCCGCCACTGGGTATGAGAGTGGGGTTCTCCACCATTTTGATGTCAAGTTTGTCCGCGTCGTGGAATGGGTTCTCACATCCTTCCATTTTGCTTGCCGAATGGGTTTCATACGGGTTGGAAATGAGGGGAAATGTTAGGGTTCACAAAATGGAGCCTTTTCTTCTTTTTTTTATTTATTTTTTATATTTTTAAATTGGTATGAGAGATATTGACTTTTCCAAACTTTGGCCATGTCACCACACTGTAAATGCAGTTGTACGTGTATCACTATCTATCAAGTAATCAAGAATTGTGATCGAGAAATTTGTCAACAGTTTTATTCGGTGACAACCAAAGGAAAAGACCAACAAAGAGTTTTATGACGAGATGAGAACAAAATTAAAATATAAACGTGAACACAAAATAATAGTATTAAATATGGAACGTTAAATGATCAGAATAGAAAATACAATAGAAAAAGTGAGATAATCCAAAATCAGCATCATCCATTGGTGTTGGTATTTGTGAGGTCAATAAAAAAAACATTGAAGAATTTCAAAACCAATTTGCTGCTTCGAAGGCACAAATTGCAGAAACCCAAAAAAAGCTTGCGTAAAGCTAAGGATAAGACTAAAATCAAGATTCAAACTTCAAGTAGTAGACACTTAAATCACTGTTCTTGTGTACTCCCTTCGTCCCAAATATATATGCTTGTTTAGTTTTTCACACGTATTAAGAAAACATAATTAATGTTATTGAAAAAGTAATTTTTGCCAAGAACTTTCCTAGTTTACCCCTATTTAATTTTTAACAATTAATAGTAAATTATTGTTGGAAGTAGTAAAAAATTTGAATGATTTAATTTTCAATTCTCATATTCATAAATTATTTTGATGAGATTCATTGGAACCATAAATTAAGTGGAGAATATTGATTTTAACTATGCAAAGTAAATAATGACATCTATTTGGGACGGAGGGAGTATAATTATTTGGAATGAATTATGCTACTCAGACAGATAATTAAACAGACTAAAAAACAGGGATTCAAAATATTCCATGTGTCAGTTGTTTTTTGGAGGGAAAACAAAATCTTTTCTACACCTTTTTGGGTCTTGGAGGGAAACCATATACAGAGAATTATCTTTCATTTTTCTTACACTAAGACACACCTCTCTCACTCCTCCGGCACCGACGATCTGCACTCCAGCAACTACGGTCTCACTCCTCCGGAAACCACTGACCTTGCTAGGATTTTGCCCATTTACATATAAAGGTATGTGTGCTTCATTACTTCATCACTACAAATCTATTTTTGGGGGTTCAATGTGTAACTCGGTTGTGTGCTTTCATTGCATCTGGAAATTGTTCTTTGACTCTACAAGCTTATATTTTGCCTGAATGTCATAAAAATTTTACATATTGGTCGATGTGAAGAGATGATTAAGCTCGTGGGTTGGATGAGTTATTTGTAGTTTTAGTGTAAAGTGGGTTTGAAATCAAAACCTTTGATGGGTTTTTTAAGTTTAATATATATATATATATATATATATATATATATATATATATATATATATTTTTTTTTTTGAGATTTTTTTTCTTGCAATATAATTTTTGATGGAAACCTGCGCATAAATATACATCTTTTTACAATTTTGGGAATTCCACTGTGCAAAGCCACACGATTTGCAGGCATTCCTTGCAATTCAAGAATTTCAGTTTCACAAGAAGTGGATTGACCAATGTCTCTATGATTTCTGTGTCTCTTCAGGTTCGACAACAAGCACTTCTAAGCAGGGGCGAATCCAGCATCTGGCGAGCTTGAGCGGCTGCTCGTGCTGGATTCGCCGGATTCTTCAGGAAGTTAGATGATCGCCGGGAAGCAACGAGCCAGAGGAACGCTGGAGAAGCTGGAGAAGACGATCTACAGTGCTGCCAAACAGACCAGGTTATTGGGCTTTTTTGTTTTTTTACTTACCTTTAATTGGGGCCGTATTTAAAAGAGGCCCAAATGGAATGGCCCAAAAGATTTTGGTATAACCCATTACCCATTTACATAATTGTCTAGGTAACGAATTGAATTGGGGGAGATTGGAGAGGAGACGACAGGGGCGAACGGCAAAGGAGGAGAAATTGGTGGCTCGCGACTCGGTTAGCAGCCTCGATTCGAAGCACTCAAGCAACTGAAGCAAGGGCCTCACTCACTCACAAGTCATAGGTGTGTATTTACAGTGTTTAATGTTTTAATTTCTTATTCTCTGACTCTGATTCTTGGTAATATTCTGATGGAGTCTGCTCTGTTTGGAATAAATTTGGTGAAATGAGGATTGAGAATTTAGGATTGGGAATTTAGGGAAATTTAGGGGAAATTGGGATTTGGGAATTTAGGGGAAATTAGGATTCGGAAATTTAGGGGAAATTAGGATTGGGAATTTGGGGAAATTTTGATGTTTGAATCCCTATGTTAACAATGTTGGTGTTGAATGAAAGGATATCAACAATACTTAAAACTCCAGATATGGGAGATCTTATCTCATGAGACATGGTTGCTAGCATTTGTTTTGCTCGCATTGTTTCCTCTGCAAGAATATTATGGATAAATGAGTGACCCGTATTATGTATAGCTGATCATGTAGAAAACAATGATGGCTAAGATGCTTGGATGAACCAGTTATATGAATTGTTTTGTAGAGCTCTGTCTCCTTGGCTCTTTGTACAGCCATTTTGTAACGTCCCAAGTTCCGTGGACCCGGAACGCTACGTCATCATCTTTTTGCCCTAACTTAACTGAAAAGTTTGGCGGAATAACTAACTTTAAAAAAAAAAACATCACATTTAAAATTTGTGAACTTTAACGGTAACAAATCTCATTCGAATGAACTTAAGGAAAATTTGATTAAACTTTAAACTCAAGTTTTGAAATAGCGGAAACGACAAGGTAAATTTCATAACGTTCAAATGAGTGAAATTTCAAGAGTAAATTAAAAACAATTAACTACATTTATTCCACCACTGCCCAACAGACTCGGCCGTCTCCAAAATCTGCAATATTGTTAAAATAATAGAATGAGCATTTCGAAGAAATACTCAGTAGACTCATCGCCAGTAATTAATTTACAGAATAATTGAACACATAACTATGCAATCTATACAGTGATATTCTCATGAGCTTATTTTCTTTGAAAAATCATAGGCTCTTTAAAATAATTGGGTGTGGGTAGTCTGTCTCATGCATTTAAGCACGTAAGTTATGCATAACATTATCTTATCTCATAAGAGATTCTCTTTCTTCTCACGCAATTAAGCATATAAGTTATGACGATCATAACAACATAATCTATCTCATAAGAGATTCTCGTCTTATGCATTAAAGCATATAAATCACATAAATTCACATAATACATGCAATTACAATTTAAACTAATTAATGGGGGCGAGTCTACCTCAATTTATCTCAAGTCGTAAAAAGTTGAGCGGGAAGAAAATCTCAAACTCTATCGTCCTTACGTTTCGTCTAGCCAAAAAAATAGAAAATAAACTTTGAATTAGTGTTTCGAAATTTTTAAGGATTAAAAACGATAAAAATAAAGTTTAGGGACTTAATTGAAATTTATTAAAACTGAAAATGAAAGTTTAAGGGTTGAAATTGAACTTTTCTAAAATAAGGACTTAATTGAAAATTTATTAAAACTGAAAATAAAAGTTTAAGGGCTGAAATTAAACTTTTTTAAAATAAGGACTCAATTGAAAATTTATTAAAACCGAAAATAGAAATTTAAGGACTGAAATGGACTTTTTTCGAAATCTGTGGGCTGATTTATTTTAAAACATAAACTTAAGAACTGAAATAAACACTTTAAATAACTTAGGACTTAAAATACACAACTTCCAAAACTTTAGGACTGAAATTGACTAACTCCTAATCTAGGGGCTAAAATCGTAATTTTCTAAAAATAAAAAATAACAAAATCACAATTCTCTCTCTTTCTCTCGTTCAAACGAGAGTTGAGAGAGGAGGCAACGGGAAGGGGCGAACGATTCTGCCGGCGACGCCAGCGCCGACATCGCGTGGTGACGCCGGTGGTGTGGGAGCGATGATTGGGCGGTTTTGGAGTTCGGGTTGGAGGCTAACGGAGTTAACCGAGGCTTAGGGTTCGGATTTTTCTTGGGTTTTCCGGTGGAAACCGCTGGACGATGGGTCGAGGTATAAGGTAAGTGCGTGGGTCTCCTTATTTTTGATTTTTGGTTTCGATTTGGGGTTGAGTTGGGGCGAAATGGGGGCTGTCCATTTGGTATGTGTGTGGTGGTGTTTGAAGCCGGGAATGGCAGGTGGTTTTTGGGTTGCAGTGAGGTGGTGGTGGTGTTGGTGTGGTGGCCTGCAGGAGGTGGCCATGGTGGTGGTTCGATTGGGCTTCGACTGTGGGGTTGGGGGTGTTGATTCGGTTGGCTGGGTTGTGGGAAATAGATGGCTGTAGCTCGGGTTTTGGTGTGGTGGAGTCGACGGTGGCTGCAGTGGTGGTGGTGTCTGTGGGTTGGAGCAGTGGCTGTGGCCATGGACGGTTGTAGCTTGGGTTTGGGGGTGGCTGTGTGCAATGGTCTGTGAGTTGGAGGTGATGGGGTTGATGCTAGAAATTGATTTTTCTAGCATCACACATGAATCTCCAACATTGTTGATGCTAGAAATGGGTGTTCTAGCATCAGTTGTGAGTTGGAGGTTTTTCCAGCGTGATATTTCAGAGGTTGAGAGGTGTTGGTGATTCTGGCCTCTACTGTGTGTACACTTCATGTCACTGGTGCTAGAAACTGATTCTAGCACCATTGTGATCTTCCAGTTGATGCTAGAAATTGATTTTTCTAGCATCAATATTAAGTTTTCAATTTAGGAAGGTGACTGGAACTTGCATTGAGTGAAAAATCTGGAGAATGTAGCATTTTCTTACCCCAGTTGCTTGGAGGCGTGAGTGTGAGGGGAAAAGAAATGAGGGGAGTATATATGAACAGTAGAAAATTTTTAGGGCACATAAATCAAGGTGGTAAGTGGGCCGGAAAATGGGCCGGAAGAATTTTCTAATCGGACTTACAGAATTGGACTGAAAAGAATACATTTGGACTAACGAAATATCGGACCCGAAATAATAATATATCGTATTTAATTTCGGATTTTAAAACGATAAGGAATTTAATAAATTAAAATATTCGAAATTGTACTCGATTCTAACAAATTTAAATTTGTTTAATAACGGCTAGACGAACACGCTTTTATCTTTAAAATTCGGGGTTAGGGATTAGCGACGCGTTTTTCAAGAAAAATAAATCTAAAATTCTCGGTCGCTACACATTTCCTTTCGAAGCTTTATGATTTTCTCCCTTTTTCGGACATGTAGTATGATTGTGATTGTAATAAGAAAAAGATAATTTTCATAAAGAAAAGCTAAAATGATGCATAGAAATTGATAATAACTGTAAGCTACTAAATGAATTTTTAAAAGACAGGCCAGAGAAGCCTGAAACTCAAACCTATAGTAAAATAGAGCACTGAAACTGTTGATATTTGGACTACAATTTGTGTTCGTCATTATGTTATTTTTGTTCTTCATTTTGTTTAGTGCCATAGCCATGGATTTGAACCATATTTCCTGGATTAGAAGTGGCCTTGAGAATGCTGAAAGTTTTATCAAAAAGTGCAAGTCACCAAATACTGAATTGCAAAAGTTTGCTGGATATTGTAACTTCATTGAGTGTAATACATTATCATAAAAAAAATGACACAATTGATAGACCCTTCATAAAACTGCAAGATGGATATTGTAACTTCATTGAGTGTAATACATTTCCATAAAAAAAAAACAAAAAAAAAAAAAAAAAACTTGAAGGCTCCAAAACACAGTCTAATTGAGTGGCCTATACACGTTCCACACCACAAGTGCAAGTGCAGAGTAAGGTTGTATCGTAGATTTTTTAAGTATTTTGGGTTGTATTGAACTATATTTTCATATGTATATAATTTTTACATTTGAGTAAATTTACATAGATGTTGAATAATTTTTAATATTTTTTTAATAAACGACTGGGCTATTATGATCGGTGATTGTCGACGGACGCCGGTCAAGGTCAACGGTCAATGCCCTAACTGGACCAGTTCGCTAGATTCGCCCCTGCTTCTAAGAGACCGACAACAAGCCACAGTGTTATGGTTGATGGAGGAACTAACATTCAGCCACCTTAACAACATCAGTCCATGTCGACACCAATGCCATTCTCCCTTTCACAGTATTCGATCCCCACAACGTTCGCCCTCTCACTACATCTACCGTTTGCAAATTTTATCCATCCGTCATCGGCGAACTTTATGTATAATGCGCAAGGTATAAAAATTTCTCTTATACATGAATTAAAACTTCATTTTGTCATGATTGCTTCATTAACCGTGCACATTGTATTTTAATGTAGGTCAATGTATGCCGTTTTACTATCCAAATTTACCGGATGAAAATGGAACTTCAACGTGACAGGGATGTTGATTTACCCATGAATTTAGTGTATTTGACGTGAGTTTGGAGGAGTTTGTAATGTCTATGCATTAGTATTAACCATTAATGTAGTGCATTTGATGTTAGTTTGAAGGAGTTTGTAATATTTATGCATTAGTTTGAAGTCAAGCAATAGCATTGTAACAGGTTATGATGACTGTCATTAGTTTGAATACAAGTCAAGCCATTCTTAAATACAAGCTTTAATTATCTAGAAACTGCCCACAGGGCACATCTCCAAGTGGTAAAAAGGGAGGGTGGAGAAATCCAATTTTGGTTGAGGCTGTCGCGTCAAGAATTCGAATCCTGAAATATGGATTTGGTTCTCGGATAAGTGCAAGTGTACATGCAGTCTTCACCCTGTATCCTTGGAGGCATAACCTGCGATTTACCTCCCTCACGATGCTCCAGGACAGAAATGGTGGGGGACCCTGAAGGTTGGGATTCAACCTTTAATTATCTAGAAACTAATGAGTCTTCTGCTTTTGAGTAGGTCTTTGTTTGATATTCTTGATCAGATCTCAGTGCCCACTCGTCAATGTAAAAGACGGATATTCCGTTTTAAAGGTCTGTGATTAATTGTATAGATTAATATGTAGTAATAAAAGAAGATCAATGTCCCAAATTAAAGAAATTATTGTCGGAACTAAATATCCAACACACCATTCATAGCGGAAGTATTCAAGTGTAATTCTATTGGGGCATAAAATATGATTGCTCCTAGGGAGTCAATTCTAGTCTCTTGGAGCATGAGCATTCTATTCCTCTTGACTGCATATGATTGGATCAATCACAAATATCATTTTGGTAAGAAAACAATTGATAAACCTCAAGACTGCAACAATTGACATAACAAAAGATTATAATGTTCATTCAATATGACATTACAACACGTTTTTCCATACTAGTCATGTACATACAAAAGTTTCTAAAATAGGCCTCTTTCCTTTTGCATTCACTTGGGTGCTTACTTTTTTTTTTCTTCAGTCCGGATCTTCGCATTTACTGAAATCTGGAGCTCTTCCTCGTCATTTTTCGAACTCGAGATTGGAACATACATGACATTTCTTCAACGTTTTCATTGTTCGAAGGGTTAATCGAGTTTGCGGAATGGAGTTTAGATGGACTGCTTGACTATTCTTTTTCAACCCACTCCCAAAATCCACAATTATTACTGCAGAATTTCAGTTCCTTCGAGGCATTCTAAGATTCGAATCAACCACCATCAAAACAAAGGTAAGTCAGTGATCTACAAGCTACAATATACTTCAAAAATTTGAGAGCTATTGCAAATACCTAACAATTACAGCTTTAACAATCGACAAGAAATTTAAATGCTACTGCCCCTGGAAATCTGTGATACATGGCACAATTGAAATTCTAATTAAATGTTGTGTATGAGCTATCCAATTACAGATATTATAATTTTGTGTAATTGGAAGCTCTGGGTAATTAGGTGACAGACGAACAGGAGGGGCATCCCTTTGAAGTGTCCCAAATCAATAATCGTAATGGAATTTTCAATTGTGTGTGTCCCAGAAATTGTATGTGTACAATTAATTAGAATTTCTTGTAAATGTACTATCTAAACTTTTTATTGCTATTTAAATCTTGTATAAGGTAACCAATTTAAATGCTTTCACAATTAGAATTTCTTGTGTACACTATCAAAACTGCAAATATTACAAGAACACATCCACTCTATATTTCGAAATTGAAGAAAACAAGAAATCATAACAGCCTGCATATACAATAAAACCACTTTCTAGCAAACATACCTGAGCACGTCTGAAAAATTTTGGACGGACGTCTTCGCGTTGATTTCATTAGAAGCCGGTACATAGAACACGCTGACCCGTGATGGATGGCCTATATTTATTGGAAAAAGCCTGCGAGGTCTGTTGGTTTGACGATGATGGGAGATGGTGGGTCGTGCGACTGCGAAACTTTCACAAAGGCGCGGCGCGGCGACACTCGGACTATAACTGCAGTCAGAGATGGTGACGACTTTGACGATGATCGGAAATGGTAGGTCGAGCGGTAGCGAAACCTTTGACGATACTCGGAAATGGTAGGTCGAGAGACTTTTGGTTTTGGTGTGAAGTGTGAATGGGGTTGTTTTAAAATTGACTTGATCAAAAGGTTCTATTTTCACTTTAACTTGTTAAAATCATAATATTTTCACAATGACCTCTTTGTTGGTAAAAGATAAAAACGCCCTTAAATACATAAAACAATTACTAAAGATTATTTTGTTTAAAGACAATACTACCTTTTATGCAGAGAGAGAAACTTTTGGTTTTGGTGTGAAGTGTGAACGGGGTTCTTTTAAAATTGACTTGGTCAAAAGGTCCTATTTTCACTTTGACTTGTTAAAATCATAATATTTTCACAATTACCTCTTTGTTGGTAAAAGACAAAAACGCCCTTAAATACAAAAAACAATTACTAAATATTGTTTTGTTTAAAGACAATACTACCCTTTATGTAATAAATAAAAACCAAACACTTTTACGTAAAATTTCAAAATTTTGCCTTTTTTCATCTGTCTATTCCAATAACACAGATAAAAATTCTCTCAACTTTCATCTGTCTCAACCTGAAAATCTGAAAAATCGGAACGCAGAAGGCCAAATTTTTTTTTTATCAAGCATTTCGAATCAGTAAGTACATTTTACACATATTTCATTTGGTTTTCGTCAAATTAATACACGTTTCTATCAATAAAATTTATTTCGATGTATAATGTTAACAATAGATGAAATTGATAATATAGATCTGTAATTTTTTTAAGCATGAAGAAAAAAAGTCATCTGCATCTTTCAAACGAAAAAATAGATCTGATGAAATATTTCAGACGAAACAGTCGGATGTTACTTAAACAGCCGACTGAAACAGCGGTTTTTAAGCCGGCTATTACGTATTTTTTTTATAATTTTTTGCTATTGATTTTTTCTAGAAATTATATTTCATCACGCAGATATGAATATAGTCACGATTTGTTACTTTGGTGATTTCAAACTAAATGAAAGAGATCGATGAGTATGGAAATATACGGGCGAAAGACCCACTACTATCGTGGTTTCCATAACATCAAGTACCTCATATGCAGAATTGTATGGTGATTTACAGAACAAGTTGAATGTTGATCCCTCTCAGTACGATATGGAATTGAAATTTATATTCAATGAGCACGAATCAATTTCCATGTCACCTATTAGGATTTATTCTGATACTGAAGTGAATTATCTATTCCTTATTAACCAAAAGCACACGACTCCTCTTTGTGTGACTTTAGTGAGGAAGGATGTCGTCGAAGGTAATTCGGATGGAGGTGATCAGGATAATGATTTTTGGAATACTGTGTAGATAGCTCGTGAGGATGATGTGGTTATTCCAGAGACAAATGTTCCTCATCGTGATTGGGTCGTTATGCACAGGATTCCATCTGTAGTTCACGACAGCGAGAATCATAATGAATTTACAAATGAAGATTTGTTTGCTTACCGTCAGAGACATGAGCAGTGTGGAACCTCAAAGGTTGGAATGAGTGGACCGTCCTCTAAATCTTCGCGTGTAGTTCCCGATGATGAGAATTTGTATGTCACGCAGCTATTTCAAACAAAGAAAGATTTGCAAGAATCTCTACATCTACTTGCAATGAAACACAACTTTGAGTTCAAAGCAAAAAAGTCAACCAAGTCATTGTTGACGATCGCCTTCGTCGACGACAATTGCAGTTGGTGTTTGCGAGCAACAAAGATGGACACGAACGAGTGCTTTATAGTTCGTAAGTATACACGGGAACATACTTGTGAAGTGGGAATTGGTTGAATGGATCATAGAAAAACCCGTGCTTGGTTTATTGGTCGGAAGATAATGCACAAGTATCAGGACCCACGAACGATCTACAAACCTTCGGATATTAGGAACGACCTCCATAAAGATTACGGAGTGGCCTTGAGCTACCAAAAGGCCTAGAAAACTAAAGAATACTCATTTGAGGATTTAATAGGATCGGTTGAGGAGAGCTATGCTAAATTGGCAAGGTACTGCCACAACATGGAGAGAACTAATCCTGGATCGGCATATTTTATTGAGACATAGGGCGATAATTGCTTCAAATTTTTCTTCATGACTCTTGGACAATGCATTCGGGGATTTCGAAATGTCATGTGACCCATAATTCTAGTCGATGACACAACTCTGAAATCTAAATACGAAGGCAAGTTGATTATTGCTACATGTTAAGATGCCAATATCCAAATTTACCCTCTTGCATTCGGCATAGTCGATAGTGAGAATGATCTGTCGATGTGTTGGTTTTTTACAAAGTTGAGGGAAGTAATCGAGGAAGTCGAAGAGCTTGCATTTGTAACTGATCGGGGACAATCTTTGATAAATGGTATCGCTGAAGTTTTTCCCAAGGCACATCATGGTTATTGCATGTGCCATATATAAGGCAACCTGAAGACTAGGTATTGGGGCAAAGACATCGTTTCATTTTTTAGAAGAGCAGCCGAAGTGTACAGTGTTGAAGAGCGTAACAAGTTCATGGAAGAAATAAGAAATAAATCATTCGAAACTTGGGAGTATCTAACCAAAATGGGGATTGAACATTGGGCTCGTTCACAATTTCCAGGACGTCGATACAACATGATGAAGTCAAACAACGCGGAGTCTCTCAATGCATTATTCAAGAAGGATCGAGAATTATCCATCCTTGCAATGATTGAGAATGTTCGTAACAAGCTGCAGCAGTGGTTTCACGATCGACGTGTAGAATCACGTCATTGTTCGAGCATGCTAGCGCCGGCTCAAGAGCAAAAACTCTGTAAATCTGCAAATGTTGCGAGAAAGTTGAATGTAGAACCACTGGATGAGTCACGATGCTTCGTGAAATGTACACGTACTACGGCATACATGGTTGACTTTACTGAGAATACATGCAGTTGTAGTCGATTTCAGTTGGAAAGTTTTTCATGTGATCATGCAGTCGCGGTGGCTATATATCGAAGCTTTGTACCAAGAACATTATGCTTTCCTTATTTCACGGCTGACTCTTGAAGAGCAGCGTACGCAAAGACTATATTCCCTCTACCTAATGAAGTTGAGTGGGAAGTTCCCGACAACATTATCCACCTTAATACTGTGTTACCACCAGAAGTTCAACCGCGTGGTCCTAGACGTCCACGTACATCTAGAATACCATCTACCAAATAGTTTCATCAACCGCGTAGGTGTGGCAGGTACAGAGCCGTAGGCCATACTCATCAAAATTGTAACAGTCATATTCCCCTAAGTGACATTTATGCTAATGTATTAAATGAATAAAATTTTTAATGTTTCTGTTATTCAAAATCCAATATTGAATTTTAGTCATCATCAAATTTTAAATTCTTATTTATTAAAACTTTATAAATATTTTCGATGTTAATTAAATAATATTTTCGATGTTAATTTCTTTTTCTTTTATTTTTAAAATTAAAAATATGTAATTAAAAATATTTGTATTTAAATATTAAAAATATATAATTGTTAAAATTAAAAATCGGAAATTAAATATTAATTAAATAATATTTATATTCTTTAATTTATTTTTATTATTTATAATGTGTAATTTTTAATATATTTATATAATTAAATACAAAATTTAATTTTTTTAAATTATATAAAGAATATTTTTTTTAATTTTAACAATTATATATTTTTAATATTTAGTCACAAATATTTTTAATTACATATTTTTAATTTTGAAAATAAAAGAAAAAGAAATTACCATTAAATTATAAATAATATATATTTTTTTGGTAATTATCAATTTAAATTTATTTATTGAATTACATTAATAGAAATTTTAAACAATCAAAAAATATTTTAATTATATAAAGAATATATTTACTACTTAATTTAAATTAATAAAGGATATATTTAATTACCGATTTTTAATTTTAAAAAAATATCTTTACTATTTAATTACAAATATTATTTAATTGACATAGTCAACATTAAATAATTCAATTTTTATTTAATTGACTATGTAATTATAAATTTGTATTTATATAATTAAATAAAGAATTTAAATTTACATAAGTAATGTAAAAATTTAAAATTACAAATGATTATAATTGATTACAATGTACATAAATAAAAAAATCGCACTTATACAATAGTTACAAAATTACAAAGAATAAATAAAAAAAATTTATGGATCGTAATTAAATTTTCATAAATGAGCTGTTAGCTTATTTCTCCAGTTCTGAATCCATGACTGGTTGATAGAATCAATTTTATGAGCCATACTAAAAAAACTCTATGTACTTTATCATGTAAATGCCGCAGTCACCACTGCAATTGAACAATAATGCGTTAGTGATATGTCATGTACATAAAAACTAAGTGTTAAAGTAAAAAAAAAATAACAAACACTTACGATATGATCTGTCTCGCTGTAGTCATGTCCCGCACGCTGGCTAGTCAGTCCTGCACGAAAATTTCCACTGCTATAGCCATCCGGGGAACGATCACAGCCACCGGCTCCAAGATCTGCTCGAGCTGACTCTGTGTCAAACACGAGGGATCGGGGTCATACACATACACCGTCGACTCATGGAAGATGATCTCCAGTGCAATGTAGTGATGGTTTGCACAGACTGGAATGTACATATGTGTACAACCAGCCCATGGCCTCCCCCCGACATTCGACGACATCCCGAAAATCCAATTGGCCAAATAATCTGACATTACGTAGTCGCCACCTAGATGTCTGAACGACTCGTACTCAATGTCAATGGCCTGAAAGAACTCCATATTCAATATGAGTCGGCCTGAGATGTAAAAGGACTTCAAAAGTCTCTCAGCTCGGTCACACAATCGATCCATGACAAGGTCGATGTGCTGAATCAAGAAGTACATACAGTTACTTCATCTAATAATTGTAAAATTATATACAAATAATAAATAATAATATTACTAGTTCACTTACATCATCGACAAGCCAAGAACCAAAAGTGGTGATGTCATGGAACCAACTATAGACGTTCTGGATCGGCTTTCCAACGATCGTGCGGGTGACCCTGAACGTAGGAACAGATAAAATTTTAAACAAATATGTAATGAGTAAGTGTATCGTAATTCATTAAAACTAATACAATACTTACCTGGGCCTCCAATTTCTCCACTCCATCTCGAACGCCTTCCATTTGGTGTTATCAACCTCCCTAAACATGTTCGGGACGCTTCCATCAATAAATGTCCTCTTGGCCTCGGCCGTGTAGGGAGAAACAACGTAATGTGACAGCATCCTAGGCCTCTTGCCAACCACCTGCTCCGGCAGGTCAACAGAACACTTCTTACCCCCAGTCATGGTTAGCGTCCTCTCCCCCTCCCTTAACTACCACCTCCTCCGCCATCGGGGTTGCCTCCTCCGCCACCTCTCCAGTCCCCGGCTGAATAAATAACCAACTCTCGAGATCCTCATCTCCCTAGTACTGTGGGTGACCTCCCTCTCCATCTCCTTCTCCGCCACACTCTCTCTCTACCAGACATATCACGTCGAAGCGATGCGACCTCCTCCTGAAAATCTGCAACGTAGCCACGCAGCACATAGACATCGTGTGACAGAGAGTCGACTCTGCCAATCATATCACGACTCTGATCCGTCAACTCTCAGCGCGGATCAGTTATCTGTCCTGTCAAGTCTCGTCGTAGTGCGCTACCTCCCCTGTAATAAATCCAGTCAACCGGGCATATAGATCATCGCCCTGACTTTAACCGTGTGTAGGAGATCCACGGAGGAACTATCGGGATGGGGGTGACGGAAATGCTGCGAGCGGTGAGAGCAACCATGCCATGGGCGGAGGTGACGCCCTCCGCGCAGGTGAAACCATGGGCGGAGGAGATCCTTGATCAACTGGATCGCGCTCCTACAAAAATTTCAACATAAAAAATTAATAACTGCAACCTCATAGAAAATGCTGATACATAAATTATCGTCAAGTCACATACCCTATCTCGGTCCAGGATCGAATCGGTTGCCTAGTCGTTCTGGGTGTGCGAAACATCTACTTCACGCGTAAAACCCCCACCTTCATCCTCCATCGACGACGTCAACTCAGATATTACTTCCAGCTGACATATTGACGTTTGAATTATTTTAACAAAATGTAGCGATTTTTTAAACTACATAAAATATAAATTAAAAATTTACAATACTCACATTGGAGTCGTCGAGGAGAGCCGCTAACTGTTTCCCAGATGGACAGCCATCTTGTCAGGATGATCGCCAGTGATGCATCCTAGGACAATGTGTCTCCAGCCGCTTTGCATAGCGACTACCCAGTAGGGGGACAGTCTCATACGCCCAGATCTGCAACATATACAAATATTAGATATGAATTACGTTTATTTTTTTCTTTACGCTGATTATGTTAAATATTTACCTGCACTGCTAGGGGCAATCCATAGACATAGTACTTATGCACTGACCCCTTGAGCTTCAAGTGCGATCTGGTGAAGACGTGGACGGTGTCATCGAAGCACCTCCGGCCCCACGGATAGTTGTTGAAGCCATCGAGGTCATCGACAATCTTTAAGTGAAGGAGATCGATCGCAGTCTTCTTATGGTGAGATCGCATCACGTTCTCCAGAATGTAGACCAATCCTAGCTTCAATCGATCTAGCATGTGGTCACATCTCCTGACTACGTCGATCAACTGCGACTGCAGCACCATCTCCTGTCCCTCAAAGTACGTATCAATCAATCTGTTGCTTCTTCGAGCAACGTCATCCCTCGTCATCTGTAGGCCAGTCATCATGGCAAACTTGAGAGGAGAGAAACTGGCGACCCTGCCCCCGAGGTCAAAGTGGAGGGCATCGTCATCGACTGGACTCAGCAACCGACATAATAAGGCATCGATCATCTGCCTTAAAAACTATATCTCCCTCAAGTCACATAGGGGCTAGATGAATGACTGTCGAAGCATCTCTCTGTGCTGATCATCCAACAGCTCATCGACGACAGTAAAATCATCGAAGCTACTATTCCAAGTAGCTTTCCTCGCCATCCGCCTCAACTCGTCCTGCAAATGATATTCCATCATACAAAAATTCGAAATGAGCCATGTTAGAACACTGTACAAGATATAATTGAATAACGTATAATAACATAACATTAAACAATTTGAATGACAACTACCACCAACAAAGACATAGAATATGTTTCATATTTAATTTCAATTCTTTTTAATTACAGATTTCTAATATTAAAAATAAAATAAAAATACAATTAAATTATAAATAATAAGATAATTTTTTCGGTAATTATCAATTTAAATTTATTTATTTAATTACATTAATAAAAATTTTAAACGATCAAAAAAAATATTATTATACATAGAATACATTGATTACTTAATTTAAATTAATTATTAAAATTAATTAAAGAATATAAATATTATTGAATTAATATTTAATTACCGATTTTTATTTTTTAAAATTATATATTTTTAATATTTAATTACAATTCTTTTTAATTACAGAAAAAAGAAATTACAATTAAATTATAAATAATAAGATAATTTTTTTTTGGTAATTATTGAATTAAATTTATTTATTTAATTACATTAATACAAATTTACAATTCTTTTTAATTACAGATTTTTAAATTTAAAAATAAAGTAAAAAGAAATTACAATTAAATTATAAATAATAAGATAATTTTTTTGGTAATTATCAAATTAAATTTATTTATTTATTTAATTACATTAATAAAACTTTTAAACAATAAGAAAATATTATAATTAAATAAAGAATATGTTGATTATTTAATTTAAATTAATAAAGAAATTTTAATGTTAAAAATAATATTTTAAATATTTAATTACAACTATTATTTAGTTACACATTATTTATTTATTTAATAATAAAATGAAAAAGAATTAACAATTAAAAAGATAAGAAAATATTATAATTAAATTAATTTTGAAAAAAATAATTTAAGGGCCCAAAACAGTCGGCCCACTGTTTAACAGTGGGCACAGTGGGCCTTCAAACAGTTGGCCCACTGTTAACCAGTGGGCCCAAAAAACAGTCGGTCCACTTAACTGTAGGCCGACTGTTTGGACCTGGAATCAAATGTAAACTGTCAGGTCCGGCTTCTCGGAGATGCCTCTTCCTGGAGGTGTCTTCTCCGCCATTCAATCGTCGGAAAATGCCATTTTCAACGACTCCATATTGAAAAAAACCCAATAAACCCTAATCTAAGCCTATATCTTCAATCAACTACACAAATAATCAACATAAACTAACAAAAAATTCAAAACTCATTTAAACTATATATTGAAAATCAAGCCATAATCATAATCAATAATAAAAAAAACTAACCCTTTGATGAGATCGAACACAAATGGTGGGTTGCCTGACTTTATGAAATTGGCGTGCTTCTGATCGACGGCCGGCCGACGAGTGAGCTCTTCAATGGTTTTTTTTTTTCTCGTTTTCGGTCGTTTTGGAAAGTGAATTGGGAAGGAAAGGGGTATTTTTGCCTTTTTGTGTTTACATTCAATTTTTTTTACTTTTTTTTTTTTTAAATCTAGTCAAAGGTCATTGTAAAAAATCAGTGTTTTCAACTGGTCAATTGCTATAATTTCCTCAGTGTGAACGCCTTTTACATTTTTTATTTATTTTTGTTTAAACAAGACAGCTCCACGTGTTTTATGGATTTGCCGCCACATCATTCTTTTTTCTAATCTGTTTTTAAGTCTGGACGTGTAGCGTGATTGAATTTCAAACCAAGATCAAAGCCTAGCCACTATTGATCTTTGCCAAACACCTAGTGGCTATGAGCTCACTCTATAAATGCCCAATGCTGCTACACGGACATGGGGAAAAGGATGATGTGGCATTAAAAAAAACTAAAAAGAAAGAAAAGACAACTTCAAAAACGCACTTGTAGTTCATTTCTCTCCCAAATATATACCCACAAAACCTATACCCAAAAATCTATATCCTCAAAATCCATTTTTCTCTACATCGAAATCCACATAGTCGGTACTTTGTCGTCTTCTCACCATCTTTGGCCGCACTTCAATCCAAGATGTTGCCATTGCTCTGAAAGCAATTCCATTGATTGTTTTGCCATTGAACGGTTCACATTCTCTTGCAGTACTTCAACCAAAAGTTTTGCCTCCGCTTCAGCTGCACTTCGAGCCATGGTTTCACCTCCTCTCACTTCACCATCTTCGACCGCCTACTAAATCAGCATTACGATTCTCTTTATCTCCCGTCAATTTTAACCTATTTGGTTTGCACATGTACATATGAAAATAGCCCCCATTTCACTGATTTGTGAAGAGAATTGCTTGGAATGTCGTTTACATACTGACAGAAATCTTTTAGTAATAAAAAATCTTCTTGTAGAATTTTACGGTTTTCAGACCTGGACCTTGGATAAATTTTGAATGAATCCAAAATCAAAATGTATTAGTCCAATGTATTTATGAACTTTCATTTAGGGGGGGTGTGTTAAAAGATTTGGGGTCTCATATCCACGTGTTTGCTTAAAGGTTTACCTCGATGGTATGATTAGATATACAAAGTGAAACTGGTGTTTAAATTGCAGTGGTGAAAATAGTAATGGGTCCTTTTGTCTCATAATATTTCGTCAATTTGCCTTTGAGAGAAGCTTTTTTATTGATCATAGAATGATGGATGGCAAATTTGAACTTGGAAGAGTAAGGGGCCTCTTGGGATTATTATAAGTCGGTAAGGGTCTCATCAGGGCCGAACCCACCCAAGGTCCAGACTGAACTTTGGGCCTCCCATCTTAAAAAAAAAAAAAAAAATTGAATTGGGCCAATTAATTGGCCCAATTTTACAAACCCAGCCCCAGCCAATACATTACCCAACTCCCAACCTACCCATTCATTTCACATTTCAAAGACCAAACGAGAGACTAGAGAGAGGCGATGGACAGGGGCAGACCCACCCAATGTCTAGAACTTTGGGCCACCTATTTTAATTTTTTTTTTGAATTGGGCCAATTAATCGGCCCAATTTTACAAACCCAGCCCCAGCCAATACATTACCCAACTCCCAACCTACCCGTTCATTTCACATTTCAAAGACCAAACGAGAGACTAGAGAGAGACGACGGACGAGTGAGAGTGATGACCGACGATCGCAGACAGTAGGGTGTTTAAGCTTGTCAAGAACTTCTTGTTATCTTCATACCGCCCGGCGCCGCAGTTGAGTTACATTGTCGCAGTTAGTCCGCATCGGCGCAGGAAGTTCCTTCGGCGGCTAGGCCTTCGACGCTACTGCTTCAAGTCCGGCTCCGGCAACTGAGCTCCGGCTCTTCTTTTAGTCGGTACGCTACTTAACTACCAGTCTATGCTTGATTTTATAGCCATCATTTTTGCTTTTAATTTGCGGCTGCCTGTTTCCTGTTTATGAATTAGGATTTAGCCCCTGATTATTTTAAAATTTTAGTTTATGTTTCTGAATTCTAAGTTTCTCCCATTTATTTTGTGTATAATGTCTTGGAAAATTTTGAATTTGGATTTTAGGGGACTAAACTAAATTTACCTGACTGTTTTTCATCTACAGTGTGGACTTTGGAGAAGTGCAGTCAATTGGATTTGGGTATTTGGGTTGGTGTGTTCTGTGTTGTGTCATTTTGGGTTTGTATAGTAAATGGGTAAGAGAATTAGGTTTGTGGCTGCTTGTTGTGACTTGTGAAAATAATCATGGAAAGATTTTATAAAAAAAAATCTCTTGAGGATGTGGTTGAGGAGCTGGTAAATGTTGATGAGGAGAATCAGGAGATGTCAAATAGAGATGATTTTGATGTTGCACAACTTCCAACAGATCCTGGATTAAGGACTCCAATTTTGGATTACAATGCTAACATTCGAGATCGAGTTCGAAGAGCATATATGCAAAAAGGTCTTTGTCAGCCTTATAACCATGAATTTAAGAAAAGCAATTTTGGAGAAAATGATTTTAGACGATTCAATCCTTCTTGGTTTAATGAGTTTAGTAGTTGGTTGGAGTATAGTGTGGCAAAAGAGGCAGCTTTTTATTTGTATTGTTATCTTTTCAAAATAAGTAGTGGAAATCAAGGTGGAGGCAACTCATTTGTTGGTGAAAGATTCACGAATTGGAAAGATAAAAAAAGACTCGCTACTCATGTTGGAAAGCACGATAGTTCGCATAATCAAGCTCGCATTAAATGTGAAGACTTGATGAATCAATAGCAACATATTCAATCGATTTTCTTCAAGCAGTCCGAACAAATGCGACATGAATATCGTGTTCGTCTTATTGCATCAATTGATTGTGTTCGAGTTTTGTTGCGACAAGGGCATTCATTTCGAAGTCATGATGAATCTAAGAATTTTGTCAATCCAGGTAACTTCCTAGTTCAATTACAATTTCTGGCCTCTCATAATCATGAGATTAATGCTGTGATGTTGAGAAATGCTCCTCAAAATTGCAAATTAACAACCCCTAAGGTACAAAAGGATATAGTAAGTGCTTATGCTGCTGAAACAATATACATGATTATAAAAGATATTGGTGATTCATTATTTTCTATTTTAGTTGATGAATCTCGTGACGTGTCAACGAAGGAGCAAATGTCAGTTGTGTTACGTTATGTGAAACATTGACTTGTAAATGAACGCTTCATAGGTATTGAACATGTATCCAGTACCATTGCTCCTCACTCAAAGCTGCTATTGACAAGATATTTTCTAGATATAACTTGAGCATTTCTAATTTGAGGGGACAGGGTTATGATGGGGCAAACAATATGCGAGGTCAGTTTAATGGTCTTAAAACACTCATTTTAAATGAGAACCCTTGTGCCTTTTATGTCCATTACTTTGCTCATCAATTGCAACTAACTCTTGTAGGTATGACAAAGAAGAATAGATCGATTACTAATTTTTTCGTGTGGTTGCTAATGTAGTAAATGTTGTTGGAGGATCTTCTAAACGTTGTGACCTTGTTCGAGAGAAACAATCAGACTTCATTATTGAGGCATTGGAGAATGGTGATATTTTAAGTGGACGGGGCCTTAATCAATCAGACTTCCAAGTTTGGAAGCTATGTTTATGCGATATGCACATGGTGGTCGCCCTCATCGTAATTCTCCACAAATAACCAACTTGCATCACTTTTCGTGTAGATGTATTCTATGCTATTTTTGATATGCAACTTCAAGAACTGAATGATCGTTTCTCGGAGGTAAATACTGAGTTGCTCCGTTGTGTATCTTGTTTGTGTCCACAAAATTCATTCTCTGCTTTTGACAAAAGAAAGTTGATTTAACTTGTCGAGTTTTATTCACAAGATTTTTCTACAGTAGATCTCTTTATACTGGAAGATCAACTTGATAATTACATTTTTGATATTATCTCTAACAAAGAGTTTGAAGAATTGAATGACCTCAGCGCTCTTGCACAGAAATTAGTTTTGACAAATAAGAATAGAGCATACCCACTGGTTTACAAGCTATTGACTTTGACATTTATTCTTCCGGTTGCTACGGCTACAGTGGAGAGAGTATTTTCTGCCATGAACATTATGAAGGATAGACTACGCAATTAGATTGGAGATGAGTGGATGAGTGATAGTCTTGTTGTTTATCTGAAGAAAGATATATTCTTAAAGATTGATAATGAATTGATTTTATAAAGATATCAAAGTATGAAAACTCGTAAAGAGCAGTTGTAAGGTATTTCATTTTTAATATAATATTTGTGTATTGTGTTATAATGCTGTTATTTTTTTGTACATTTTTCTGATATCGCCTGCACTGAAACAATTTTCTGGGTCCGTCCCTGGGTCTCATTACTTCAAAGACGATGATAGTAATGAACATGGTTTAGTGGATAATAAAAATATTCTTCCGCCATTTGAAGTAATTGAGCTTATCTATTTCTTGATTTCTTGATTTCTTGAAATGTGATGTAATTGGTCTATATGATGTCTGATTACTCTAAAAAGAGTTTCAAGTTCTAATGAATCATCTATGCATGCTTTCCCCACAACTATGCAATCTCATTTCCCCGAAAAAGGTAGTACTCATTAGAGGAGGCATAAACAAACACGCACAAAAAAAGATTACAAACCAACTTATATAGTGTAACATGTGCTAGAGTCTGATAAATTTTAAAAGAAGACGAAATGACTATTCAACTAACGTTATCCATTGGTCTAAAAAAGGAAAATAACAACCACAATCCTAACATCACATGCCTCTACCATCTTCATCAAATAAGTTTTGATAGTAGTACAACAACACTTGACCTACAATAGAATACCTTATGAAATAGTTAATGTTCCCTTCATGAAAAGATATGTTTAATTCATATATCAACACATGTTCATACCTTTTGAACTTTACATTACATTTCTCGCGGGCGAATGGATGAAATTTGCAGTCGGTAAATGTTGTGAAATGGAGAATGGTGCGGGCATCAACAATTGTGCATGTGAGAATGTTATCGGCATGGAATTGTGCAAATATGATGTTGGGGTCGACATGGAATACTGTTGAGGTGGTTGATAGATCATTTTACCATCAACTGTATTACTATTATTATTTCTTTGTCTTTACTTGTGCGTCTTTACTTGTGCTTGACGTCCCACCGGAATGCATGTGCATCAACGTGAATCAATAATTTGTAATTCGAAACAATTTCAAATTTGAAGCAAACAAAAGAACATACATTTGCTTTCTTTGATGCCATATTCAATGAGCTATTTCTCCAAAGTTTATTTGGCCTTCCCTTTCGTAGAGTCAATTTCGGATCTAGCATGCTTTCGCTCGCAATTTTAGAAAAATCAGTACAATCATTGGATACATGCCTTGTATGATGCAAAATGGAAACACTACTAGAACTTTATTTTTTGGTCATAAGCTCTTTACATTGACATTTTATCCAATCCATTATTGCACGTGACTGCATTTCATCATTTGCAACTAGGTTTGCTACCTGCGCAAAACCCTTTAACATCTCTTCATATCTCAACTATTTAGGAGTACTAACAAATTCATCGTAGTTTACTGCAACCCTTGTATGTGTTCTAATAACATCTCTTATCCATCTTCGCAGTATGTACCTTTTCGAAATGTGTGACATCATTCCAAATCAGCACTGCAATCACATGCCTACAAAATATATCCCAAAACTTAAACAAATGATAGCTGCAAACAATTTCACATTTATCTCTCACAAATGAGACGAGAAAAGTTTTTCTCTTATGACAGTCCTCATACATAATAGTCTCACGTACATCGTATCAACAGTTTCTATAGATGTAGACATGACATCGCAATAAAACTTTGATGTGATCCGGGTTGCGTCACAATTCATGAAGGTTTGGCGAATGAGCGGAAGAGATCTAAGTTGGGTTTGGGTCTTCAAGGAATCAACAAAAGTTGTGCAATTGCTTGTTCGCATTACGGGGCACAACATATTGGAGGCGAAGCGCCAAAGACCAAGTTTCATGTCGAGGTCGAAGATCGAAAAGACTTGGATCAACGTGATAAAGCTGGCCGAAGATGGGAGCAAAGTTCTACCAAACTGGACGTTCGAATGTGTCCTACCGGACGTCCAGATGAAGCCGAAGATGGGAACAAAGTTCTGCCAAACCGGACGTTCGGTAGAAACCTATTTTTACGCATTTTCTTCATATTTGACCAAGATTCATTATTTTTGGCAAGTTTTATTAATTTCGGACTCTAAAATTCGGTATTTTCCATATTTCCTTAGTTTAGCATAAATAGGATTTTATTCTTTATTGTAAAACACCTTTAACATTATTATTTGAGATGGTCAACTTTTTGAGAGTTTTAATTCCTCCATGTTTTTGGTGGTTTAAAGTTCTAACTTCGAACTTATCAAAAGATTTCGCAATCCTTTTGTAGTGTTTCCACTTCACGATTCTTGTTTCAGGTAATCAACGAGTCAGATTTCTTGCGTGGAATCTTGGTTCTTGGTACGGGTTGAATAACGAGTCGGGTTGCTCTTTGCGCGACGTAATTTCTAACTTTCTTGGATTTATTTCATCTTATTCGTGGGTTCCCAATCCTGTTCTTGGTCAGGTTCACTTCAGGTGGTATCATAGTATAGTTCTAGAATTCAGGTCATCTATCCTTTAAGTTTTTGTTACTTAATTTTTGTTTGAGTAAAAAAAATTAATGTTCATCTGTACGGTTAAAAAAATTCAATTTTTATTGTTGTTGTTTAGCGTCATTATTTTCTATAGTAGTAATTGTTTGGTTGCCTCTAGATTTATTAGTTAGTTGTTATTAGTTTCTTCAAGAAAAAAAAAAGAAAGAGAAAAGAAGGACAATATATATATATATACAATCTCTACATCTTTGAATGTTTAGAGGCAAATCAAATTTAGAGTTTGAGTCTTTTGTTGTCTTTTTGCATTTGAGTCGATACTTCAGTCCGTATAAATTGTGTTGATTATCCAAAACTTGTTTTGTGGTGGTGATCGTGCCGGAATTGCATTCCATTTGATTGAAATCGATTATTTTTTAAGCCATTGAGAAAGGAGGATGGACGGTAAAAAACAAGAGTGATGAGCTTAATATCTGGTAAAAGCCAACTTCAAGTGATACACGAGCGCAAGCACGTGAGGTAAATTATCTTGCTTTCTTGTTCTTCATTCTCATTTAATTCCTGTAATTTAATATACATAGTCGGGAAACATGGGTAAATGTGAGGAAGAGGCGGTGCCGAAAGGATTTTATGTAGAACTTATGGATAGTATGCAGGCTATGAATCATAGGTTTTGATCAATTGAATTTGGCAGTTGAACGTATTAATGGGGATATAGCTAGGCATGAAACTTTGATTGTGAGTCATTAACGAGGGACATCCCAAAGGATTCCTCATAGGGGTAGTGGAGATATGAGAGGACGGAATCTTATGGCTGAACTTGATGAAGAATATGAGGCGATGAGTGTAAGAAGTGATGATTATTATTTGGAAGGTGATATAGGGCGAATGAGGAATAGAGGAGATATGTTTGATTGAGGGGTTGATAGAAATTTAGGAAGTATCAAACTGAATATCCCATCTTTCTAAAGTAGGAGTGATCCTGAGGCTTATTTAGATTGGGAAAAGAAGGTGGAATTGGTGTTTGATTGCCATAATTATTTGAAGGAGAAGAAGTTGAAGTTAGTCGTAGTGGAGTTCACTGATTACGCTATTATCTGGTGGGATCAGTTGATACCTAGTCATAGGAGGAATTTAGATAGGCCGATTGAGACGTGGAGAGAGTTGAAGGCTTATATGAGAAAGCGGTTTGTACCGAGACATTATTACTGAGACCTTCATAAAAAATTACAAACTCTTTCTCAGGGGTCTAGGAATGTGGAAGATTACTACAAGGAAATTGAGGTGACAATGATTAAAGCGAACATAGAGGAGGATCAAGAAGCGACAGTGGCTAGGTTTCTGAATGGGTTGAATAGGGATATCGCCAACATAGTGGAGTTGCAACACTATGTTGGATTGGATGACTTAGTGCATGTAGCTATGAAGGTGGAGAAGCAACTTAGGAGAAGAGGAGTAGCTAGGCTTACTGCAGAACCCAAATGGAGTGGTGGTGATAGGAATGAGATAGGGTGACGACTAGGGAAAATGTTGAGGTGCCTAAGGTTAAGAAGGATGTGAATAAAAATAAACCAAACATTGAGTCTCAAACTCGTAGGTCGAGAGATATTAGATATTTTTTAAGTGTTTGGATGCGGGGCATATTGTTTCACAATGTCCAAATCGACGGGTGATGATCCTTAGGGAGAATGGAGAGATTGAGACAGATGATGGGAGTGAGAGTGACAGTATGCCTGGGTTGGAGGATATTAAGGGTGAAAATTGTGTAGAGTACCCAATTGGGGAATCATTAGTGGTGATGCATGCTCTTACTACACAAGTGAAGGTAGATGAAGAGGAACAACAATGGGAGAATTTATTTTACACTAGGTGTCACATTAGAGATGAGGTGTGCAGTTTGATTATAGATGGAGGAAGTTGTACAAATGTGGTTAGCACGACCCTTGTAGAGGAGGTGGGTTTACCTCTTATGAGGCATCCATAACCCTATAAACTGGAGTTGCTGAATAGTTGTGGAGAGGTTTGGGTTACCAGCAGGACATTGGTGAACTTTAGCATTGTGCGGTATAGTGATGAGGTGTTATGTGATGTGGTTTCAATGCACGCGGGACATTTCTTGTTGGGTACCATGGCAATACGATAGGAGAGTGGAGCATGATGGATTTTCAAATAGGTACAACTTTGTGAAGGGTGGAAAAACTATTACACTTGTTCATTTGACACCACAACAGGTCCATGAGGACCAACTGAAAATGAAAAGTGAGTGAGAGAACAAGAATAAAGAGCGAAAAAAGGAGAATTCGAGAGAAGAAAGTAAGGTGGCTGAGAGTGAGAAAACGGGAGTGGAGCCACAAAATAGAGGTGTGAGAGAAAAGTCAAAGTAGAGAGAAAATTCCAAAGTGAGCTTATACGCGAGAAAGGTCGAGTGTGAGAAGGCTTTAGTGAGAACTAATAATCCTTTCCTCAATTTGGATATCTTTCTTTTGCAGAATTCAAAGAGTTATGACATGGATGGATGAGTCATGGGGCACCATGCGTTGATGATTCACTTGACGCGAGGTACATGGAAAAATTGGTTAGTAACAGTGAAAATGGATGTACTCCCGCCAAGGTAACTTATCACAACCCTACACCTAAGCTAGGATTTGGAACAATTCTTGGGAGTAGTATTTTGCATAAGTTATGTGGTCTTGAAAGTGGTGATGCAATTAATAATTCTATGTGTAGAGTTAGTCCGGTGTCACATACGTGTATGGAGAATTGCTTACTTGTCTATGATATACACTTGCTACGTGATGAAGTTCTAGTATGCTACACCGAGTTAATTACTTGTGTTAGGTAATTAGGTTGTTTAATTGGGAATTGTCGGCAAGCATGTTTGAAATTCTATCCTAATGTTGTTACCTGTCTTAGGTTGGATTTATAGGACGTGCTGGAGGTGAGTCTATTGTATAATGACTCCATCCCGCCTTTTAATTTGGCAAGTGCGTCTAATTCACTAATATCGTTGTTCAATTCATTATCTTCATTTGTCGGTGTTAGTAACAGCCTTGGTGAAAAGCAGGTGTTTCTTTTGCTAGCGGGACGAGTCTTATTTGATTCAGGTGATGATAGTTGGATGAACATACCTACTACGCGGATGCGAATTCAAAGGAGGTCCAGGCTATACCCTAGATGAGGAGAACCTTTCCATCTCCTTGCTATGCTCAAAATCGATGGATACAGCTTGATTCATTTGGATAAGTTAGTGATCGTTGACGTTTTTCAAGTTTCTAATGTTGTTTCGTTTGATGCAAGTTCGGATTCTAGGTCGAATCCTTTCGAAGAGAGGGGATGAGGTGATCCGGGTTGCGTTACAACTTACGAAAGTTTAACGAATGAGAGGAAGAGATCTAAGCCGGGTTTGGGTTTTCAAGGAATCAACAAAACCCGTGCAATTACTTGTTCGGGTTACGGGGCACAATATGTTGGAGGCGACGCGCCAAAGACCAAGTTTTATATCGGGGTCGAAGGCCGAAAAGATTTGGATCAACGTGATAAAGTTGGCCGAAGAAGGGAGCATAGTTCTGCCAAACCGTGATCCTATGTAGTGTTTAAAATCATTGGACTATTTGCTTTCTTGTGTTATTAATTTTGCATATCCTTATGTAAATTGATGAACAAAAATTTTATCCACTTGACTGTCGAAAGAAGTTTTAGGATTACTTGTCGATTTGCTAACAAACAGAAAGAACTACATTAAATTGGTTAGATGAATAAAGCATAGTGAGGAATTAGGTGAAATCGATTTCCTAGAAACTTTCCATCCCGATTAATTCGACTTTAAAGAGACAATTTGCTCTTCCTTTAAACAAGTTTCTTAGAGTTAATTTTATTTCAAATTGCAACTACAAAAATTTCTGTGATTCTCCTAAATAAAATTGAGATTAACATAATTTTCGTACTTGTCAAAATCAAGATACCAATCCCTAAGGACGATACTCTTCTCATCACTTTATTATAAAACTACGATACTGTGCACTTGCAGTTTTGCACCGATCACATTGTAAAACACCTTTGACATTATTATTTGAGATATTCAACTTTTTGAGAGTTTTAATTCCTCTATGTTCTTGGTGGTTTAAAGTTCTAACTGCAAACTTATCAAAAGGTTTCGCAATCTTTTTGTGGCGTTCCCACTTCACGATTCTTGTTCCGGGTAATCAACTGGTCAGATTTTTTAAGTAAAATCTTGGTTCTTGGTACGGGTCGAACAACGGGTCGAGTTGCTCTTTGCGCGACGATTTCTAGTTTTCTTGGATTTGTTTTATCTTATTCGTGGGTTCCCAAACATGTTCTTGGTCGGGTTCACATCAACCTTTCTCGTTAACTCTGCCCGAACTTCCCTGAATTTAGCAATGGTGTACACTGACCGATACTGTTGCTCTATTTCAAATTGTGTTGCACACGGTACCATTTGGGAGAATGACTTGAACTGAGCTTAGAACTCATTTTCAACTTTATTCTTCAGGGCACGTTCGTACTGTTCGACAATTAGCTTCAACGAGCCCTTCGAATGTACATACACATCAAAGAATATATTTATACTCTTATTTCTCTGTGTCGTTGATATCCTTGCCAAGAAAGTGGTTTTCAAAAAAACAAGAAACCTAATGCTCTCTGTTCTCGTATAATCCCGACAGCCAATCGTTTTCATGCAAGCTATGCATTTCAATCATTGTTGTTACACCAATCCGTGTATAGCCTTGAATATTGAAACCTTATCGACGTGGTATCCAAAATTTCTCGGACAGCTTCTTCAAAATTTGACACAACACCATATGTGCTTCGTATTTGAAAATATAATCCGAATCGCATTTTGCATGACCCTATCTTGATTGGTAATAATTCCATGTGGAGCTTCACCTTGCATGCACTGAAGCCATATACTGAATAACCCCACAAAATTATCTATGTCTTCGTTCGATACCAAACCACAACCAGCCAGTGTTGATTGTCAGTGATGATTGATGCCAACAAATGGGGCAAATGTCATGTCGTACTTATTAGTGAGATACGTGATATCAAAAGTAACCGCATCGCTAAACTCCTTGTATGCCTGCCTATACCGGTAATCTGCTTAAAATACATTTCTAAGATGCGACTTGTCATCCAAATCTATACTAAAGTAAAATTTTGTGCATTGCGCTTGCATTTTTGAAAAATATGCTTGTATTACTGCAGCATCTCTTTCTTCAAGTCGTAGTCGTCTCACTCTTTCTATATAGTTCCGACAATCATTTTTAATGCAAGTCATCATATCTACTTGCTTCTACCACTGCAGAGTTGTAACATTTATACAATGAAATCCCGGCAAAATCCCTCACTTGAAGTTTCTATTTCATATGTGCACTCAAATGTCGGTCGTATTGATATAACCTGGACTTAGACGAACTTGTTTCATGATTGTGGTCGAGGTGTATCGTGTTAATTCTCCAGTTTTCAAGAATATTTGAATATACAGATATCCTGGCTTTACAACCAATCTTAACTGTTGGTTGTAGGTTCAATGAAATGCTAGTATAACCGTTTATTCGGCCTTCACGATTACATGTCAACGTCATATTTCTCAATACCCCGCTGTCCCCCTTTTTCGAATTCCTTTTCTTTACTGAAAAATCAACGACACATATATTTTTCATCATTAAATAACATACCCACCTCAAGCACATTTATACCACCTTCGCCGATGTTTCACATTCAACTATGTTTATGGATTTCGTGGCATTCTCAATCTCTATCAGATTTCACCAACACATCATCATGCTTGTCTTGCACTCGTCCATACTCTACAAATTAAATAACAATAAAATCAATTTCAACAAAATTTTAAATGACTAATCAAATGCATCTGTCAAATAGAGTACAATTTTATTTTTCACAGCAATATTTTGAAGCAGGGAACGAACATTTGCTCATAAAAATTGAATAATTCTACTTGTACCAAATGGATTATCGAATGGGTGTCATAATAAACAAGTGGCAACCCTCTATTGGGGGTGCCTGATGCGTCAGGCACCCTCCCAATAGGAGCTGCCACTTGTTTATTATGACACCCATTTGATAACCCATAATGTACAAGTAGCAGCACCTATAAAAATTAGAGGCCAAACCAAAACTCGAAACCTTAAAACAGGGAGATATAGAAACACAAATTGCCACCTCCAAATAGCTTATTGAAAATGCCCAAAGTAGACGGTGGAATAATTGGGGAAAACTGTGGAATAATTGTGGTCCTTCCCTCCAAAACTTCGGACTTTTCAAACCCGCGTTTTCAAGCCTGGATTTCAGTCTGTTGAAGTAGCTTTATTCATAAATGCCACGGCCTCATCTTTCTCTTCGTCTTCTTCTCTGTATAAATTCTTTCTCACAGAGTCACATTGTGAATTGGTCTTTTCTGGGTGATCACTTGCAGGTAAAATATTGTCAGTAAAAACTTGATTACTTTTGTTCTTATAATCTTATTTGATCATATCTCCATTATATACGTATTATGAATTATGACTAGGAAAAATTTATTCTTCAATTATTCTCATATTCTGTTAAATTATTTTTTTGGGTCTGTTGTAATTCTTTCTCACCCCTATCCGTCTCTTAACCACACACACTGGGAAATTCAAGTACTAGATAAAGTTTTCATCGTTGTATAAATTTGGCTGCATATTTGTATTTTTGTATCCGAACATATCTGTGTTTAACTTCAAAATTTAGTAAAGGAATATCTGAGAATGTAAAATGCATATTCTGCTTTAATTTTTTCTGGGTTTTTCTCATTTTTGGTAAGCTCCTTGGTATACACTAATATTAGCCATCTGATCAAAATCTCTCTAAGTGGGTCAAAACGTAGATCACTCCTATAACTTAATGATTGGATTTACAATTCACCAGAACTTGGGGTAAAATATCTTGACTTCACATGTTCTGCCTGCGGCCCTGCGTCATTTATGCCTTTATGGAATTTGACTTCAGTGCAATTAACATTTTTCCTGCCAAAATCTGAATGCGTAGTGTGATAAGCCCATGAGTTTTTTCGAGTGATGCAGTAATGATGAATGAAATGCTGAGTAATTCATTTAACTTGTGAAATCTTATCGTAACAAAGTGCTTGAATTTATTAAAATCCTCTGATAAATCTGATTTGCTTCTTCATTAATATTGATACTGCTGAAGTTTTTGGAACTGGTAATTTTAACTGTCAATCTATTTATGATTTTATACACGTCTACTTATTGTTCAAGCTATTAATAAAACTTGCCATTAAAGAACCATTTGACTAAAACTTAATGCACGACATGGGTTTCCATAAAGAAAAGGAAAGAAAAAGAAGAATGGAAATGTGGATGAAATATAAATTGTTATTCTTGTTTTGATGTTATTCTTTCTCCCAACTTCTGTAGTTTGTTTTTGAAGCAAAACAGTCTGATAATAGTCGGCCAAGCTGGTATTCTGTTGATATAGTTCTTGAATTCATTATGTGGTTTTCTATCTTTCAATAAAATGAGGTGGTTGTAACAGGAAGTTTTTCTGTTTATACTTTATTTCTTTTCTTCTGTTAACTGATTAAGTTCCTTTTTTCACTGTATATATTATAAGATAGCTGAGTCGTATATTTATCAGTGCTTATATAGGCTGCAAACACATTGGATGCAGATAGGAAGAAATGGGTTTCAATAGTGCCATATGCAGCATCCTTCTTTTCTTTTTCATCGTGCTGAATTCTTTTTATCAATCTTCTGCAATTGAAATTGAAGCAAGCCAGACAGCATTGCTTTTTGTTAATACTTCTGAAGCGTCAGCGAAGGAAATACCTGAAAACTTGTTTGGCATATTTTTCGAGGTGAGATATGTAATTTATGATGAACTTCTACATCAACTTCATCTTCCATGTTATTATCTGTGCATTAGGATGTACTCGGTGTTTGTTTTTTTAACTTTTAGCATGAAAGTAGACATGGGTATTTTATTATGCAAATAACGTTTTGCACGATCTGTGACTTAATTGGTTCCATAGATACTGTCCATGTGTGCATCATCATTGAATTTTTAGAGTTTTAAGTTGTATTATTATTAGAAAACGTGTTCACAATTTTTTCTTTGTATATTTATGAGAAACACATGAAAATGTTATTATATGTGGGTTGGAGATTGACAGTCTTAGTTTTTTTGGGTTTACAATAATTGTTATGCTGAATGAAACCTGCCCTTTGACATCTAAATGAGTGTTAATGGTCATTATATTTTCATTAGCTGTTATATAATGAGAACAGAGGCTAATGTTCTTTGAAATATCTGCAGGAGATTAACCATGCTGGAGCTGGAGGATTGTGGGCAGAGCTTGTTAGCAACCGAGGTCAGCTAGAATTTCCTTAAGTTGTTCTTAGAGAAGGAAAACATTAAATGAAACTAAATATCCATTATAATTTCTTACATGGTTCTTGTTATTAAAATTTGAATTGTAACATTTGCATATTCTATAGTTTATTTGAATAGGAGGAAAATATTATGCTGTCATCTTTCCCTTCCTATCTTTCTTGATTCATCAATGATATGGAGATCTTTGTAGCAATATGGGGTTCGGGAACTCGTGCTTGTGTTTAATATCCCCTGGTACGATGTTGATAATTTGTACAGTCTTCCCCTGTGTTTTATGGCAATTGATTACTTAGCATCCTATGTTCAAGTGGCAAATGGTTTCCCCTGCCCCATTTGAACATTGACAATATCAGAGAAATTGTGCAATTTCTTGTTCTTCTTATGTAAGTTTTAATTTAGTCCTTCTTTCTTGTCAATGTTCTTCCGTCTTGTCTGCTGAGTCATTTTCAAGAAGCTCCCTCAAGTTTCTTTTGTTCTTTTCCTTTTTTCATTTTTTCCCCTCTTTCCTATTTCAATGTAGAAGCACCTTTCTTTTGCAAGAATCTTATCTGTAAACTGTACTTTGGAATGTGTAAGTGCTTTGAAGCTGGAAGTGGCCAATAGGCCTCCTTGGATGTATTCTTCTTCATCTTACCTGCAAATGATCTGCTGTTCAATTTTTGCAAAATGCCACTCACAATACTTACTGCCTAAATGTGTTAATTTATGGATAGAAAACAATTAATGCTTCTTTTGCTTTGTTTCCTATCAGCCACATTTTGCACGGCAGGACATGATAGTTAAATATCAGTGGCATTTTCTGAAATTCATGATTGTTTGAGATGAAAAGCCTGTGCATTATATAGTTTGAAACGATTATGTTGCTTGCTTTTGTTATGGATGCCGACGAATAGGAGTCTCAAATAATTTTAATTTCAGGTTTTGAAGCTGGAGGACCCAATACACCTTCAAACATCGATCCCTGGTCTATTATTGGGGATAATTCATCATTAATTGTATCAACAGAACGTTCATCATGCTTTCCTCGAAATAAAATTGCTCTGCGAATGGAGGTGCGATGTGACAATGAAGGCACAAGTATCTGTCCAGCTGGAGGAGTTGGTATATATAACCCTGGGTTCTGGGGTATGGTAAGAGTTAACACCCTTTCAAAATTTGAAAGGGATATGAAGGCGTCTTCAGTGAATGATCAAAATGCAATATACATAAATTACACTTTCTACTTTCCCCAAGAGCCAGATGGACATAATTCTGTTTTTTGATCAATAATTCATGTAACATCTGGTTTTTTGAGTCTTCTGTAGCTTTTTATATGTGATTCCAAATAACTAAATGTTATTCTTCTTCTCTACTTCAGTAAGTGTAAGTCAAAATCTTATTTTTCTCAAATTTTTTACATTCCTAGTAAATTATGGTTTCAGGTAGAAATTCAAATCTTATTGTAACATAATATCTAAAAGAATAGGACCTTTAACTTTTTAGGTTTAATTGGTTGTCGAGCAGCCTTGTTTTGACCCTTTACTAGTTGTAAAATATTTTCTCTATTTTACTTTACAAAATTATTATATAGGAAACAGCAAATACTTGAAGTTATGTACGTCATCTTGGAGTGATGTTTTAAAGAAGAACTTGGCGGTCTCCAATTTTTTCATAGGGAATATTCCTTGAATTTTGTAATTTTCCTCTTCTAAAAGAATTAAATATATGATATGTTTGGTGCGCAATATTAGATTCATAAATTACGAATTAATTTTTTTTCTTTGAAATGTTTGGTCACACACTCAATTTTTCAAATTAACGTTGCAGTTAGTTTGATTTTAAAGTTTTTCAGGGTAAACATGTTGAATTTCATCCCATTGGTCTTCTGCGGATCTGTATAATGCTAGTATCTTTTTAATCTGCCAACTGGAACCTGATATGTTTTTCTCTTGCAGAATATTGAACAAAAGAAAACCTATAAATTGGTGCTCTATGTACGTTCAGAAGGATCAATTGATTTGTCTGTGTCATTGACGGGTTCAAATGGATTGCAGACATTGGCTACTGCTGACATTAAGTCAGTATTGGTGACTCATTACAGTCCCTTTGGTAGCATGTTTGTTAACGAGGATTTAATAGCACTAGACAATATTAAAGAAGAAAAAGAAGTTCAAATGTTGTCAATAATACACAATCTAATAATGCATACAAAACATGCACTAAATGTTTTTGGACATAGGTTCTTGAATATTTTAAAGTTAATGTTGTTGCAGAGCTTCTCATGTATCAAACTGGACAAAGATGGAGGTTTTATTGCAAGCACAAGGAACTGATGCAAAATCAAGACTTCAGCTCACTACGACCAGGAAAGGTGTTATTTGGTTTGATCAAGTATCATTGATGCCTACAGATACATACAAGGTGAATGTATACTCCAGATCAACTTTTAATCACTGAATAGTGTGAAATACATTAAGATTGCTCTCTAGCTATGATGCACGGAAACTTCTACTAGGGCAATGTGTGTACACAAGACACTCAAGGACTTCTATTCAACAAGCCACGTGTCCTTATCCCATTTTTTTATATATTATTTAATTATCGATAATCAAGGGATACTTCATAAACACCTCAGGCAAGTGTCTGACATGTCATATGTCGTTCCGATATAAAAATTATAAAAGTAAAGAAATAATATATGAATTTAAAATTTTAAATAATTTAAATTCGATGTGTCGAATGTGTCTTTGTCCAACTTTTATGAAAAATCATGTGACAGCATGTTTGTGTCTTGCCATGTCCATGCTACGTGTCACTTTCCGTGCGGCTTAGCTATCTAGCTTCCTGAATAATCGGGTGCAT
This sequence comes from Osmanthus fragrans, assembly GCA_019395295.1. Taxonomy (NCBI): domain Eukaryota; kingdom Viridiplantae; phylum Streptophyta; class Magnoliopsida; order Lamiales; family Oleaceae; genus Osmanthus; species Osmanthus fragrans. The sequence goes on along the minus strand of CM033343.1, from coordinate 16,760,416 downwards.
CTACCTTGATGCTCCCAAAGGCAATTGAATATGTATTTTAGGTCTGATCAAGTTTCCTACTACTCTGCCCCAAAAAAAAAAAAAAAAAAATTCTAAATAATATAAAGATTTTGCTGCTTCTGATACTTACTACACTATCTATGCCATCGTGAGGTTGAGATCTCTTATATATTATAAGCTCCTTATTACTACCTCTTGGCACAGGGACACGGTTTTCGCAATGATCTTTTTGAAATGCTGAAAGATTTGAGACCAGGATTTATTAGATTTCCAGGTAGTCCTAATATATTCATATTGCCTTTTTCCAATTTCCTTCTTTCAATTTGTTTTACACATTTATGTGGGTAATAGTATTAGCTTTCTTTGGGATTCGTCATATTTATGTACCTCATGTTCGTCAAGGCCTTGGTAATATAGCTGCACTTTCTTGCTATCCATGTTGTAGGTGGTTGTTTTGTCGAAGGTGAATGGTTAAGAAATGCGTTTCGCTGGAAAGAAACTGTTGGACCATGGGAAGAGAGGCCTGGGCATTTTGGTGATGTTTGGCATTACTGGACTGATGATGGTCTTGGTCATTTTGAGTTTCTCCAGGTAAATATTATGTTGGATATCTTTATTTTCTTAAATTATTCAATAATCATCTTTTTCATTGTTTTTACTCTTTCAATTTCACTTCTTTTGCAGCTTGCTGAGGACTTGGGTGCAGCACCAGTATGGGTGTTCAACAATGGTACTCTAGACTATAATGTTATGGTGATAGAGCATGTTTAACTAAGCTTAAAAAGTTTACTTATAAATGCACAAGTAAGATCTAAAATAAATTAGTTTTTTATTAGTCAAAGTTAAAAATAATTAGGTTATTTTGACAATAAGTTTAGAGTTGCTTCCAAAAAAGTGTCTTTTTTACCTGAAAATAAGGAAAAATAGTAAGTTGTGTGAACGTGTTTGGAGACTAAATGTAACTTCACCTTTTCTTAAGCTTAGCTGAACATGCTCAAGTTGGATTCTTGAGTTTCTTTTCGTTTTTCTCTTATTTTGTTTTCTTCATGTCCAATAATGCTCAGGCATTAGTCACAACGATGAAGTTGACACTTCCAGCATAGAACCTTTTGTACAAGTAGGTCTCTCAGGTTCAGTTCAGATATGCATGAGTATTTAGCCCCCGTTTGACAGCCATTAAGACAAAACTCTTTTATTTCCAAATTTATTTTCAATCACACATTCTTACAATAAAATATTTTGCACGTAAATCTAAAAGTTTTTTCCACTTTTTAACCACACTTCTCCAAAAAAATCACTATTCCAAAACTCATTTTTCCCCAAAAAACTCTTTTTAATGGTTGTCAAACGGGGGCTTAATTCTGAAAACCTCACCCTTGATATGTAGCTTTGAACTAGCCCTGCAAGGAGCAGTATCATAAAAATGTTCTATGTTGTAATGTATTTCACTTCTTGGAAATCAACTATAGGAAATCCTTGACGGTATTGAGTTTGCAAGGGGCGATCCTCAATCAAAATGGGGTTCTCTAAGAGCTGCAATGGGACACCAGGAACCTTTTGATTTGAAATATGTTGGAGTTGGGAATGAGGATTGTGGGAAGAAAAATTATGTTGGTAAGCTATTCTTTACATTCGTAATCATTTCATTTTCCTTTTTCTTTTTAGTAGCCTAAAATGATTAAGATGAACCAGCATGTAATATAAAACTAACCATCCTCGATGCATTTATATTTCACATAAAAAGGTTATTTCCTTTGTCAATAAAAGATAGGAAAGCTTCAACGCCATCCTGACGTGGAATAATGATAAAGGTTTAGTGACCTTGATAATAAATACTTTTTCACAATCTGAAATACAACTCACATGTTCACTCAAATATAGATCTTGTATTTGCCTTCTACTGATGAATTTTTCCTAATATAATTTAACTTCAAATTTTTAGGCAATTAGTTGATTATGTTACACCACCTATTGGCATCATCTAGATCAGATTTATTTTGCTCAACCATCTTTAACTAGCAAAACTCAAATTAATTGTCTATATAATTTCCTATATTCTTATTATTCAGGAAACTACCTCAAGTTCTATAGTGCTATAAAAAAAGCATATCCGGACATCAAAATAATCTCAAACTGCGATGGTTCCTCTAAACCATTGGATCACCCGGCTGATATGTATGAGTATCATGTAAGTACTTCATCATTTGTTTCACACATTTACAATACATTTGATTATTTGAAACGTGGAAGCTACTTATTCATGTATGGTTTCCTTGTTAGGTTTATACTGGTGCAAATAATATGTTTTCCTCCGCATCGAAGTTTGACCAAGTCTCACGCAATGGTCCAAAGGTTTGTAGCAGTTCACTTCGATAATATGAGTAATGTATGGGTTTATGCTTCAGTTGACATAATTTGGTGGGTAGGCTTTTGTCAGTGAATACTCTGTGATTGTAACTGATGCTGGCAAAGGCAGACTTTTAGCAGCTCTTGCAGAAGCTGGATTTGTTATTGGACTCGAAAGGAACTGGTATCATAACAAATTGCAAGAATTTTTCGTGCTTCAAAATTTTATATGAATGTTGCTTTGCTTATTTATCTACAATATCTGTTTTGTACGTGCTTATGTTACCTACTTGGTTTACACATGGGATTTTTTGCTTCTGCTATGATATTTTGACAATGATGAAGATTTATATTTGCTGCTTCAATGCAGTGATGCTGTTGAAATGGCATGTTACGCAGCTTTGTTTGTTAATACCAACGTGAGAATGTATGTTTTAATTCTTCCTACTCAATACCATCTTTCCCATTTCCAACTGCATTTTTATGAATCTCTAAGAGAAAAATTTTTCTTGGATTCAGGGAGAACCCTGCAGATGCAATTGCCTTCGACTCAGCACAGGTGTATGGAACTCCTAGCTATTGGATGCAGCATTTTTTCAGGGAGTCGAATGGTGGAACTCTTCTGAGTTCTACTCTTCAAGCTAACTCTTCAAGTTCTCTTATTGCTTCAGCAATTGTTTGGCAAAATTCAGATAACAAGAAATACCTTAGGATAAAGGTTTGTGTACTTTCCAATCATAAGTTTTTTGCGGGAAAATAAAATTAGTAAAAATCCAATTGTTTCATTTCTACATTGAACATCATTTCACCATTATGGATATAAGAACTGCTTCTACCATCGTAATCTTTAACCAGTCTCTGCATGATTCTTAAATTTCTCTCTTTATGAGCTTGACAATTGTGTTCTCCAGGTTGTGAATTTCGGAAGCAACAATGTGACTCTTCAAATATTTATTGATGGACTGGAGCTGAACACGGTTCCATCCTTTGGATTGACAAAGACTGAATTAACATCTAGTAATCTGATGGATGAGAATTCTTTCCAAGAGCCCAAGAAGGTATATTTGAACAACCTTTGCTAACAAAGGCTGATACTGTCTCTTTCTTTTGTCCTTCATTACCAGCTTTCTAAAAAGCACGCAGGCAAAATGTCTTGTCTGGGCACTAAGGGCGAAATTACAGTTGATCGCTTAATGCGCGCCTAAACGAGCTTTAAAATAAGAAAATGATTTTTTATGGTCTAGGCTCGTAAGGCTTGAAGTTTGGCATCGATGTCTAGCCACGCTTTATGTTTTTTATAACACTATTCATTACATCTATGTATTGCACTAGCGAAGAAGCCTGGTTTAGAGAGCATAAACTTGTGCAAAATCTCCACGTACTCAAGTTATTTCATCACGTGAATATCCAGGAAATATATTCCTTCTTCCTTAAAAGCAATTCATAGGTTTTTTCTTCACCCCATAAATCCTGAAGTTCCTTATTTTTGGTTCTATGCAGGTGGTGCCGGTTAAAAGTTCAATGGATGCAGGTGACAAAGTGGACATCGTGCTTTCTCCACATTCGTTTACATCATTTGACTTGTGAATGAAATCAAGCAGTATCCGGATGGTAGGATCTGATAATGCTGATACATAATTCATATGAACTATGGATTGCATTTGAAATGAAGATTAGAAATGTAATAAAGGTTATTTAAATGGTTTTTGCAGCTTGAAACTTCTTGTGAGTTGGACCTACATCGTCTTTAGGGATCATCTTACTGTTCAAATTAAATTGTAACTGTGTCTTAATTCAAAATCAAGCCAAGTCAGATAATCTAATCTTGTTTTTATTTTTTTTATTTTTTTTTATTGGGGTTTTGAGCAAATTGACGTGGCGATGTAGTTAGCAAATAATTAGACTGCCGAGTTAGATTTTCTTGATAAATTCCATTAGGGGTGTCCAACCTTTCTTGACAGTGGCATCCATGTAATTTCATAGTCAATCAGTTTGAATGCTACATGAAGGATATAAGTCGAAAAGAGTTAGATGGTAGAAGATCATACAATGAGTGACTCGACTAACTTCGATTCACATAATTATCCACTAATGTAGTACTTCATTGTACGATATATATATATATATATATATATATATATATATCATTATTTACATTCAAAAAGTTGTATGCTTTGGAAGAAGCTTGTACAATTTGGGAAGATGTTTTGATTGATCAAAAAGAAGAATTTACTTCGATTGATGTGCCTTCAAGCACAACTATACATAACATAGAAATCACACTTGAAAATGATGGACAATTACCCTTGTTGGAGCCCCATTTTTTGGGATAATATATTTTGAAATAGTGATTTTATTGAGAATGTGGTTAAAAAATAAGGAAATTTTTTAGGTTTACATGTAAAATTATTTTATGGGATAATGAGTGGTTAAAATTTATTTAAATAAAAATAAGTTCTTGAGAAAATGGAGGCATACGCTTAGTTTCTCCAACCTATCATTTATTGCTCTCATATCCCCAGTCTTTAGTATAGTGCATCCATGTCACGCCCTTGCTAATGAAAAATGTTTATTTTAATGGAAAAAGACCACGTGACACTCACAGGATATCGGACTAACAAAGGGTAAAAATTTTCAAAAAGATTTTATTCATTACAAAAACAATCTAAACAGTGACGTCAACGTTCATTTCACAAATTCAAATTGGGCAGTTTCCTCAATGATCGTGAAACCTATCTCGTTACTTCGACCCATACCCAAAGCGTCGCATGACTATTTAGCTTTTAAATTACGTTTTGTGTTAGTTGAGGATGTGATGATTTTAAAAGGTTCAAAACACGAGTAATAAGTTGAAGACATGGGTGTCGTAGGCCCATAGGAGAAAATTTTATGGAGCAATTGGATGTTGCCGAGATTAGCGTTGTTTTGGACGATAAAGACGGCATAAAACTTCATTCGTTCATTCCCATTGCCTTAAATGTCACCTTTCTTTCCTTCCATACTAGTACTCTCTCTCTACTTTGTGTCGTCTTTGTTGACAATCTCAATAAGACGACATAAAATGTTAGTGCCATTTAAATTGAGGTTACAACCATTGGCAGATACAGGGGGTCCTGGGGGGATCACTTGACCCCCTCAACTTTTTTTTTCCTTTTTTGATAAAGTCCCGTTTAAATTTAAATCAAAGTCAATAATTAATTTTAATAACATATTTTATGAGATTCATAACTTTTCTACTTTTATCAAAATATACTAAAAATATAATTTTAATCTCCAACAAACAGAGGCAAAATCACAATAAATTTGAACTTTTCCTGTTTTCTCTTTTACTCTCTTGTGACTTCCTCTATCACGCATTTTTATCAAAATCTTAAGCCCTCTAATTTTTTAAAATTTGTCTATAAATTATCACATTTACTATAAAATTCACTTCCCAAACAAATTTTCAATAATTAGAACCTAAATTTGCATTTTCTCCTATCAAAATTTGTTTATAAAATGTGTCTAAAATGATTGTGTCCAATTTGACTTATATTTAATGAATAGTATTTATTTGATTGATTATTAGTATTAGATATTGATTATATGTTTTTCTTTTCGATTACTTGAATTTATTATTTGTATCAAATACACTATAAATTTTTTAAACGTAAATATACATTTTCTTGTGATGTGGAAAATATTAATAAAATAACTGTTAGAAATCAAGTGGACAAAAAATGTTGAGCAAAATATTAATGAAAGAATATTTTTTAAATGTAAATCTACGTTTTTTCGGGTCAAATATGAATCATTCAAAAATCAAGAATAAAGTATTCGATCTGTACAGAGTTTGATTGTGCTGCTAACTCAAAATATCTACGTTCGCCTCAGATTGCAACCCCAGTGAGACTATATAGCATTAATAAATTTTTTTCTCTCCCTTCCATATCTTGTCATCTATCATAAGCGATAAATCTTCCTAATTAATTATAAAATTTTCGACTCCAAAGGGAAGGGACAGCAGTGCATTTGTTAGTTTCAGAAATATATTTTACAACTTTGTAAGTTAATAGATACAAAGCATTAACTAATTCTTGTCGTCTATCCAAAGCGATAAATCTTCCAAACTAATTATAAAATTTTTATTGGAAGTTTCGGAAATATGCTTAGGAGACAAGAAATTGTTTTCTTGAAAACATTTCGAAATGGAAAAAGTCATGAGTGCCGAAAAATATTGACAAAATTTATTCCGATACTGACTTGATGGCACATGATTGGCCTTTATTTATTATTTTTTTTAATTTTTCATATCATGTGTTGTCTGTCAAAATTTTCTTTCAAAATTCCCTAAATTTATAGCATGATTGTTTCAAAATATAGTTAAAAACACAGTTATTATCAACCTCGTTCCACTTTGGCCATCTAATTTCTTTTGTTCCAAACTATTCACAAAACTGTTTAAGCACTTCTTCTATCTTTAATTATTAAGACTGACCTGATTTTTTTTTTTCCCAAATATTTGAGTGAATGTGTATTCTTTAATTTTTAAGATGGAATACTAAGTTTCAATATGATATTAGAGTCCGTTAAGTTTCAACGAATAATTTGATCATATTAAGATTCAAAAAATTAACACACGAATTTCAAGATTGATTTGTTCAAACGAGTTATCACTACTCATCTTGATAATATTGACCTTTTAACATGGAACTCCAAATCTTAATATTTTTATCTCATTTTGGATGATAAAATAATGATGTAATGCAGTAATTTTCTTAATTTAGTTAGATTAAAAAAAATGACAATAGAAGTGAAATAAACCTTTCGAAAATAACAAATATCCCAACAGGAAACTAACTCTGAGCAGCCGCCCTGATCACGACTGATCTCCTTCGATAAGACAATAAATACTTGGTATGATTTTGTCCAATATTCAGGTTATAGATGAGAATTATAGTACTTATATATTGCAATGATTGGTCAGAATTTTGATTGAAAAAATAGTGCTTAGGAGAGCGGCAATGGTTGATTACAAGGAATGGGGTCAACCATGAAACTTTCAAGAAAGGATTCCAAAAACTTGTACTGCTTAAAGGGACGAGCCTTCTTACGTTGAAGCAAAGATAATTAGAGTCTCAGATTCAGAAAGAGGCAGCAAAATACCAGTTATATATTGCCCTTCATTTCTTCCTGCTGATTTGCTGGTTATCGATCTTGAATGTTAGTGAGTATTGACCAAATTGATGATACAATAAATAGGTACTTCTTTTCTATCCAAACTCAAAAGTCTAATCTTTTTCTCTCTTTTATGATTTGATGATTCTTTTTCTTGATTCTCCTGTAAATTGGGGCAGTTGCTTTTCTGATCTTTGTCCATTAGCAGTTGGCAAGTTGTGATTCTGTTTAACCTTTACTACTTTTCTATTGTTCAAGTAATTAAAAGATAAACTGAATTAGCTTATTTTTCTGTTACCACTTTCTTCTTGCTGCTATATAAGTGATGACAATAGGACTTTTTAATTTTGGCTTAAATAGGCTACTGTGACGTCGAATGTTGGCATGTTGCAATAAGAGATGGATGCAAATCATTCGACTTATGGATTTCTGCTTTTCTTTTTCATTGGATTGTGTTCTTCCTTTCAATGCTGTGCAACTGAGATTGATGCAAACCAAACAACATGGTTGTTTGTAAATGCTTCTCAAATTTCAACAACAAAGATCCCACAGACAATGTTTGGAATATCGTTTGAGGCGAGTTTGCACTTTTTTTGATGAAATTATATTCTGTTCTTCAAAATATGTCATTTTGTACTATTATGGTTATAGCTCGCGTTACCTTTTTCTTTGAATGCATGCGTAATTTATTTTTCTTGCATAATTGGAAAAATATTATTCAGGAGATTAATCATTCTGGAGCCGGGGGACTGTGGGCAGAGCTTGTCAATAACAGAGGTCAGTTTGAATTTTGTTTAAAGTATTCAGAAAGCAGCAACTTTGAAATTAAACATCCATTAGAACTTAGGGGATTCCGAACTACTCGAATTTAATCTATTTCTCTAGGATCTTTAAAAAAATTTGGGATGAATATCCTCACTCAGATTTATGCTTTTATGGAAGTGCTATAGTGGATCTGGCGCTTCTATTAAGTGAAAACAAGCCCTATCTACTTGAGTTCCAAGAATTTCACTGGTGCCTTCCCAGTGGCGGATAGTATGGGGGCAGTGGGGTCAGCTGCTCCCACACTAAGCCTATGTTTGGCCCAAAAATGGAGCTCAAATAGGGGCTGAATTTCAAATCCAAGATTTTGCACAAGATTTTCCAAGACTTCGCTTAAGATTTTCAAAAAATTCCTTATAGTTATCGATTTTGCACCCACGATTAAAATTTTGTACTTCAAGATTTTGCTCCCACGATTTTAGTTATAGAAATTTGTCCTCGCAACTCTACAATCCTAGCTCTAACCCTGTCCCTTCCTTCCTGGGATGGCATGATGTGTTCCTAGTAAGCATCAAATATTATAGTACTTCTAAATTTCTGGATGTTTTCTAATAATAAAATATCTCAAGGTTTTGAAGCCGGGGGCCAGAACACTCCATCAAATATTGATCCTTGGTCCATCGTCGGGGACGAATCATTGTTAATTGTATCCACAGAGTATGCTTCGTGCTTTGACAGAAATGAAGTTGCACTTCGGATGGAGTTGCTGTGTGATAAGGATGGTGACAATATCTGTCCAGCCGGAGGAGTTGGTGTGTATAACCCTGGATTCTGGGGGATGGTAAGAAACATTTTTCCCTACTTCCCAGATTATGTTGATTTCCAAGCCTAAATTGTTGACTTAGATATAATTAAGGAATTCTATATTTATATAACAAAAAAGAAAAAACTTGATAAAAAGGAAAGATATAAGAAAGTCTTTTTTTCTTCGGCATGTACAAGATTCAGACGGACCAATTCATTTAGTTAGTAGGGAGAATCAGCACTAATCAATCACAATGGTGATATATATTCAGATTAGTGTTGATATCTTGGCATTGTACAAAAGTTTCCCCTTCAGCCTCCAAGATATAGCCATAAGTAGAGGGTGTTTAATTAATCTACACTATACTTATAATACACTGTAGTACAACTAGATCATGTGTGAGATTTTCTACAATTCACTTTTCTGCCTCATAATACAAGAGCACACTACCTGATGTTTTTGAAATGTTTGTAGTTGTCAATTAAGTTTTAGGGATAGCATAGCTGAATGCTCTAACCTTGCGTTTTCTGACTCAAAGGATGTTGGCCCCCTATAATAGCATATATTTTTTTTCTCTCTCCTACTGTCAATCACACAATTTTTCATAAAATAATACTACACATAAACCGAAAACTTTTCATTCTTTTTCAACCACACAATCTCCAAAAACACTATTCCAAATACTCTTTTTGAAAATATAAAGGGGCTCAAACAAGGGCTAAATAAGAAAATAAATAAGTTTTCCTTTTGCATCTAGTTAGAAAATTTAAGTTGCTTCTTTTGAATATGTAAGGTTAAAGTTACTATAAAAAAAACACGTATCTTCTTTTACTTAGAAGTAGGGTAATAATTATCCAAATGTTTGGAAATGAACTTTTTCTTTTTACTCAAGCTTAGCCATACTCAGGTTTTATTGCAAGTCATGATAATCTTCTATATCTTGTTCTTGCAGAATATTGAACAAGGAAAGAAATATAAAGTTATCTTTTATGTTCATTCGTTGAATCCCCTCGATATATCTGTTTCGTTTATTGGTTCAAATGGACTGCAGACACTAGCCACAGCCAACATCATGTGAGCATAGCTCATAATTTCTGCTCCTCTGATATTAGAATATCTGATGTTATGAATTTCATATCTTATGTTCATAATTTCCTCTACAGAATAGCCGATGTTTCAAACTGGACAAAGGTGGAGGTTCTATTGGAAGCAAAAGGAACAGATTATAGTTCAAGATTGCAGCTAACGACGACAAAAAAGGGTGTTATATGGCTTGATCAAGTATCAGCAATGCCTTTGGACACGCACAAGGTGTTTAAACTCAATAGTTTCTCCTATTTTATGCTATGATTGATCTCTGTAGTTAATTTTTTTTTATGGCGGTTTTAACTTTTAAATATTCTAAATTCTAAGCCAATTCTGAGTTCCGAGTTCTGATTTGACAGTGTGAGGTATATTTCATCAAGTAACTCGATGTTAACTTCATTTGATTTCTTGGCATAGGGACATGGTTTTCGTAATGATCTTTTCAACATGATTGCAGATTTGAAGCCAGGATTTATCAGGTTCCCAGGTACTTAAAATATAAGTTTGTGTCTTACGTAGTATATAACATGTTTGCTTTATGATGTTTAAACTAACAAAACGCATATTCTGAAAGTTTGTTTCTCGTGCATTTTGGCAGGTGGTTCTTTTGTTGAAGGAGAATGGCTGGTGAATGCATTTCGATGGAAAGAAACAGTTGGACCATGGGAAGAGAGACCTGGACATTTCGGTGATGTTTGGAAATATTGGACTGACGATGGACTTGGTTATTTTGAGTATCTTCAAGTAATGTGTGATTCCCATGCACAATAACAAAATTTTTGAGAATTTCTGATGTATTCTTCTCATTTCATATGTTATTGTTCTGCTTTCTACAGCTTGCAGAGGATTTAGGCGCATTGCCAGTTTGGGTATTCAATAATGGTATAAACATGTCGACTACAATTACTGACTTTTTGTTGTTTTCCAGTAATATAATGGTCTTTCGTACTTCGTTGATTTTCAGGAATCAGTCATAATGATCAAGTCGATACTTCCATCATTTTGCCTTTCGTGCAAGTACGCCATTACAGAAAGTTATTTTTGCTAGCATGTTTTGTGTATAGTATAAGATACGATTGAATAGTACAATAATCATGATAACTTCATTTTTTTTTAAAAATATAATCCAGTACTGCTCAGTTGACCTTACTAAACAAACATGCCATGCGAGTACTCAATGCTCAAATTGCTTTGCAATGCTTGTAGAAATCTACAATTTTATCTTGGAATATTGGTTGTTTTTACTGTAGAACATTCTTGATGCTATTGAGTTTGCTAGAGGAGATGCTGCCTCTACATGGGGATCTGTTCGAGCTACAATGGGACACCCAGAACCCTTTGATTTGAGATACGTTGCCGCTGGGAATCAGGATTGTGGGAAGAAAAATTATCGAGGTAAGAAGAATTTTCCTTCAAATTAATGCTTTTCGCTTGGTTATTCAATCTTTACATGTTAGAAGAGGGAGAATTTGACTTCATTTCATCTTCGAGCTTCAACTAACTCGTATTTTCGCATGAATTAGGAAATTACCTCAAGTTTTACACTGCAATAAAACGCGTCTATCCTGATATCAAAGTAATCTCAAACTGTGACGGGTCTTCTAAACAGTTGGATCACCCTGCTGATTTATATGATTTTCATGTAAGGTTTTCAACTTCAACACGCTAAATCGCTCTCAAAATTCACTTATTTTTTGGATGTCATATAATTTGGTTCTGTCTCTGTGGTTAGGTTTATGCAGATGCAAAATCTATGTTTTCAATGGCAAACAAATTTGATCATACATCGCGTAGTGGTCCAAAGGTGCTCTGAGGTGTCTCTCAACTGTTTTAAGGATTTATTTTCTTTCGGGTAATGGTTCTTACAAGTCTGCTGCCTACAGGCTTTCGTGAGCGAGTATGCTGTAACTGGACAAGATGCGGGTAAAGGAAGTCTTTTGAAAGCACTCGCGGAAGCTGGATTTCTTATCGGGCTAGAGAGGAATAGGTATTTCAATTTCCCATTGTACTGTACTACATTTAATACATTGACATAACAACAATTGATTTTCTGTGTAGTGATGCTGTTGAAATGGCGAGTAATGCACCTTTATTTGTGAATGCCAATGATCGGAGGTAAATTTAATTTCTTCGTGTACCTGAATATTGGTCCGTAATGAGTGTCCTTAAACAAAGAGATTTCGTTTCAAATATAGGTTCAATGCAGATGCAATTGTTTTCAACTCTTCACAGAGATATGGAACTCCTAGTTACTGGATGCAGCATTTCTTCAGAGAGTCGAATGGTGCAATTCTTCTCAATTCCACGCTGCAAGCTAATTCCTCAAATTCTCTTATTTCATCTGCTATTTCTTGGCAAAATGCAAAGGACAACAAGGATTATTTCAGGATTAAGGTTTGAATACTTTCTTGATTCACAAGATACTTTAAAATTCTGCTTATATTGATGCCTCATAGTATCAGCATACAAGAATCATCTGTTCAAATTTGTTTCTGTTCTACTGTGTATTACATCAAACTACCAGAAGTAGGGCACTGTAAATCACCTGTAAATGATGTCTAATTGGACGAGCGTAGTGGTGTCAAAGTAGGCCGGGCTCGTAATGTAAGCTGCAGACCTGTGCAGTATGCCAAAAAAACCTACAGTCTGTGATAGGATGGACTAGATAGTAATAGACATGACTAAAGAAGAAAAAATGGTTAAAATCTTGTCCAAGACAATTATCGTGTGCAACGACATCCAATACTGCATAATAAACATGCTTTTATAGTTTCATATGTAAAACTGCTGTCGAGACACCTTTTCAACCTAATTTTATCATAGGCAGTGAATATATTTATTATACACCTTTTCGTCTTTCGGTTTTGTATTAAAACACACTTTTGATTATTAAATTAAATTCAACTCTCTCTTAAGAGCGTCCATTGTCACTTTTACTTGTGTTCATGTGCTAAGTATCTTGTCTAGGTTGTGAATTTTGGGAGCAACAGAGTAACTCTTAAGATTTCTATTGATGGGTTGGAAGGGAACGCCATACAAGAAAGTGGCTCTGCAAAGACTATATTGACATCTACTAATGTGAAGGATGAAAACTCTTTCAATCAGCCGAAAAAGGTACGGTCCGTCTATAAACTTGGGAACAATCAGTTGATTCTCATACTTTATTCTAAGTACTTGTAACTTGAGGAAAAGACATTTCCTTCTAAGTGATGAACTAACTCGTCTAAAAACACCTTAATCTTGTTCTCACTCCCTATAGTTTAAGCTTTTAGTAATGTTTCACTATGGTACCTCTCGCTTTCACCAATTTGTCAAAATTGTGCACATTTCATGTATTTTAATTGAAGGGCTTGCTGACTCAAAGTTTCGAGTATTCCCCTTGTAAAAAGTTGTCTCTCTTATTGATAAATGCAGGTGACACCAGTTACAAGCCCACTAGAAAAGGCTGGCAACAACATGGATGTTATACTTCCTCCATATTCTTTAACTTCCCTAGATTTGTTGAGAAGGTCAGACATTGTCCAGGTTGCAGGATCTAATTCTGCCCAGCAAGCATACTAATTTATGTATCGATCAATAAATTATGAGAGTATTTATCTAAATATCATTCAATATTAAGTTACCGTTAGGACTAATTGCGTCTCTCGTTCAGGTATGTGTACTTTATGATGTGGCAAATTACTCCCCTTCACAGATTGAGAAGCAAATCACTGAGCTTCTATCTCTCAGTATCAAAGTTTTTTGATAGAATATTCTAAAGATTGTAAGAAAAGACACAAAAATAAAAATTGCTAGAAAGAATAGTTTCTCCTAGACATAATTCTTAGAGACCAATAAAATTGGTAATAGAGCCCTTCCTTAGTCTAAAATGATTAATTTATGAAAAGAATAGATTACTTAAATTTAGAGCTTCTAGGAAATTCTAAAAGAAAATACAGTTTAGATACTGCTTCTTTGATTTGTAACTTTGATAAAAAAAATTAAAACATCTTTTACATTTCTGAGGATAAACAGCTATATAGTATTGTTTAGGAGTAAACTTGGTAAGAAACAATTCAAATAAAAAGGTAGAAACTTTATTAGAAAGTATAATTATAAATATAAAAACATTAAAAAGTATTTTAGAATATATTAAAACCCAAAATACCGAGATATTAAAAAGAAAGTTTCATAATACAAGAGAAACAGATATCGGTCCCAACTTAAAAATTAGAAAGTAGAATTAAAACATTAGGGAAAAAAAAAAAAAGGTCAATAGATAGCAGACAAGATCTAGATAATTTAATAAATAAGCTAGAAAAACTAGATTTAGGAAAAGTCAAAGAATCTAGTAGATTTAAGAAGATTAGGTGGATTTATACGTAATGGATAAATGAAAGCAAATTGTAGCTAGTAATAGTAGACTAGTAGGTAATCCTTTACTAATTAAGGACATTAAGCAGGAAAATGGAATTTGAAACAAGATTAGAATCCTTAATAAATATAGAAGAATAAATAGAAACTTTTAGACAAAATAAATTAAAATTAGTAAAAGCTTTAGACATATAACAAGGAAAATATTTTTAATAAATCTTTAATAAATCAACATTATGGTGAAAGATACGTTTCTTGTACACATGAAAATCAATTTATATCTATATTTAATAGAAAAATAATCTCATAAAGAAATTGTTAATAAAAATCTTCAAAAGTCTCATTTATGATTAAAAATAGTAGGAGTAAAAACACTTTATGGAGAAAATTTGGGACCCAAAGTATTAGTATGTTTATATGATAGTATATTCACATACATAGAACAAGAACTTTTAGGAAGTACAGAATTAGATATGAATAATAAAGATTGCATAGTATACTTTACACCGGATTACTTTGTTAAAACAAAAGGTTTTTAAAAAGACATGAAAATAGAAATAAAAAGTAAAGGATATCAAATGAAAAAAAATGAAGACAATTTATTAATTTGCACATAATTTATAGGGAGACTTAGTAAAAATAGTACAATCAATTATAAATTAGAAAATAATCAAATAATTACATTATTAGAACAAAAAGGTATAAAAGCTATCCTAGCAAAGAAATTCTCTTCGGAGACAAATACAGGATTAGATTAGAATTTAGAATTTTTTTTTAGAAAGATCGATATTAGTACCAAAAGTTAATATCATGTACAAAAATAGTAATGAAATTCTAAGTAATAGATTTGAAAATTATAATTACCAAGCAAAATAGACAAAGCATAATGAAGAAGAAAATGAAGGAGAGTGTCGATACTTTTAAATAAAAGACTATAAAAGTGAAGCCGAAGTTAATGCATTAGACGAAAACAGTAAAGAAGACAAAAGTGAAGACGATGAAAAAGAATTTGGATATATAGATATGGAATATTATATAAATCTTAGAAAAACTAGAGAAATAGAAATTAGAATGTTAGCAGAAAAAAATCAAACAAATATAGAAACCAATATGGAAGAAAGCAACGAGGGTAATAAAAGAACTAAATTAAAAATAGACCGAGAAATTAGGAAAAGAAAAGAACCCAATAGAGAATACAATATAGGAGAAAAATATCATTTCCCCCCGCAAAAGTACATGTTTGGGTAGACAAAAAATATAAAAGCCCATGAAAAAGACTGTCAGAAGAAGGATGTAATTTACCGATAGTAAGTGATAGATGATTAATCCTAGAATTAAATAATTGTAAACCTGAAGACATATCTAGTACTATAACTAAATGGGAAAATTCTGTAATAATAGCATATAATAGTGTACCTATACGGATGACTGTAGAATAAATGTAGACTTATTTAGAAATTTATTTAGGAAAGACGGCATTAAACATATATATTACAGCTAAAAGACTAAAGCTAAAAGAAATTAGATTCAGAATTGTCGAAGGAGATAATCCTAGAAACTTTACAAGTTTTATTAGAGAATTAATTATAGGATCTGATATTAGTAGAGACAACACTTATGAACAACATAGAGCCTTAGAAGAACTAGAAAAATTAAGTATTAGTGAGTACAACAAGATTAGCATTAGATATACATATCATCACTATGGAATGACAAGATTAAAAACGATGTAGAATTAGCACCAACTAGAGAGGTAACTATTAGCACTACTATAAAATTTATATGTAGCTATAAAGCAAATAAAGAAAATAAATTATTCTTTTTGTTCAGATTTTTATACACCACGGACATATGATTGTAGAAGAAGAAAGAAAAAAATTGTATAAAAATGATAAAAGACATAAATATAAAAGACAATACCATAGAAAAAAGTATAATATTAGACCAAGTAAGGCATATTATAAAAATAAAATACCCAATTATGATAGATATGTTAAAATGCTAAAAAATAAAAAAGACTATAGATGCTATATTTGTGGAGATTCTAGACATTTCTAATAAATGCCCCAATAAAAATAAAAGTAAAGAAAATATAGTGAAATCTATGATAATTAAAGAAATACAATGTAATATTGTAGAATTATCCGATAATGAATCTTGTAGTTCAGTAAATAGCATTTACACGGATGAAAAACTAGACAATTTAGAAATAATAAGTAGTTATGAAAATAATTATAGTAGTTTAGAAAAATTATATATTTCAATTCTTAATACAAAAATGATGAAAATCGAACAAGAAAGTGTCCATGAATGGATTAGAGGATAATGATCAATAATGGATAAATGTAAAATATAATCAGGACATAAAAATAGAAATCAATGTAAAAATTGCCTAGAAATCCAATGTAATAATTGTTTAGGAATTAGAGAAGAAGTTAATAACAAAACTAAATATTATAGTGAAAATATAGAAAGATTAGAATGAGATAATAAATACACATAATATAATAGATAAAATACATGAAACATTAGGGAAGTACAATATAGGATTAGAACTTTAGAAACAATAGGAAAACAGCCTATAGATAATTACACAGAGAATAATTAATTAGAAACAAAAAATCAAGAAGAAATAATTTGTCAAATATCTAGAGGAAAGCCAACCAAAAGTCTTAGAATACCCATAGAAATACAAATAAATAAAATAATAAAACTAAATTTAGTAGCTTTAATAGACACATTGTGTACATTTAACGTAATTAGAAAAGACTTAGTTCCAGAAGATTATAGACAAAAACTAAAATATGAAATAAGATATAGTCAAATGGACGGCACTAAAATGGGATTCAAAGAAAGATTTTTTGATGATTGTAAGATTGAATTTCAAGAAAGACAGTACAATTTAACAACTACACTAATCAGCGAATTAATCAAATGTGAATTTGTTATAGATATAAAATTCTTACTAAGTAGAAATGGAAGTTTAACAATTACTTTTGATATTATAGTTTTTGAAAAAGACACTTCTATTATTAACACTATAGGTTAATTAGAGTTGCGAGCGAAACATGGTGGACCCTTATATTCACAAACACAAACAGACCAGAAAGTTTAGATTTCGACGAAAGATTAGATAATTTAGAATGTTTAGAAATGTTTAAAGCATTTATCTTTAGAAACCTTAAAGTCAAATTTCATACCAAGAATAAAAAAATTAATAATTTTTAATAAAACATCATCTAAGGTAGATAGTATAGATAAAATTGTAGAATTAGATGGAAAGATTCAAATAATAGGAGAAGACCATATCAAACATTGGGATAAAAATAAGATAAAAGCTAAATTAGAAATCATAAACGAAAATATAATAATTAGAACAATATAAATCAAACATACAAATCAAGAGATATTAGACTTTAATATGAAGATTAAAGAGTGATTAGATTTTAAAGTAATGAGACCATCTTGCAATCAACATAAATCAGCAGCCTTTTATGGTTAAAATCATAATGAAATTGAAAAAAGGAAAGGCAAGAATGATTATAAATTACAAAAGGCTAAATGACAATTCTATAAAAGACGGATATAAAATATCAAACAAATACATGTTAATATATAAAATACTAAATACTAAACTATTTTCAAAATTTGATTATAAATATGAATTTTGGCAAATAAAAATGGGAAAAGACTCTATTCCTTTGACAACTTTTACTACATCATTAGGACATTTTGAATGGTTAGTCATATCTTTTGGATTAAACATGCACCATCTATTTTTTAAAGGAAGATGTATAATATTTTTAATTCATTTCCATTTATTTGTGTATATAAAGATGATATTTTAGTACATAGTAAAAACCATACAAAACATTTAGAAATAGTTTTAAACAAATTCATAGAAGATGGTTTAATTACATGTAAAAAGAAAATGAAAATCAATAAACAAAAAAACGAATTCTTGGGAATAATTTTAGGAGAAGAAAAAAATCTAATTGTAACCACACATAGTACAGATAATTTTACAGTTTCCAAATAAAATTGAAGAAACTAAGAAATTACAAGTATTTTTAGGATTTTTGAATTATGCTAGATATTTTATTAAAGATTTAGGAAATAAAGTAGGATCATTATATAGTAAGTTGTATAGCAACAGATAAAAATATTTTAATCAATCAGATATAAAATTAGTTAAAAAGATAAAAGAAGTTAAAAATTTACCGCCATTAAAATTACCTTTAGATAGTGAATATAAAATAATAGAAACATATGGATGTGAACTAGGATGGGAGGAATTTTATATTCTAAACCAAATAAATATTGTGATAAAAATGAAGAAAAGATTTGTAAGTATGCTAGTGAAAATATAAAATAAAAGGAAAATATCTTACTAGTTTAAATTATGAAACAATGGTCATTATACATAGTATAGAAATGTTTAAGTTATTTTTAAATACCGAATTTACTATTAGAACAGATTGTGAAGCCATGGTAAAAATTATTAAAAGACAAATTTTGATAAAAATAAGACATAAAAATGGCTAAAATTATATGAAATACTGAAGAGTTATAAAATCAATATAGAACACATAGACGAGAAAATAATATTTTGACAGATAATTCAAGTAGACGGGTTATTAATTTTCTAACCAATTATTTTCATGGTGCAAGTTAATCAGCGGATGATGAACTGTGAAAATATCATTCTAAGGACGACTCCACAATGATCTAATCTCCGACTTAGAGAAAATAATTTACAAAGACTTTCAGAAATGGAACGATGTCTATTTGATAATTTTTGGATTGCACGTGACTCTAAACAACAAAAATTAGACAACATTAATGCTTTGGTTAATCATTTTAGACAGATTCACAATCAAGTAGAAAACATGAATTTTAGTTTCTTTACAATAGTTAAAGGCACAAAGTCTACTATATATAATTATTGGCCAGATATACTATAATAAGTAGAAAGATTTCTAGACACATTTTCAAATGATTTTACACATTATAAGAAGCTTTAAATTTCTGTAGAGAAATTTTAGGATTTAATTTTTATATATATGAAAGAGTTGGAAAGACTATCACTATGCAAACCGCTACTTCTCAATCATCATCGTCATCAATACAACTTTGTGATAGTTGCGAAACTATGACTAAAGTTGTTAGAGACTTGAATCGTAGAAAGTATTAATTAAAGGAAAAATTACAAATCATTGAAGATGAAATCTCTTCTTCTCAACAAACCATTAGTAAATATGAAATGAGATTCTTAGGTTACAAGACAGTTTAAAAAGATCCAGTTCTAGAGATAGTGTTGAAAGAACCATATCTAAAAATATTGTTTTTACAAGTAGAAATTATTCTAATAAAATAGAAAGACTTATTGAATTAACAAACTCTACAGCTGCAGAGTAAGAAAAGACTTTATATGAATTAAATAAGAAAATAGGCGATTGTGCCAGTATTGTGTGAAATTCTATAAATAAATCGACCGTACAAGAGATAATCGATTTTTCTTAAATTCTAAGCTACTAACACAATGAAAATCAATATTTTCTTAAACATAGTCCCAAATACGAGTCATCTATTAAAAATTCAGTTTTTCTTAGATACAATTATCTTTGACTATACAATCTTTGAATAAGATCTCTTTTATCTAGTCTTACAATTTGAAATGATAGACACTATATATATTTTAAACAAATCTTTTAAATTATTTCCACCTAAACTTAAACAGACTCTTTATCGATTGAAAGATCACCCTCTAATGATTCAATTCATTTCTAGACTACATATTGTAAATGATGGTATATTAATTCTAGCTTTTATCATTATATTCTAATATACTAAGGATCCAAAAGATTTAGGCTTTCTTCGAAGACAAATATTAAAATAAAAATTCGATAGATTGATTTCAAAAGACGAATAAAAAATTGTAGCAGTGATAGATATTCAAAATAATAATTCTAAACTTGGAGTATAGTGGAACATTGGAGTTATTTTTTGTCAAGAACGTCTTGCTATAAAAGTTAAAATAGGAAAAATTTCAGTACCAAATATTCAACAAAAAAAGTTAAATCTGATGGCCTTTTAAGAAATATATAACAAATTAAGTCAATCAGATACAGACAAAGCAGAATACATATCTGATGGCAAAACTAATGAAATGGATGCATACCTAAAAGAAGCCTACATAGAGATGATGGACAAATAGTACAATAATTCAAAAAGAAGAAAAAGCGTAAAGGAAATTATCATTATTAAGCAGAGACAAATGAATATTACTCGAAGGACAATTATCAACAAAGAAAGTAAAAAATGAGGAGCATGAAGACGAAGTTTTCAAAAGAATCTTCATTAGCTTCATGCATCTTTAAAGTAATCTTTGATTCTTTAATTGTGAATCACACACTTGTAAAAATGTATAGTATTGATTACTTTTCCAAAAAAATAGACGTGATGTACCAGCGTCTGTAAATACCAATATCATATACAATGACACACATACCGAAAAATACAAAGCAAGCCATATAATTTTTGTGCTAAAAAATTCTATCGCAATCTTTGTAAATTCAAAAACTTCAAATTAAAGTAAGTTCTTTCATACTTTCTCTTATCTTATAATTCTCTTTTGCTTTATTTATTTTTGGACAAGTTCTAAAAGAGGAAATATCAAGTAAGCAATTAATTTATTCAAAAATAATATTATGTTTTATTTCTTTTTCAAATATATTTCTAACACTCTTAGGGTGCGTTCTCTTCGTGTTTTTGTTTTGTGTTTTGTGTTTTGAGTTTTGTTTTATGTTTTCAATGTCTGTTTTAAAATTACTGAAAATGCGTTCTCTTTGTCATTTTGAAAAACGATTTCTCAAAATGAAAAACGTGTTTACTTTGAACACCATCTAATACGCCAAAGTGAACCAAAATTAACCTCACCACCACCAACATCATCTACCACCGCCAACCACTATACCAATATCAACAGCGCCACCATCGCCAATCACTGCCACCACCAACATCAACCAAAATCAACATCTCCACCACCAACATCAACCACTGCTACCAACATCAACCATCTACCATCGTGAAAATCAACACCACCACCATCACCATCAACGGCTGCCACCACCACCATCAACCAAAATCTCCATTAAAATCCACCTCTATCAACACCGCACCACAACCACAAACAAAAACCGCCGTCTCACACCGCCACAAAGCCGCCCAATCGAAAAAACAAAAAACCCCCAAACCACAGCACAGCGTCGAAGGGAGAGGACGAACGTCGTCGGCGTTGAAGAGAGAGGAGGTGGAGACGGGCCCAAAATGAATGGGTCACGATGCTGCGTTCACAGCAGCGTCGCCTCCTCACGCGACACTCTCCTTCGTCGCCTCCTCCTCTGACACTCTCCTTCGTCGCCAGTTGCAGAGAAGAGAACAGAAGAGAAGAGAAGGAGGAGACGGGTTTGGAAGAAATCTGGGTCTGGGATGGTTTTGTGTGAACAGTGGCGTGTTTTGAGCGTTTTCCATTTTGACGAGTTTTGCACACAAAACGTCCAAAACGAAAAAAACTCGTTTTGGATTTTTAGTGTAAATTTTTTTGGTGTTTTGAAAAACTCGTTTCCCAAAACGACAAAGAAAACGCGCTTTCGTCGTTTTGGAAAATCGAAAACAGAAAACAGTCCCAAAACGACAAAGAGAACGCACCCTTAGCCTCTTTATTCTGGATTCCATAGCCAAAAGACAAAGTAATCACCTGAGTTAAGTTGGTTGTGTTTCATCCCAATTAAGGGAGTTTGTTTAAGCCTTTTTAAGTATGACAAAAATCTTTTAGGTTACAGTTTTAAGCTTTTTTTAGAAAGTCATGAAAAAAGTTAAGAGAGAGTTAAAAAAAATCTAAAGAAATTAATTTGATGAATGGTAAAGTACTCTAAGGGCATTACAAACATAATGTTTCTCTTATATATTATGTCATTAGATATACTTCATTTACTTTGCTTTGTTGTTTAGTAGAAAATTTTAAAGAATTTATTAATATTTGTTTAGAAAAACAAAAACTTGGTAGATAAATTGATATAGAAAGCTATATACTATCCGCTTTAGATAGAAATAGAGGTGACTCATCTTGACAGATTAATAATCAAATCACCGAGTTTTTCTATCTTTCAGTGTGAGAGTTTCTTGATAGAAGATCTTAAAAATTATAAGAAAAGACAGAGAAAAATAAAAATTGCTAGAATAAAACATCATGCTGAAAAAAAAAAATTATAGTCGACAATGTTACAAAAAAAGGTGAAATGAATTGATCATGGTTTATATCGAAAAATAAGTTCTAAAACAGATTGATTGTAATAGCATAATTGTTGATTTCTGTCAAAAAATTTAAAATAAATAAATAAATTTAATCTAAAAATTTGAAAGTTATATATATAAAGCACCCAAAATCTCATGGTTGACCTTATAAGTCTGCAATGAAAATGCAGGATTCTTTGAAGTGAAGTCCAAATGTTCTTGTTTTTCTTCAACTTTAAAGGCGTCGATTGTCCCTTCTTCCTCAGCAGGCGAGCCCACTAGCTTAGCTAAGCATCCCACGGGCTTCTCTTTGAATCTCTGACGTTCAATTCACAATTTTTGAATTTCAATTTTTTTTTTTTTTTTTTTTTGGGAATTCGGAGTCCATAAATAAGGATGGGTAAACCAAATTCATCACATTTCAACATTCTTTACAATTTTCTAGTACTCTTATGTGGCACTATAATTTTTTAGTTTTTATATAATTGTTCATTTTGTCTTAAATAAATTTTATTTGAATTTCAATTTTTTTTTTTTTTGGGAATTCGGAGTCCATAAATAAGGATGGGTAAACCAAATTCATCACATTTCAACATTCTTTACAATTTTCTAGTACTTTTATGTGGCACTATAATTTTTTAGTTTTTATATAATTGTTCATTTTGTCTTAAATAAATTTTATTCAGTATCTACTTTTCTTGTAACAATACTTCTTCGGTATGATACCATTGTTCCTTTGTTGATCAATAATTGACAACTTTCAATTAGTTGTTCTTTTTACTAAAATTTTCTACAAAAATCATTATGAATTACATTGGATTCTTGAATCCTGATGATTGTGTAGCCAATTCTTCAATAGTTTCAATTCTCCCGCCTACAATTTTTCTCAAACTCGCGATCCTCCAACTATATAAAATGTTACTACTAACAGTTGAGCCTCATGGCGAGTTGAAAGAAGCAGACTCTACTAAGAGATGAAAGAATAAAAGATATTAAAGAAAACCGTTGAATGTTAAAAATATTTTACAAAAAAGAAGACAATTGAGAATGAAAAGCCTATATGGAAAGCATACTGTAATTTTTGGGAAAAAGGACTTCACTTTGAAACCAAAAATTGCTACAACCCAGTACAGTTGGCATTACGAAAAATGCCTTGCTCGTGTGCGGGCTGCCGAAAATAGGCATATTCAATTCCATTTTAGTTAAAAGCAAAGAGGGACCTCTTGGAGCAGTTCTTACTAACTGGATTTATAACCCAAAACAACGTGGGAAGGCATGGTTATGTATTTATGTTCGTAGTCAGTGCAAAGTTACCGCTATCCACAGAATTATTGATGATTTAAGAAAATGTAGTAGTGTCATCTCCTTTACTTCTAAATTGTCATCCAGAAAAATTCATAAAGGCTATATTTGCATCGCCGTTTATTACATTTATAAGTTTTACATCATGCATAAATAAATAATTGCATTTAAAAGTCATTGAATTTTCGCACAACACACCAAATATTTTTAATGTTTAATAGGCATACTACGAGAATATTGATGCAAAGATAAAGTCCGTAGTCTCACTTTTGATAATGCTAGTGTTAACACAAATATTATAGAATAGATTAACCAACTCAATCCAAATTTTGGTGCAAAGCTTTTTCACACGAATTAGGTGTGTCATATTTTTTATTTCATTATGCAAGATGGCCTTGAATATGTTGCATGACAACTCACAAAAATTAAAAAATTTCTATTTCTCCATCTCATGAACAAGCATTTGTGAGTATATGTGTAAATGCGAACTCACCCAGACGGGATGTTCGCAATGGATAGACGTAACAGGTGAAACTCTACTTCTCTCATGCTACAATCATGAGTTAATTCTGATACATTTATTTAATTTGTATTAGGCCATTCATACAATTCTGATCATGATTTTCAGTCCAATGACCGGTTAGTTGCTTATGAGATAATGAAACTTTTGAAACTTTTTTTTTTTTTTCCGACCAATACGCGTGCAGGCGTCTACTATCTTAGTACTCGTTATTCTTGCTCATTTTTTAATATAGCCAAAAATATATATATATTAAATATAGAGATTGCTCTTTTTATAACATTATTGGTATCATGGAGATGAAATTTCGAATTGGGAGGACTTTTCCATATTATTCTCTCTAGTTGAACTCTCTTAAAAGGTTGAACCCCAACCTTGAGGATCCCCCACCGTCCCTCCCCTGGAGTATTGTGGGGGAGGTAAATCGTGGAATATGTCTCAGCAGGACAGGGTACAAGAGCTACCATACTGATGTCCACAAACAATCAAATTTCATATCTTGTAAGAGGCAGGAATTGAACTCTCTTATTAACTTGCAGGGTCGTCGAGGTATTATCATAAAGGAATCTTTGTATGTAACATTTGATATCCCCATTACATACTATGATATAGAAAATACATTATGCAATTTGTATTCATAATATGTTATCAAACACGGTAGAATTAGTCTTTTTTTTTTTTTTATTTCTCGACGATGACGTATAGGCCTTTTTAAATACAATGATTACATAAAATTCATATTCAACTCTCTTTTTTTTTTTTAACCAGTATTAGTACTAATAGTAATAGCAAACAAAATGAAATCCCCGTAGAATTAGTCAGATAATTTTTGTACCACATTCTTAGCGTTTTAAGTCGAGAAGGAATAATTAATTTGATATTCTCGCATGATTACGAACAAATAAAAATAACATATGATATTATCTTTGATGCACATGATCAACTAAGGTCTTTGGTGTCAATTGTAGGCATCAAGGGTTGCGTTTAGCGTAGGAGTAAGATTGTGTCAGATGAAAGAAGTTGAAAGAATATATATTTGATGCTTTAATGTGCTCAAAGGACCGGCAAGATGTTGACTACCAAATACAAGACAAGATGTCTAACACAATTGGTGAAGATTTTCAGCAATTATAACTTTCACAAATTTTTTGGTACACTAACTTTTGGTACATGAATCTCATATGAACTTTTGTTATTGATGTTACGTTATTTCACTTATTGAGGTCATCTCATATGAAACATGAATTTTTTTAGGTAATAATTAATCAGTGACATCAAGATAGATGAAGATTGGGCGAGCACGCAATGGTGGCTAATAAAATATTTTAATAATGTTATGTTACGATTTACTGATGTTTGACTAATCACATTATTTTGATTTTGAAGATTTTAAGTTTAAATATGTTGTTCGTAATTTTCTCTTTCTTTTGAAAACTTTTACGTTTTAATAAAGTGATTGTTCAAGAATTCATTCGTTAGACGATCCACAGGAAAATAAGCTCAAGAAAGTAGACAATCTCAGGAAAACAGAAAGAGCATTTGGCAATAAGACCAAGCGGATCCAACCGCAAGCTATTACAATATTACCAAAGTTTATAATCGAACATATTAAGCAGACACTTCTAAGTCTCAAAGAAACACCCTAAATAAATAGAAGTAAATCCTTTTTTCAGTACGGTTACAGTAGTTCTTCATTTTTGACAGACAAAATCAGACAAACATATGCAATTCAGGCCTACTGAATGTACTATTTCCTTCATCCTCCAGGATGGGATAAGCGGACACGAGAGCATCCTGAGCACCAATGTAGAGGGAATTGTAGATCTTCCAATACACTTCCCTGACCTTTCTTGCCGGATGGAACAGTCCCTGAAGACAATAGTTCAGAATAACAGAAGCTCCCAGTGCAACCCTCATTCCTTCGACAGCTTCCATTACAGCATTAATAACATGTGGGGATGTCTCAAAAATGTTCGGCCAGACATAGTTCAGCAGGTGGACCAAAGCATCTTCACATCCTAGACCAGCAACTCCCAAGGCCATATGCTTGACTGCTGAAGCTGCAGTTTGCCTGTGAACCAAATCACGGTCCATGAGAGCATCCTCAAGTAATGGAGTAACAGCATATATGTAGTCTTTCCCCATCTCGCCTATGTACTCGAAAAGGAAGGAGAGCGACTTCAGAACACCATTCTGAACATTAAGCTCTGGCACACGGTACTCATTCATCAATGCAGGCAAAACTGTAAAAGGCGAACACGTTTCTGCAACAATTGCAATGGCCACAGTCGTGCACACACGGTTCTGCCGTTCCTGCACCTTGAGGTTATTTAACAAAGTTGCAAGGACGTCCTGTGGTCCAATAGCTTTTGCAATATAACCAAAAGTATTCACAGTTGCTCTACGAATACCCTTCTTATGTGCTTTAAGCATCTCGAGAAGCTCAAAACATATTCTCATCCACTCCCTTGCAGGTACAAATTCAGCCCCACGGTCAGCAATTCTTCCAACAAGATCAATACAATTCTCCTGGACTTTCTCATGGCGATTCTTCAAAATTGGAGTCAACCGAGGAAGCAAATCCTTGATTGGAGGAGTCATTTTGGTCATACCGATAACATTAACTATGGCCTTGAGAGCACCCAATATTGAGCCCAGAACTTCAGGATACTCCTCTCCCAAATACTCATATAATACAACACCAAGATGGCCCATCAATTGTTCTTCTCCACATTGTTTCATAACCACAGCAATTCTAGATATTAGATCTGCTGCTTGCTGTCTCACTTTCGCACTCTTATTGTTGAGCCGCCATTTTATAGTACCACATATCTGGGGAAGGTATGGCTTCACTCTCTGTCCAAGGGAATTCACAACTGCACCAAATCCATTTAGCATAACATTAGCATCATCACTTGTCTGCTCTTGGAATGCATAGAGAATTCCATCAATTAATAGCTCTTCCAAGCGAGCATCAATATCAGATGCCCCCAAGTTTGCAACCACTTTCTCAATCGTCTCCATGACCATCCTTCTATATGGCTCACTTTCATCTTTTAAGTCTTCAACAATTCTTCCTACTATATCAGCAACACCAACTTTGTTCGCTATCTCCACTGTAGTCTCAACAAGCTGTCTGTAATTTCTCCTATCCAAAGCCATCCTCCTTACCCAGAAATTACGGAAGAACTCTGGAAGAATGTCATTTCGGATATAATCTGCCTCCACACCTTCCGTACTCACACACTGCTTTACCACTTTCAGCACAATTTTCTTCATTTCTTCATCTGGTGACTGGAACTCGCGAATCAGAATAATCATAACTTCCTTGGTATAGTAGCTGGCATATATGGCATCCATAAGTGGTATGATAAATCCAATAGCCTTTAGGAAGGCTGCCAAGACTTTCCCACGGTGTGACCTTATACCCTTCCACAGAGGTTTCAACACTGAGTCAAAGCTTTCAATGCCATATGGAGCAGATGCCTCAGCAAGGGCAGCCAATGACAGAGCTGTGATTGTTCTGACCTTCTGATTTTCATCATTAAGACCATGTTCGATAATCTCAACCAATGACCTCAAGTGTGGAAGAACAGCACATCCAATTAATATTGCAATCTGCTGCACAATCTTGATACCCGTGTGACGAGCCTGCCAAGATTTTTTGCTTTGACAAACAGCTTTCAAGAATGGAAGCAATGCAGGAATACCAAGTGCAGAAGCAACAACACTAAAAGCTCTAGCAGTGGTGTTCCTCACATACTCATCAATGTTATCAATGTCTGGACGCATTGCAGCAATCATAGTGGCCAAACCAGCAGCCTTGCTGAGATTGGAGATAATTTCTCTACCTTCCACACGAGCATAATAATCTTCATCAATCAACAGAGGCTCTATAACCACCAAAATTTTGTGTACATATGGCCGAACCAACTCATCCAACTTATAGAGCACCCTGTCAATAACTTTCACCAACAAGTGTCTCTCCTGGTCTTCCAGTGTGGGCTGCATTAGCAGTGGCAGAATACGGTTGAAGAGCGGACCAGCACCAAATTCTCTTGCCTTATCTGTGAGCTGTCTCAAAGCAGTTTTTCTCTGTGGAGGCGTACCATTTTTAACCTTTAACAAGAGCTTCATGATCTTCCGCTCCTTTTGCTCCTCGGGAGACAACTCCTCTTCATCTTCCTCATTCAGAAGTGAACCAAAGTACTGATAATCCTCAGGTTTCATAAATGGCAAACCACCAGGCAACTCTTTTGGCACATCAAATTGCTGACCCCGATTTTCTTCTGGAATAGAATACAGTGGAGTTGACATCGGTGTCGGTGTAGCAAGAAGCTTCCTGGCAGGTGTTCTGATGGGAACATATGAAGAAGGGGGTTCCAAAATCTTATACCCCTCCTGTGGAAACATTGCGTCAAGCTCCTCGTCAGTTAATGGCCTGTTTCTTTCCTCGATATCCTTCTCCCACCTCAATAAATTGTACTGCTCAGGAGTCATCGCAGCATTACGCATAATAGCATTTGGGGTTGGGGTAGCAATATCCATTGCGCCAACAGGAGTAACGCCTGGTGTATAGGCAGCAGCAGGGGTAGTGCCTCCCATTGGTGTCGCACTGCCCACAGTAGCTGGAGTCTCATCCCACCTTGACCTCTGCCTTTTGGGTGTTGGAGTTGC
Source organism: Osmanthus fragrans (assembly GCA_019395295.1). NCBI lineage: Eukaryota > Viridiplantae > Streptophyta > Magnoliopsida > Lamiales > Oleaceae > Osmanthus > Osmanthus fragrans. The sequence continues at coordinate 16,731,113 of CM033343.1, read as the reverse complement.
TAAGCCCGCCAGCTTCGGTGTGGCATCCCAAGTCATTCCTGCAGGGGTTGCTCCTGGAGTAGCCCCACCAGCAGCCGGGGTTGCATCTGAATCATTCAATCGTCCTGGAGTAGGGGTCTCATCCCACCTATTTTTTCTTGAAATCGATGGTGTTGCATCTCCAATCCTACCGGGAGTTGGAGTTGCATCCCACCTCCCAATTCCTGGGGTAGAGTCGGGCAAGTCCCAATCTGACCCTACCTTCGCTTTCTTCGCACCACCGCTCTCATCCTGCGACACATCCCACCTATTCCTCTTCTTTGGCTTCTCTGCCTCTTTCTCTTTTTCCTTATCCTTATCCTTCACCGCTGCCTCCTCTTCCTTCTTCTTTGCTATCTCCCTCTTCACCTCCTCCTCCTTCCGCTTTAATGCTTCTTCCCTCATCACATCAGCGTAAGTTCTCACTTCAGGCCCCGGAGTCTTATCCAAGAACGGATCATTTCTCTCCGGGGATATAATCCTGTTCAACCTCCTCCTCCTATAATCATCCTCACGATCGATAATCTTACCGGGTTGCTTAAATCCTGACATCTCGTCATCGTCCCCAGTTCTCAGGGGCTCCTTAAAAAACTGTTTTGGAGCAGTGAAAGACGCCATCTTCTTAGCAATCTCATTCTCAGTAGCATCAAAATTATCCTCATCATCATTCACAGGGATGGATTTTTCATAACCGTCAAACTTGTTGGTACTGTAGAGATCCGTGTCAAAGGTTAGAGAGGTGAGTGCAGCGAGGTCCTTCTCCATTTTTTGCCTCTCTTCTTTGGTCTTCTGTATCTCCATGTCGACATCCATTTCGTAATTTCAAAATCAATCAACCCTCAAATCTGAAGATCACCAAACCCAAACCCTAACCCTAAATTGACCCTAAATCCTCCAGCAAAGAAGCAGAAACAGTATATTTCAACCACTGCGACAAAGAAATAACCACAAACACGTCGTAAATCATCCAAAAAATATAAGAACAAAAAATAGATGTAACGAAAATGGGAAAAAAAATAATCTTTTATCGAACTCAAAGGGCCAAATGAATCTAAGAAAATTATCAACATTGGAATTAGTAGCCCATGACTTTATAAAAACTTATTGACCTGATGCGTATATAGATTTTCTGAAGTAGGGTTATTGATGAGAATTTCGACTGACCTGATTCCGGGAATTTCCTTCCTGTCGAGATAAGCCAAGCACTGTGTTGATTGGGGGGTGTTTGCGCAGTTGGGGTTTATCTAGTGGTCCGGATAATTTAATTTGGACCCCTGCCGACTAAATGGGTCAACCCTTAAAGTCGGTTTTAAATGGACATTCCTTTTGCTGTTTTCGAGCCGTTTTTTGTTTTCGATTTTTTAAAGTATTGAAAATGCTTCTTTTTTCCATTTTTGAAAATGAATTTTTTAAAATGGTTGAAAATTTTATAAAGAAAACAAAATAATTTTTTTACGTTTGACTATTTTTTTCACAAATCTGTCAAAACTAAAAAAATACAGGTTGAGAAATATTTTTTCAAAACGACAAAAAAAAAGGAGTTTTCAACAATCTCAAAATAGACGCCCAAAAGACAAGACACAAAACGAATTCAAAACACAAAACTAGAATACGAAGAGAACGCCCACTTAAATTCTTCTTCGAGTGACCCGCTTGCAAGGTCCAAACCGGAATTATGAGTTCATAACTTAGAACGATTTTAAAGAGAATCAAATCGAACTCGAATTTTTGAAGGTTTAATAAGTGGAACCATCATGTCTAAATTTAATTTTGAAACTGTTTGAGTTCGATTCTATTCCATTTGATTCGATTCAGTTCAATTCCGTTCTTAGGTTCCAAAAGTAATTAATTTTTTTTTTATATTTACAACAACTCTGCATTAATTCAACTAATGATATGTTAAATTCTAACTCTTATAAAATAACGTAGTCTAAATTTATGTATATTTTGTGTCTGTCTTTGTTGAGTTTTGTCATATATTTGATTGTTAAAATCACAGAAAGTAAAAAAATAGCGAGCTCGTAGTAATGAAGAGAGATGTAATCGAGCTTCCAATTCGATTTTTCTTCATTTTTCGAAACAGTAGTACGGTAGAATAATATATTTAGATAAATTTAAGTCAATTTTATTAAATTGAGCTTTGATTGTAAATTAGATATAAGAAAATCATATTTTGGATTTGAGTTAAATTAATTAGTTAACAACTTTATTTAGAAAAAAATAAAATAATTGGACTTATTTAAGATAAATAATTTTTTAAAAAAAAAAAAATTAGCAAGATTCGATTATTATTCAATTTTTTTTATTCTTGGTCTAAAATAGAATCAAACTCGTCGATTCTCGATTCAAATATCCATTTGGATATTTAATTTAAGAAGAACTGCTCAAATCCATTCAAATCGGGCCGGATCGGGTCTAATTCGATCCAAGGGTTTTGTCCAACTCAAGTTAGAGCAGTCGAATTTCTAATAATTAATTATTTTCGTATGAGATTAACTAAATCAGCAAGTCAATCACTAGATATAGAACTCTCCTTGGTTAAAATTAATAACATCGAGGTCGAAGTTTTCATTAATTTAGCTATTGTGGCTACAATTTTTGTTACAAATTTTTTTTTTTTTTTTTTTTTTTTTTTATCGAACGACATTTATTAATAACACTGAAGTACTGTAATCCACTAGTCTACAATAAATAAAAAGTTGTTTTCATTTTTGCCCTTATTATATAATTTTTTTTTTTTTTTTAACAATATCCCTTCTTAATCTACAATACTTTTGATAAATGGCATTATTACAATTTCATTCAACATGAAATTGAAAATGAAAATGGACATTGTTTAATGAGTTGGCCAATTCCATGCACGTTTTTAGACAAATTTGACATATTAATTCAATTTATAACAAGCGAAATAAATTATGAGTTAGATTAAGTGGAAATTATACCTACACGTGCTTTTAACTTTTCAATTAAAAATTGAGGTTTAAAATTTTTTTATTCAAAAATCAGATGATAATTCAAATATTTAATAAATAATTATATATAAAATTAAATTAACTATCCCACTTTACTACATTTCACTTATCAAACCCTAATATTTTTCCTCTCTTATCTCTTTATATCCTCTCCCTTCTCCCTCTTTATCACAAACCATCGCCAGAGGTCCACAATTGATACAACATTGTGAGTGCCACCATGAAGCAACTCACCGCATGCTTAATGCGTCATGCCCTGGCAGTGTGAGCGTCACGCATCGACATTGCCTCTGCAAGCAGCAAGATGAGTGGTTTGTGGGCGCTATGGGTGGTGCAACGATGATGTTGTGGCTGAATGCTGCATTGTAGGGTGGAGTATACGGAGAGGGGAAGACGTCAATTTAGGTAGTGGAGGTTGTGGTAGTTTTGAGGAAAATGAAGTTGTGGCTGACATGGTTGCTATTTTTGTCTATTTTTCTGGTTATTGACGGTGATAGTGGTACAAGAAGAAACATATTAAGAAATATAGAAAATACATGGTGTTGTGGTAGTGGTGTGGTGTGGTGTGGTGTGGAGTGAAGTGGTGGCGCAATGGTGGTGGTGGAGGCGACACTGAGATGGTGCTGGTGGTACGGTGGGTGGGACGAAAAGCGTTTGTGACAAGCTATTTGGGTGATTGTGACCAACAAGTTGATTAATTTGTGATCAATAAATAATATATGATCGATAAGATGGATATTTTTTTACCAGTAAATAATATGTGATCTAAGAAAATATGAGATTGCGAATAAATTTATAATCGCGACTCACAATTTGTTAAGTTATAATTAATTAATTTGATAATTTGTGACTAAAAAATAACTTATGGTCAATTAATTTAATAATTTATGACCGAAATAAATTGTAATTTATAAAATTTGTGATTTGTGATCCAAAAATAATGCTAGATTTATTAATTTGATAATTTGTGATCCATAAATAAGTTGTGATTTATGAAATTTGTGATTTATGTGTAAGGTTTTTTAATCGATTATTTGGGCTTATATGTGAAATATTGTGTATTGGATTAAAGGCCATCAATTTTGGTTAAGCCCGTCTGGGCTTTAATGCATCTAATTAAAGTATGGACTTTTATGTGTAGAGACCGGGCCTGTTCCTAATTCATGATGGGCCGAATTAGGTTAACTAGGCAATCTATATATATAGGGTTATGGTCCCCGGATCACACGTTCTGTATTTTCATTCATTCTGGATCCCATCGCCAGAGAGAAACTAAGGAACAACGTGTAGATCTGGAAGACTAAAGCCACAGCAATTATTCATTACAATAATCATGTCTGATTCAGGTACGCTTCCGCATTCGGTTAATTATTCTTAATTATTCAACATGGATGATTTAATTGGATAAATCTAACAAGTGGTATCAGAGCCAATCCATTGTTGAATTCTTTGAGAAATAAAAGTTTTGATTAATTGAGAATTGTTTGGGTCAATTGATGATGCAAATTTATGATTAACGATAATTAATCTTGATTAAGACCATCCAACTGGGTAAAGTTATTGCGCCGTCCTTAAACATGAATTGAATTGAGCATACTGCCAATTGAATATGAATATTATAATATGTTTTGGTCAAATATATTATGGTGAATATGACTTCAAATTGAATATGAAATCAAATCCATTTATTTAGCAATTTATAATTTGCATTCATGGATTAAAGTCAATAAAGTTGAAGTCATATTCTGTGGAATCTTAAGTCAGTAATTTTTTTTTTTCGGCTGGCTTCTGGAATTTTCATAACGCCATGTGATAGATTTTAGTGATGATTAATCTGGTTGTGAGGTCAAATAATTACGACTGCCATTTTGAGTGAAGATTCATTCTGTTGAACATGTATTTGATTTATATGCTGCTATGGTGATGTATGTATATATGTATGAATAAAATTCTGCCATTATGAAGAAACAAAAAAAAAAAAAAAAAATGTTGGGGCTCCGCTGTCGGAAGCAGCGCGAGGCGTTGCGCTGCTACAACAGGCGAACGCTGCTGCCGGCGGCGGCGCCGGCAAGTTCGCCCAGATGTGGAATTTGTGTCTTCCCTCCGGTTTTGGATGAATTTTGGGGGCGGGAGCCTCTTCTGAAAATTAGAAGTTTTCAGGGACATCTATGCAATTTAAGATTAGGGTTAGGTTTTAAATATTTAAAGATTGAGTCCCTTAAGTTTTAAAATTCGGTTATTTAGCCCCCCTAAGGTTAAAATTCATTCAATTGGGCCTTTTAAAGTTTCGGGTTTAATAATTCAGTCCCTAAAGTTTGAAAATTAATTAATTTGGGCCATTAAAGTTCTGAATTTTACAATTAAGACCCTGAAAGTTCATAATTGGTTTAAATTGACCCCTAAAGTTTCTAATAATTAATTATTGAATCCCTAAAGTTTCTAATAATTTATTATTGGATCCCTAAAGTTTCTAATAATTAATTTTTGGATCCCTAAAATTTCTGATAATCAATTTTTGACTCCTAAAGTTTTCAATAATTAATTATTAACCCCTAAAGTTTTGAATAATTAATTTTCAACCCCTAAAGTTCTGAATTATTAACTCTTAGGTCCCTATGGTATAAAACAAAATCAAATATGCAAAATTGGCGATTTCTCTTCTCAAATTTTGGTACAAAAGACTCTTATTTTAAGAGATATAATATTCGAAAGTGAATTAATTGAAGCAACATGTTGCCAAAGCAACCTCTCTTGTGGAAATTAATTAACTTAGAATATTAAAAGGTATTTGTGTATGTGTTATTCATGGGAATACTTGATCGGCCCAAAGGAAGATTAATATTCAGCCGAATTACACATGCACCTGTGGTGATAAACATGTGACAATTATTTGGTTTAATGTGTGATCAATAAATCGGTCCAAAGAAAGGTTTATTGGTTGACATATTGTTTTATTGTCAATGTTTGATCACTACACCAAGAGTACCACTTACAAGTCAATATTTCTGTCCAAAGACTAAATATTGATGTTGTGCTAGGTATCTTGTGATGGGCCCTACCATTATTTGAGATTATTATTATTATTTGCATATTAAGGATATTCATGTGAGCTATTCAAATTAATTGTTCTCCAATTCAGTTTCAGATTCTGCTGCTAATATCTCTGCTAGCATCAATTCCATTACAATGCTTAATGGCACAAATTTCAAGGCATGGCAAGAGAACATGATGATTGTTCTCGGAGTCATGGACCTGGATCTTGCTTTACGGGTTGATCAACCTGCTGCACTCACTGATAAGAGTACCTCTGATGATAAGAGGGAGATGGAAAAGTGGGAACGATCAAATCGCATAAGCTTAATGGTCATAAGGCGTGCTATTCCAGAAGCATTCCGGGGCACTATGTCCGATAAGGTGACTACGGCTAAGGGTTTCCTTGAGGACCTTGAGAATAGTACTCTTCTTCATTTGGTTTGTTCTGAGGTTAATTTAAGTTCTGTACCTAGACATACATGGTGGATTGATTCTGGTGCAACAACTCACATCAGTATGTCTATGCAAGGTTGCCTGAGTTGCCGAAAACCAAGTGATGGTGAAAGACACATCCATGTTGGCGATGGCAAGACGGTCGAAGTAGAGGCAATAGGAAAATTTAGATTATTGTTAAAGACTGGATGTTATTTGGATCTCAATGAGACATTTATTGTACCGTCTTTTAGACGGAATTTGATTTCTATTTCTGCTTTGGACAAATCTGGCTATTCTTGTTCATTTGGGAATGGAAAATTTAGTTTGTTTCATGATTCAAAATTGGTTGGTTCCGGTTCTTTATCAGGTTACGATAATCTTTATTTAATTGACACAATTGCTTCTTTTAATGAATCCTTGCATGTAAGTACTAGAGGTGTAAAGCGTAAATTAACCGGCGAGAATTCTGCCTCGTTGTGGCACAAGAGATTAGGTCACATCTCCAAAAGGAGAATTGAGAGACTTGTGTCCAATGGGATTCTCGACCCCCTTGACTTTACAGATTATGACATGTGTGTTAACTGTATAAAGGGAAAACAAACCAATAAAAGGAGATTTCAAGCCAACAGGACTTTGGACGTCTTAGAACTTATACATACGGATATTTGTGGACCATTTCCTACCGCTTCTTGGAATGGTCAACAATATTTTATAACGTTCACAGACGACTTTTCAAGATATGGCTATATATATCTCATTCATGAAAAATCACAGTCACTGGATGTGTTCAAAAATTATAAAGCTGAAGTTGAGAACCAACTCGACAAAAGGATTAAAAGCGTCAGATCTGACCGTGGTGGTGAATACTATGGCAGATATGACGGTTCAGGTGAACAACGTCCAGGACCATTTGCTAAATTCCTAGAGGAATGCGGTATTGTCCTACAGTACACTATGCCGGGTTCGCCCACTATGAATGGTGTTGCTGAGAGACGAAATAGAACGCTTAAGGACATGGTGAGAAGTATGATTGCTCATACTACCTTGCCAGAATCACTCTGGGGTGAAGCATTAAAGACCGCAGCATATATACTCAACAGAGTTCCAACTAAGGCCACTGATAAAACCCCTTATGAGCTTTGGACAGGTAAAATGCCTATTCTGAAACATCTACACATTTGGGGATGTCCAGCTGAGGCAAGGCCTTATAGGCCAAATGAAAAGAAACTGGACGCAAGAACTATCAGTTGTTATTTTATTGGATATTCTGAAAGGTCCAGGGGTTACAAGTTTTATGATCCCACAACTAAGGCAATTTTCGAGACAGGAAATGCTCGGTTCTTTGAGGATGTTGAGTTTGCGGGGGGAGAAATGGTTACAGACTTTGTCTTTGAAGAGGAATATGTTGAAATTCCTCCAATTGTCATTGACAATGATCAGTCTTTTATCCCTGACATTGTTCAAGAAGCAACTCCGGATCAAGACAATGTCATTGTATCTCCCTCTGAAGGTCAACAAATTGTTCCAGATGAACAAACTCTACAGCCTCAGGAACCAATGCCATTAAGAAGATCCACTAGAGAGAGGAGAAGTGCGGTTTCAGATGATTATATCGTATTTCTCCAAGAACATGAAGTTGACATTGGTGTGGTGGAAGATGATCCTATCAACTTCCGTCAAGCCATGGAAAGTTCTAACTCTCAAAAGTGGCTCAATGCCATGAATGAAGAGATAAAGTCTATGAAGGACAATGACGTATGGGACCTCGTTCCATTGCCTAAAGGTGCGAAACCCATTGGTTGCAAATGGATATTTAAAACCAAGAGGGATTCGAAAGGTGATGTAGAGAGGTATAAGGCTCGTCTTGTCGCAAAGGGCTTTACACAGAAAGAAGGCATTGATTATAAAGAGACTTTCTCTCCAGTTTCTTCAAAAGACTCTTTCAGGGCTATAATGGCATTGGTAGCGCATTTCGACCTTGACTTACATCAGATGGATGTTAAGACAGCGTTTCTCAATGGTGACATTGATGAAACAATTTATATGGTGCAACCAGAAAACTTTGTATCGGATGATGCAAAGCAAATGGTTTGCAAATTAAAGAAATCCATCTATGGACTCAAACAAGCGTCTCGTCAATGGTATTACAAGTTTCATCAAGTAATCATCTCATTCGGCTTTGAGATGAATTTGGTCGATGATTGTATATACCACAAGTTCAGTGGGAGTAAGTATATTTTCCTGGTTTTATATGTCGATGACATTTTGCTTGCCAGCAACGATATAGGCGTATTGCACGAAACCAAGAGATTTCTAGCAAAGAACTTTGAGATGAAAGATCTTGGTGATGCCTCCTTTGTATTAGGAATTCAGATACACCGAGATCGTTCTCGGGGTATTCTTGGATTATCGCAAAAGGGCTATATCGAAAAGGTGCTTAAAAGATATGGCATGCAAGATTGTAAACCAGGTGACACCCCTGTGGCTAAAGGAGATAAGTTCAGTTTAAGTCAATGCCCCAAGAATGACTTGGAAATTAAAGAAATGCAGAAGATTCCTTATTCCTCAGCTGTAGGGAGTCTGATGTATGCTCAGGTTTTACGCGTCCGGATATAGCGTACATTGTTGGGATGCTAGGGAGATATTTATGTAACCCGGGAATGGATCATTGGAAAGCAGCCAAACGGGTCATGCGGTATTTACAGAGAACAAAAGACTACATGCTCACATACAAGAGATCGGATCAGTTGGAGATCATTGGTTATTCTGATTCCGATTTCGCGGGATGCCAAGATAGTAGGAGATCCACTTCAGGCTATATTTACATGCTTGCTGGAGGTGCTGTTTCTTGGAAGAGTGCTAAGCAGACACTCATAGCTACTTCCACCATGGCAGCGGAATTTATAGCATGTTATGAGGCATCAAACCAAGGAATATGGCTGCGAAATTTTGTCACAGGGCTGCGCATTGTGAACAATATAGAAAGACCACTCAAGTTATTTTGTGACAATAAATCAGCAGTACTGTATTCAAATAACAACAGGAGCTCGACGAAGTCAAAGCATATAGAGATCAAATTCCTGGCTGTTAAAGAAAGAGTTCAAAGTGGACAGGTGTCTATAGAGCATATTGGGACAAACTCCATGATTGCGGATCCGCTTACTAAGGGATTAATACCCAAGGTCTTTCATGAGCACACTGCTCATATGGGTGTAGTATCTCTTGAGGATATCTAGTTTCAGTGGGAGTTTATATATTTTTGCTTTTCATATTAGACACATGTACTGTCATTTTGGATATGGTTTATGGTTAAGGTTATTTTCAGTTATAAAGTTTTTGGTTTATTATCTTTGAACTTGTTTGAAAATGATCTCACTAAGGTATTAAGGTGGATCAGTTGGAAATAGGCATGATAAGATCACATTACATGCAATTTCCATGCTACACATCCATGCTTGATCCATGTCATTCAGTTGTATTGATATATGTGACCATTGATGGGTTTAGCTACAATAGAAGGTAGTGAAAGCCGCTTTGATCCTATGTTGATATGATTGATGGACCGGATTGTTTGGGGATGCATTCGGTAATGATAGCAAAATTCTGAGTACTCATAAGGTTATATTTAATGCACAATTATAAGGTAACACATACAGCCCAAGTGGGAGATTGTAAGGTTTTTTAATCGATTATTTGGGCTTATATGTGAAATATTGTGTATTGGATTAAAGGCCATCAATTTTGGTTAAGCCCGTCTGGGCTTTAATGCATCTAATTAAAGTATGGACTTTTATGTGTAGAGACCGGGCCTGTTCCTAATTCATGATGGGCCGAATTAGGTTAACTAGGCAATCTATATATATAGGGTTATGGTCCCCGGATCACACGTTCTGTATTTTCATTCATTCTGGATCCCATCGCCAGAGAGAAACTAAGGAACAACGTGTAGATCTGGAAGACTAAAGCCACAGCAATTATTCATTACAATAATCATGTCTGATTCAGGTACGCTTCCGCATTCGGTTAATTATTCTTAATTATTCAACATGGATGATTTAATTGGATAAATCTAACATTATGATCAAAAAATAATACGTGAGCAATTAATTTGATAATTTGTGACTAATAATAAATTATGACTTATTAAATTTGTGATTTGTGATCGAAACGTTCAGTAATTGTGACTAATTCATATTTGTGATCATAAATTGTATAATATTGTGACCTTAATATATCTAATTAGCAAAATATTTTTAATTATGACTTGATATTTGAAGTTTTAAAAAATATTTCTTTATTTTGAAATAGTATATTTTAATCACTTTAAATATGTAATTTTCCTTTATATTAATCATTGAGAAATTGACAAGATGATCTTCAAATTTGAAAAGGGCTAGGATAAAGCGAAATTTACACATATAACCCAATAAAAGATTTTTTTCCCCCAAAAATTCTATACCCCTTTTTTATGGCGATTAAAATCAAATTTTTAACAAATTTTAATAAAAGTTGATGGAATATGTGATCAAAAATTTGTGGATCCTATGAAATATATCATTAAAACTAATGGTTGACTTTGACTTATATTTTAATTATTTTTTAGAGTTGCCAAACAGGATCTATATCAATTTTACTATTCCAAAAGGATTATTCTGCTTGGCCAGGGCCCATGCGGTCTTGGCCCTGGCCAAATAGCATAGTCCATTTCAATATTAAAGTTTGGCCAAATAGTCTAGTCCATTCCAAAATTACTTTAATAATCTACCAGAAGTTGCCAAAATTATTGTCATCCCATGATTACTCTATTTTAAGCTCCTATTTGATACAAGTTAAAATCAGATTTTTAGTAAATTTTGATAAAAAAAAAATGATGAAATGTGATTAAAAAGTTGTAGGATCCACTGAATAGGTGGTTAAAATTGATTGTTGACTTTGATTTAGATTAAAATATGAATTTAAATAATTATCAAATAAGATTTTGAGTATAAAATGTGGATAGAGTTTTTGGAATTTTAGAACTAATACTTAGTAAGACTTTCCGAACATGATTGTAAACTATGCATTTGACTAAAAAAACATAATTACTCCTAAATTAATTGAATAATCCCAAAAATATATAAAGTGTACATGAAATTGGGAGAATTAATCTCTTTTGAGAAACCAAATCCACCAATTACATACATACATATTTGCTAGTGCAAGGTAAAGGCTAGGGTTAATATCACAAATAGTCACTGAATTTTGTCAAAAGTTCCCTAGAATGTCACTGAACTTCAAAACTTTCCTACATAGTTACTGAATTTTGCCAAAAAGTTTTTAGGAGGTCACTGAATTTCAAAATTTTCCTAAATAGTCACTAAACTTTGCAAATTTTGATCACATACATCATTGAACTTTGTCAATACCACTGATCTCTTAGGAAACTTTTTGCATAGTTCGGCGACTATTTAGGGGAGTTTTAAAATTCAGTGACCTCCTGGGAACTTTTGACAAAGTTCAGTGACCATTTAAAAACGTTTTGAAGTTCAGTGACCTTCCAAGGTACATTTGACAAAGTTCAGTAACTATTTGGGATATTAAACCCTAAAGACTATGAAGATGGGTGGAGGGTTTTAAAAGAATTAATTGTTAATTACTTGGTATATGAATGGTTCAGGGAATGTGAGAGAATTTTTTATTTAAAAATTAATACATATTGAAAAACAAAAAGTAAGTAAAAACGAAAAGTAAGGTATTATTGGAATAAAATATAGTAAACAAAAAGTAAGTAAAAATGAAAAGTAAGATACTATTGGAATAATTGAATTATAGTAAGGACAAAATCATTCAATAAATGATTCTCACTTAACGAAAACACGTAAAAACAAGAAAGTAATGTGTTATTGGAATAATTGAATTATATTAATGTTATAATCGTCCAATAAATGAATCTCACTTGATGTGATATTTAATTTTATTAAAATTAATAATAATTATTGGGTTTATGAATGGTTTAGGGATTGTGAGAGAATTTTTTATTGGAAAATTAATACATATTGAAAAACAAAACGTAAATAAAAAGGAAAGGATTGTGCTAGGGGGCTTCACCCCTATGTGAGGGTGTGGACATCATTATGTACAAAAAATTATGTACTATTAGCTTTATCCAAAAAGAAAAGTAAAATATTATTAGAATAATTTAATCGTAGTGAACGAAAAATAGGTATTACTGGAATAATTAAATTATAGTAAGGATAGAATTGTCCAATAAATGATTTTCACTTGATGATATATTTAGTATATTACTATTATTTCATATATATATATAAAGACTCATGAAATATGTTGTTAATATTAATTGTTTGACTTTAATTTAGATTAAAATCTGATTTAAATTAATACTAAGCATGAGACTATATATATGCTGACTACCGATAGATTTCACTACGAATAACATTATTTTATATTATATTATTCCCTTGTTTGATCATAATTATTTTGAAAATATTTTGACTACACATTTTTCAATAAAACACATCAAAAAAATTTCTTTATTTTTCAATTACACATTTTCATAAATCTATTATTTTAAAATATATTCATAACAATAAACAAGGCTCAAACAGGCGCTATAGATTGTGATGTGAACATAAACTCCATTTTGTAAGGGTAACTATATTACCGTCACAAAATTTACTCCTTACACCATATTATAATCACATCACAATTAAAATATATTTTTATAAATAAACCACAACAAATTTACAATTATACTCCTAAATTTTTTCAGCGACCGTTCTAGTCACAACTTTTTCCATTTTTTTTTTTGTGAGCCATGAACCGAGCCAGCTCGTGGTTCGCATATTACACGATCTGCTCGCCGAGTAGCTCGTCTAGCGAGAGGGTCTGCTCGGCTCCTTCTCGAGCTCTTTTTTTACGAGCCCGAGCCACTTATGGTTCGTTTTTTGAGAGCCGAGCGGTCGAATCCACGAGCTGCTCGACTCGATTGGCACCGCTAACATGAACAAGATTGTTTACAATGCTCTTGTTTGAGTCTCATTCTTTTAAAAATTCATTTTTTCAAAATTAATTTCCAATCACACATTTTTCAATAAAATATTGCTACACGCAAATTCAAAATTTTTCCTTAATTTTTAACCATACATTCTTCATCAATCACTATTTCAAAATGCATTATTTCTTCCAAAATGGGGCTCAAACAAGGACTACATGAGCAACAAAAATCAGAAAACTTGTCTATAAGAAAAGAGATACACCAAGGAGCACAAAACCATACATTGCTGAGATCAAATACAAAAAAGACCAGCTAAGCAAAAGTGGTGTATAGAACAATCTTTTGCTGCTTTGGTGACCAACAAGGAATCTTCAACTCTAAACACCCAATAGTCTAGATCAAAATATTCTTCCCACCTCTAAAACATTCAAGAAATGTTCGAACCAATTTAATCAATTACTAGAACAGAAAACAAGAATTCTAAAGAAAAAACACATGAGTCATCGATGCCTTGAACTTCAAATTATTAATGGCAGTTAGGTGAAATATGATATATCAATTTTAACTAGGCAATGAAAATTGATACAAATGGTTTACATTAAAAATAAATAGATATACGTTGGCAGCCATTTCTAAGTATTTTTTGTAAAGTTCGTTTTGTGGATATTGCACCTCAAAGAACATCACTGAAGCAATATTAAAAAACATATCTCTGAAGCAATATTTAAAAATAAAATTGCAAATTTTAACTTCAAGTATAATTAAATTTTAACATCAAGTAAATAAACCTAGAATGAAAATAATAATAATAGGAAAAAAAAAAAATCCCTAAACGAGCACATATAAAACCCTAAAATTCCTTTGAACTACACCACCCCGCCAAAAAAAAAAATAAAAAAAAATATGGTATCTAATACCCAAAACTAATCCCCATAAAACAAAAAACCTGAATATTTCAATTACCATAATTAAGCATGGAATCGTCGCTAGAATCCTATTCTTTCACTTTTGTGAAATGTCTGACTATGCATTGGACTAATTCAATTTTGTTCCCAATTGAATTCATGCAATGGGCCTATTGTCTTTGAAAAAAAAAAAAAACCCCCAACTAAAGAAAAAGGCCCAGAATCTGAAAGAAATAGTCCAACCCCATTCACCTTCTTCCGTCTAACTCCAGTTTTTATCAGCGTCAACTATAACTCATATTCCCCTGCGTGGCTGCACCTGTCAATTCCGGCAGAGCCAGCACGGATGGTCGCGCTACCTCGCCAGGAGCTGGCTCCGCCACTGATTCTTTACAATTCCTTATTAAGGCTTGAATACTTTGCATTATTTACTTTTTTAAAAATGTACTGCTAATCATTTTACACAATTATGCAATTATTTACAATTGGCTTTTGGAACAATAAGGTTAGAATAAAATTTGAAAGATATGGGTCTGGAAACGGTCTACAGAAATTATGAAAGAGGTTTTTATCATAAAGCCAAGCAGAGCATGAAGGTGACAATTAGTAAAGGGCTTTTCAAGCAGTTAACATACTTCAAAATTGGACTGAGGAGAGGAGAATCACATTCTGCTATAGCATATTGCAGATGCATTATGACTAATAGTTTGATTGACGTACTTTTATTATGTATTGAAGTCTCCATACACACTAACACAAGCCTTTGAATTCTGTAACTGTTAGACATGTTTAACTTCTTAAGACTTACCAAACTTTATGTAAATGGTTATTATTTTTGGTATCCTGTAATTTAAAAATGTAAAATGTAGCAGATTGATGTATTTTGGAAAAAATCTTGTGATACATGGTTGGGCGTGAAGCATTGGATCCCATAGAAAAGAACTCCATAATGCGAGGAAGGCAATATTTCTTGAATGGACAAGTATCAGGTAGGGGACTGCCTGAGAAGCCCCATCAAGTGAGCCTCAATCACGCCTATTTTTCTTCGAGGTTTGAGAATTGTTTTAGTTTATCTACGGAAGTAGAGGTTGCTTTATCTTCTGAGAGGGAGTTCTGCTACGGTTCTTTATCACAGTACACTTTCCACTACAGAGGCCCTTTACGGGTCCAGTGGATGACTGCCATCCAGCCACAGAAGGAAAGACTACACGACCAGACATCTACTTCAGCATCAAGGGAAATTATTAGCTTGTTTGGTAGCCATTTTGTTAGAGAAAATGAATTTTGGGTTGATGTGATGGTGAATATGTGGTTGAAAAAGAAGGAAAAGTTATTGATGTGATGGAAAATATTATTTTATTGAAGAATGTGTGGTTGAAAATGAAAATGAGAATGAGAATGAGAATGAGAATGAGAATGGGTACCAAACAGGGCATATATGAATCTCCTGCCAAGGCTTGTAAACGAAGATTTGCATTTCAGGGCAATATTGTTAATGTTAAATTATTGTAATTGGCTATTTTGTGAATAAAAGGACCAATTTGAATATTTTAGAAGTTTAGAGACTTAATTGTAAAGTTTCAGAGTTGGTTGTATAGTGTAGGGTTCGGGATCCAAGTTTGAAACACGAAGGAAACTCGCCGCATTTTTGCTAGCTACTCGCAGGAGTCATGCTCGAACGGATGAAGTAGAACATCTAGCGCTCGACCTTTGCTCACCCGACAGGGCCCTCGCTCGAGTGAACATGCTCCTTGCTCGAGCGACCATTTTACGGCCTGATCTAATTTGCGATTTCACGATATTTTTATTGGTCAAAGTTACCATATTCGTCCAACATATAAAAGGAGGCGTTGCGCATTCGGGAAAGGGGGTTGAACATTATTCATTCAAGAGAAAATAATTATTCTCTCAAGAGCCAAACATTCAACAGTTCAATCACTCCATCTATATGCGCCCTTCGGATTGAAAACATCAAAACCTTAAATCAATACACTGGTGTTATTCTTCACTTGGATCTGTTAGGAAGATTGTGTCGTCAACTTGGCTGACTGGGAAGATCAAGGAAGAAACTTAAGAACGAGGAGTTATTGGTGGATCTACAGGAGATAAACTGTATGAAGAGTCAGGAGTGGAGTTTGTGTGCTCACTTCAGGAGGACTGCTTTACAACGAAGAGCTACGATTGATGTTCGTGTGCACATTCCAGGAGAATTGCTTCAAACTTCAGACAGGAGATCAGAAAGCTTGTGTCGTTAACTTTGCTGGTGGTCTGTAAGTTTATAATACAGTTTATAGTGGATCTTTGACTGGCAAAGCGCCCGGAGTTTTTCCCACGTTGGGTTTCTCCGTGAACATATTGTTGTTATTTATTACTTTCCATAATATTACAACTGCGGTAATTTAACATAGGAATTGGACTTGTTTGCCTAATCATCTAAAAACTAATTAAAGTGACTTGTTGCTTTGGTTAAATTAATTTCGCACATAAGGACAAACTAAAAACGGGTAATTAGTTACGATCTAGCGCTATCTCGTAACTTTCAAGTGGTATCAGCCTAATTGCTTGTCCTGGCCTTAATTTTGTCTAGATGAGTAGCTCTTTATATGTCCCGCCATATTTTGATAGCTATAATTATGCTTACTGGAAAGTGAGGATGAGAGTTTTTTTAAAATCTATGGATGAGAGAATCTGGTTGAGTGTTGTGAAGGATTGGAGTTTCCCTAGTACAAAAGTAAGTGATGTTGTCACTCTCATTCCCATAGAAAATTGGTCTAAAGCTGACTTAGATGAATGTAATTGGAATAGCAAAGCCCTGCATGCCCTGTTTAGGTTTGTTTCTCCGGATGAGTTTAGGAAAGTGCTTATGTATAAGGTAGCCAAAGAGGTTTGGGATATTCTAGAGATCACACATGTGGAAACACAGGCTGTTAAAAATTCTAAGTTACAAATGTTGACCACGAGGTTCGAGAAAATTAGAATGAGTGAAGATGAGTGCTTTGATTCCTTCTATGCAAGCTTAAATGACATTGTGAACTCGAGCTTCAACCTAGGTGAGAGGATCCTTGAGCCTAAGATAGTGAGAAAAATCCTTAGATCCTTACCTGAGCATTTTAGGTCGAAAGTCACATTTATTGAGGAAAGTAAGGATATTGATTCTATTAAAGTTGAGGAGTTAGTTGGATCCCTGCAGACTTATGAGCTAACCTTAGAAAACTCTGTTAAGAAGAAGTCTATAGCTTTGAAAACTACTAGAATCAACCAGAATGAGTCTTCTGATTTTGACTCACCAAATGATGAGGAGTTGACATACCTTGCTAAAAAATTCCAAACGATGTTTAGGAATAAAAACAAACCTCAAGAGAAACACAAGGATGCCTCGAGTGAATCTAGAAAAAGATCTAAAGGTGTGAAATGTCATAAGTTTCAAGGGTTTGGTCATATGATGAATGAGTGTCCTAGCAGGAAGAGATCTCAGGAGAAGGCTATGAATGCTACTCTCACTGATGACGAGTCTGACTCGAATAATCAGAGTGAGAAATCCACCCGTGAGGAGAGTGGAAAAATTGTTACTCTTGTTGCTAGAGTTAAGAGTGGATCTGACCAGAAAAGTAAAAAGAATGAAGATGTAAATAACTGTGAGGAATCTGGTAAAGATGACGAGAGTGAGGTAGATATTTATGAGGACTATTATAAAATGTATAAGGAGAGTCTTAAGATTCTTAGCAAGAACAATGCATTGAGTGCAAAAAATGAGGAACTTAATTTAGAAAATGAGAAGTTGAGAGCGCACTTTAAGGAATCCATCTTGATCCTGAGTGAAATGAAAACAATGAATGAAACTTTAGAGACTCGGGTTAAGAAACTCACCAGTGAGCTTGAGAGGTCCGCTAGGAAAGTGAGTGAGTTGACCATAGAGAGAGAGACTTTAGAGATCCAGGTTAAAAACCTTTTGAGTGATCTAGAGTATTCTAAGTTTCAGTTGCTTGCCTTTTCTAGCAGTTCTGAAAAGCTAGATAACATTCTAGGAATGGGTAAGCCAGCTGGTAATAAGGGAGGTCTAGATTTTAAGAAGAACACTGCTAGCACTTCTAAGACCACATTTGTCCCTGTAACTGACCATCCTAAACATGTACCTAACCCTAATCCTAAGGATAAAAAATTTGTTAGACAGAGGCCTACTAGACAGCGTAGGACCCGTTGACCTAGGAATAGACGTCAGCGTCCCCATAACATTGTTCTTAGGTTCGTCCCGATATGTTTTCACAGCAGTGAGTTAGGACACATACGCCCTAGATGTCATCAAGTCCTGAACAGTCATAGACACATGAGTTTTATTTTGAATGGAAATCAGGAGGTTGTTGGTCAGATAGGATTCCTTACTATACAAATGAGTCAGTTGACCAAGTAGGTGACATAGTTGTCTGAAAATCATTCTATCACTAGACAAGTTTGGGTAAAGAAGAGTGATCTGAATAACTTTGATATAGATCACCGTGCTCTTAGAGGTAAGAGCATTCATGTACCTATCTAATTAGGTATTTCTGATGCATGTATGTGCTTAATGGTTATATGATGTTGACTTCCGCATGCATCACATGTTTTTGATTGCTTTTTAGGATGTAGTTTCATGCATGTGCATTTTTCTTATGTTTGTTTTGGCACATGCACGCTTTCTTTTTTTTGTATGCTTGATTAGTATTTTTATGTGTGTGTGATGCTTTCTTTTCTTTTTTTAAATAAAAAACACAAAAAAAATTGATTGAAAATTGAAAAACTAAAATTGGGAATGGAAAGTTTAATGTTGTATGAAGTATAACATGTTTGAACGTGTATGTTGTAAGCATGTTTGAGTATAATTGATTAGCTATAGCACAGTTTCCATTACTTGCTTAGGTTGATTTGGAGTACTTAGTATTGGTGTCTTCATGTACCATCTGCACTATACATACTATGAGATTGTAAATTAGACTTAACCGCATGTGTGAGATTTGAGATGACAGTCACTTGTTGATAAGTTGACTTTGAACATGAATTGTCCATCATCAGTAGACCTAAACTTAAGTATGCTCCCTTATGATAAAAAAAACCCATATGTTAATGTTTTTTTCGAGGCTATTTGACTCGAGCAATTAAGTCTGAAGGGTATCTCAAAACCTGGTGCCTATGGTCAACTGATTTGGGTTAACCGACTTAAATCTCGTTACAAGGGTCATATTAGTTGCTCAATGAATTAGAACCTGCACTTAAAATAAAAAAATTATGAGTTATTGAAAAGAAAAGAAAAATATGTTGAATTAAGTACAAAATTGAAAATATGAAAAATATATATGCTCAAAGTAAGGGGGAGTAAAAGAAAATTTTGAAAGATATATGCAAAATGAGCTTCCTGTGAAAAGTTCTACTGTTATTTAAAGTTTGACTTTTATTAGTAGGAGAATACACTAATTGGCAGTGATATTTATCATGTCCCTTCTCACAAAATTAAGGCTTGGAGTCCTGTTTACCTTGGATTAGTGACACTTTACACACATGAGTCACTTATATAATTTACTCCATTTCGCCTTCAATTGAGTATGTGGGGGAGGATTATTACTTGTTAATTATGCGTATACATGAGCTCAGCTGCATTTCTGGTTGTTATATATTCATGGTTCCTTTGCCCTTAAAAAGTGTACCATTTATCATTTGTGACAAAACTGGGGGGAGAAGATGTTATAATGAGGGAGAGATTTATTTATGATTTGAACAGCTACATTGTCATGTGCATGCTTATCTTTTGGGGTCATTGGGGGTGAGACATAGATAATTGGTTACTTATACATATGCATACATTTGATATATGTCTTTTGGGGTCGTTGGAGAGATACATATACATTGTTTGACATTTGACTTGATTTACATTGATATGACATTTATACTTATATCTTATGTCGTTTGGGGTCATTGGGGGAGAGACATAGATACTATGTTTAAGACATTACTGTGCTTTCATTATATATATTTTTTTACATGTCTTGTAGGGTCGTTGGGGGAGAGACATAGATACATTTACCTACTGTTTTAATTTCAAGTGAGTTTGCAGCAAGGGAAAGTTTGTGCTTTACATGTGCATTGCATATCATGCACTGATATGGAGCATGTTATCATTGCATTTGTATTGCACTTTATGCATAGTCGTTTGAGTTTTGATGTTTTGTTGTATTAATGCGTATATGGTGTTTTGATTAGCATTAATATTGCATCTCAAACTAGCATGCTTATTTGATTGATTATGAGTGTGAGTTTCTAAGTGTTTTATTACTTATTTCCTGTATCACGTGCTTTTACACTGAGTATGTGAGTTTTGATTTCAGAATACAGGTTGAACAAAATGGAAGCTGTATTCAGATGATAGTTGTACCTAGTTATTTTCTTTTGGCTTAATTTTTGCCTTGTAAATGATTTTGTCACAATGTCAAAAGGGAAGTTTGTTAGTGTTTGATTATTGTAATTGACTATTCTGTGAACAAAGGACCAACTTGAACATTTTAGAAGTTTAGGGACTTAATTGTAAAGTTTCATTATTGGTTGTATAGTGTAGGGTTCGGGATCCAAGTTTGGAACACGAAGGAAACTCACCGCATTTTTGCTAGCTGCTCGCGAGAGTCATGCTTGAGCGGATGAAGCAGAACATCCAATATTCGACCTTCACCTACCCGTCGCTCGAGCGACAGGCCCTCGCTCGAGCGACCATTTTACGGCCTGACCTAATTTGCGATTTCGTGATATTTTTATTGGTCAAAGTTACCATATTCGTCCAACATATAAAAAGGGGCGCTGCGCATTCGGGAAAGGGGGTTGAACATTATTCATTCAAGAGAAAATAATTATCTCTCAAGAGCCAAGCATTCAACAGTTCAATCACTCCATCTATATGCGCCCTTCGGATTGAAAACATCAAAACCTTCAATCAATACACTGGTGTTATTCTTCATTTGGATCTGTCAGGAAGATTGTGTCGTCAACTTGGCTGCCTGGGAAGATCAAGGAAGAAACTTAAGAACGAGAATTCTTGGTGGATCTACAGGAGATAAACCGCGTGAAGAGTCAGGAGCGGAGTTTGTGTGCTCACTTCAGGAGGACTGCTTTACAACGAAAAGCTAGGATTGATGTTCGTGTGCACATTCCAGGAGAGCTACTTCAAACTTCAGATAGGAGATCAGAAAACTTGTGTCGTCAACTTATAATACAGTTTATAGTGAATTTTTTACTGGCAAAGCGCTCGGAGTTTTTCCCACGTTGGGTTTCTCTGTGAACATATTGTTGTTATTTATTACTTTCCATAATATTACAATTACGGTAATTCAACGTAGGAATTTGACTTGTTTGCCTAATCATCTAGAAACTAATTAAAGAAAGTATAGGAATTTGACTTGTTTGCCTAATCATCTAGAAACTAATTAAAGTGACTTTCTTTAATTAGTTTCTAGATTATTAGGCAAACAAGTCCAATTCCTATGTTGAATTACCGCAGTTGTAATATTATGGTAAACAATAAATAACAACAATATGTTCACAGAGAAACCCAATGTGGGAAAAATTTCGGGCACTTTGCTAGTCAAAGATTCACTATAAACTATATTATAAACTTACAGACCACTAGCAAAATTGACGACACAAGCTTTTTGATCTCCTGTCTAAAGTTTGAAGCAGTTCTCCTGGAATGTGCACACGAACATCATTCTTAGCTCTTCGTTGTAAAGCAGTCTTCCTGAAGTGAGCACACGAACTCCACTTCTGACTCTTCACGCAGTTTATCCCCTGTAGATCCACCAAGAACTCCTCATTCTTAAGTTTCTTCCTTGATCTTCGCAGCCAGCCAAGTTGACGACACAATCTTCCTGACAGATCCAAGTGAAGAATAGCACCAGTGTATTGATTGAAGACTTTGATGTTTTCAATCCGAATGCCGCATATAGATGAAGTGATTGAACTGTTGAATGTTTGGCTTTTGAGAGAATAATTGTTTTCTCTTGAATGAATAATGTTCAACTCCTCTTTCTCGAATGCGTAGCGCCCCCTTTTATATGTTGGACGAATATGAAAACTTTGGCCAATAAAAATTTCGTGAATCACGAATTAGGTGTGGCCATAAATTGGTCGCTCGAACGACAGGTGGGCGAAGGTCGAACGCTGGATATTCTACTTTATTCGTTCGAGCATGACTCTCACGAGCAGCTAGGAAAAATGCGGCGAGTTTCCTTCGTGTTCCAAACTTGGATCTCGAACCGTACACTATACAACTAACTATGAAACTTTACAATTAAGTCCCTAAACTTCTAAAACGTTCAAGTTGGTCATTTTGTTCACAGAACAGTCAATTACAATAATCTAACACTAATATATATTTTTATATTTAACATAGTTTGTGAAATTTTGTCTATTTCAAGATATGCTTCTCTTTGATACAGAGATCCAATCTCAATGTACACATCAAAGATGTTCACTGTGAGCTTAAACCATTTGCCTGCGGCATTCCTGGTTGTGGGATGAAATTTGCATTCAAACATGTCAGAGATAATCATGAAAAATTTAAACTAATCTTTGAGTCTTGTTATGGTCTGGAAAATTTTGAAGAGTCTGATGAGCAATTTCGTCTAAGACCAAGATGTGGCAGGAAAAGAACGAGCCCAGAGATTGAGACCTTGATGCGGAAAAGGGTTGTTCCTCCTAGTGAATCAGATCTCATTAGACAGCAGGGACCTGAATACTTGTCGTGGCTACTTTCTGGAGATTCACAGGATTAAACGATTGCTGGTCTAATAAATATTGTATCTAGGAAGTTGAAGAATAGAAAGATGTTGGCTGGAAAAATGGGGCAAAGTACTCGTGTTGTGGTTTAGTCTTACAACGGCAGGCACATCTTTGGGCTGCGGCTAGATAGGAAATATGTTTCCAGTGCTTGCATATTTTAAATCGATAGAGAAAAAAAAAAAAAATGTTTCCTGCTTGTACTGAAGCTGTAAAAAAGCTAGTTGATGCAAGAAAATTTCTTCTGGTTCTCTGTTCTGTAAATATGAGAGAGCATAGGTATTCCAAGTCGCTTCCATTGATAGCATCAGTATACAAACGTTGCACCAAAAGTACCCTATTGGCTGCATAAGACTACAACTATCTTTACTTCTAAAAATTGAAACCAGTTGATTAGTGTGGAAATGAAGAATTAAAAAGAAATAATTAACAATTAACTTGAAGCCGCCCGAATCAAAATTGGAAATATCTAAGAAATTGGGTTTTAAGTACATCATCTAGGTAATTGAAGCTGCTAAAAATGAAGATGAAATCAGTCAATCTCTTATGTTGTAAATGGTAAGTTTATTAGGATTTGTTAGTGAATGACAATTATACCTCTGTAGCCCTAGAAATTATTACCATTGTATCCTTGATTCTTACCTATAAATATAAAGCTTTGACTCTTAATAAAATACACATAAATATATTGACTTTAATTTTCTCTTCTAATTTTTCTCTCTTTTATAATATGTTATCAGCACGAACGTTTAATTCTTTAAAGTTTAGAGAATGTAGTATTTTTTTTAAGCAAAATAATCTATCATGTGTACCAAAATTAATTTGGTAACACGTAATTTTACATATTCATATGCCGAAATCATATTATTTTTCCCCGAACATGTGACCTCAATTTTTGCCTACCAATTACTACAATTCCAGGAATTCACTTTTTATGTGTTGCATCAATAATGTAGGGTAATAAAGTATTTCATTTGTCATATTACCTTACATTTTTTCATATGTTGCACCAATACATGACCTCAATTTACTGCATTTATTCATGTTCTTGTTTGCATCGTATTCACGTACTAATGCTATAATATATATACACACACACACACACACGTTTATGAAATTCACGTACACCTTTGGCATCTTTCTTTTTTTACTAATACATGTTGGTAAAATATTTATTCAATTTTGTTAACTTCTATATATGAATATTTTTTTTCCTAGTGCATTTTTAGTAATTTATATTTATATTTGTATGGTAATTAATATTTTTAAACTAATTAAATAATTTTAGATATTCTATTATAAATTATAAATTGATATTATATCATATTGTTGCTCCTGGAGTAGCACAACTTTATGATTAATAGTCCAGAAGAATATTAATAGTAGATTTATCTATTATAAATAGTTTATTGTTACTCTTAAAATAGCACAACATTATAATTAATATTCTTGAAATATATGTTATTGCTCCCGAAGAGCATAATATTATAGTTTTTCAATATTCCAGAATAATATTGATTTATTGCTATGGAAGATTTATAGAAAACTAAGGAAAGTACTGAATAAGATTAAAGTAAATTAAAGAAAAACAAATCATAAAACAGAAGCCATAATACAACCGCCATATATAACTGACCCCCCCCCTTTTTGGTAGCAAAACATATAGAAAGTAGAAACTGGTTTATGAGATTTAATATAAAAAATTCAGAATTTTTTTTTTCATCTTATGATATTAAAACATAGAATAAATAAAAAAGGTAAAATTAAGTATCAAATAGAATATAGTCAGCAAATAGACAGATATATCACAGAAGATCAAATAGTAGGAACTTATAGTAAAGACCTTACAGAAGTAAAAGAAATATTAAGAGTTACAAAAGATTTACCTGTAGAAGTAAGAGAATACATAGTTAAGAAAATACTAATAGAAGAATATAAGTATAAATATATATTATAAGAAATTTGGGATAGAGTAAATCTAGGTAGATACTGGAAACAAAAAGACAATTAGGCTATTTAGACATAGATATAAAAAACCTGAGTAAAAAAGTACAAACTACAGAAAATAATATAATAAAATGTAATTTAGAAAACAAGCAAAAATTACATAATTTATTTTCAGAAGACCCAAGTCAGAATAGTTTAATAGACTTAATTATAAATTTATCTAGAAATTTAGAATTAGAAAACAAAAAGAAGGTTAATTATTTAGAAATAATTAAAGATAATATTATAGCCAGAGACTTAGAAATAAGAAATATAAAAAAATCAATAGATTATATTAAAAATCAAAACTCTAGTATTTTAGATAAAATTGTTAAATTAGAAAAAGTACCATTTAAAGTAGATTTAACAGAAATCAAAAGAATTTTAGATTTTAATAAATCTAAAGAAATAGAAATAAATGAAATAATAATTAGAATAAAAGGATTAGTTAAAGAACTAAAAGAAATTATTATTAGTTAATGACATATAAGAATTATTCAGAAACATTAGAATTTTGTAAAAATTTTCACGAAGAATCAGAAGAAATTAACCTGTACCTCTTCACCTAAGACTACAGAAACAATAATCATAAAACTGAATAATTTGATAATAGCACTTTTACTATCACTCTATAAAAAGATTGATAACTTAGATAAAAGAAAGAGTAACTAGAAGATTATCTAAAGAATATAAATTTTCCAGGTGAGTACTTTAAATTCATTTTTTGGAAGATCTAGAATAATAAATGAGATTACTAGAAATAATGAGGAAGCATTCACATCGAGAAACAATACTTCAAGTATAAGTAGAAGCATAATAGAGAGAATTTTAAACAGATCAATACAATATAATCAGAATATAGAAGAAAATATAGATCCACAACAAGATTATTAAGATTTCAGACTAATGACTTAAGAATACTTAACCCAGAAATATTATATAACATATGAATTTTTGAAACAAGAACACAATTCTTCAAACATAGTAGAAAAATATCTTTACAGTGCATAGGAAATCAAGTAAAAAAATTAAATTTAATATTAGAAGACTCTTAAAGAGAATTAAAAAAGAAAATTTTTAGATTTATGCATTTAGGATTAATAGTCATAGGAATAAAAGGGTTAATGAGAAAAAATTTAGGATGTAAGGTATTAGTCACTATATATGATGAAAGAATTAATAACATAGACAAAAGCATGATTGCGAGTACAAAAGTAGGTATGGATAACAATAATGGAATAATTTATTGTAATTTAGATTTTTTATTAAATATCAAAGATTTTTCAAAAAAAATTAAAATAGGAATTCAAAGTAAAGGATATGAAAATGTAGAAAGTGGAGATAATTTATTAATTAATATAGGATTTTTAGGAAGATGTTTAAATAATTCTCAGACAAAGTATAAAATTTATATAGACAGAGTAGTAAATCTAATGAGTAGTAAATGAATTAATATGGTAAAACCAAAAGAATATTCATCAGAACAATTAGCAGGATTAGAATGGGATATGGAGAAATTTTTAGAAACCAAGAAACAATTATAGCACCACAAGAAGCTCTAACTTATAAAGATATTCATGGAAGAACTAATTTAAGATTTTTAGACTACAATCAAGTACAACGACAAGATGATTTTGAAGAAGAATCTAATCCAAGAGAAGAACAATAACAAGAACCATTTCAAGATAAAATTCATCTAGAATTAGTAGATGAAGAAATAGATAAAATAATTTATCCAAAAGAATTAGGAATGAATCTAGATAAAAAAAAATTACTAGAATTAGAAGATCAGATATATCTTAACAAAATGATAAAAGACTCAGAATATTTATATTATGACCAAAAATAGAATATAAGAATATGAATTATTAAATAAGATTTAAAAGATAATAATTTGAAAATTTCATATTTTAGTTATACAAAAGAACTTATGGAAGACTCTAATACATATAGAGCTTTTGGAGATACATTATTTGATAAGACAGTTAAACACGAAACAGTTTCTTATGGAGGTGGTTTTCCTCCAAGAGGAGCTTATCCTTTCTATAATAACACAGGAGAAAAATATATAGCAAAAGGAAGTGAAAGACCCTTAGAAAAGAAAATAGAATTTTAATCAGATCAAAAAGCACAAATTTTAAACATTACAGTACATGATCCACAGACATGGAATAATGTAATAGATGTATGAAAAAACACTATAATATGTCATTATATTAGAAATTTTCAGGAAATGGAAGCTTTAGACATGTATAGATATTTAGAAACATTTTTAGGAGAAAGTGTAAAGGCCATGTGGGAAGCATTTAAATTAGAAAAGAAAGAAAAATTTGAACAATTAGTTAATATGGGAAGTAATCCATACAATTTTATTAATAAAATACAGATTTTAATAACAGGAGCAGACCCAAATTCAGGACATATGAGTACACAAAGAAAAGTTATGAGAGATTTAGAACAACTTAACTTATATAAATGGAATAAAGGTAGATATGTTAAGAACTTTTTAAATGAATAACATTATTTAACTTCAATATCAGGAAATACATTTAATCAAGATATAGATAATAAGTTATTTTATAAGCTACCAGGACCACTAGGATTAGAGATTACAGATAAATGGAATAATTTAACATCAGTAAGAGAATAACCAGAAAAAAAGGAGTATAGGACAAAGAATACAACATGTAATAAGATATTTAGAAGACAAATGTGTAGAATTACAAATCCAAAAACAACTTAAAAAAATAGATTATAAATTTTGTAAATATATTTTTACCCCAACAGACTTATGGAGCCTCTAACTCAGGAAAAAAGAAATATAGTAAAAAAGATAGAAAATATAAAAAACCGATTAAGAAGAGATATTTTTTAGAAAATCTAATAAGAGAAAACCTTATTTAATTAGATGAAAAAAGACATGTTAGAAAGTTTAAACCAGAAAGAACTTATAAGAATGAACTTAGTTGTTATGTTTGTAATAGTAATGACATTTAACTAAGACTTGCCCAAAAATAATAAATAATTATGATAAAAAGAGCACATTAATAGAATGTACTAATGAAGATCTAATACAGTTAGATGAATACATTTCAGATAAAGAATCTATTTACAGTATTATATCAATAGAAGATAAAATTTTAGAAAACATAGAAGAATCTGACTACGAAATGATAGATGAATTTTCAAATATAGGATTAAACGAAGAATCGGAATTAGAAGAAGAAATTGATTTAATGAATACTAAAGTAATAGAGTGTTTACATAATTGGCAAAGAATAAAGGAGTAGATAATATAGCCTGTTATTTATGTAATTGGTATTCAGTCAAAAAACTCAGAGCTAAGTGTTTAGAATGTTATAAAGAAGCATGTATAAAATGCCTAGAAGAAAAGAACCTTATTGAAAAAGAAGAAAATAATACAGAAATCTTAAAAGAAAAAATTAAGATTTCAGAAATAAGAATTCTTAGAAAAAGAATAGAAAGTTTAGAAGAAATGCAAAAATTAATAATAAATAAGATTGAAGTGTTAGAATATAATAATAAAGGTAAATCAATAGAAACTGAAGAACAGAGTAATTAAAGAGTGCTTACAAAAAGAATATATACAAGTAATTTGTAATTAAGAAAAAATTAAAAGTATTAAGGTAAAATGCTACATAAGAATATGACAATATGAAATAAAGTGTTTAGGATTAATAGATTCAAGATGTAGTAATTGTATAATTAATAAGACATTAATACCAAATCAATATATAATACAATCAAATAATCCAATAGAAGCACAACATATGGATGACGAACTATATAATTATACAGAATTATTACAATCAAATAGTAAGATTAGTTTTAAAACAAATTGTGGCAGAAGTATAGAATATACCTTACCTAAAAAATCCGTATAGATTAGACCTTTGAATGTTAAAGATACAGACTTTATTATAGGATTAAGTTTTTTACTAAAAGATAATGGAAGTGTTACAATTACTAAAGATTTTCTACATTTACAAAAATATACATTAGCCACACCAATACAGACTAACCATTTCCCATCAGAGTGCATGGTGAAGCGTGGTGGAAGTAGCAGTAGAAGTAGTAAAGATAATAATTGTGCCTGTAAAAGAGAAAGAAAATGTTAAAGAAGATATAGATTTTGAAAAAGAAATAGATTTTGAAGATATAGATTTTGGAAATATATAACGGCTAGACAATGAAAAAATTTATGATATATAACAGAACGATATATATATCAGTGTTCTAAAAAGCGCGCCTACGCGCAAAACGTGACAAAAACACTTTGACTTGAGCCTAAGTGAGAATTAAGCGGTCAATGTTCTCGTTGACCGCTTAATACGCGCCTTAGGCGGCCTAGGCGCGCTTAATTCTTAATTTTTTTTTAATTTTCCCATCCTATTATATTATATTATACAGTAAAACTAAAAGTGATATAGAATATACTACATGGACCGCCATACTCACACTTCCAAATTTGAAGAGTTTCTATTCTCAACAGTCAACACAAAAATTCCAAAAAATATCTTTTCTTCTACAAATCCAATACCCATTTCGGCACTTCCTAGTTCCTCCATCTCATTAGCAGTAACTGGTAAGACCACATCTTGCCCACTTTTTTCTAGTTATATTATAATATTATATTAGTGGGTTTTTGTCTTCGGCAGCTTTGCTTCGTTTTTTAATTTTTAGTGGGGGTTTATAATTAACTTGGTTGAAATCGATTAAAATAATAAAATATGTGCTTGAAACTTGTAAAATTAAAGCTCTACAAGTTTATGTTGTTTATTGGTTCTTAAAGTTTTTATTTGTTTTGTCGCCATTACCGATTTTTGAATGCTGGATGTTATATAAATAATGTGCATATTTAATTTATGAACTTTTTGTTGGGCTTGTGAGCCCTTGTCCCAATTTTAGTTTTCTTCTAATTAAATGGTCTAACCAGTGATAGGTTAAATGTGTTTAGTCATAGTTGAATTGCTATTAAATGTACTCGACCTTATAATGATATTGCACATGGAGTTGGTGTGGTGAGCAAATTTCTATCTAATGTGGGAAACAGTAAAATGGATCATTTAGTATTTTAGAGGGACTTGTACACTTATGCTTTGGTTTTTTTGACAAGGTATATTAGTTGCAAGACCTTGATAGCAAAAAATCTGCATCTGTGTTCTTATTTACTTATGCAAGGGCACTATTTCACGTGTTTCCACTTTCTGTGCTTTTGGGCTTGTGGTTTTTGTGTTTAATTTCAATTATTATTAGTTTATTAAATAAATAATAAAAATTTGTATTGTTTATATTTCTATTAGGAACCAATGGAAGAAGATGATTCCTCTAAGACATCTAAATTCCATGCCAGTCAATTAAAAAGAAATTTCGGAGATGTTGGTTGGGAAACCGCGATTTTGGTGGATCCTAAAAATCTTAATAATGTGAAATGCGTGTTATGTGATAAGGTTACTAAGGGAGGAATTTATAGGCATGAAATTCACGTAGCGGGAATCAAGGGAAAATGTGTAGCATCATATGCTAGAGCAAATGAAGAACAAAAAGCCAAGTATGCAGAGGCGATTCAAGGGAATAAGTCTAAAAAAATAGAAAAGCTAGTGAATGATGCTAGGTTGAGGGAAGATGTGGGCATATCTTTGCCTACAGTAGATGAGGAGCTAGAGAAGGAAGAAGATAATGAAATTTCGATTATTGAAAGAAGAACTAGGAAAATGCCTATTAATGTGGGACCCATAGATCAGTTTGCAAGGTCTATTAATGTCAATGAAGCTTCTATGAGTGCAAGTAAGAAATTGAGACAACAAAATATGAATGATACAATTTCTAAGAAAAAGGTTATTAGAAGTTCATCAATATTTGGCAAGATGGGTTTATGAAGCCGAAATTCCTTTCAATGCCATTAACAATGATAGTTTTAAACTACTTGTGGAAGCTCTTGGTCAATATGGCCTGGGTTACAATCCTCCTTCCCAATACCAACTAAGGAAGCCACTTTTGAAGGGAGAGGTGAAGAGAACGAAAGAAACTTTAAAGAAGCAAGAAGAAGAATGGAAAAATAATGGGTGTTTAATCATGACCGATGCTTGGAGTGATAGAAAAAGAAGAAGCATCATGAATTTATGTGTGAAGTGTAAATTGGGGACCACATTTATTTCATCAAAGGAAGATTGAAAAGATCCACATACCGGTCAATACATATTTGACTATGTCAATGAATGTATTAAAGATGTTGGGGGTTGAAAATGTGGTTCAAATTGTAACCGACAATGCTTCCAATAATATGGCCTCTGCAAAATTGTTGGAATTAGAAAGGCCTAACATGTTTTGGACATCTTGTGCCATTCACACTTTAAACCTTATGCTTGGAGGAATCTCTAAACTTCCTAGCTTCAAGGGTGGGAATAACAAGGCAAACTCCTTCACTATTTTCATTTATGCATATCACAAGACTTTGTCTTTGATGAGAAAGTTCACAAAAAATGAGATAGTTAGGCTAGGAGTTACTAGATTTGCAACTTCTTTCTTAACATTGCAAAGTTTGCTTGATAAAAAACAAGAGTTGAGAAGTATGATGACTAGCAATGAATGAGATAACACGAAATGGTCTAGGAGTAAAAAATGAAAAGAGACATTTGATATTCCGAATGATTTTTGGAACATGATAGAGTTGTATTTGAAAGTGTTCACTCCACTAGTGAAAGTGCTTAGACTTGTTGACGGGGAAGAAAAGCCTTCAATGGGCTTTGTTTATGGAGAGCTACTAAAGGCAAAAGATGACATTAAAATGACATTGAAGAGGGAGTGTGATTATAGGCCAATCTTAGATATTATTGATGCTAAAAGCAAGGGTCGCCTTGATAGTCCACTTCATACAACATCTTGTTTTTTGAATCCGTTCTATTTTTTCAAGAATTCATGTATCAAAGATGATCAATTGATTATAAATAATTTGATTGCTTGTGTTGAGAAATTCTTTCCTGGTGATCAAATGCAACATCATGTGATAAATATTGAGTTGCAAAGATATGTTAAAAAAGAAGGTTCATTTGGAAAAAAGCTAGCAATAAGTGGATGTGAGAACAACAATGCAAACTACAATCCGGGTAAGTTCTATACCTAACTTTATCTTTTCATTGATTCTCTACATCTTAGAGTATAACTTGGTCAATGAATGTATTGAAGCTGTTGGAAAAATGTTGCATTAGAATTTGAACTTTACCATGTAACATGTTTCTCTTTCATTTATATTTATTAGTGAGTTGGTGGGATTTCTATGGTAATGAAGCACCAAATTTAAAGAGAATGGCAAAAAGGATCGTTGGTTTGACTACTAGTTCATCGGGCTGTGAAAGAAATTGGAGTGCTTTTGAAGGGGTAAGTACTAATTATGTTGTACACAACTCATTTCATTTGGCCAATGAATAATAACTTGAATATGTTATGCTCCATTAAATGTACATTTCTTTTGGTTTCTTTTCTTTTTCTTTATTTTTGTTTGTCGATACATACCAAGAAAAGGAATAAACTTGACACTACGAGGATGAACAATCTCGTTTATGTCCAATTTAATGCAAGATTGATGAACAAGAAGAAGGGGAAGGCCAAAATAGAGACTTTACTAGCATCTACTAATGCACAATCTTGGATTGTAGAGGGTTGTGATGATGAGGGTGAGGAAGAGAATGATAGGGTTGAGAATGATATCTTGCAACCTACAAAAGGTACAAGAAATGATCAAAATGAAATAAGGGAGCCCGAGGAGGATGATTTTGTATCGGATGACATAGAGGATGAATTAGATGAAGAAGATATTGATTTGGAGTCCGATAAAGAGTTAGATAAGATTTAAGCTACAAGCTATCTATGTTATCTAATTATGATTTTGAAACTTATCTTTTTTGTAAGAATTATTAAGTACATACAGTATTTATAATTTTAAATGTTTGGTATATATTATATGAATTAATGAATGTTTTTAACAATGATTAAAAATTAAAAATAAAAAAATATTTTTTTATGCCTAAGCTTCACTTAGACTTGTAAAGCTTGAAGTTTGGTCTCCGCGCCTAGCCACACTTTACGTTTTTTAGAACATTGTTTCACATAGAAAATATTGAAATTTGGACAAGGTTATTTCTAGAAGAAATGTAATCCTTTGAGTTATCTTTTCAACTTATTTAGAATCACCTCAATCGGACATTAAGAGAGAAAGTTATAATATAAATACGGATGATTGCTCAGTAACTACTCACCCGTCGTTGGCCTAGCGCTCGAGCAATGATGTTACATGTGAATCCCTAGTTCATTTTTCAAGAATTGTATCTGTCCCATACAATCTAATTACCTACTACTATAAATACTCAAGTCATAACACGTTTTGTGTGAGGTTGCTCATAATATTTTTTTTCTTCATAACATCATGCCAAGATCTAAGAACACATTCAAGCGTTGAGATCAATAATTTGATTCTTGAGATGATTCAACCAAAACTTTGGGAAAACATCAAAGTTAAGTAATTCAAAACATATATTTCCTATACACATACGAGAATGTACTTTCTCAATAGCTTTGAAAGGTTGCTAAAAATTGAGGGATGTTAGACCAAAAGCACAAGAAGAGTACAAGAACAATGTGTTCTTGGTGATCTACAGGAGATAGATAATTACAGAAGATGGGTACAGGTTTGAGTGAGGCACATTTCAGTGGGTCTTGGAGATTGCAGAAATTAGATCAGTGAATTTAGTGGGTTTTCTAGGTTGGATCATACTATAAGTTCATATTGTCTATAGTGGATGTTACTGGCTTGGTCTGAAGTTTTTACACAGTTGGGTTTTCTCTATCAAAATATCTTGTGTTGTTTATTTCTTTTATATTATTGATTGTGACATTCAAACTACAGGATAATTTGACGTGATTAATTAACCATATAAAAACTATTAAAAAGTGATTTGTTGTTTTTAATTATATAATTTTGCACGTTGGGTCAAAATAAATCATCTAAATTAGAGTTTTTCAAGTGGTATCAGAGCCCATATTCGACTTATGACCCTATTTTTTTCTAGATAAGTAGTTCATTATCTGTCCCACTATATTTTGATGGCAATAACTATGCGTATTGAAAAGTTAGAACGAGAGACTTCCTAAAATCCATGGATGAGTGTATTTGGTTAAGCATAGTGAATGAATGGACGGCCTCTTCTAGCACCGTTAATGGTGTCATCACCTCAACTCCTATTGCTAGTTGGTCGAAATCTAATTTAGATGAGTGCAATTGGAATAGTAAAGTCCTACATGCTTTATTTATGGCAGTATCTCCTGAAGAATTTAGGCAAGTATCTATGTGTGGGGTTGTTAAAGAAGTTTGTAATATTTTACAGACCACAAATGAGGGAACTCATGCAGTTAAGAACTCCAAGTTACATAAGTTGACTACTAGATTTGAATAAATAAAGATGAAAGATGATGAGCTATTTGATGACTTTAATGTGAGGTTGAATGACATAGTTAACTCTAACTTCAACCTAGGTGAGAGAGTTCTTGAGCCTAAGATTCTCAGAAAAATTCTTAGATCCTTACCTATGAGATTTAAGCCTAAAATCACGGCTATAGAGGAATGTAAAGACATATATGCTATTAAGATTGAAGAGTTGGTTCGATCTCTCCAGATTTATGAACTAACATTAGCTAAACTTATAAAAGACAAGTCTTTAGCCTTGAACACTATTAGGGATGATTTTAATAAGTCTTTTGATTCAAAGATACCTAATGATGAGAAAATAGCTTATTTTGCTAAGAAATTTTGGAAAATGTTTAGAAACAAAAAGAAGTCTCAAGAGAGACATAGAGATGCTCCCTGTAAGTCTAGAAAGAGATGTCATAAGTGTCGAGGTTTTGGCCATTATAAGAGTGAGTACTCTAACAATAAGAGAAATAAGGGTAAAGCTATGAATATTACTCTTACTGATGATGAGTCTAACTCAGATAATCAAAGTGAGAGGTCTACTCGTGATGAGAATGAGAAATATATGGCCTTCACTGCTAGGATTATGAGTGAATTTGATAAAGAAACTGAGAATGTTGAGGATTAACTATTAGTGAGCAATCAAAGGAGGATTCAGAAGATGAGAAAGACATACATGAAGCTTATGATAAATTACATAAGGACAGCCTTAGGATATTGACTACCAATAAAGCATTATGTACGGATGTCAAAGATCTTTAACTAGAGAAAGAAAATCTAATAATTGACCTTAAGGAATTTACCTTATCCCTGAGTAAGTTGAACTTTGTGAATGAATCCTTAGATACTCAGTTAAGAATCTTATAAGTAATCTTGAGGAGTCTTATGGGAGACTTAGTGAGTTGAGCGTTGTAAATGAGTATTTAGAAAATAAAGTTAAGACCCTTATGGGCGATTTTGAGGATTACAACACCTAACTCCTTGCATTTTCTAATGGTTCATTGAAGTTTGATAGCATCTTAAGAATGAGCAAGTTTGTCGCTAATAAAGGAGATCTAAGATACAAGGACAATGATCACAATGCTGCTAATACTTTCAAGATCATTTTTGTCCCTGCCATTGACCAACCTAAATACGTTCCTAACTTTGAACTTAAGAATAAGGGAATCATAAGACAGAGGCCTACTAGACAACTTAAGACTTACCAACCTAGGAATAAAAATCAACGACAACATAACATTGATCATAAGTTTATTCCTACTTGTTTCAAATGTGGGGAGTTATGACATATAAGACCGATGTGTTATAAATTTCTGAGCAGAAATAGAAATCAAAACTTCAATAGAAATAAAAATCAGGATTTTGATAGCTGGATTGACTTCCTCACTAATCAGGTGAGCTGATTGATCGAGTTAATGACACAGTTGACTATGATTAATTCTTCTACTAGGCAAGTTTAAGTGAAGAAAAGTGATCTGAAAAATCTTGAAATAGATCATGGCGCTCTTAAAAGTAAAAGCGTTTATATACCTAACTGATTAGGTATTTCTGGTACATGCTTGTGCTTATTAATTATGATTCATTCATTATTACATGCATCTCATTTTTGTATTTGCTTTATAGGTAGTAGTTCATATATGTATATCTTCATCAGATTTGCATTGGCACATGCATATTTTATTTTTATTTTTTTGTTGAAAATTTCTCATTTTTTATTTTGTGTGATTGGAGTATTCATTTAAAAAAAGGGAAAGTTTTTTGTTAACTACAGTATGATATATGATATACTTGAATTTGTGTGTCATGACTAAGTATGAGTTTAATTGATGTGTTGTAGCATATTTTTGATTACTTGTTTAGATTTTTATGGAATACTTGGTATAGATTTCTTCATGTATCATGTGCACTGCACACACTATGATATTGTGAGTGAGACTTTACTTCGTGTGTGAGATTTGGGATCGTAGTCACATGTTGGAAACGTGAATTTGAATATGATTGGACCTTATTTTAGTAAACCTAAGCTCAAGTGTATTCCCTTGAAAGAAAAAGCTCAATATCTTACTCTCTTCTACGAAGCCTATTTGACTCGAGCAATTAAGCTTGAGGAGTTTTTCATTACCTGGTGCCTATGGTCAACTAACTTGAGTTAACTAGTCGAAAACTCTTAACAGGGTAATCTTAGTCGCTTAATTGAGAAAAGCCTGCTCATGAGATCTGAAAAGTTGAAAAGAAAAGTCAGAGATAGAAAAGAATAATATACATGTAAAATAAGTTTATTTTATAAGTATTTATATACTATTATTGGTTTGACTTTCATAAGTAGGGAAATAAACTTATGGACCATGCTACATCTATCGATTTTTTACCTAATCCATTATCGGCTACTCACAATAGGGGTGGGGACCACATTTTGATATTTTTTTTATTCATACGGGTCCTGCGTGCATGTGAAAGGTGGTAAACAATTCGGTACACCTTTGAAGTCACAAATAGAATTATTCTAAACTTATTGACAAACATGTTTAGTATGTTTTTTCTCATAAAATTAAGGTTTGAAGTTATGCTTACAAAAGATTAGTGACACTTTACACACACGAATCATTTATACAATGTACCCCATTTTAACTTGAACTGAGTAAGAGAAAAAGTCTATTGATAATTCATTATGTTTGTGCATGTTATGAACTATATTTTTGAGTTATTATATATTGATGTTCATGTGTATTTGATTTAGCTCCCTTAGTCATTTGTGACAAAAAAAAAAGAGATAGAGAGATAGAGAGATTTGATTGTAATTTTGAGTTAGTTGTATTTTAGGGAGAGAGAGAGAGAGAGAGAGAGAGAGAGAGATGATAGTATCTTTCATTCAGGCATTCCATATCATAATGCATAGCTTCTTTGAGTTTTGATGTTTAGTGATATTAATGTTTCAGTTGGCGCTTTGATTAACATTAATATTACTTCTCAACCTAACTAGTATATTTATGATAATATGTTTTAATTGTTATATTTCCTGTATCATGTGCTTTTATACTTGGTATGTGAGTTGTTGATTTAAGGAAACATGTTAACAAGGAATGCAAGAGACGGACATTCAGTTTGCGTTTTAGTTTTATTTTTACTTCCATTATTTGTATTGTATAGTTTTGTCACAGAATGTCAAAGGGAGAGATTGTTAGGATTTATGTTGTATTGGAAATTCTGTAGACAAAATCAAGTCCTAATTAAATTGTATTAGGAGTTTATTGAGTTATGATCAAAGTCAAAATAGGGGTTATTGAGTCCTAATTAAAGTAAAAGGAGTTGGGATTGGTAGTATGGTCATTGAAGGAGTCCAAAATATCTAAGAAGATCACATGTGATCAAGGGAATGCAATTAGAAGTTTAAAGAGTGCCAAAGTGGGAGATTGTTAGGATTTATGTTGTATTGGTAATTCTGTAGAAAAAATTCAAGTTCTAGTTAAATTGTATTAAAAATTTATCGAGTTGTGATCAAAGTCAAAATAAGAGTTATTGAGTCCTAATTAAAGTCAAAAGAGTTGGATGCTAGTATAGTCCATGAATGAGTTCAAGATGTCCAAGAGGATCACATGTGATCAAGGGAATGTAATTAGAAGTCTAAAGAGTGCCAAAGGGGAATATTGTTAGGATTTATGTTGTATTGACAATTCCATGGACAAAATCAAGTCATAATTAAAATTGTATTATAAATTTATCGAGTTGTGATCAAATTCAAATAGGAGTTATTGAGTCCTAATTAAAGTCAAAAGAGTTGGAATTTGTAGTATAGTCCTTGAAGGAGTCCAAGATATCCAAGAAAATCACATGTGATTAAGGGAATGCAATTAGAAGTCTAAAGAGTGTCAAAGAGTTGCACAAGTTATGTTCCAAATTCTCAGTCGTAACTTGCAATGCCTTTTCACAAAGAAAACATTGGAATTTGGACATGGAAACCTATAAGAATTGTAGGCCTCTGAGTTCTCTTTACATCGTATTTTGAATTACCTCAATTGGATATTGGGAGAGAAAGTTACAACAAAAATACTAACAACTGCTCAGAAGCTGCTCGCCTGTCACTGGCCTAGCGCTCAAGCGACGATATTATGTGTGAAACCCTAGTTTGTATTTTTCAAAAGTTTTATCTGGCTCATACTACCTAATTACATCCTACTATAAATAACCAAGCCCTAACTCATTTTTTTATCGTGTTGTTCATATATTACTTCTTCATAACATCATTTAAAGATCCAAGAATACATTCAAGTATTGAGATTGATAAGTGCGGATTTTGCACTTATTTATACCATTAAACTTATGTCTTTGTGATTATTCTTTTGTGTATTATTGCTTATTTTTGTTACTTTTGTCATTTAGATGAAAACCCGGGTTGATTGAAGATTATGAGGTATTTTATGCGAGAAAAGAGTCAAATGTATTGAAAATACAATTATCCAAAGTTTGGTGCAAGGCTAACACTTGTTGGAGGTTGAATTGTGGCTTGGAAAGGGGTAAAAAATGGTGCAAAACATAAAATTACAGCAAGCTTGGTGCCATGGTGCTGTAACTGGCGCCTAGAAAAAAAATTTCAGCGAGCCCGGCACCGTGGCGCTGGAATTGGGTGCCAACTGACCCGATAGCAGGAAAATCGAATTTTTCTACTCTTTTTTAGCCCATTTTCGACTCAATCTGTCTCCCATCTTCAACACAGTATGAATAGAAGTTTTTGAGCTCATTTCTAGGTCAAGAAAAGAGAGGGGAGCCTACCAAAAATAGAGAGAAATCTGGGAGCTTTCCTTTAACAACAATGGTAATTTTGGGAAGAAGAAGAGGAAGAATCCATTGATATTGATGATTTCATGCATTTGTCTCCTTATAAATAAGCTATTCTTCTCTTTAAGCTTATTTTCATTCATGTGTTGTAATATTTTGTTGGGTATTTGTGAATATCTCATGAATAGCTAAACCTAGTGTGATTGGGGGTGATTTTGAGCCCAAGAATGATTTTCTATTGTTTTTGTGCTATATAGTTCTCAAGATTGATGTGTTTAATCCATTGTGTTTAATATTTATATTGTTCTTCTTGATTGTTTGGGATGACAACTAGATGATTAAGTTGATACAATAAATGTTATTTTAAGATTTATAGTACGTAATCGCTATCTATTCTAAAACCTAGTAGCAAGTACATTTCAATTGATCGTAGTACGTAATCGCTATTTGATTGAATGTATGTGGATTAACACTTAAGTTAGTAAATTGAGCTTGCAAGTTTGCGCTTAATTCAATTCAACTCTCTCGTTTTAATGCTTTTTTAAATTAAATCTAGCGAGCTTATCTTAGGTTGTTTAATGAATAGGGTTGGGTAGAGAGCTTGTTTTATTCAACTAAAATGTAAGGAGAGTTTGAGGTAATCGAAA
Source organism: Osmanthus fragrans (assembly GCA_019395295.1). Classification (NCBI taxonomy): domain Eukaryota; kingdom Viridiplantae; phylum Streptophyta; class Magnoliopsida; order Lamiales; family Oleaceae; genus Osmanthus; species Osmanthus fragrans. The sequence goes on along the minus strand of CM033343.1, from coordinate 16,691,076 downwards.
TTTTAATTATTCTCGAATTGTTGTTGATCTTGAGACCGAAAATCCCTTGCGAACATTGATAAGTAAATCATTCTAGTGGTGAAGAATATCCCTCGATCACATTCTCATTACTTTGTTTTCTTTTTATTCTCGTCTTTTCTATTTTTCATTTATCGCTTCCTTAGTTTAACGAACCAAACCCCCCCCCCCCCCCCAATTTAATTAATTCCGGAATTTATTTTCTCATTGCAATTGACATAATTGAAAATAATCCTCTGTGGGAATGACCCTTACTTGCCATATTAGTACTTGAACGACACTTTTAAGAAAAGTAAGGAATATTAACTTAGTACGCTTTTGGAAGCTATCAATTTTGGTTCCGTTCCCGGGACTTAATTTGGTACCTTTCCGAGACGTATCAGAGATAAATCCTTTGATTCTTGAGATCATTCAACTACAACTTTGGGAAAACATCAAACTCACGTAATCTAAAATACTCACTTCCTATACACATATATGAAGGTATTTTTCTCAATATTGCTTTTAGAGGTTGCTAAAGATTGTGAGAGGTTGGACCAGAAGCACATGAAGAGTACAAGAATAAGGTGTTCTTGGTTATCCACGGGAGATAGACAATTCCAGAGAATTGATAACATGTGTGAGTGATTACGTTCCATCGGATCTTGGAGATTGCAGAAATTAGATTAGCGAGTCTAATGAGCTTTCTAGGTTGGATCATACTGTAAGTTCATATTGTTTATAATGGATGTTACTAACTTGGTCCCAAAGTTTTTACCTAGTTGGATTTTCTCCTTCAACATATTTTATGTTGTTTATTGCTTTCATATTATTGATTGTGACATTTAAACCATTAGATAATCTGACGTGATTGATTTACCATATAGAAACAATTAAAAAGTGACTTGTTGCTTTTAATTGTATAATTTCTCACGTTGGGTCAAAATAAATAAGCTAAATCAGAGTTTTTCAAGTGGTATCAGAGCTTTTCAATTACCACGACAAACATCTGAAGGTCTTTTCATACCAAGTGTAATTGGACTGAATCTGGCCAAATAATCCTGTAAAGGCTCATCTTTCTCCTGAATAACCTATATTAACCTGATGGATGTCATCCTCTTTCTCTTGCTACTCAAGAAATATGACACAACATACAATGATAGGCTAGGGTGGAGCTCATCGAATGTTCTGATAGGCTAGGGTGCTAGAGTAGCTACCCAGTTTTTAGCTTCTCGTGCTACATACAACCTTATCAAAGCAATGAAAGTTCGTAAATGATCAAGTAGATTTGTGACTCCATCATATGGTTCTATCATTGACTATTTAAAGCCTTTTGGTAAAAGGGCTACCATGATTTTAGGTGCGAAATGATCCTCTTCCAAAACCATTCGTTTGAGTCTATCCTTTCTCATAGATAATGCATCTATTTTCTGGGCTATCATATCCTCCATCTTGCATTCCAAATCTATCACATGGCTTTGAACCATTGGATGTTAACTCCTTCTGGAGGTTGACGTCTGGCTTGCACAACCATTTCTGGTAGAGTACAACGTAGACGAACCCCTTGGTTTGCTACTATTGGCTGAACAATCGAGCTGACAACTATTTATGCAACTTGAGACGGTTGCTCGCATGTATTTTGTAGTGGAACTTTTGGCGAATTAAGGACTAGGCCATTCGTTCTATGAGCCTGGTTTTTGCAAAAGAGTCATTATGGTTGCTAGCTGAGTCTCCAAAATTTTAAATTGATTCTGTGTTACATATTGTAGTTGTTGCGACGAGTCTTGATCATGGGCAATAGATTCTGACTCTGCCGTGTTTTCAACCAAGCGTATATCACTTCTAGTTCGCCTTTTCGACATAACTTTTATGTCTAGAGTTTTCCAAAAAACGATGTTGATAAAATAACAAGTACTCAACTTTCGACTTCCTTGATGGGAAAATGTGACTTCTGCTACTTTGGTGAACAAAGCATCAGGAAAAAAAGAAACTGGGGTTATCTAATCCATTGTACCTCCAGCCTGAGAGACAACCATCTGATTTATGTGAAGTATAGAAACTTTTAGATGGGAAAAAGAAAAACCATAAGATATGGTAAAAAGGTTATTCTTCCAATACCTAATATAGAAACTTTTAGATGGGAAAAAGAAAAACCATAAGATATGGTAAAAATGTCATTCTTCTAGATCTAGTGCACCTTTGGGGTATTTATAAGTATTTTACTATCATGCAATAGTCAGGTGATTGTCATTCACGTGTCTAACGATTAATTCCCACTTATTAGGATGTCAAGGGGATCAAAGGTAACCACTAAGTGGACACTGATCAATGAAAAAAAATGCTTGGACGATTAAGAGACATGGTGGTCGATTGAGCTTCACCATAATGCTAGTCGGTTGATCACCATGGTTGTCAATAGATCGTCCCTGCCTGGTTGGTCATCGTTTCAATTACTTATATCACCTAGCATCATCGATCAATAAATAATAATAATAAATATTTTAATCAAAGAAGTCCAAGTTTAAGGTCTCAAAGTTTAATCATGAGCTGTTAAATATTCACAATGACTATGATCCGAACTATTCACATCTCACATAAATTCCACTATTTTTACCGCTTGACCAACTATCCTAATTTGGTTGTTACTTACAAATAATTATTTTCTCTTATAAATGATATTTTATTTATAAGTTCATTTTGAATATATATATATATATATATATATATATATATATATGTATGTATGTATGTAGAGGTGAAATTTGAAAAAAAGGCAAAAAAAATTTCACTTATTTGGTGGGTAACAAATACAAATCAAATTACACTACATTAATTTTTGGTGGTTTTTTAAATCACCCAAACTCAATGCACAAAAACTTACAAGTACTCATTTATCTAACTTATCATAAACAGTGCCATTTAAAAATCGTCAAAATCAATGAGAAAAAATATTGGCAAGTAGACCTAAAACTTTAGATTAAGTAATAAAATTGTCTCACTGTCGATTTTGTAGGAGAAAAATTATTAAAAATTAGTGTCAATAAATCTCAATTAATTTTATTCATATGTTATGATACCATGGACTTCCCCCACATACTCCTATATAGGTCGACTAAGAGAATCATAATTATATTTTGGCCTTGCGATTTAGATAGTGGAGGAATATTATTCATCGTTAAATTAAAAAAAAAAATTACTCTCTTCTTATCAATCACACATTTTTCAATAAAATAATATTATATTCAAACTATAAAAAATAAAAAATAAAAAAAATCTCATTTTTTAACTACCCATTCTCAAAAAAATTATTATTCCTTTCATTACAATGTGGAACAATAACGGAGGAGATTGTCAATTAATATGATGGGATTTGAGAAACGAATAGGCAAGTTCCAATGAAGTTTATGAAGTCAATTGGAAAAGGACAATGGAGTACAATCAAGTACAACTGCCATACTTGACTCTATGAATTATTCCACGGCAAAAATTCCATCAAAACCCACGTTTTAAGGAAAAGTAATATCATTCAGCATAATTGATGCTTAATATCGATCTAAATGATAATAATTGTATCATTAAATTATGACTTAATTAAATATAATGATAATGACTTATTTATTATGACCTATAATATGTTGATATCTTAACTGATTTTCAGAATCATTGACACTAAGTGTCTGTTTGATTGGTCGTAATTTTTCGTAAAAGGTGATAAACGTTTTCCTACTTTTTACTATTCATCTTTTGATTGCACTAATTTTTCGGGGAAAAACGGTGGAAAACGTTTTCCAAGGTGCAAACGGTTGATATACAAAAGTTAGAAAACGTTTTTTCACTATAGTGGTGGGAAAACGTTTTCCAACTTTTTGACAATTTTTTTTTAAGCAATTGGAACACATTCAAAAATCAATGGTAAAAAAATTTATCCATTTAATTGACAATTTGCATAAAAAATAAAGTCAAATGAAAAATTTGCCAGGTGAAAAATTATACCAATCAAACACCATTAATTACAATTCCCTGTAAAACGTTTTCTAGGCAATTCAATTTCATGCCATTCATTTTCTTTCCACCCGTTTTTCACCATTGCAATTAAACAGGCCCTAAGGGTCCGTTTGATAGCAAGAGTAGAATTTGGGTGGAAAAGAATTGAATTGCAAGGAATTGAATTGTTTGGAATTGTTTTACCGGGAATTGAATTAAAGGTGTTTGATTGGCATAATTTTTCACATTTCTATTATAATACGTTTGACTTTGTTTTTTTTTATGCAAATTGTCAATTAAATGGATAATTTTTTTTACCATTGAGGACAAAATATGTTTAGATTGCCAAAAAAAATTAAAAAATTAAAAAAAAAATTATTTTTATTTTTACGTTTGATTTTGTTTTGCATGAAATTTGTCAATTAAAGAATAAATTTTTTACACTTTATCTTAAAATTTGTTTCTATTACTTAAAAAAACAAAATATGTGGAATTGTATTCCCACCATAGAGCAAGTCATTGAATTCCACGAAATCACGTTTCAAGTGATTATACCTTGAAATTAGGTGGAAACCAATTCCATAAAAAAAAACGCTATCAAACAGCGAAAAATTGAAAATTGAAAACACGCCCTAAATAACATTATTCATAAAAGAAAGGGAAAATATAGGAAAAAATTATCGTAAAAAATCAAATCATATCTCATCTCATCTTAGAGATTTTCTTGTTCCATTCCCGCTTAAGCGGGGACAGGATGGGATGGTTCCATCCAGTGTAACTCCCTCATTGTTTTTTGTATTTATTTATTTTTTAGTATTTATTTATTTATGATTATTATATTTTTATTATGAATATGATGTATTGTTTTAATTTTTTATTATTTTTTAAAATTTCAATGGGAGCAGGGATCGGGGTGGGACCATGATCTTGGCTCGTCCCCTATTCAAAACTTTGATTTCTTAAACCTATCCATGTTCTCTCCCTGATTAAGTTGGAAATTTTTTGCCTAGTTCTCGTTCATAATGTTGTGTATTTTCAAATAGACAGCTCATTCTGCCTCGTTCTCATTCATAATGCGGATTATCGCGATTATTTTAAGGTACGACACAATACGTGCAGATCATCGCGATTGCTGCAAAATGAAGGGTACAAGAATAAAAACAAAAAGGATACTCAAGTCAACACTACTGTTATCTAACGTGTTACACAATTATATTATTTTCTTTCTGATAAATCCATAATCCATTTGACTTTGTGTAATCACATGATAAGGTCTTATTCCTTAAAAGTAATTTAAAATTAACAATTTTTTTTTTTTTTTGAAATTTCAAACTAGCTAAGATGACTAGTTGGAGTTTAAGTTTTAAATACTAAAAACTAAAAGTAGACGTTGATTAAGGATTGTAAGTTAAGACAACTTGTAAGGGAATACATAATATTTTCACTCTCTTATATATATTTTTAAATAAATATAAGTAACTTTTTTTAATAGAAAAAAAGTAGATAAACAAAAGTGGGCAAATTGCAACCATTGCCCTATTTGAGAGGGAATAAAATCAAAAAAAAAAAAAATTATTTATTAAACTTCGATAAATATTGATGAAATGTGTAATTGAAAAAGTTGCGTCCATTTGCGTTATCCCTTCTCGAGTTTTCAAGATTTCATCTCTCTCTCTCTCTCTCTCTCTCTCTCTCTCTCCCTCCCCCCAACCAAATGCCACACTAAAAATGGGTTAAAATGAGGAAAAGAAAAGGAGGAGGTCAATGTGAAAAATAAAAAGGATAAAGATTCAACATTGTATACGGTTTGTCTTGATTGTGGCGAGAACATATGGCGAAGTGATGCTAGTACGGTTGGTATAATTAGAAGTGTATTGGACATGATTATTTTGTGTAAGAATTTTATTTTAATAATCATCGTGCTAAAGCGAATAAAATTTCATTTTGATTGCATTATGGTTTACCTAAATTCGCTATGGATTAATAGTTGCTATCACATATAGAGTCTTTGATGCATCAATAAGTGAGATCTTATAATAGGCTCAAATACATATGTACGTTGGTTATCGAAAGTATAAAGCGAATATGCAATTACAGAAAGTTGAAATAATATTGTTTATATATTTACATATTTCGATAGGTTGTCTTGAACATTTAGTAGAACGAACCTAGATAATAATCATTTTGGATAGATGAAATTGAATATTATGAGTTCAACTATTATAAATTTTTTTTTTTTGGTTGACGGGAGAACCTGCAGTCACTATCCTTCGGGTGCACACTAGATAAATTTTGGGTTGACGTAATAGCTTGTAAACCACGTCAGTCTCGACTCCAACCAAAAAATTAAATTAGTTGGTGTGGACAAATTTCAATATAAATCAATCAACTCTAACTCTTAAATCGAACAAAATAGAATCGGTTTGGTTAGTCAATTTGGACTTTTAATCCAAATCCAATTTTTAAAAAAATATATATATATAAAATTTTGGGCCCACTTAAATTACTAGAACTAAAATAACCAAATAATTTTATATTACAAGAACTGTTGACTAATAAATAAAATCAGTTTAATAGAGACGAATCAACAAAAACTTAAAAATTTTATTGTTTTTTTTTTATGTATCATATAGTCAGACTGTCTGTATAGGAAAAAAATGTTAAGTATAACATAATGAGCTTTTGAAAGAAACTTTTTAGTGTTATTATTCACCGACAACATCATATATTGGAGGAAATCGAGATATAATTATGATATTACGACTTATCTTTTTTTTTTCTTAAATTAAAAATAATATATATGTAAGTGGATTGGATTTGTCCAATTAATCAACCGTTTGAGATTACTCACCGACAACATCATATATTGGAGGAAATCGAGATATAATTATGATATTACGACTTATCTTTTTTTTTCTTAAATTAAAAAAAATATATATGTAAGTGGATTGGATTTGTCCGATTAATCAACCGTTTGAAATTCTTCCCTTTAATAGCTCTGAGTAGGTTCAAAGTACTTAATTATAAATATAATTGAAATAAAATGGTCGTGCATTTTACGAGGTCAAAGTTAGGCACAAGTAAACTAATTGACCAGATGATTAAACTTGAACCTGGGGTCACATCTATACATCTATCCAATTGATTGATAGAATAAACTTGATTCTCTTTGTTCCTAGAACAAAACAATTTCATTATTGCAAGCAGTATATAACAAGGGTAAAGTCACTTAATCCGTGTGGATGATCACCTATTTGATCGCGTCCTCATATAAATGCATGTGTTCCCACATGAATAAAAAAATTCACCCCCTTATTTGTGTGTGAGGTGTCATCCTCGTGATCAATCGCGAGGTTCGTGTAGCAAGATCCATATAACAAATGGTAACCTTGTTCAGTGAATTATTTCAAAACAATGGATCATTTAGTTAATTAAAAGTCAAAAATCCAAATTCAACCACGTTTGGCCATATACCTAGAATACTTTTATGTTGCTTAAAATTTAAATTTCTAGTTCCCAAAATGTTACAAGAAGATTTGCTATGTTTATATTGTTTTCAATTTTGTAAAACATTCTAAACTTGTTTGATTTGATGTTTTTGAAAATTATTATTGAAAATTAAATTAAATATATAACATAAAATACAAATTATATTTTTGACGTTCCGAGTATTTTCCATGAAAATACTGAAAAACTTAAACATGAAAAATAAAATTCAATTCCTCACTTTAAAATAAAATATGGAAAAAAAAACAAACATACCCAAGTACCCAATCTTTCTCTTTCTAATCATAGTGATTTGACTTAATAGCACAAAACGTTTCTACGTTTGGCTTGTAATGTGCAAAATGTCCACACGTTTCAATTTTTTGCACTTTAATCCATATTTCCATATTTCATTGCGAAAAACATTATTTCCACCAATTTTTAATAACAAAAGTATCAATATACCCTTTTATTTAAATAAAATAAAAATAAAAATAAAAAAATAAAAATAAAGAACAAATTACAATCTTACTTCTAATATTTTTAAAAAGTGTAAATGAGTTCAAATAAATTATTAAAATATTTAATAGCACAAAATGTTCCTACGTTTGGTCTGTAGTACAGAAAACATCCATACGTTTCAAATCAGTGAAAATGCTGCTTTTCACAATAAAACGTGGAAATAAGGATAAAATTGCAAAAATTGAAACGTAAGGACGTTTTGTGCTATTAAGTCTTATTAAAATATTTAAAAAAAAAAAAAAACCTTTTCTCTATTCTCTTCTTCTCCAAATGGGGCTGCCACCTTATAAGCTATAAAAACTCCGGCACCTCCATACCACCAGAAAGCCCTCACTCCCCTCTATACATACCACCCAATATACAACTTTCATGTCAACAAATTTGGTCCCTATCAACAATAGTTCCATCGTCGCGGACCACCTATTCCGACTTCGCTATACCACTTCGGATCTACTGCAACAACGGGCTTCCATCAATTTCATTCTAATATGCCTAAAAATTTCTGGCCAGTTATTGTCCAATAAGAAATTAAAAGTTGTTGCTGTAGATTTTGTTTTTGTACATCTGTTGATGTTTTAAGACCATGAGGAGAGGCTCCCTAGTGAGTATAGTCGATTGGTGTGTTGAAATGGCATGGGTCTCTCCGGAGCAGATGGTACCGCCTATATTTGCATTCGCGAGTTGGGTATTTTGGCTAACAATTTTGACCAAATCAGTTGGCATAAAAGTTGGATGTTGTGTAGTATGTATAGAGTGAAGTGGGGCTTTCGGTGGTATGAAGGTCCGACGGTTGAGCGGTGGTTGACCGAAGTTTTTAGGCTTCTAAAGTGGCAGTTCTATTTGGAGAAAAAGAGAAGAGAGAATTTTTTTTTTTTAAATATTTTAATAAGACTTAATAGCACAAAATGTTCCTACATTTGGCCTGTAGTATGTAAAAAGTCCATACGTCTTAAGTTTTTACATATTCATCCATATTTTCACGTTTTATTGCAAAAAAGTCATTTTTCACCAATTTGAAATGTATGGACCTTTTGCACACTACAGGTCAAACGTATACGTTTTGTGCTATTAATTTAATTGAACTCATTTGCACTTTTTAAAAATATTAGAAGAAAGATTGTAATTTGTTCTTTATTTTTCCTTTCCTTTTTTATTTTGTTTTATTTAAATATGAGGGTATATTGGTAAGTTTATATTAAAATTGGTAAAAATGACTTTTTCGCAATTGAAAATATGGATAAAAATGTAAAAATTTAAAATTTTGCACACTACAAGTCAAATATAGAAATGTTTTGTGTTATTAAGCCTTGTGATTTCCAAGAACAGTGAATACTCAAGAACCTTAGCCATTTCAAGTGAACCATCATAGCTTATACTAAGCCAATTTATGCGTTTTCCATCGTGAAAGTGCGACTTTATTATGCGTCTTTCACAGCAGAAGTGCGAGTTTATTATTGCATTTAAAGGGCCTTCGCAGGACTAGACAAAAAAACTGCTTCTTTTGAGTACGGAGCATGCTATATGAAAAAAATTTACATAAATTTTGACAGAATGCCACTCATCGAATGTCGGCTGTAAAATTTTTTTTTGCAGCCAATTAATTACTGTCATCACGGCATCTATAAACAATTACGATAAAAAAATTTCTGTACAATCCTTGAATCACTGTTCTGATGCAATCCCTTATTTAAATAAATAATATTATTTAACATTAAAGTACCTATCAAACGACCGTACTTAATTGGTCAAATTAAATAAATGATGGAACGTTACATTTAAATTAATATATTTAATGACATATAATTGTCAGCTAAATTGATATTTAGCACCAATGATGTTAAATAGTAAAATTTGTCGATAGTCGTCCTACATAACATATAAATAACAATTTGTTATTTGATAAATTAATGTGATAATTTTTTATTGTCAAATTAATCAAATAATAAATTACCCCGTATATGCAACGTATGACAACTATCGGTAATTTTCACTATTCAAAACATTATTATGCTGAATAACATTATTTTATTATAAGGAGCTTAGTATAATGGGAAATGCCGTTCGTACCGAACGTTTACATAGCACATGGGCATGAGGCCCCACGTCCTGACAAATGCGTGGAATCGTGTAACCAGACATATAAACGTTCGAATACACATAACAGCTTTCTAGTATAATATAGACGTTTTACACTGGAAAAAAAGAAAAAAATATTCACAGATTTCCCCCTTTTACCCCTCCCCTCCACTGCACTGTCTAAACCAGGATTTGAAAAAAAAAAAAAAAAAAAAAAAACTCAGGTTACACAGCTTTCCAAGACTCGAGAGTTGGAAAGCTGAAAACGGAGTCAAATTCAAGGCCACCAGCACCGGGCGGAGACTGGGGAACATTGGCCGCCGGTAGCTCAACAGACTGAAATGAAGTGGACCCCACTTGGCCCAGCAAGAAAGCTGAGGTGTCAAGGGTTGGCAAGCACCCACCATCCTGCATGTGATTCATAGCTCTTTGCGGCTGCGGCTGCGGCTGCAGCACTTGCGCCGCTGGATTAAAACCGCCGAATCTCAGCCCCGTCACCTGCTGCACCATCTGTCTGAAATTCGCCGCATCAGCCGTGATAAACGTCGTGGCCGCCGCCCGCTTCGGGGCACGTGACTTCCTCTTCGTGCTCTTCCCAGCCGGCTCCTCAAAACGGCGTTTCGCAACCGGAACTCCACTTCCTAAACCACCTGCCGCCGTGGGTGTATGCACCGGCCTTAATTCAACTTTACCAGTTGAAAAGCCGTTATCATCAATTGATGGATTTGTTAACGATTTCTCCAAAGCTTCTGTTTCTTTATTAGAAAAGATATCGCAAAACCAAGAATCGGAAAGTGTTGAACGGAACGGCGCCCATGATTTTTCCATCGACATTAAATTCTTAGAAGAGGCCATTTCTTAAACTACCGCCCCTGTATTTCTTCCAAAACAAAAAACGAATCAGCAAATAAAACCCAAAATTTTTGTGAAGAAAAGAGATAATTAGTTCATGAAATGAAGGAAAATACCTTCAAGCTTGGGAGATTACGTAAAACAGTGGGAGGGGATTAATGAATTATAAGAGTAGGGTGAGAGCCGAATAAATAGGGCGGTGGCGGGTAAGGAGGTAATTGTGTACACGTGGCAGTTAAAAAATAAACCATGGTTTAATTACAGTAGAGTGACGAAATCACAGCACTGTACAGTGTTTTGCTTTGACGGTCAAGCAGAGTCGCCGGCTCCTATTTGCATTGACTCCCCTCCAGCAGATGCCAGTTTTATCGAATTTTAGGTGAGAAATTAATATTTAGTCATTGTTCTAGAATTTTGGTGTTACATAATGACAGTTAATGGTCAACCTGGAAAAATTGGTAATATTTCTGTAGATAAAATTAATTATTCCTGTCCGGTCTGTCTAGCATCACTTGATAAAAAATTTCTTGACAGAAAAATTATTGTTCAAAAAATCACTCACCCTCTTCTTATTGTGTTTTTATTGTACAAATTCTATAAACTCTTTTTCTGTACACCAAAATCAACTGAATGAAAAATAACAAAAGAATCATGTTATGCTACCCACCTATACTGGGGGAGAGATGTCCCCTGGCAGTAATCCTTAACCAAATTAGTAGTCAAATCCTCTTAAATGAAATTAGGAAAATGTAAAACGGTTAGAGGGGATGACATCGAGGGTCCCACTCCCTATTTGTGGAGTTCAATCAGGGGGATGTCATCCCCCCTGTTACCATAGCATAACCCATAAAATCAATAGTTGTATCACGATTTTAATAATATTTGAACAGTGTTATTTATGAAAATTCATTAGAGTTGAATTGGAATTGGAACAATGAACCCTTTTCTTTTTCTTGGCATTGAAAGAATTTGTTGATATTTTCGATTAAATCTTCCGAAGGTGGTGAAAAGAGAACCTCAGTTGATAGAAAAAAATTCACAACTGCTTCAGATTATTCTTAGTAATAATAAACGCTAGTTTTAAGTTTAGGTGGTAATGAATTCATGGATTTATCATCACCCATTGGACAAATAATTAGGGAACTCACTGCTATCTAAATTAGAGATTATTGGTAATGATGAATTAACATTTATTCCTTTACTTTTCAATCAATTGTAAGAATTATGCCATTTTACCAAATTATTTTATCAGAATCATTGCTAGAATGAGTTGGAAAATTGTGATTAGACGGTTGGACAATATTTGTGGGCCAACTACCAATGAAATGTTGTCAAGTGTTAATCTCACACAATTTTTATAAAATTAATCTAGTAATGTAGCATAACTCTAATCGTAACGTTACATTTAATTTAATTTTAGATTAAAATCTTGTGATGTGGAAGTATAAGAAGAGGAGCAAGTTTCTTAAAATATGAAATCACTTTTAGAGAATCCATTCTTTCATGGTCGAAGTTAGAAACCGTTCAAGTTATGAAGTGATTTGAACTTAGAACAAAGAGTCGTAAAAAATATCTTATCAACACACCTGGCATGATAGATGTAAATACTAAAGGTTTATTTGAGCCTACTTTTTGAGAAAATAACTTTTGTGATAGCAATTTTTTGAAAAATGTGATTAAAAACCAGATTTTTTTTTTTTTTTTAAAGTTTTTGTAAAATTATTGTATTGAAAGAATGTGTGATTCAAAATAAATTTGAGGATAATGAAGCTTAAACATGGACTAAATAGAGCCCATGTAGTGCCCAGATTAACTATGAAATTTTGGACATTCCCAACAACATTTTGGCTATAAAATAATAATAATAATAATAATTGCCAAAAATAAGTAAAAACTTCATATTTCAAATTTTGAAGAGTGAGAGTTAACTTGCTTTCAAAAACATGTGACTCTTCACTTGTGACATCAATTTCATATCTTTTCAATTTATGCATTACAATTTTTACCTTACAAAAGTGAATTTTGCTACACAGCCAGGCCCAAAAACAGGGTTAAAAACAGGCATTTAAAATTGCTGACTTGGCAAACAAAAACCAATTAAAAACAAAAACAGAAAAACTAAAACTATACCAAACAACACCACTGCCTAAAAAATCCTGATTTGCTCCCACCATTTCTCCAAAGTCCAACTCGTCCAAACCCTCCCTCCCTCCCTCCCGCCGCCTTTGCCGACCGGAGCTCCGACAATCGAACCTCGTTATCATTTCTCCAACACGAAGTTTATAATTTCCATTCATTGTTTTCCATTAGCTTTTTTGGAAATAATTACGTAGTAAACAGAGGATTAGTGAACAGATAATATCTAATAGAAGAATACAATTTCTTATTTCTATAAATTCCAGTAAGCATTAGAAATTACATAGACAAATTAGAGATGGTGAGTGGAATACTCTTGGCTTGGATTGTTGTACTCAGCATTGCCACTACATCAGTTCATTGCCAATATTACTTCCAAAGTAAACCATAAGAACCAGTGAAGCTGCAAAAAACTCAACTCCATTTCTTCCTCCACGACACACTCAGTGGGAATAAACCCACGGCGGTGATGGTGGCGGTCGTTGGTGGAAGAGGAAAGTTTAGGTTGGCAAGAGGGTTTATTAAGGTGAAGACAAATTACCTTAATATTACAAATGGAGATGCTGTTCTTGAGTACAAGGTTAATGTTATTCATCCATGAAGTGATAAATTGTTGGAAATTGTCTTTGCTTGAAAAGGATTGAAAGTTCTTTGATCGTCTATGAAAATTTGCACCCACTAGGATCAACTTGCAATTGTTTATTTACAACACATGAAATAGAACAAAAAAATTTGGATCTTGAAACTGCAATTTCGATTGAGACAAATTCTTTGTTCAACACAAACAAATTCTCAAATCCGTGCCCCCAATTTCATTTCCTTGTTCAACACAAACAACTTCCCACAAGGAGGTTCGATTGTCGGAGCTCCGATCGGCGAAGGCGGCGGTGGCGGCGACGGCGGGATGGAGGGTTTGGACGGGTTGGAGAAATGGTGGGGGCGAATTGGGATTTTTCAGGCAGTGTGGCTGGTTTAGTTTTAGATTTTTTTTTTTTTTAATTGGTTTTTGTTTGCCAGGTCAGCAATTTCAAATGCCTGTTTTTAACCCTGTTTTTGGGCCTGACCGTGTAGCAAAATTCTACAAAAGTTGTACTATAATTCTTTCAAATAAATAGTAACTAATAATTGTCCTGTGACATTCCATTAGCTGTCAACACTACATTCATTGGGCAGTGTCCAATGATACATGGTATCCTGTCAAGTTGTATGTACAGATTATTTGTACATATAGCAAAGTCCTTATCTAAGTAGAATGGATTGTACTTCTATTGACATTTCATCTACAAAAAAATTCAGGAAATTAGGATGAATAGTAAAGTGTATATATATATATATATATATATATATATATATATATATATATATATATATCTCTGTCTCTCTCTCTTCAAAGTGAATTATTAAAAGTTTAAGAGTCTGTTTGATCCTCATTTTTTTTTGCCTAAAATGTATTTTGGAATAGTATTTTGATGGAGAATACGTGGTTAAAAAATAAGAAATTTTTTTGATTTACATGTAAAATTATTTTATTTAAAAAATGTGGTTAAAAATAAGAGAATATATATTTTGAAAATAATGGAACCAAACAAGAGCTAAATAAAATGGTAAGTATAGGAACCAGTGGTTTAAAATTATGGTAAGTGCAATGCCGTTGTCTCTTTTTTTCTGCCGCTTTTTTTTTTCTTCTTCCCTTTTTTTTAAGGAAACAAATTGGTAACTCGGAAAGGTATATGACATTATCTTGACACTTGCATGGCATAGGAATGTGAATAAAGCTGGTTGTACAACGCCCTGTACAACCAGTAGAGTCCTAGGAATGATGCAAGAAGTGATGCGATTAAAGATAATTATTAAATAAATTGATTGTTTGAGATTCCACCAAAACCTTTTGGATTGGGTAAAGCCATTTGTACATTCATTTATTAAACTATTGTTGACATTTGTTATGTTGTCAACAAATAATTGATTGATTTTTTTTAAACCGTTCAATTGAATAATGTCATGTGGTAAAATGTAAATTATGATGTACAACAAACATGATTGTTTTGGATTTATCTTCCCATACATGATAGTCTTGAAGCCTAAGATAGTGCAGCTCATCTACCGGCTCTGCTTAGCTAAACACTTTCTAATGGAAAAAATACACCATTGTTTTCCCAACCTATACTACTCAAGGGGTGTGCATAAATACTCTCCTCATTGTTAGGAAAAATATAACAATGGAGAAAATAAAAAGAAAAAGATGATGAATATAAAATTCGGCGAAGACTTGAACATGAAAATAAATCGTTGTTCTCAAACGATATTTGCCTTCTCTCACAATTATTTTAAGGATTAAATTGACAAATAGTTTGTAGGATTAATCAAGCCAAATGAAGAACACCAAAAGAAAAAGTGATCTTCAAAATGAACAAAGTGATAAATGGCTTTGAATTTGAAGTGAAATTGGATTTGCAACAATTTGGATAATGTAATCTCAAATCTGGCTACGTGTTTTCTATATGTTTTCATTGATCACCATCCTCCTATATATAGCCATCAACAATGGTGTTTGAAGTGGTGCCAAAAATCATTGAAAAGTCACAAGAACTTCAAACAAAAACGATCACAAACTACTAGAATTTTGTTCTATGCGGTCACATGATATAAATCTATGCAACCTCATAGATCAACTCACGGCCTGCAAATATGCATGCGACCGCATCCCTTGTTGGTCTATACGGTCGCATAGGCTAACATTCGGCCTTTAAATTTGATTTTTCATTCCACACATGTTTTATTGATTTTTGAACAACAATATATATCAGTCATTTCATAAAATATCACAAATCTTTTATGTAAACAATTCACTTATAAAACCAAAATTCTATTTATTGTTAAAAAAAAAAAACAAAAAAAAGGTCTCTCATAAGTAAAAATATTACTTATAACTAAAAAAATTCACTCATAGATAAGAAAATCACTTATAAGTATAAAAGTCACTTATACTTCAAAAAATTAAATGTAGAAAAATTATTTAGAAGTACAAAGTACACTTTTAACTAAAAATATTTATTTATAAATAGAAAATTATATATAATTAAAATTTTCACATATAAGTTAAGAAGTTACTTATATGTAAAAAGTTCATTTATGTGCAAAAAATAAATTTTAAGTAAAAAATTACATATAACTAAAAAATTCACTTACAAGTAAAATGGCACATGTAAATTACGGGATTGATTGTGGAACTGAGCATATAGAACCGGGGCAGGCAATAAGATACGCTGGGTGGAGTTCGCTTTGAAATAGATTCTTCGACTAGATCAATGTAGGGATGTCAATCCAACTTGTAGGCTTGTGACTTGGCCCACGAAAAGATCAAGCCGACTCGGCTCGTGGATCTATGGGATCAAGTCAAAGCTTGTGTATCAAGCAAGCAGTTGTGTAGCTGCTTGCATTTTAGGATTAAAAAAAAAAATTGTATCTAATGATTTAGAAAAATAAAATGCAATCCAGCTTGGCTCGACAAGGCCCGGGCAGAAAGCCCGAGCCAAGTCTTGATTTTTTGGCCGAGTTTTGGCTCGGGCCAAAAAAGTCCGAGCCTTTTTCACCCAAGCTGTGATCGAGTTGCTACCTTTGGCTCACAAGCTATGCAATTCGGTTCATTTACATCTTTAAATCAACGTATCAAAGATAATGAGGTCTAGCGTCCCTAAAACACGGAAAATACTTGCGAGTTCTCACCGCATGTATATGTGAATAAAAATTGATCTAATCCCTCTCTTACCATTGAAGAAGGGAATTGCAAACATATCATGGTCAATTGTTTTCAAATTTTAAGAATTTTGATGTAAAAAAATTAATGACTAAAAAAGATATACAAATAAAAACATTTTCACAAATATTTTTATTTTTCATTACATATGAGGTCTTCAGATCGTTTTAGAGCAATACCCCTTATTCTACCTTAATAATATTCCCTAATCTGATCCCTAAAATTCAATATGGATTAACAACCGCATCTTAATAGCAAGTCTAACTTTTAGTGCCTATTTATTTCTCTTTAATTGGAGCGAAAATGGGTTTTGAAAGGTATTTTTAGGATAATACGTGATCAAAAAGTATAAAAAAAGTTTTAAGAGAATGTGTAGAATATTTTATTGTGTGAAAGTGGTTGAAAATGATCATGTAACAAATCATAAAATAAATAATGAAAATTAAACAAGCCCTTAAAAATGTTCAAATTAGCCTATATTTGGCTCATGTTTATAAACTGTGTATAATAAACATTCAAACAACTTTTTATCCCATTGACACGCTTGGTCACAGAATGAGCTGGAAAGAAAATGGATTATAAAAAGTTGTTTGAATGTTTATTATACACAGTTTATAAACACGAGTCAAATATAGGCTAATATGATCATTTTTAAGGGCTTGTTTAATTTTCATTATTTATTTTATGATTTGTTACACGATCATTTTCAACCACTTTCACACAATAAAATATTCTACACATTCTCCTAAAACTTTTTTTTAAAATACTTTTTGACCACGTATTCTCCTAAAAATACCTTTCAAAACTCATTTTCGCTCCAATTAAAGAGAAATAAATAGGCACTAAAAGTTAGACTTGCTATGAAAACGCGATTGTTATTCCATGTTGAATTTTAGGGATCAAATTAGGGAATATTATTAAGGTAGAATAAGGGATATTGCTCTAAAACGATCTGAAGACCTCATATGTAGGAGTGTAAGCGGTCCGATTTTACCAATTTTTGACAGATTTTCAAACCAAACCGTTTACACCGGTTTGAGAAAAACTCAAACCTAAACCAAACCATTTTGAACGATTTGAAAAAAAATAAACTTAAACCTAACGGTTTGGTCTGATTTTAAACCGTCGATTTTGCCGTATATTTTTTTTGCCTGTCGTTCGATTTTAAACCGTCAATTTCACCATATATTTGTTTATTTGTCTATTTTTATGCTATTCATTTAGGAGTGAGCATTTTTTTCCAGAATCGGTGGAACCGTACCGGAACCATTTAGAACTGGTCTATTCGGTTCCGGATCTTCTAAAAAATAATTTGATTTTGGGACAAATTATTAAGAACCAACTGGTTCCGGTCCAATTTTCAGTTCTAGTATGAGAACCGTCCGATTCTCCTAGGTTTTATTTTTTAATTTTTTGTTAAAATATATAATTCAATCTCCAATCACTTTTATAAAAAATAATAGGGTTCTTTTTTTCATTTTAAACCCCAACACTTTCCTTCATTTCGTTGATTATTTTCTTCTCTCTTTTTATAATTATTTGATTAACTGATTCTCAAGTCAAATTAGAATATTGGGTAAATCTATACCTTAATAAATTTATTTACAATATATAATTTCATTTCTAAGATCCGAAATTTTTATTTCGTTTTCACTTTGATTACATAGTTGTTGATCCAATCAAAACTTTTCATCTAGATTTCTTCAAATTATAATCGACAGAACCAGTAGTTGCAATAATTTTTTAAAGGATGTCCAATTCAATGTAGGATTTTGATTTTGATTTTGATTGAAATTTGTTTAATCATTGGAGTACTATGTAGTTTATATAAGTTGATGATTGTTTGGTGATATGTATTTATATAAAATACAACGTGGGATTACTTGATGAATCGTTTCAGACTTTCAATTTAAAAGTCTATGGAATATATAAGTCTCATTTAAAAATAAATAAAAAGCTCAATACAAAAGTCTCACAAGTTAAAATTTAGAATTATTTTTTTATTTTTATATATTTTTTTGCCGGTCGGGTTTGGTTTTAAACCGTAATAAAATTTCTCAAACCTAAACCAAACTGTTTTTGACCGATTTGGTTTGGTTCAAAACCATTTCGTTGACGAATCCACGTGGCAACAAACCGACGGTTTTCAAAATGTAGTTTCGATTTGATTTTCCGATTTGGCGATTTTTGCTTACAGCCCTACTCATGTAATGAAAAATAAAAATACTTGTGAAAATATTTTTACTTGTATATCTTTTTTAGTTATTAATTTTTTACATCAAAATTCTTTAAATTTGAAACAATTGACCATGATATGTTTGCAATACCCTTCTTCAATGGTAAGAGAGGGATTAGATCAATTTTTATTCACATATACATGCGGTGAGAACTCGCAAGTATTTTTTGTGTTTCAGGGGCGCTAGACCTCATTATCTTTGATACGTTGATTTAAGGATGTAAACGAACCGAATTGCGTAGCTTGTAAGCCAAAGGTAGCAGCTTGATCACAGCTTGGGTGAAAAAGGCTTGGCCAAAAAATCAAGGCTTGGCTCGGGCTTTCTGCCCGGGCCTTGTCGAGCCAAGCCGGCTCGCATTTTGTTTTTCTAAATCATTAGATACTATTTTTTTTTATCCTAAAACGCGAGCAGCTACACAGATGCTTGCTTGATACACAAGATTTGACTCGATCCCAAAGATCCACGAGCCGAGCCGGCTTGATCTTTTCATGGGCCAAGTCACAAGCCTACAAGTTAGATTGACATCCCTGCATTGATCTAGTCGAAGAATCTATTTCAAAGCGAACTCCACCTAGTGTATCTTACTGCCCGCCCCGGTTCTATATACTCAGTTCCACAATCAATCCCGTAATTTACATGTGCCTTTTTACTTGTAAGTGAATTCTTTAGTTATAAGTAATTTTTTACTTAAAATTTATTTTTTGCACATAAATGAACTTTTTACATAGAAGTAACTTCTTAACTTATATGTGAAAATTTTAATTATATATAATTTTCTATTTATAAATAAATATTTTTAGTTAAAAGTGTACTTTGTACTTCTAAGTAATTTTTCTACATTTAATTTTTTGAAGTATAAGTGACTTTTATACTTATAAGTGATTTTCTTATCTATTAGTGAATTTTTTTTAGTTATAAGTAATATTTTTACTTATGAGAGACCTTTTTTTTTTTTTAACGATAAATAGAATTTTGGTTTTATAAGTGAACTGTTTGCATAAAAGATTTGTGATATTTTATGAAATGACTGATATATATTGTTGTTCAAAAATCAATAAAACATGTGTGGAATGAAAAATCAATTTTAAAGGCCGAATGTTGGCCTATGCGACCGTATAGACCAACAAGGGATGCAGTCACATACATATTTGCAGGCCGTGAGTTGATCTATGAGGTTGCATAGATTTATATCATGTGACCGCATAGAACAAAATTCTAGTAGTTTGTGATCGTTTTTGTTTGAAGTTCTTGTGACTTTTCAATGATTTTTGGCACCACTTCAAACACCATTGTTGATGGCTATATATAGGAGGATGGTGATCAATGAAAACATATAGAAACATATAGCCAAATTTGAGATTACATTATCCAAATTGTTGCAAATCCAATTTCACTTCAAATTCAAAGCCATTTTTCACTTTGTTCATTTTGAAGATCACTTTTTCTTTTGGTGTTCTTCATTAGGCTTGATTAATCCTACAAACTATTTGTCAATTTAATCCTTAAAAGAATTGTGAGAGGAGGCAAATATCGTTTGAGGACAACGATTTATTTTCGTGTTCAAGTCTTCGCCGAATTTTATATTCATCATCATCTTCTTTTTATTTTCTCCATTGTTATATTTTTCTAACAATGAGGAGAGTATTTATGCACACCCCTTGAGTAGTATAGGTTGGGAAAACATTGGTGTATTTTTTCCATTAGAAAGTGTTTAGCTAGGCAGAACCGGTAGATGAGCTGCACTATCTTAGGCTTCAAGACTGTCGTGTATGGGAAGATAAATCCAAAACAATCATGTTTATTGTACATCATAATTTACATTTTACCACATGACATTATTCAATTGAACGGTTTAAAAAAAATCAATCAATTATTTGTTGACAACATAACAAATGTCAACAATAGTTTAATAAATGAATGTACAAATGGCTTTACCCAATCCAAAAGGTTTTGGTGGAATCATCAAACAATCCATTTATTTAATAATTATCTTTAATCGCATCACTTCTTGCATCATTCCTAGGACTCTACTGGTTGTACAGGGCCTTGTACAACCAGTTTTATTCTCATTCCTATGCCATGCAAGTGTCAAGATGATGTCATATACCTTTCCGAGTTACCAATTTGTTTCCTTAAAAAAAGGGAAGAAGAAAAAAAAAAGAGCGGGAGAGAAAAAAAAAAAAGAGCGGCCTTGCACTTACCATAATATTAAACCACTGATTCCTACAATTACCATTTTATTTAGCTCTTGTTTGGTTCCATTATTTTCAAAATATATATTCTCTTATTTTTAACCACATTTTTTAAATAAAATAATATTACATATAAATCGAAAAGAATTCTCATTTTTTAATCACGTATTCTCCATCAAAATACTATTCCAAAATACATTTTAGGCAAAAAAAAAAAAAAAAAAAAGAGGATCAAACAAACTCTTAAACTTTTAATAATTCACTTTGAAGATATATATATATATATATATATATATATATATATATATATATATATATATATATATGCACTTTACTATTCATCCTAATTTCCTGAATTTTTTTGTAGATGAAATGTGAATAGAAGTACAATCCATTCTACTTAGATAAGGACTTTGCTATATGTACGAATGATCTGTACATGCAACTTGACAGGATGTCGTGTATCATTGGACACTGCCCAATGAATGTAGTGTTGACAGCTAATGCAATGTCACAGGACAATTATTAGTTACTATGTATTTGAAAGAATTATAGTACAACTGTTTCGCGCGTAAAACGCTAACAATTAAAAGAAGGATCAGATGATTGTGTAAGGAACAACGACCTCTCTAGACAAAGTTCCAACGAAGGGTGTTTATTTATGAAGATTGCAATTCACAAGACACAAAATGCCTCTAAGAGGCACAAACACACAAAGTAACTACGATTTGACAATGAAAAACTTACAGAAAATAAAATTACATAATTCTCTGTTTGATAGTAATTTATTCGGGCTTTCTTTTGTATTCTCTTTATTCTTTTATACTTCTGGGTATTTTCTCTCGTAGAACCGTCTGAAAACTGTCCGTTACTCTATAACCACCCACTTTCTCCATGATAGGCACTCTGTCCAGAAACCGCCCACTTTCTCCACTCATATAACTGTTCGCGATCGGTATTCTCGGAAGATAGGATGCGATAAGGTTGCCCCTTAAATGTTTCAAAAACCATTGCCTTTGGAAGTGAAGAGATGTTATGCTCGCTCAAGTTTGTGGCGCTTCGCGCAACTGAGCGACATCCAGCAGACGTTATGCTAGCTCAAATTTGGGGCGTTTCGCACAGCTGAGTGACATCCAGCATGTTTGAGCGATTATGGGCTATTGTAGCACGACTCATTCTTGGGTAATCTCGCTTGGCACCTTTCAAATTGGGTTTTGTTCTCTTCTCGAATTAAGCTCTATTGTTTGGGCCATTTAATTGGGCTTGGCTTTGTGTGTCTACAATTACCCCCCAATATGGAAAAATTGATATTCATCATCAATCTTATGTCATATTCATAGTTTTGTATTGCACTCAATGTTTGAGATTACAAAAGGGCGGGATATTTTAATCATTACCACTTTTGGCGATGACCCTTTTTCGGCCCAAAAACGTAACATCTCGCAGCCCCTATAAACCAAAGGACACGCCATTCCATCACGCCACTTTACTCACGTTCGCATCATCACTTTCATCTATAAAGTTACTGTTCACCTTCTTGCTTCCTGGTTTAAACGACTTTCGAGCCAAATGACAACTTCTTCAAGTGCTTCAGATAACTCTCTAAGTTTCGAGGAATACCAACAGCTACTCACACGCCCGTATATCAATCCAGCCTTCCTTTCATCCGTCAATCCTGACCGTCATGAGTTTTACTTGGCCCTTCTTTTAACGACGTTGATTCTGTGGGGACGGTAGTGGTGGACCAGTTGTTCCCCTGCACTCAAAATCTCCTTTCTTGAACTCTTTTCCATTAAAGTCACTTCGCGAAAAAGGTATTCGTACTTAGCCCAAGACTGATTCTACTTTCCATTTTTGACATTCACGTTTAATAAAACATGGTCCCGCTAAGGCAATTTTTGATCGTGCAAGAATTTCTGATTTATTGAAAATTACTCTTCGTCCCCCAATTTATGATCTCGTGCTTTTTCTCATTGCACTGAGTTTTTGGTCTTCTGAGTATAATGCTTTTATTTTCCCTTTTGGCCCAATGTCTATTTCTCTGAGGGATGTTGGAGTTTTAGTTAACCTTCCACCTTTGGGTGACACCATTTTTCCTGATGTTTTAATTTCTGGTGTTGCCCCAAAATTTGATAAGAAATTAACCGATTCTTATACAGCCATACTAAGCATGTATGATAATTCTAGTGCCAGCGAACTCTCTCATGCTGACCTGGTTGCCTTTCTTTTGGTCTGGCTCTGTAAATATGTTCTTTGTGTTCCTAGCCTTAAACTTTCTCTGGTCTACCTGCCTATAGCGAATGAGTTAGCGCATGGTAGACCTTTAAATCTTTGTTCTTTCTTTTTGGCCGCTTTCTATCAAGGCATGGCTTCCCTTCAAGTCCAACTAAAGAATGGAGCATCTCCCACTAGCAGTGGGCCTCTTCAGCTTGCTCAATTGTGGTTGAGGGCCTATTTTCCAAGACTTGGCATTTTACCGACTTCTGA
Organism: Osmanthus fragrans; assembly: GCA_019395295.1. Lineage (NCBI taxonomy): Eukaryota > Viridiplantae > Streptophyta > Magnoliopsida > Lamiales > Oleaceae > Osmanthus > Osmanthus fragrans. Next base: position 16,667,350 of record CM033343.1, on the reverse strand, counting down.
TAGGTTGGTCAGTTGTTACGGTGTACTCATCAACCAACTGAGCCCTGTTACACTGTCTGCCATGGACCTTTTTTCATTCTTTTATACTTTGGATTGCATCCCTTCTTTCTTTCCTTTTCCTGTCAATCAAATCTCCATTTTTTGTACAATCCTCTTCTACCATGAATGATGTGAGCGACGTTATGCCTGTATGGGCTCAATTTTTGGTTGGTAAGGAATTATTCCATGACATTTTAACTCGGACAAATCTAAGGCGAGGGTTGAGATATATGCTACCCAATTTTTTGCCCGTCAATTGGGTTTTGGCCAATCATCACCCGTTCCTCCCTGTTTTTCCAAAAATTTGATTGAGCGTTTCTATGTCATCAATAAACCGAAGGCATTAGCGATTGAGGCCTGTAATGCTTCTTTGATGACCGACTTTTCTTTAGCTCATTTTAATTCCACTTCTACTGTTCAACCCATTTTTGCACAATTTTGGCCATCTGTGAAGCAAAGGTTGTTCGCAGCCGATGTTAACAGCGTTTTCCATTCTTTGGAGAGGTCAAAAGTCTCCTCTTCTTCTCCTATCCTTGCCTTGCCTATATCGGTCAGGAGTCCTACCTCTCCATTTGTCCGATCCAAATGTCCTGTTTCATCTAGCCCTTCATCCGTTCAAGCAGGAACAACCACCTTCCTCCAGTCGAAAACGGTCAACTCCAGTTCAGTCAATTTTGACCGATGAGGGTGACGCTGAGGATGATGATGATGTTCCTCTTACCATCAAGCGGAAGGTACTTGAACTTGAGAGAAATGCCTGTTTCTGTTTATGTATGAAAAATCTTTCACGTGCTAACTTGTTACCTGAATTTTCGCAGATAGTTCTTCTTTGAAGACTCTGTCTTCACAGGCTATTATACTGTCACCTTCCGTCGAAGCCTCTTCGATCAAGCCATCTGATGAAGGGGCCACTTTTGAGGAGCCTACAGGCCAAGAGCATGTGATCCCGTAGCCAAGTGAAGATTTTTCATCTCGTCAAGGCGACGACTCCCTAATTGTTGAAGTGGCAGGTAATATAATTTATAATTTGCTCTTTCATCTGTATTATTGAACTTTATACTAATGTCGCCTGATTTTGGCAGAAGTACCTGTAGAGCTGACTATCGTGAGGGGATCTTCTCGCTCAGATAAAGAGAAGTCTCCATAGGTGACTGGATCAACTGGTGATGCTCCCTGACGTCCCAAAGTCGCTGGTGTTGACGCTATTTTACAGTTTATCCAAGACTTGTTCACTTTTTGGGAGCAAGCGAAATGCTTTGTTGCTTCTCGTTCCTCTTCAGCCAGCCGTCCTGCTGTCCCATCTGCTGCCCTCTCAGAATAAAATATGAATATATTCAAGCAATCAGTGCTAGAGTATGTTACTTTCATAGATATGGGCATTGCTAAAGCCAGTGCTTCTTATTAGAAAGATAAAATTGAGGCTTTGGGTGCAAAGATGGCTCAAGAACTTGAGCTTCCCTCGCTTGAAATTTCTTCTTCCTTGAAGGTGTCATTGAAGCTTATTCATTCAGAGATAAGTTCCTTGTAGGCCAGGAATGTGGAATTGAAAGCCCAAACAACCCAATACATTCAAACCGTAGCTGAAAGAGAGTTTTTGTTTGGTGAAATTGAGAAGTCCAAAGGCACTTTGAAAGAAATCTCTTCTAAGGTTATGGTCGAAGATTCTCTGATGATGAAGCTGACTGCAAAAATGAAGGAATTTCAAGCGAGGATGGACGATTGTCAGGCTAGGTTGGCTGCCAAGGAGCGTACTGCTTCTCAAGAAGTTGAGCGAAGTAAATCTCTGGTTGAGCGTTACATGAAATTGGAGGTGAATGAGGAACTTGCAACTGAGCTCCCTGTTGCTTCTCAAAAATAGCGCGATGAATGGGATCAACTTAGATAACAAATGCGCTCATTCAGGGGCAGTTTGTAGTTAGGCTGACTTTTATTTTGTATCTTAGGACGACAACCATTATTGGCCGATCATGTAATTTGCAGCTAATCAATGAAGTCATCATTTTGTTCTCGAATTGCTTTCATAACGGAACCTTTTTACTTGACGTCTGTCTTAATTGTTGATATTGCCTGGCATTTATTATACCACATTCATTGCATAGTTTACTTTCACATGGGAATGAACTTTTAGTATTCCGACTTTTCTTTTTCGAGGTTTGAACCTTCAATTCCGGTTATTGTGCAGGTATATGGCCCTTCGCCTTTTGTCTCTTCGCCTTCAGGTTCCTATAAAAATCGCGAACTTGTCGTATATTCGCCATTTTCATCCTTGTTCTTCATAGGATTAACTTGTTGCCACTGCCTGGCATCCAAATGATTAATCCCGAAGATCGATTAGTCCCTTTTTCACCAGATATGAAGCATTCAATCATTCTCCAATTTTGTCAATTGTCTTGAGGTCTTCTTTGGTATGAGAGATATAGGAAAAGTTCTTTGGCCAATGAAGATCTTCTCAGAACCTCTTCCATGTGTGACCTTCAGAGGGATTGCTAGAAGTGGGCCAATAGCTTGCTGAGAGTGCTCCTTCAGCCTTTGCCTACCATTGCAGCTATGCATTTAGGAAGGCAGTGGTTCTCTAGCCAAATAAATGTCTTCTCAGCACCCTTTCTACCCACAATCCAGGGGGAGTTGTGAATCAATTGCTTGCTGAGAATATTTCTCTGACCGTCTGCCAATCATTGCAACTATGCATCTAAGAAGGCGATGGCAGCCAAATCTCCCCCTTTTGTGTAATAGTTGATAGGAAGAATATTTTGAGAGCTTGCTTCCATCTGTGGCCTATAATTGTAATTTACATCCTTTTATTTGTGATGAATAAAGGTATATTTTGTTTGGACGTATTTTGCTTGTATTTCGTTTAAACACAATCATCCAGTTTTTTGCCTATGCGATTTAAGGTTGGTCTATCTGTTCATCTTCCCATATTTTCTTTTTAAGTATTTACTATTGATGGATCTTATATGCCTCGTACCGTCCAAATCTTCTAGATAGTAAGCTCCATTAGGCAACACGCTATTCACTTTATAAGGTCCTTCCCAATTGGGCGACAATTTCTCGTACTTTGGATCCTTGCTATCTAGAGGAAGTATTGTCTTCCAAACCAACTCGCCCAAGCTAAAAGACTTGGCTATGACTTTTTTGTTATAAAACTTGGCCATTTTTTATTTTTGGACCTGCAATCTATCTAGGACATCCAATTTTAAATCGTCCAACTCTAGTAAGCTTTGGGTTAATGATTCAGCATGTTCATCGTCATCCCAATTATTCTGCAAGCCTACCCTAATTGAATGCAAGTTAATTGTCATGGGCAACACAGCCTCTTGTCCATAAGTAAGTTGAAAAGGAATCACATTGGTACTCGAACGTGGTGATGTTCTGTAGGCCCACAAAACTTTATTCAAGCATTCGTGCCGATTCCTGGCATTTTTACTTATCATTTTTCTTATGATATTCTTTAGAACCTTATTAGAAGATTCTGTTCGGCCGTTAGATTGAGTGTAATAAGGCGTGGAGTTTACTAGCTTAATTCCAAAATTGCTCAAAAACTCTTTCACTTGATCTCTATTTAAGGACGTACCGTGATCCATCGTTAGTGTTTGTGGTATCCCAAATCTGTATATAATATGGTCACGAACGAAGTTTATGATATTTTTCTGAGAGATCTCCTTTAATGGTATTACTTCCACCCATTTGATGAAGAAATTCGTTGCAACTATTATGGAAGTATGTTGCTTAGACGACTGGGGATAAACCTTTCCTATTAGATCTATCGCCCAGCCTCTGAACGACCAATGTTTGATAACGGGTACCATTTCTCTTACTGGCATCCTTTGTATTGGACGATGCTTTTGGCAGACCAAACAACTCTTTGCATATTGCACGCACGATTCTCCCATTTTGGGCCAAAAGTATCCGCTTCTTATAATTAACCATCTCATTTTCTAGCCAGCCTGATGGGCCCCACATATTCCTTCATGCACTTCAGCCATGATTATCTTGACTCCTTGTAAACTTACACACTTCAATAACAACCCATCTGAGCGTTTCTTGAATAGCTCTTCATCTATCAGCACGTAGTTCACAAATCGCAACTTCAATCTCCTATCACCCCCTTTCTCGGGTTTTCTCAAGAAATTTTTAATTTCTTCCCTCCAATCTATTGCATCCCCATCTTGTATGCAATGAACATCAATCTTCTTCGCCCTTCGTTGCACTACGGGCAATATTATTCCATATTCACAAGTGGACTCTATATTTAACAACTTTGAATAGCCCAATGCCATTTGGGCTAATTCGTTCGCTAAATCGTTATATGTCTTGTTAACATATTGAAGTTTTAGTTGATCAGATTCTTCCAATAATTCTTGGGCTATTTCGTATTGGTTTATGACTAACTCACTTTGACATTTAAAATCACCAGTCAATTGGTAGATTACCAATTGGGAATCGCCCTTAACGATTACATTCTTTATTCCCAACTCTGTTAATAGTTCCAATCCCACATTCAATGCCTCATATACAACTTGATTATTGGTACATAATCTATTTAAGGTGAAGGCATATTTATAATGAACCCTAATAGATTTATCAATACTATTCATACCCCTGCATCTCCAGAAGTTTTTGATCCATCGAAGTATAAAACCCAAGGTTTTATTTCAAAAGAATCAACTTCTAATTCAATTTCTTTAGGCATGTCAAGGCACAGATGATCAGCCAGGAATTAGCCAATGCCTGATTTTTTACTGCTTTCTGGGGTATATATTGTATTTTGAATTCTGAAAGTGTTAAAGTCCATAGAACTATCATTTGGTGTAAAATAGGGCGAGAAACATGTACTTAACTAAATTTACATTAGAAATAAAATAGACAGTCACAAGCCGCAAATAAGCCCTTAGTATTGTACATGTGAAATATAAAGCATGACATAACTTTTCAATTGTAGAATAATTACATTTATATTTTGTTAAACGTCTACTCAAATAGTAAATCGCCATTTCTTCCCCAAATTAATCTTCTTGTACGACCATTCCGACTATTGATTCTTGCTCAGCCGATATGTACACTTTCATTGGCCGTCCTTGGATAGGTGACACCAACACTTGTGGACTTGACAAATATGTCTGCAGGCTATCAAAAGTCTTTTGATGTTCTTCTTGTCAGACGAATTCGTCCTGATTTTTTAGTTTTAGAAGAGGCGAAAAAGCTTTTGTTCGCCCTGTACAATTAGAGATAAAGCGTCTCAAAAAGTTAACTTAGCCTAGGAACTTTTGCAATTCTTTCTTGTTACCAGGTGGTTTGACCTCTAAAATAGCTTTTGCTTTATTTTTATCAAGTTCAATCCCTCTCTTGTGTACTAAAAACCCAAGAAAATTCCCTGCATTGACATCAAATGCACATTTTAAAGGATTCAACATTAGTTTATATTGTCTCATCCGCTCGAATGAGTGTTTTAATTGTTCAAAATGGTCTTCTTCTCTAACAGATTTGACCACTACATCATCTACATATACTTCAACAAATTCGCCTATCATATCGTGAAAGATTATGTTCATCGTCCTTTGGTAGGTGGCTCCTGTACTTTTCAGGCCGAAAGGCATAACTACCTATTCACAGCATCCTAAAGCCCCAGGGCACCTAAAGGCCGTTTTATGCACATTTTCTTCAACTATGTAGATTTGATTATATCCTAAATACCCATCCACAAAAGAATATATTACATGTCCGACAGTTGAATCTACTAAGGAATCGACCGTTGGCATGGGATATTCATCTTTGGGCGTAGCTAAATTTAAGTTTCGAAAGTCTATGCATACCCTAATACTGCCATTTTTTTCATTACTGGCACAATATTAGATAATCATTCAACGTATCTAGTCGTTCTAATAAAACCTGCTTTTAACAGTCGCTCTATTTCTTTCTTTACTTGAGGTAACACATTGGGAGCAAAGCACCTATGAGGTTGTTTATGTGGCTTAAAATTCGACTTAGTCGATAATCTATGCTCTACCAAACATTTATCTAAATTAGGCATATGTTCATATTTCGAAGCAAAACAATCCTTGTATTCTTTTAATAAAGCGATTAAATTATCACTTACCTCTTGATTAAGCATCTGGTTGACAAATATTGGGCGATCTTTCCCTTCGTCCCCAATATTCACCTTCATCAAAAGGTCTTGTGCTTGAGCATGCCCAGGTTTTGCAACCTTTGTTGCTTCATCATCCATTTTTTTTGCAAGTCCTTCCTCTTCCAAGCAATCCACTTTGTTGACTTCTCAGCCAATACTATGTTCCAATTCGCACACTGCCAGCTTGTTTCTCAGTGTCTCAAATGCTATTTCCTCTTTTGTCTTTTCTTCACATTTTTTATTGAAAGCCATTAATCTGACTTTGAAGGCCTAAATTTCGGCCACTTTTTTGGGTCGACAATTCATTAAAGTTCTTGGATTATCCTTTTGCCAATTGCTGGTTTTTTAAGGGCTACTATGTTTGGCCTCATTTGGTTAAATATTTCAGTAAGTGTGTCTACTGAAAATAGTTCTTCGCTCTGCGGGATGACCTGAGCTTCCTCACCATCTTGGATTATCCTGAAAGGTCCATAGTTCCCTTTATACATGAACCTTTCTACTGAGTTTGCTTCTGCAACAAAAGACCTGTGGTCTGCTTGGACTACTTCTGCTTCGCCTTTGTCATTCCAGAAAACCAGGCACTGGTGGAGTGATGACGGTATGCAATGACTCCCATGAATCCAATCCCTTCCAAGCAGCACATTGTAACTAGTAGGACCATCTATCACAAAGAAGACTGTGGTCCTAGTAGTCCTTCCAACAGTTATGTCCAGTGGCATCACACCTTTAGCTGAAGTCGCTCCTCCATTGAAACTTGTAAGGATAATTTCTGTTGGAATCATGTCGCTTTCTGTTTTTGCAAACTTTCTCATCATCCTCGATGGGATGGTATTTATAGCTGCTCCGTTGTCAATGAGCACCTTCACCACAGGAATGCCATTTACCAAGGCCTTCACATACAACGACCTCCAAGTGTTTGGTCAACTTCATATTGGGCCTCTTAAAGATGACTTTCTCAGCTGCACCTATCTCCACCTCTTGTTGATCCTTGGTTAAGCTATTTCCTTGCGACAAGTCCATGTGTAACACTTCACACTAAGCTACTACTTCTTGGGCCTTCTCTGGTTTGTCATTTTCATCTGATACTTCTTCTTCGGCTATCCAACCGATAGGATGAGGCAATATTCTTGGAAGTGACCCGTATTTCTCAGAGTGAGGCACCTTTACCCTTCTCTTAGGCGTTCCGTATATCACGTAGAAGTCAAAAGAACGCCCAGATGGTTCGCCCAGTAAGTACACCTCGCAAACACCTTCTTGATGGAGTTTTTTCAATAATTTATTGCGCGACACTCCTCTTTTCTTCCTTTCTGCTTCCAAATCGACTTCCTCCTCAATATCGGTCATGTCATCGCTTTCTTCCTCATCACTTATGCCCTGGGATATCTGGTCTTCACAACATTCCAACGCGTATGCTTCTTCCTCATTACTTTCATTTTCCTCCTCTTCTATTTATTTACCTTTAAATTCATTGGCTAGTATGTAATTATTAGCCATAACATGAGGTAATGTGATAGATTGATCTCGATCTTCTCCATCCTCATCTTTCTTTTCGCGCTCAAATTTTGACCTTCCCGAAGAACTTTCTGGCAGTTCTCTCAGTGACTCGCCAGTGCCAGTTTCTTTATCACCCTTAAAGATACTGAGAATGTTTTTGTTGGCCACTCGAGCAATTTAGGTGCTTTGGGATGTGACGACCCTTGCTGTTGCCTCATCATTCGTCTATAGTTCCGTTGAAAACGCCTCTGTTGAGTTCTAGTAATCTCATCAAAGGATATGACTCTTCCTGCATTGTACTAAAAAGAGTACCATACATTTGGTCGACACTCGTCCTCTATTGGGCCGAAAACCAGGATTAATATTAGGATGATGCTGGCGCTGTTGGTGATGCCATATTTTTGGCTCTTCCATACTTTCAGCTATTTCTCTTTTGCATCAGGAACACAGGATAACTTCATCTTTTCCATTTTCTTCCTATTTGATCCTTTCAAAGATGCTGGTATCCAACGCAAAGTCCTCTTCTCCGTCATCTAGGACCAACTTGAACTTTGACAACTTATTTTTTAAGCCAGTTATCATCATATTCACCCCCAGTAGCTGTGGGAAAGGATTTTCATCCACTGCCATTTTCTTCTTATCATCAAACGTGATTCGCCCTGACTCAATAGCATCCTGTAACACATGACGGAAAACCAAGCAGTTGTTAGTTATATGTGACGATGTATTATGCCATTTACAATATTTTTACCCTTGATTTGTTCAGGGTCTGGCAATTTATGCTGTCGTTCAACATTATCTGCTTATCTTTGTACAGTTTATCAAATATAAGGTCAGTTTTGGTCACATCAAAGGAGAATGTCCTAACCTTTTTGTTTTCATTTTTTACAGGCTCATCTTTGCTGGACATTCTAAACCTGGCCATTACAGGACAAGCATAAGCATCTCCTTTAACTAGTTCGACCTAGCATATTTCTGCCTGATCGTAATATTCACCCCTATAGCATGAATGTCAAAGTTTAGATCTCTGTAATAAATCTTTTTACTAGAGTTTTTCATTTGTTCCTCTTCCCTTATTAAACGCTCATACCTAATCACTTTAGCACTTAATTGGAAAAGATCAGGAAATTCCCTGTCCTGAAATTTCTTTTTCAGATCAAAGCATAAACAATTTTGAACAATTTTGACAAACTCTTTTTTTGAGCAAAGGCACAAAACATTTGTTCCTGACTGTTTTAAACCTCTGAAAGAAACTTTATGCCCACTCGTTTGTCATTTGACGCAAATTCGCCAAATCGGCCAAAGTGACTTCGGATTCAGTTTTGTAAAATTGAGTGTGGAATAATTGTTCTAGTTGTTGCCATGTTTAGACAGAATTTGCTGGCAAATTAATGAACCATGAGAAAGCTACTCCTGTTAACGAACTAGGAAATAGTCTTACTTTGTGGTAGTCAGTTATTTCTCCACATTGTAATGTGAATCGCCCTACATGTTCTAGAGTGGAAACCTCTCCCAGGCCAGTAAATAACAAAAATTATGGTATTTTGTACCCTCTAGGTCGTGGATATGCTTGGTCCACCCAATTAGGGGATGGCTTTGTGTAAGTCAACCTAATGAAAGGGCGTGTCCCAAAAGTCATTTGGTCCAACACTATCTCCATGATTTGATTCCTCAACAGAACATTGGGATCATATGGGACTCCTACAGGTTAGTTTATTGGTGGAATGGTTTGAGGCTAATGTTTGGTCCTTGGTTCGCGGCGTAAGCGCTGTTATTTAGACCATTGTTGCCATTAAACTGAGCATTTCCGCCATCATTAACACGTGAGGCGTTTTGTCCATTGGTTTGAATATTGTCCCTTGCATTTGAGTTACCCCCAGGTTTGTTACTCCATTACCACCATTCAAATTGGTTATTCCACTACTCCTTTGATTTGAAGTAGATGGGCCAAAATGTGGATCTATCCCGTGATTCGGGCTCGGTATCGGGGAATTATGTCCCACAATCATCCTGGATTGGAAATGATTCCCTATGCTTGGCATAATTGGTTGACAAATTTGGCTGACTAACTTATTCATGATTTCATTCAACGTATTAAGTTGTTTAGCCATGTTGTCGTAGTGTGCATTTCCATCTTGAGTAAATTTTCTATAACATGAACGTTTTGCAAGTTTACCTATTCAATGACGTCGTGAGTGAGTTCACCAAGCAATGCACGCATGGTCCGAGGACTCAACTCTATCATTCATTGTAACGACTTTGGTTCTGTCCATCTACTCCTGGAGTACTTTACTGCTCCTCGAATTGTTCGATTACAGACTGGACTAGTCGTGGTTTGTTGGCTCTTTGTCAAAATTTTTAGGAGGCATATTAATTTGTTTGTCGTATCTTCAAACACCAAATGTGTCCCACCGGACATGCCAAATTGTTTCGCGCAGAAAACGCTAACAATTAAAAGAAGGATCAGACGATTGTGTAAGGAACAACGACCTCTCGAGACAAAGTCCCAACGAAAGATGTTTATTTATGAAGATTGCAATTCACAAGACACAAAATGCCTATAAGGGGTAGAAGCACACAAAGTAACTAAGATTTGACAATGAAAAACTTAAAGGAAATAAAATTACATAATTCTCTATTTGAGAGTGATTTGTTCGGGCTTTCTTCTGTATTCTCTTTGTTCTTTTATACTCTTGGGCAATTTTTTCTCGTAGAACCATCTGAAAACCGCATGTTATTCTATAACTACCACTTTCTCCATGATAAGCATTCTGTCCAGAAATCGCCCACTTTCTCTACTAATATAACTGTTCGCGACCGGTATTCTTGGAAGGTAGGATGCGATAAGGTTGCCCCTTAACTGTTTTAACAACCGTTGCCTTTGGAAGTGAAGAGATGTTATGCTCACTCAAGTTTGGAGCGCTTCGCGCAACTGAGCGATGTCCAGAAGACGTTATGCTTGCTCAAATCTGGAGTGTTTCGCGCAGTTGAGCGACATCCAACATGTTTGAGCGATTATGGGCTATTATAGCACGACTCCTTGGGTAATCTTGCTTAGGCGTGCCTTTCAAATTGGGTTTTGCTCTATTCTCGAATTAAACTCTATTGTTTTAGCCATTTAATTAGACTTGCTTAATTGAGCTTGGTTTTGTGTGTCAACAACAACTTTTGTAAGGTAAAATTGTAATGCATAAATTGAAAAGATATGAAATTGATGTCACAAGTGAAGACTCGCATGTTTTTGAAAGCAAGTTAACTTTCACTCTTCAAAATTTGAAATATATGATGTTTTTACTTAATTTTGGCAATTTTTTTTTTTTTTTTTTTTTTTTATAGCCAAAATGTTGTTGGGAATGTCGAAAATTTCATAGTTAATCTTGGCACTACATGGGCTCTATTTACTATTTAGTCCATACATTTTCCTAATTTCATTTAAGAGGATTTGACTACTAATTTGGTTAAGGATTACTGCCACGGGACATCTCTCCCCCTGGTATAGGTGGGCCGCATAGCGTGATTCTTTTGTTATTTTTCATCCAGTTGGTCTTGATGTACAAATTTTTTTTTATAGAATTTGTACAAAGAGACACAATAGGAGAAGAGTGGATGATTTTTTGGACATTAATTTTTCAATTAATGCTTTGAGTATAGAATTTAATTACTAGAAATGTTAAAGATTTTTGAATTTCCCCTCACATGATGTGGGCTCTATGTATAAAATATTGGAAAAAAAAAATTCTCGTCCAATCATATGAGTGTTCCGTAGGTACATAAATTTGAATTTCTGTACCTATAACAGAACTCTAATTTTTCTGTCAAGAAAAATTTCATCAAGTGATGCTAGAAAGAGATGATAGGAATAATTAGTTTTATCTACTAAAATATTACCAATTTTTCCAGGCTATTGACCGTTATTATGAAACACCAAAATTCTAGAACTTTGACTAAATATTAATTTCTCACATAAAATTCAATAAAACTGGCATATGCTGGAGGGAGTCAATGCAAATAGGAGCCGGCGACTCTGGTTGACCGTCAAAGCAAAACACTGTACAGAGCTGTGATTTCGTCACTCTACTGTAATTAAACCATGGTTTATTTTTTAACTGCCACGTGTACACAGTTACCTCCTTACCCGCCACCGCCCTATTTATTCGGCTCTCACCCTACTCTTATAATTCATGGGTCTTGCTACAGTTCCAGAGCTGACCGCAGAAGCCCCACAAATTTTCAAAACAGCAAAATTCGTTAGGAAAATAATGAGGAAATTGTACCCCAAGTCAGTCTTTGGATTGACAATTATAAAAAGAGTTTTGCTACAAGTACATTTTTTTTGACATTAAGTTTGACACACTACTCACAATTAAAGGGTGGAGCCCACAATTAAAATAATGGTGAATTTCATGCATTGTAAGTACAATATCAAAGAAAGTGTCAAAAAAAAATTGTACTTAAAGAATAATTCTTATAAAAATGTCACATTTTGATAATTTTGATAAAATTGTCACTTTAAGACTTTTACGCCCCTCAAAAAAATGTAAATACCTTAATTATCCTTAATTAATGGTGATTTGACTAGATGACAAATATGTATAAAAATGTAGATAAACATCACACCAACCACCCCATTCTCACGCCTCCCTTTCTAAACTCAACTCCACATACTCAAACCCTAACCCCTAATCAGACCAATTTTCTTCTTCCCAAAACTAATTTGTTTACATTCACGCTGATGTCTGGATCAAAGGTTAATGCTTCCTCGTTTTTCCCTAGGAATCACTCTTTTCTTTTCCTCACTAATTATTGACATTATTTTGCAGTTTCCAAAGGTGCATTTTAAATTACAAGAAAATTTGCCCAATATTTACAACGAAAGCAATCATCTTGAAGTCAGTGATCATGTGGATGACATATATCTGTATTATTGGGTTATGGAGGTAATGTATATTCCACATTTTCACATTCTAATTTGGAATTGTGTTAGTTAGTTACCCATTGCTTAATTTTTCCTATTGTAGGGTCAGAATCCAGTGTTGAAGGATTACATGGAAATTCAGACAGATATAAACTCACAGATGTGCGTAATATTAATCAACTGGCTTATTGAGGTACTTATTTTCCCTCTAGCATTTGAATTTCTGAAGAACTATCATTTGTTTCATGAGACTCCAGTCACCTCTTACCATCGTTTTTTTGTTACAGGTTCATCACAAATTTCCTCATGGTTACACTGCTAGATCGGTCTCTCTCCATCGATTTGATCAAGAAGAACGAAATGCAGCATTTCTATTAGCATCTAAGTATGAAGACTTTTGGCACCCCAGGGTTCAGCAGGCGAGGCCAAAAGAATGCTTTGAGTGAGAAAATAATGTGAACCTTTTTAACTTGTAATTTGTCGTGATTTAAGGTTTTTACGTCCATTTTCATGTGTAGTTCATGTAAATTTGCAAAAATATAGTTTTATTGTATAGTAGATAACATTTCGTAGGCAAATTTTTTATGTAACACTAGTAAGACGCACGTGCAATGCACGTGACATAGTTTACTTGACTTTGTAATAATGTAAATATAAATAAAATATTATTTGTATTAGTATTGAAAACATTTAATATACTACGACAAAGTTTAAAATAATACCGCTATGTGTAAACATTGGGTGATACGTCCTGCAAATGAGATAATGAAGCATAAATTCATTTTCTACTTCTTGATGTAATTTCTTATGTCGTCTTCATTGTAGTTCATTAGTTATTAACCTAGGTGTAGGGGACAACGTCAAATCGTCATTTATGTTTGAGTAGGCATATAAATCACAACTTAGATTTCAAAAATTACAAGCAAGTTGTTGAAAATAAACAAATAAAGATGTCATAAATTACAAAAATAGATATTGAGGTTGTTCAAGAATTTACTAAATTTAGCCGATTGTGAAATTAATTGAAGGTTTTGCAAGTATCATTTGACCGAAAAAAAATAGAACTTATAATTCTTAAATGCAAATAAGAAAATGAATAACTTAGTGAGAGAAAGACAATACAATTAGAGAATTAAATACTCAACTTGTAAGGAAGAGGAAAATTAATCCAATATCAATCTAGATATGAGTAAAATGAAGCAACCATCAATATACAATGCACTTGAAACTTCCCTATATAGTTTTCAAAAACAACAACATATATATTACATGAGAAGTTGAAAATTCAGTTTTATAGTAAAACAAACACATATAAATATATTATGTTGAGAAACGAAATATTTCCCATTGGCGTTTATACAAACACCTTAAATTCGTTGAGAGAAGCAACATAAAGGAAAGGAAGAAAATTAAGGTGTTGGCTACAAATTACAACCGGTAACACTTGAGACATGGAGAAAAGTATATGGGGCTCTCAAAGACCACAATAAAATTGGCCTTGCCAATGCCAATTCTAATTTCAAGGTACCAATTTTAGTATTTTTTTTTTAGGTTGTTAAAAAAGTAACGTATAGAACATTATGGTCAAGTTTGTTTAACAAAAATCTCCTCAAGAATGAATTCAAGAGACTAAGACAACCATAGAGAGATATAAAGAGAACGTACAAACATCTGTATTGAAAAAACAAAACTTTGCAAAAGAATTTTGAATCACTCTTTCAGTATGGCTGCATTCCAAACTCTTCACCGATGTCGGTCTCCTGCTCATTGGCAAAATGAAGCTTCAAGGAGGAATTTTTAATAACAAATAAAATTCTAAGTAAATGTAAGATTTTTTCTTTTACCGATCTAATGTTTATGGAAACTGCAGTACATTTATGTTCCTCTCATCTAGTAACTGAAGAAAACATAAACATATGAAAGTAATTTAGACACAAGTTAAGCTCCAAAAATTGCAGTTTCACAAAAATAAATAAATTAAAGAATGGAAAGATGGCACTAAAGCACCACTGCCATGAACTTCCTTGTACAATTAAAAGAAAATTTTGTATTAAACCAAATATGTTGAAGTAGAAAGATTCACTCATGGAAAAGTTGGTACCGAGAAAGTAACTCACACATGTCATAACATTTAGAAACGAAAGAGTGTGAGTGTTAAAAATAATAAAATAAAAAGAAAGAGTGTGAGTGTGAACGTTTAAAAAAAAAAATTGTCGCACTATGCGACACGGTGCGAATCGTGCGAGACTTGATTTTTTTTCCACATTTCTTCATTTTTTTAAAATTTTCTTCTCTTCCACATTTCTTCACACCATCAACCATTCTTCTCATCTATTCCACCCACTCACCTCACCCAAAATCACAACCACCCATTGCTAGAGCTGGAATCATGCACCCTCTTCTCCAAACACAATTAGATCGAAGCTCCTTAAGCATCTAGAGATCGTTTGATCATCAGAAACATTCGAACATTTCGCATCGAAAAAATTTTAAAAATAAATGTACCGAATTTTTAAAAAAATAATAAAAAAAGAAAACGACTAACCTTTCTACAGCTAGAAAGTTCTACATGCAAATACATTCATCAAATTATAAATGCATCAAAGGGAATGGAAATTTGTCATTTTCCGATCAACAAACCCAACAGATAAGACTCTTGATGGGTTATATTTCGGCCAAGTTCATGCTCAATTTCATATATCAGACAATGAAAAGTTGAAACTATGTGAAAAAAATGTTAAAACCAACCACTATACATTCGATTCATAGCAACAAATAACATTTATTTACCAAAAAAATCATTTTTCAATCATTCTCTTGATCATTCTCTTTCTCGACGGTGAAAACTTCAAACCTCTACAAAAGAAAATAAAAACAAAAGATTAAAATTTTTGGGATGGAACTCCTGGCTAAATTAAGCAGTATATAAAGAGAAATTGTTAGAGAAAAAGAAAATAGAGAAAAAAAAAAGTGATTGTGTAGGGAATGTCAAGTAAAGAAGAACGGTGACTTGTGGGTGAAAATGGAGAAAGAGTGAGAAGCAATGGGAGAGAGAAAGAAGTTTATGAGAGAGAAGAAATAAATGATGGTTGCATGTGAGATTGATGTAGTGATGTACGAAAAAACGGCTGTAAAAATAAACCCAAAACAATTTTTAAAAATGGAAGCAAAAATAATAAAAAAAATTTGGAGCAATGGCACGAGTCCATAGAAATAGTGCCAAAACAAAGTGGCTCTTTTTTTTTTTATAGTGATATAGCAGGCAGAACTGTGGAGAAAGTCAGAAAAAACTGTCGAGATCTACATTTGAACTATCTTCACTAAATGCTATGTATTATTTTCGACATGTAAATGAATGATTTTCTAAATAATTTAATGTTCACGTGTAGTTTTAGAATTTTTGAAAAAATATATTTATGTCCATTGTAGATGTGTAGTTTATGTATGAAAAATTAGTTTTATCATGTAGTACATTCAGTTCGACAGTCTAGAAATGTAGAGATTGACATTTGAACCGCCCGTCTTGATTAGGCCTGAATGCGGTTTGGTTTGGGTTGGTTTCCACCCCAAACCGAAATCAAAACCAAATTAGTTGGTTTGAAATTTTTTTAACCCAAACCAACCCATTCTAACCCTTAAACCAAACTAACCCAAACCAAATCGGTTTGGTTTGGTTTGGTTTGTCGGTTTAGACTTTTAAATAATATTGCATTATAAAAAATGGAAAGCCATGCAAAAAATAATAAATGCCATTCAATTCATAGCCAAAAACCAACATATAACCATGACTAAACCAAATCTTCATCAAGCTTTTTTCTGAACTAAGCATAATCCAAAACCAAGACTAAGAAAATAACTAGAACTAAGCATAATCCAAATTCCAAAGTCAAGACTAAGAAAATAAATATTATGTTACAAGAAAGAAACTCAAGCACAAAAAATGAATTTTGTTAACATCTAATATATAGACTCTAGGAAAATAAAATGTCGAGGAAAGTATAATCCAAATTCCAAAAGTTGTCCAATGTGCACATCCATCATTTTAAATCACCTTCACTGCAATATGTGGTAACTTGAATTATATTTCATTGTAAAACTATGAATAAATGCGATGCAAAACAATAAAATTACCTTACGCAAACACTATCAATGAATTATTTATCTTTGACGTTGGAATCTTCACCCATTTTCGATGCTTCCGAAAGCTCTAAAAATAAAATCATTCAATTAATAGTAAATGAAATTGAAACACCTATCATTAACATACTTATAAAATAGTTAATTATCTTCATCCAATTTATTATAATACTCCACATCTTCCATGTAAAATTTGTCTTCGCTTGGTGTAGATTTGAGCCGATTTTGGGAGCAAACTAAAACCTCGACCATCCTAGCAACTAAAGAACTACGAAATGGGTCTAGAATTCTTCCTCCCGTACTAAAAGCACTTTCTGAAGCCACCGTAGATACTTGAATTGCCAGCACATCTTTTGCATGTTTTGACAATGTTCTATACTTACTTCCATGTACCTTCCACCAATCAAGGACGTCAAACTTCTTATTCTCTATATCTTCACAAACATCCAATAAATATCTTTCCACGTCATTTTTTTTATCTCAATTGAATCTTTTGCTGCTTGTTGTTCCTTAAACTTGAAAATACGTGCAGAAGATGCACTAGAAGCTGAACTGACTTGACTTGCAAAAGATAACCCACTTGTAGATATATCCATCAATACTTGGCTACTTTCTGGACTTCCCTCATACATCACATATACCAATCATAAATAGAAAACAAACTTTCCTTCAATGTTTCGGTCATTGTACTAGCCAATTTTTTATCATTATAAATATAACAAAAACAATACTGAACATAAACCAATTTATATCTTGGATCAAGCACGGTAGCAATCAACAACATTTGATTGACATTGTCCATATTTTCCCAATACTTATCAAATTTTCTCTTCATTTTAGTAGTCACTTTACCTAAAAGATAATTTTCACTTGAACTCCAATATGCCAAATCTGCTACAAGTGAACATACTTCATGAAGATAAATTGTGGAGCTAACATTTAATGAAGTACTAAACTTTAAAGTGATATCGTAAAAACCTTTAAGGAATTTGACAAAAATAGATGCATTTTCCCAATCAGTTACAAAAGGAGGTCCATCTCTTTTTTACCACCATCATCCTCTCGAAAATAACTTAAGTAATGTCCATCCTCCTCTTCTAAGCGCTTAAAAGGTTTTTGGTTTCAAAGCGGCCTCCAACATTAAATAGGTGGAATTCCACCTTGTAGGCATATCAAAAAACACAAGCGATTTTGATTCAATCTTTTCTTTAGTTGCACACTCTATTTCACATATTTTATTGCATTACGAATACTAACTATTGAATCATGTGCTTCCTTCAATCCCTCACACACTATCAAGTTAACGATATGTGCACAACATCTCATATGCAAATATTTGCCATCCAAAACACACCTATCATTGCCCCAACCAATCATCTTCCTTCTAAGATATGAAATATCCATTTCATTTGCACTAGCGTTGTCCACTGTGATAGTAAACACCTTATCAAGGCCCTACGCCTACAAGCAACTTTCTATAACCTTGCCAATGGTTTCACCCTTGTGATTAGGTATCACACAAAAATTCAAAATTCTTTTCTTAAGCATCCAGTTAGAGTCAACGTAATGAGCTATAAGAGACATATAATTTATATTTTGAATGGATGTCCAAGTGTTTGTAGTAAGAGAAACTCTTTGACGTTGAGTAGTAAGGTTCTTTCTCAACTCTGATTTCTCACTCAAATATAGTTGCTGAATATCCCTAACAATAGTCCTACGTGATCGAGGATCAAATTTAGGACAAGCTATACTACAAAAGTGTCTAAATATCATCCCTTCAACAAAGCTAAAAGGTAGTTCATCGACGATCACCATTCTTGCACATGCCAATCTACACGCTTCCTTACTAAACCCAATAGACATAAGATTGGTCCTACCACCATCAACTTGTTTATCGAAACTTAAGATCTTTTGCTTTTTGTCACCTAACTTTCTAGGATTTTTTTTACAATGTTTAACCAAATGACATCTTAAAGTACTAGTCTCATATTTCTTAGCCCCATAGGCATAAGATTGTCCATAATATTTACACTAACACCTAGCATCTTCATCTTTTAGTTCTCCTATTATCGTGAAATGATCCCATACATCCAAAGTTTTCCTATTGAGTTTTTTCTTCCATAAACATGACGGTGGAAGTGGAGGAAGATTCGTAGTATTTGTACCAGTGTTTGATGTTGCTAGGGTTCCACCAATGTATACACACTCATTGTCAATATGATCCATATTCAAACCTATTCAAAGTGACATGTATTACAACAAAATTCAGAATTCAATTAATAAGGCAAATGATGTGGCTTCTCAATGCACATTATGAAGTGGCTTATTTAACTAACTTGAAGAAGTTTCCAAAGCTTAATAATTGAAAATAGATAAATAGGTAAACTCCTAGAGATGCTTACTGTGAATGGAGGAAATCAAGAATGATCTACACTATTATACTAATCTAGTACTAACTCGACAGTGAGGAAACACGCAGGAAGATAGGAGCATAAATCCCATTTCATTGATTTCATCAAACAATAAATCAGGAATAATATCAATTCAGAGAACCCACAAAAATTGAAGCTTGCCTATGATTATATAATCTATCTCAATAGAGAACAGAACAATGTCCATCTCTTTATAGACGGCAAAAAAATAAGGCAAAAAAATTACGCCAAATGTGAGACAAAAACATTGGCTGCAACCAGATTTTGGAGGAGTGAGTACTTGGAAAAATTTAGTATTGTTGATATCTCAAAATTCAGAAGTGAAACAGAAACACCGCACTTTTCTACAGAAGCACACCCTTCGGCCTTCGCCTTCATGCTTTAGAACTTAGAAGCAACTTGGGATTCCTAGTTTAGGGATTTGGATTGCAACGAGAAATTGGAGATGGCGACTAATTGGAGAAATCGAGAGATTTGAGCAATGAGAGAGTTGAGGACTACCGAGAGCGGAATGCATATGAGATTAGGGTTTATTTTTATTTTTTTACCTTTTGGTGGTTTGGGCCGGTTTGGTTCATTGTCGGTTCTGGGCTTAAAGCCATTAACCAAACCAACACAATATAGTTTTGCTTAATAAAAACCAAACCAATAGATTGATTCAAACCAAACCGACCCAAACCGGTTCGGTTTCATTGGTTTAGGCGGTTTATCAATTTTTTTGCACAAGCCTAGTATTGATAGTTAGCATCTGACAAGACCACATTTAAGGTGTATGATGGAAAATCACTTTCAACAACCAAATAATCAAATTTTTACAAAGAATTTTTACAATAATATATTAAATAGGGAATATTCCAAAAATTTATAGAGAAAATTGCTATATTTATCTCAGTTCTCATGTACAGGGCCGCCCCAATATTATAGAGTACAATTTGAAAAACATTCTCGTTTGTCACATTTTGCATTTCTTCGACCACTCGATATTGTAAGTTTCTCCATCAATTGTAACATAAGTCTTGCTAGGGTGATATTACTTGAAAATACGATTGAAATTGTATATTTCTTTAGATCTGCAAACTCATTTGTTATTCCTGTAGTTCCAGCAAATCCTGATCCGCCTCCCACATCTGTCCAATTATCCAGCCTCCAATAGAATTCACACGGAGAACAAGATTGAGAGAGAACATGGGTTTACTTTTCTTGTACTAGCAAAAATTATGAAAATTCATACAGTTTTAAAACTCTAGTAGCTTATTTATATAAGCTCAAACGGGTTTAGCTTGTCTTACAACTTAATCTGACTCAATGTTTAATTAATCTAATTAATTAAATCTGGTCCATGAATAAATTAATTAGACTCCATTAATAAGCAATCCAATTAATTATCTGACACTTGTCAATTAATTAATTGGTAAATCTCATTCTTCTAATTCTTCTTTTGTTTGTGACCCATTAGGTTCTCAATTACGATGCTTAATGGCGTGAATTATTATTTTGATCTAATCAAAATCAATAAATCAAAACAGTCATTTTGATTTATCACTAATTCACATCCGTCATCCCAAATTAACATCTAACAATGTGTCAGGGCAATACATGTGACAGAAAATGTCATGTGGTATGACAAAATCAAATTTGTTCGTTTATCGTGAAACTATAATTCATTCTTCAATATGATTCGATCAATTACGAGATATGAATATGTGTCAATCTCAATTATCGATCATATTTTTTATTCCACTATTAAGTCAATGTAAGTCGAAAAGGAGTTTTCGACTTATGAGTACACCTTGACCAATGATTTCATTGTTAACTTAACTGAATGAAATATAGATCATAATATCTTATTATCTAAGAGTGACGAATCTTCTATTGATCATTCAGAACCTTCATATGATTCTTGACATACCCAAACGATGCCATATTAGAGGCCCTCAGCAGGCAACATCTAATATCACCAAAGTATGACAGTATGATGACCTCAAGTTGAATGACAATTTCACCATCGAACATTAAAGATTAACCACTGATACTCAGATAGTTATCTATGTGAAATCTCCTAGCAGGTCTCAAATATTTTGTTCTATAATAACACATTCACATGTTCATTTAAGTGTCACCACACTTTAACTTATAAGATCAGCTACTTACTTCACAAGTAAGAAAAATCACATGTGATGGTCTATCCATAATAACGATACACATATCTCATTGTTACTTACGACCATTGATTGTTTAAGATTCAATCATACGTAATTTGTATCTCACAATCACAATTGCTTGTGATTAACCAATTACCGAAACTTGAATCTACGGACTCTATTATTTAATATCATTCATCCGAATATTAATTTAAATAAATATTAGATCTTTCCAAAATAAATGTATTAAATATATTAAAAGTGTTTACAACCTAAATCGATTGGATGTAGGGCATAACACTTATAGTTTCTATCTACTATTGTCTAAACATAATCAAGTTATTAATGACCGGACGAAATCAAGAAATCACCCCTCACGTGTCACGTGTTAATGTATGTAGTGGTGCATCTTTAGTATTATTGAATTTTAAGAATGTCAAACAAATTGAAATTTATTATGTTCCCTATTTTTACCCTACATTCTCTTTTATTTAAAAAAAAAAAAAAAAATTATCTTTGATAGATTACACTTTTGGTCACTCAACTTCAACCGAAATTTCAGTTTTAAGTCACTCAACTTCAATATTGCAAATTTGCAATTAAATCACTTATCGTTGATTTTGTTGCGGGATAAATCACTCCATCTGGTTTCATTGTTGACATTAGCATTACTTTCCTATATGACCAATTCTTTTAAGTCTTGTCAAACTTACGTCCTTTTTAGTAACAAACCTTGACAAAGTGATCTGCTTTACATCAAAATTTAAGATGGCTAACAAGATTGTAATAATCCTAATTACGCCCAAAGTTTATCGCGGTGTTGTAGTGTAGCTTTGGGGTGTCGTATCCACAGAGAGATGGAAATTAAATTAAGGAGTCTCTAAATAGGTGCTCGTTCACTTAAAATTGTCTAAAGATATCAATGTTGATTAGATCAATATCAAAGTTTTTGGAATAAAATTCAGTAATTAAAATAGTGAGCTCAGAATTCCCTCACCCGGATTAGATCATTCAATGTCAATCATTCAAATTAATAACACAATTAAAGGCTTTCATCCCGGCACTTTTATCGGAAGATTTATCGTTTAAGACCAAAATAATTCATACATGTACTTGTAGATCCTAATTTCCTTTCACAATTTTTGCAAGCAATTATTGGAATTAGCTTACAAATCAACCCTATACATATAGCATATTATTGTAAATAATCACACCAATAATATCCAAGGAATGAAAATTCAATAAGTATTTCAATTATTCAATAGGAAGAACGTGATTAATCCTATGAAAACCTAATACATATTAAACCAAATTCACAACAAATCCATCAATAAACTTATTTGAAATTGAAATTCAATGATTAGTTTAATTCCACGATAGAAGAAACATGATTAAGTCTATGAGAAATCGAGTAAACATTAAACCAATTCCACATATACATATAAGAATGAAACCCTAGATCTACAAGTATTTTAAATCAGATAAATACCAAAGGAATTGAATAATTGACATGAAATCCCAAAATTCGGTGAGTTCCTTATTTGCTTCACATAATTCTTTAGCCTTCCATGAAGTTTTCTTGTTCCCAAGGTGAAAAGAATTGTTCCAAGATAAAGAATAATGGCTTCTGGACGTGTTTTGATCTATTTAGGTCGAGAAAATCAAGCAAAACGCATTTCCATAGGTGTTTAGGTTATTTTCGAAATTAGAACAGATCTGCCGAAAAAATCACTAAGCTACCGCTTAGTGTAAATTCAAGCGGTAGCTTAGTTCAATGATATTTGCCTTTCAATTCTCGGTAGGGTTGTGGGCGACCGCTTGCCGAATTACTCTAAGCGACCGCTTAGTTATAATATTTTTCCGCCAGACAGCCTTTAGTATTTTGACAATATCTTTCTCTCCCGATATCCGATTGAGGTGATTAAAAGTGCGTTGGAAAGCTGACTCGATGGGCTACAACTTTAATTCAGATGTCAACTTCCAAATCGATCTTATACCATGTGAAACAACGGTCTCAAGATGAGGCTAAAAACCAGTGCAAAAGTTTTCAGCTTGAAAGTTGATGTGTGAGAATGTCTTGGCTATATATCACCCCTTTGACTCCTTTCTTCCTCCAATTGACGCCGAACACTCTCAAATCTTCATATCTTCATTTTCCTTGCCGAGTCATCTTTTGGTATTTGCAATTTGGTCCTTTAACTTTCGATTTCTTCTATTTTGATCTTTTTTCACTTGTTTCTTCCATTTTTCACTTGTTTCACCCATTTGCCACCTAAACAAAGATATAGAAACATTTAGTGCATTTCGGTGTCAAATAATCATATAAATGAAAATATTAAAGGGTGAAAAACGTAACAAATGTGCTATTATCACACCCCCCAACTTGCTTATTGCTAGTCCCTAGCAATTTAATACAAAATGAAACAAGCAAAGACTAGTCAACGTCGTAAGTCAAATTATCAAGTTCTAATTCACCACAATGCATGCTCTTTTCAAACTCAACACCACAAAGAAATCAATAGTGTCATGATCACCAAAATGTCAAAAACAAATGCCAAATGTGTAAGTGTGTGCCAAGCCATAACCATCTTACCGCTAACCCTAACACATGCAACATCAAGTATATCTCGAGTTAAAGATTCAGCTCCATAACTCACGGGTATCAAAGTGTTTAGTACGGGATTTCTCTCTATGGAGCTGAGAACAAGATACACTCAAATATGGAGGCTTAAATATTCATGCACAAGTAATAAGCAAACATTGATCCTGTGATAGACATACTTTCAAATGAGAATCTATCAACTTCTTACCACAGCCTACTTGGGATCCAAACGGTCAATACAAAAGGCTGGACGAAGTTTTGGTTAGGTTTTATGAGGCTAAGAGGTATAAGATTCAAAGCACTTCCAAGTATGCAACCAAGCACATTATCAAGCATTTCTAATTGGCATTTCAAATTGATCACAGCATTCAATAGGTACCATTTGTCGACATTTCAAACCCCAAAGTCAATCAAGTAGAGCATCTTCAATGATTTTTTTTTTTTCAAATTTTTTTTTTGTTTTTTTGTTTTTTTTTTCACTTGAATCCACCCCAACTCTTGTCATTCTTCTTGCTTCTATTCTTCACAAATCGCATCTAATACTTATTACACACTTGGAAGTAAAAGAAGTGGGAAAATAAACATATACTTTGGTATGGAAAAATATGGATAATGTATGTGCAAGAAGGGAAAGGTTATACATGTGTATATGGTTCAAAGTGGCGACTAGGGGCTGTATTTATTGCAAAGAAAACGTTTGAGAGGCTCAAATGTTGATCCTAAATTGACCTTTATCGTATCCCAAGTAATCCACTATCTTACCACAGACCATGTAATATTATTCTCACAAAAGTTGCCAATTCACAAGATCAATGGATGCTTACCACCGTTTGTAGTGTGATATGACTCTCAATTCTCACCAATTCTCACATAAAGAAACTTTAACAAGAGACTCCTCTAGCCACATGTGTTAAACAACTATCTTACCACAAGGCTTGTGTGCATAAAAATAATTCAGCAAGTGTATTGACATCTAGACTTTCATAACAAAATTAACTCCTAGTGGCATATTTTGTCATTCAAGGGCACAACATGCAGCAAATCAGAGACTTAAGAGAAAAAAATTAACTCAATCATGACAAATTCAACAAGGGTACATGATAATCATGGTAGAATCCAAAGTAACTCTCCCCCCAACTAAATATTGCATTGTCCTCAATGCATAAACATGAATACTAAATAGGGAAGGAAAGATATCACCTGGAGGTGGATGTGAGTCAACATAAGCACGAAGAAAGGTGAACCTGCAAGTTCTCAATGGGATGGTAATACAAGAAAAAAAACAAAAAAAAACAAAAAAATGAATGCAAAAACAAAAAGAAAAGAAATGAATAAACTTCCCATGGGTTGCCTCCCAAGCAGCGCCTTTGTTTATCGTCGTTGGCTCGACCCAATGTTCCCATTTTTAGCCCGCATCTAGCCAGGGCGATCCCAAGTTTCCTTGCAGTGCATTAAACTCATTAGCCATAACCATCGGTGCAGCTCCTCTGCCTCCATCTAATACATGTGTGGGGTCACTAGGAGAGGGCTTGAAATTTGTAGTGGGGGCCTGCAACATAGAAGGTAGAGTCCTCTTATTAGAAACTGGTGATGTAAAATAAGGACTATTACCTGTCTCGTGATCTGTCCTCTCCACGATGTCCAAACCATTTGGTTCTGGAAATTCTTGTGCTGGTCCAAGGAACATATTATCGGCTACCTCTTGTGTGAGTGTGTCAATCATGTGAGTTTGTTGACACTCATCATCTTCCTCTGGTTGTCTGGTGATATGAAAAATGTTGACTTCTAGAGTCATATTCCCAAAGGATAATTTCATGAGACCATTTCTACAATTAATCAAAGCATTAGCAATAGCAAGGAATGGTCTACCAAGAATGATAGGAATTTTAGAAGCAACACTCACATTAGCTTTTACATCCACGACCAAGAAATCAACGGGGTAGTAAAATTTATCAATTTGAACTAAGACATCTTCAATTACTCCCCTAGGTTTAATAGTGGACCTATCAGCTAATTGTAGGACAACAGAGGTGGGCTTCATCTCACCTAATCCTAGCTGCGAGTAAATTTCATAAGGCATGAGATTGACACTAGCCCCTAGATCAAGAAGGGCTTGTCCAATCTCATGGTTCCCAATGATGCAAGAGACAGTAGGACAACCCGGATCCTTATATTTTGGTGGGGTCCTCTGCTCGATCACGGCACTCACGTGCTCAGTTAAGAAAGCGGTTTTCTTGACATGATGTTTTCTTTTGACAGTGCATAAATCCTTAAGGACTTTAGCATAATCAGGAACTTGTGAAATTACATGCAAGAAAGGCAGATTGATCTTTACTTGCTTTAGGTGCTCTAAAATCTCGCTATGATGGCCAACAGATTTCGAGGTGGACTTTAGAGCTTGAGGGAAAGGTACTCTCACTGAATGTTCCACTACCTCCTCACTAGGGCTGTTCTCATTCTATTCACTAGACTCTTTTTCTGTTTCCCTAGGTTTGGAAGTTGGCTCTAAGACTTTCCCTGAACGTGTGGTTATGACATTCACTTCCCTAAGATTGGTCTCATGTGGTCCTGAAGTTTGTGCCATGTGTTGCCCCCTAGGATTTGGTTGCGCTTGAGCAGGAAATTTTCCATGCTCTACTACAGTTAAGGCATTGGTCAGTTTAGACATATGACTTTTCATTTCTTTGTTTTCCTCAACAATTTGAGTAATCACAGTCTCAAACTTTTGGTTTGTTTTACTTTGTGCCTTGATGAATGCATGTAGAGTGTCTTCTAAGGAATTCCTAGGTGATACGGGTTGATGTGAGGGTGCAGTGTAAGCTCTATTGAATTGGGCAGGTTGCTGGTTTTTAGATTTCCAGCTGAAATTAGGGTGATTTCCCCACCCTGAGTTATAGGTCTCGGAGTAAGGGGTATGGGGCTTTTGATATACACCTAAAGTATTACAGTGTGCCTCATAAAGTCCCCTCATCTCAGCATAAGTAGCGCATTCTTGCACAGGGTGGTCACTTCTTCCACACACAAAACAATTACCACTGGACTCAACATGGGATGCACTATGTATAGATTTCGAGTGTCTAGCACGTAAGGTCTCAAGTTCTTTAGTTAAGGCTTCTACCTTTGCTCTAAGGCTATCCTCCTCCCTAAGGTGATATATACCTGTGCTAGTGGGATTACTTGCGGGTCGTGACCTATTAGTACTCTCAGTGGTACTAGGTCCGGTCCATGTATGAGCTTTCTCAGCTAGTTCATCTAGGTATTCTATGGCTTCGTCAGGATCCTTCCGTAAAAATTCACCATTGCACATCATTTCTATGAATTGGCGCTCTCTAGGTGATAATCCCTCGTAGAAGAAACTCACTATACGCCAACTCTCGTAACCATGGTGGGGGCAAAGGGTTTGTAGTTCTTTAAATCTTTCCCAGGTCTGATATAGGGTCTCACTATCCTTTTGACTAAATGTAGAAATTTGTTTTTTAAGTGCGTTAGTCTTATGGTGGGGAAAGTATTTATTAAAGAAGGCTTGAGTCATTTCATCCCAGGTGCCAATCGAACGTGGTCTCAATGAATACAACCAGCTTTTTGCCCTTTCCTTAAGGGAGAATGGAAAGAACTTAAGCCTAATTGCATCCACTATACCATGTTGATTGTGGAAGGTTGCTACTACCTCCTCGAATTCCCTAATATGCACATACGGGTTTTCATTTTCAAGTCCATGGAAATTTGGGAGAAGTTGAATCATTCCAGGATAAAATCTACACGTGGCATATTGGGTGGAAACATGATACATGATGGTGTAGATGTGCGTGTGGGGTGTAAGTAATCATGCAAAGTTCTGTAAGGTGCATCATGCTCACTATCAGACATTGTGTTACGTGATGTGGTGGTCGTGGCAATAGATGCAGTGTCAAAAATAGGGTTAGGAAGAGATTCACACACTGGGCGAAGTCTGTCGGTAGAGCTTCCTATATCGCCTCGATCTCTGCTCATAAACACAAGCAAAAGAAAAAAAAAATGGAATTATGTGAAAAACTAGAGAAAATAACGAGAGAAAATAAACTAACAAAACAAAAAAAAATGAAAATGGAAAAGGGAACGAAGTCACCCTTTTGCTAGAAGATCCTTCAATTTATTGTACCGTCTCCCCGGCAACGGCGCCAAAATTTGATTACGCCCAAAGTTTATCGCGGTGTTGTAGTGTAGCTTTGGGGTGTCGTATCCACAGAGAGATGGAAATTAAATTAAGGAGTCTCTAAATAGGTGCTCGTTCACTTAAAATTGTCTAAAGATATCAATGTTGATTAGATCAATATCAAAGTTTTTGGAATAAAATTCAGTAATTAAAATAGTGAGCTCAGAATTCCCTCACCCGGATTAGATCATTCAATGTCAATCATTCAAATTAATAACACAATTAAAGGCTTTCATCCCGGCACTTTAATCGGAAGATTTATCGTTTAAGACCAAAATAATTCATACATGTACTTGTAGATCCTAATTTCCTTTCACAATTTTTGCAAGCAATTATTGGAATTAGCTTACAAATCAACCCTATACATATAGCATAAAATTGTAAATAATCACACCAATAATATCCAAGGAATGAAAATTCAATAAGTATTTCAATTATTCAATAGGAAGAACGTGATTAATCCTATGAAAACCTAATACATATTAAACCAAATTCACAACAAATCCATCAATAAACTTATTTGAAATTGAAATTCAATGATTAGTTTAATTCCACGATAGAAGAAACATGATTAAGTCTATGAGAAATCGAGTAAACATTAAACCAATTCCACATATACATATAAGAATGAAACCCTAGATCTACAAGTGTTTTAAATCAGATAAATACCAAAGGAATTGAATAATTGACATGAAATCCCAAAATCCGGTGAGTTCCTTCTTTGCTTCACATAATTCTTTAGCCTTCCATGAAGTTTTCTTGTTCCCAAGGTGAAAAGAATTGTTCCAAGATAAAGAATAATGGCTTCTGGACGTGTTTTGATCTATTTAGGTCGAGAAAATCAAGCAAAACGCGTTTCCATAGGTGTTTAGGTTATTTCCGAAATTAGAACAGATCTGCCGAAAAAATCACTAAGCTACCGCTTAGTGTAAATTCAAGCGGTAGCTTAGTTCAATGATATTTGCCTTTCAATTCTCGGTAGGGTTGTGGGCGACCGCTTGCCGAATTACTCTAAGCGACCGCTTAGTTATAATATTTTTCCGCCAGACAGCCTTTAGTATTTTGACAATATCTTTCTCTCCCGATATCCGATTGAGGTGATTAAAAGTGCGTTGGAAAGCTGACTCGATGGGCTACAACTTTAATTCAGATGTCAACCTCCAACTCGATCTTATACCATGTGAAAAAACGGTCTCAAGATGAGGCTAAAAATCAGTGCAAAAGTTTTCAGCTTGAAAGTTGATGTGTGAGAATGTCTTGGCTATATATCACCCCTTTGACTCCTTTCTTCCTCCAATTGACGCCGAACACTCTCAAATCTTCATATCTTCATTTTCCTTGCCGAGTCATCTTTTGGTATTTGCAATTTGGTCCTTTAACTTTCGATTTCTTCTATTTTGATCTTTTTTCACTTGTTTCTTCCATTTTTCACTTGTTTCATCCATTTGCCACCTAAACAAAGATATAGAAACATTTAGTGCATTTCGGTGTCAAATAATCATATAAATGAAAATATTAAAGGGTGAAAAACGTAACAAATGTGCTATTATCAAATCCAAAATTGAATGACCAAATTTAGATTACGATGAAATCGTTCTAGAGGTTGTTTTCCTACATTTGAAGTAGATTAGATATTTGATACTAGCCCGTTCTCTTCGCATTAGAGTATGGTATTTTAAGTGTAATTTTTCCAGTGGTAGATCTTGTATTAAAATATCATACTCGTGGTACAATATGATATTTTAAAGATAATTTCAAGATTAGGATTTTTTATTAATAACATATTGTAATCATATCTGAAGTTAGTGAATTATTTTACGTTGTACTATTGACATAAGAAAATTGTCGAACCACTTAAATTTCTATGTCTCGATTTTAATGTTCTTAATTTTTTTTTTCTTTTCTTTTTGAACTATTCAATTTGCACAACTGGTATCAGAGCCAATCAAAGATTTTCGTGATGGCTGTGGTTTCATCTTTTGTGAAATTCAATGTCATGAGATTTGATGGATCAAGAGATTTTGAATTATGAGATAGGATGGTGAGGGACCTACTGGTGCAATAGAGGATGGTAAAGGCATTGGTGAAGAAGCCAAAAAGAGATGTTCGCAGCAGAATGGAGCAAGTTTAAGCAAAGGCTCTATCCACCATTCAACTTTGTTTGGCAGATGAGGTGATAGCTCATCGTATAGACTAAGAATCACCTGCGGCGGTTTGGTTGAAACTATAGAGCAATTACATGTCAAAGTCGTTGATGAACAAGTTGTATCTTAAGCAGAAGTCATACGGGCTTAAGATGGAAGATAGTTCAAATATGAGATAACACATAAATACGTTAAATCAAACAATCAGTGATTTGCAACACGTAAATGTGAAATTCGAAGATGATGATGATGCATTGTGTGGTTAAATTCCCTACCAGCTTCATAAGAAAATCTGTTTACAACTCCAACATTGGGAAATGAGTCTTTGGAGTTGGATGAGATCTTAGGGACTTTGTTGGCTTTCAATCTAAGGAAGAAGTCCAGTGAAGATGGCTCATAAGGGAAAGGGCTTACGGTCAAATGTAGTCAGGAATGTGGAAGAAGCAAATCGAGGATTGGAAGGGCACAACAAGGATTCTCGGTTTAAGTCAAGAAAGAAGAAATTCGTGTAGTATGATCTTTGTGATAAAAGAAGTGACATTTAAAGGGCGTGCCCTAGTAGGCAGAAGGCAAATGATGATAAGAATGGTGGTTCCAAATTGTGAATGTGGTAGATGACGACTAAGATTATGGAGATGGTGATGGTGATATGCTATCAGTTTCATCAAGTATAGCTCACTTGGTAGATTCGTGAGTTTGTATCACATGACCCCTCACGAGGGTTGGTTCGACACCTATATGTAGTAGGTTAATTATAGCTCAAATCTTATGGTTAATGATGCATCATGTAGAGTAGTTGGAATAAAAACTATCAGAGTTAAAATGTTTGATGTCGTTTTTAAGACATTAAGTGATGTTAGACATATAATAGAGTTAAAAAAAATCTAATTTCATTAAGCGCCTTAGATACCCATTGCTATTGTTATAGATCTGAAGGTAGGGTGATGATGATGACAAAGAGATTTATGGTTGTGATGAAGGGGTAGAAACTGTCGAGTAATATTTACATATTGCTAACCTTTCTCGTGTTTCAAGGAAAGAAAAGTATTATTTTTTTCTTTAGTGATTGAAGTATGTTGTTTTGACTTCTTTTGAATGACATATTTTGTGTCCAGACATTATATTTTAGTTGAAAAGATTGAATTTTGTTGGATTTTTTTATTTAAAGAGTTAAAAAAGAAACAGAAAATTGAACTTACTGGATATGAGAATCCGGATTTCAGTTCAATTACCGTATTTGGTCTTTGCTTGCCGTATTTGGTGAGCTTACTGGATTTCACTCTAGTTTGAATACCAGATTTTACTGGAGTTAACCGTATTTCACTATATTTACGGTAACGCCCCGACCCCTAGTGGACCGGAACGCTACTTACTTTACTTCATTAACCGGTGGTTCAGTAACAAGTGTATACGTTTTCTTAGCGGAAGCTGAAATCTTACAATAATAATTTTAATAACAATACTTCAAATGCTTTAAACAAAACACTAAATAATTTTCTAAAACTTCGAAATGTAATTTATTTGAAGAAGATATAATGTGTCCTTGCATTCAGCATTATTCAAATAGATTAAAGACATAACATTGGAAACATTTCATAAAATAAACCTAAATAACTTGTTCACCGGTTTCCATGGACTCGTTGCATTACTCTCCATCTTCTCTTTCATCCATATCCAAGGTAGCAAACTTTCAATCTGTAAAGAAGGGATTAAACCCGTGAGTTGAAAACTCAATAAATGTCATTGGTGCATTCGTGATTAAGCTATACATTTCAAAACTTATAACTTTAAAACCTTTTCATAGTAGAATTTTCGGTAGAATCCCAATCACGTAGAGTCATGATTTAACACGATACCTCGATCGGACATTCATGCCATACCCGAATGCACCATTTGACATGGAAGGGTATGCCGTACCAAAGGTACCATTTGACATACAAACATTAACATAGATCATGCCGTACTCGAAGGCACCATTTAACATGGAAACATCATTTGCAAGAAATTTACAACCTAACACGAATTAACAACTTTGCACATCTACCTACCCTGATTGAATACTTTGAAACTTGTTGAAAAATGCACTCCTTTGATGTTTGAAAATCGTTGAGAAATTAAGTTTGGAAAACACTTTTTGATAGCACCAAAACTTCTAGGAAATACTAGTTTTCTCCCTCTTTTCTCTCTTTCTTTCTATCTTTTCCCTTACTTTCTTTCTTCTCTCTTTTGAAAATTCTTCTTGTGTGAAAAGATATGTAGAACCACGAAAATGCCTCCCTCTTATATAGGAACATGTTGGTTGGGGTCACTAAATGCATTCTTAAATGTTGAGTCTTTTCACTTTCTTGCAGTTATGTGTGTAGGAGTAATTTAGGAGGTTAAATACACAAATTGGTGGGGTTTAACTCTCCAAAACGTGGGTGGTCTTTCCTTGGACATTTAAGAAGGTAACTGAAGAGAATAAATGTCTAAATTCTAGAAAAAAACGAGAATTCTTCATTTTTAGACAGCTTCGGTTGATACAACACATCCTACAGTATTACTATTATAACATTTTCTCCCGTTATCCGATTGAGGTAATTCCAAGTGAATTGGAAAGAAAACTCAAAGAGCTACAACTGTTATTTAGATATCATTTTCCAATTCGAATGTTTTCTATGAAAAATATTGGTCTCAAATGTGACAAAAAAATTTGAAGTATCCTTTAGCCATCCAATATTCATGTCCTAGTGCCACTAATATGTCTAAAATTAATTAGGGTTCTACACTTACCGATTTTGCTCTCTTCTCACCGGATATCACAAAAAATGCTTAAACAAACAAGAGAAGAAAAATTCAATGATTACATTCTACATTCAATGGTTTATCTAGACTGAATATATATCCAATATTGGATACAATACAAAAATGTTTTTTAACAATAATCATACCACCTATTATATTAGACAATACTTGACATTGTACTTAGCATAAAGTAGGTACAAAGCTAGCCTAACTTTCATCATTACATAAGTTAGACCAAACCAAAAATATGTGACAAAATGGTAACCAAAATACAATAATCAGGTGACAACAAAAGTGTCACTTTACTCGACTAAGTCAAATTTATCATAGAAAAATGAGGTACACTTATGTGGATAGTACTTATGAATTTATGTGAATGTGCAGTTAAAAATAAAGTTTGACTATTTATAAATTAGTTAAAGGAATGCTTTTTGGGAAAATTACCTAGATCCCTTCTTTCTAAGATTACATTTCAAAAATAATGGGGGTTAATTTTAATTTCAAAAATCAGGTGGTAATTAGATTTCAATAATTATAATTAATAAAAATTTAATTAAACCTAATCTACATACTACCTACCTACTCTACCCCATTTCATTCTCAAATTGTAACCCTAACCATCTATCTCTATCCCGTCTCTTTCTATCACTTTCTCTACCATCACCCACCTAACCATCTCCTTTTCTAGCGCCACAAAGTTCACCGGCCACCATGGCGAAGGAAGCAACACACAGTCCACGACTTCTCTTGCGACACCGTTGTATCTGCTCGAAGCGGTGAGCGCTGCTCACAACGGAGAGCACTCGTCGCTGCTTGTAAAAGCAATGGCGAAGACTGGTGATGACTCGGGCCTTCTCACCGAAGATTTCTGCACTTATCTATCCTGTTTTACTTCGTCGAAAAACGATCTGAGGGCTCTCGTTGTCGGAGCAGTAGTCATTTGTGGTGATTTTTGAGGTAATTTTTAGATGGTTTTTGAGTTGATTTTGCGGTGGTTTTGTGGTGGTGCTGGCGGTGTTTTTGGTGGCGCTCGGAGCGTTGCTCGGTGGCGACCTTAGCATTCGGCGATTTGAGTGTTGTAGTGGCGATCTGAGTGGTAGTTTTTGTGGTGTTGGTGGTGAGGTGGTGGTTTGACTGTGGAGGTGGAGGCATCGATGGACGCTGTTGTGTTACCTCATTCTTTCTTCCCATTCTACTTCAACGAACACCGCACGCAGGCCACAGCATTAGAAGCAGTTAAGCATGAGATCTTTTCAAGTTATGGTAGTGGTGTGGTAGGGGTGGTTTTGAGGCATTGGTTTTATTGGATCTGGTGGTGACTAATTTTTGTTGGTGGCAGTCGTGGTGGATCTGGCAGTTGGGGCGATTTTTGTTGAATATGGTAATGGTGGTCTTAGTCATGGTGCTGGCATTGGTGATAGTTCTGGTAGCTGGTGGCAGTTGTGGTGGTCGTCATTTTTTGTTGTTGTTGGCCGTGGTTTTGGTGGTGTTGTGATGGGATGGGGTAATGTGGGGTTTGTCACCAACTATTTGTTTGATTTGTGACCAAGTATTGGTGGTGAATTGGGATTGAGATTCGAGTTGTCGTGGATTGTCGTGTTGGTCTTTGGTGTATGTAGATTTGTTTGTGGTGACCTTATGCGACCAAGTCTGTATTTATTGTGTCTAAGTGTGACCAACTCTATATTAATTGTGATTGTCTATGACCAGATTAATAGTGAGTCACAAATTAGACTGACTTGGTCACAGACGGTCACACTGAAAATAAATTTAGTCCCAATTAGTCACATATAATACAAATCAGTGATGGTAGTATTTATGGTCGTGAATTTGAGTTGAAGGTGGTAGTGGTGGTGCATTGACGGTTATGCTGGTGAATGCAGGACGAGTCCAGCCCGCACCGGGGGCATTTTGATAATTTATCGTGACGGCGTTGGAATGGGCTGAAATTTGGTAGTCTAATTGGAAACGGCCTAAAAAATTGGACTTGGGGCGCCCGAGATCTCGGGATTTTAGCCAAATTCCTTCATTCAAGCCTTTAAATTGTTATTCTTAGTATTATTCATTTTGATTTTTCGTTATTTTTTGCGCGTTTTAATATTTTTTTTATTTTAGAGTTTCTTGTAATGCCTATATAAAGGTCTTTTAGCGATTTTCATCTGACTCAAATATGTGTTAGTTGTGACTGGTTGTGACCAATTCTGTGCTAATTGTGACTGACTGTGACTTGATCACATACGGTCACAGTTATAATTGAATTGATCACAAACAGTCACACTAAACGCAAATTTGGTCACAGTTAGTCACACTGAATACAAATATATGATTATGAATAAAAATATGTGATTATGAATAAATTTGTAATTGTGACATACAATTTGTGTCTCGTGGTTAATAAATAAGCTGTGATAAATTAACTTGATGATTTATTACCATACAATGACTTATAATCAGTTAATTTAATAAGTTGTCTCATATCATTAATTTTTCTTGGCAAAAATCAATTAATCGATCATAGTCACTGGTAAAAAATAATATGTCACAATGTGCACAAGTTATAAATCCAATAGAACTAATCACGAGTCATTGGTAAAAAAAAAAAAAAAAAAATCGCCGGAGCGGCACTGGACCAGAGCAGTCGCCGGAGCAGCTACCGAAGTCGTCACCGGAGCAATTGTCGAAGCCGATGGAGAGGTGGAGGGAATGTTATGTAGTGGGGTGATAGAATGGGGTGGGTAATGTGGTATGGGGTGAAAATAATTAATATATATTATATTATTATTTAATATTTAATAAATTTATTTAGCACTTGATTTTTGAAATAATTTAACAAGTTTGTTAGTTTTGAAAAGTAATTCTTATATGTAAGTGTTATTTGGTTTCCCATGCTTTTTTTGATAAGGCCTCCAAATTTTCGCCTAAGTCCCCTAAGTTGGATGAATCGGCTCTATTTTTTATCCTTCTAATTTGACTCTATACTGTCTTTTTTTTTCTATTTTAAATATTTTGTTATACATTTTTTTATATAAAAATCAGCAAGTGTAAACAATCATAGAGAAGAGAGAGAAAATTGGTGACTCTTAACACGAAGAGAATAACAGTTTGGGGAGTGAAATTTTCGTACCAAAATCATGAAAGAAAAAGTTAATTTACATAAGTCATTTTTAATGAGATCAGTGCTATTTCCGTAAAGTTACGATTAACTACATCTACCCGATTAAAGGCCTTCCGACCGGCCCATTATACAAAATTCCCAAAGGTTCAAAACCCACATAAACGAACACGCACCATCTCCTGAACTGCATCGAAATTGAGAAATGAGAGCTTCCGTCAATCTTTGCCGGAGAAATCTGTGCCGTCTATGGCGGAGCAGTAGACAGTATTGCACGGAAAATAGCTCCAAAGTCAAAATCTTTGACCGGAATCTCAAACGCAAACAAGTTTGGCTTCTTTAATCACACACGGCATTTTCCTTTTCTGCCCAAGATTAAATTTGATATATACTTTTTTAATAATCATTGTTTACAGCGTGATAGAGCTGCGTGGTTGATGCGCCCAAATGATTCTTTGCTGGATACCGTGGCGGAAAATCTAATAGATCGCTTGGAGGTACTTGTTTGCCGCTTGAATTGTGTATAGTAGTTGGATTTCTATATCTTATATTCAATGTAAGTGAACTTAAGTTGTACAAAAATGTAATTCATCAAGATATTCTTGGACTGGTATGCTGTGATAGAGTAATTTGAGAATCGCGTGCTGGAATAGATATTTTTATTAGGTTGGTCTAGGTGTTTCTGCATTAGAGTCGGTATGGTGAATTCATATTTTCATAGCACATGCATCCACCTGCACATGCTTTAAGTGAAACTGTTGATTGTTGCCTTTCTACATGAAATTATTTTATTTGGTCAAATAATCTTTGAAGATTGTGATTTCTTCATTGGGGATTTGATTCGCAGTTCCCCACACACACTTTGCACCATTGATGATTAGCATTTGCCAATTTTCTCCTTGGCCTGCATTGATGTTGCCAATTAGACCTTGGTTTCTCCTTTAAGAAAAAGAATGACAAGATTTAAGTGTTAAGAACTTCATAGACATAGATATACCTATATGCATACAGGTCCACATCTGTACATTCATGTGTTTCATTTTTTGTGCAACGTGTATATGTAGGGTTTTTCAAGTGAAGAAATATGTAGATGAATAGGAGATAAAACAATGAGTAGAAGACTTTTAGCGGAAAATATCTAGCTTAAACAGATTAATGGGTGGGTGTAAAACACTAATATTAAAGTGGGATGATGGCCGGTTGTTGAGAAGAGATGTTTCGTGAACTTCATTCCATATCAGTGATATCACTAGGCAGGTTAGAGAAAATATTGAAAATGGAAATCCAAATTTATTAATTTGACCTATGAGTAATTAAAAAATAACAGTATACAAGAGTTAAGTGATATCGCTCACATGTAATATGACTAACTTTGTAAGAAAATTTTCTCCTTCCCTGACATTGGCTTATTCAGTTACATTAAAGTTTTTGACGACTAAACGATATAGATATACGATGTGAAGTTAGTTTGCTGCAGTTCATATTTCTTGTAAAGGATAATGCTTCTTGGATCATATTTTCTACTTGCCATAGGAAGTTCTTCCAGGAGAATTCTAATGAACTTCATCTTCTCTAAGTTGAACATTCTGCCCTTTTATTTTTTGTAGGATTGTAAAAGGACATTTCCTACTGCATTATGCATGGGGGGTTCACTGGAAGCAATTATGCGTTCTATACGTGGGCGTGGTGAGAATTCAAGTTTGTAGTCATCAGTTTACATTTAACTGTGGATATGATTTTGTATAAATTGTAAAAAAAATCATGAAGCAGAACTATTGGAAAACTAGGTTTTCTATATGAAGAATGGAGCTTTATAGAATGCTTAAATTGCTTCCTTTTAGCATTTAGCTTTATATAATCCCTGCAGGTGGATTCATGGTCATAAAGTAAATGGAACTTGTAGTCCATGACAAAAGATTCTCTTAAGAATTAAATAATATTTTGACAGTTCGAAGTAAAAGTTGGAAATGGATAGATATTTTCACCCTACTCTAGCTAGGAAGGTAGTGGTTTTGTTCCTATGCATCCTATATCTTAGAGATTGTAAACTTGTTTTCTAATTAGAAAATGCTCCATTTATTAGCAATGTCGTGCCTTCTTCCTTGTCAGGTGGTATTGAAAAGCTAATAATGATGGATACTTCTTATGACATGGTGAAATTATGTAAAGAATCTGAACCAGATTTGCCAAACAAAAATGTCGAAACATCATTCATTGTTGCCGATGAAGAGTTTTTACCTGTAAATGAATGGTAATTTGCTGCCCTTATTGATACTTGTACTGGTGAAGTGGGATCCTTTATGTAGTATATTCGTAAGATGTATTTTATGATATTAAAAAAAATAAAAAATTACTGATTTAAAATATGTGCTGTGGATATCTAGTTCTTTGGATCTGGTTATTAGTAGCTTGGGACTTCATTGGACAAATGATCTTCCTGGAGCCATGATACAGGTTTTTGCTTCTCCATCTGGTGTTATTACTTGAGATCATTTCTAGCTTACAACGCCTTCTGCTTACTCCTGGTTATATCTCTTTCTGGATTTAGTTCTGTCAGCAGTTTTGCTAAATGAGCGTTTACTCATTAATAATCATAATGATTCTCAGATAATCTTTTTTAATGGCAGAGTAGATTGGCTTTGAAGCCTGATGGCCTATTTTTGGCAGCCATTCTCGGTGGAGAAACATTAAAGTTGTATCTTCATATTTTTGTGAAGCTTTTACAGTTCTTATAACTGAATGAAAGGCCTAATTGTTTCAAAATTTCCTCCTGTTATCCAGGGAGCTGAGAATTGCTTGCACTGTAGCACAAATGGAGCGTGAAGGGGGCATCAGTCCACTGTTATCACCCCTTGCACAAGTATCTTCTTAAACTATGTAGTGTGCCATGAACCTCAATTTCCTGCACGTTTAAATATTATTTGGTCTTTGTCAATCTGTTACAAGCGGTCAAATACATATTTGAGAAGCAACAGCATGAGAAAGGTGCCCTGGTTGTTACATTGGCATGATAGATCTGATCAAATTATATGATGTCCTCTATTTCCAATTATAGCCATCTTCAAACTTAAATGACCTCTCTGATAATCTTCAAAGTTAAAAGAGAATAATTTTTTTTTCTTTAGAGTGGATGGTCTATTTGGAGGGTTGTTTTGGTGTGATTTTTACTTCTGATATTGTTATCACAACCAAGTTCTTTTGAATTAAAAAACTAATCCTTTGGATCCTAGCTCTAGATGCTAGTGCAGTAGTTACTAATGTACAAGAGTTTTAAATATTGATAATCCCTGCAATATGGGTATACTGGGCAGCTGAATATTTGGTTAGCATAATATGTCTCTCTTGTTTCTTTTAATTAGTAATAATAAAATGGTTGATGTACATTGATAATAATCACTGTGATATGGTACTGGGTTTGGATAGTATGACTCTTTTGGTGTCTTTAATTAGTAATACAGTTGATGTATCATACTCTTTTTCATGTCAAATCTAATGACATGAATCATAATACATAGGTATATATATACAATTGTTTTGATTCTGTAATTTCCACAAGTAAAATCTAGTACATGCTTATGGGGGTTTTTTGGAAGCACATTAATTGGCCTTATAGGTGCGTGATGCAGGCAATCTATTGACTAGGGCGGGCTTCACTCTTCCTGGAGTTGACATCGATGAATATACTGTGAGATATGATAGTGGTACGTGGTATGCCTTATTGCTTACAGTTGACATGCTTATATCATCATATTGTCACAACATTTGCTTTTGTAGCTTGATCCATATGTCTTCCCAACCTTGTTTGAATAAAGAAGAGTTCGGTAGAATGGTTGATTAGAAGACTAAAAAGGAAGCCAAGCAGACCAGAATTGAATTTCTTAATATGTTGAAATGCTTTCTTTTTGGTTACATGTAATGCTCTTTTTTCTCTTTTGGTCAAGTTAGCTCTGGAGCTGATAGAGCATCTTCGTGCAATGGGTGAAACTAATGCTCTATTACAAAGCAGCAAAGTAAGATGCCTTTCAACCTTGTTCATAGTTTGAGTCTGACAATTTATTGCTGTTTCCAAGTTCTAAAAGCATCCAGTTTTTCGTTTTTCAACTGAATTCTGGCATTTCTGATCCTCACTCACTCAAATACTTGATCTGAAATGGGTCAGTTTTTGAAGAGAGATACGGCCCTGGCAACTGCTGCTGTTTATGAGTCCATGTTTGCAGCAGAAGATGGCACCATCCCTGCAACATTTCAGGTCTCTCAACAATCTATTGCACTAAATTTTGCCTTTTGGTTGACAGAGAAGTTATGGAAAATGCTTTCTTGCATAGCATGTACCAACTTGTTGCTACCCACCTCCAAACTGTGGCATTTGGTGTCAAATTTAATTTTCTTTTTCTTTGGCATAATATATTTGTCTGTGTGTGTTAAGGTTATATACATGACTGGATGGAGGGAACATCATTCTCAACAGAAAGCTAAAATGAGAGGATCTGCCACAATATCATTCACGGACATCCAAAAGCAATTTGGGGAAGGAAGTTAGCACCAGCCAACTAGAGTAAGATGGAGTTCACTTTTCTGTTCTTCTTTTTTTTTCTTCTCTTTTCTTTTCTTTTTCCAGTGGTCAGGGGCTTTAATTTTGTGGTTTTTCTCAAATAAGTTTGTTTACGTTCATGAGTTGATTGTAAGCTCTTATGTTGTTTAGGCGATCCTGATTTTGTTAATGTATTTCCATGAAACAGAAATAGTGTATTCGAAGTCTGCATACCAGAGTCATAATTTTTTTTTTGTAGATTTAATAAGATATTCGGATTGGGCTATGAGATTACGTGTAAATAGGTCGCATTCGTCGCCAAATTTATGAATTTGTTCTCAATTTGATCAACCATCTTCAGGAGTTTCAATCTGTTACTCATTTCATTTCTTGTTACAGGTTAGTCACCCTGTCCGTATATATATATATATATATATATATATATATATATATATATATATATATAACTAAAATCTTAACTCAGAACTCATTACGGTAGAACTGCATCATCGGCAAGTTTAAAAGGTTGAAGATCTGAATGTCAAGAGGACTGCATGTGTGATGTATCCCAAAAAACCTCAAATTGATGGGTAAAATCGTTTCACCTTGGTCTACAAACTGCACCTGGGCTTCGAAGTATTCTAGAAATTTTTTTTTGATTCAATGCATTTGAGTTGAGTAATGATATTCATAGTCAACAGTCATACATCCTATATGACATTTTGTTATTTGAGATATTAATTTTCTGTATTTTTATTCCATCAAATAACAAGATAATGTCTCAAATAACAAGTAGTCGCATAAGATGATTATTGCAGTAGCTGACTATGAATAACATTACTCATTTGCATTTGAACGGTGTATTCCCCATAATTAGAAGCAATATGCTAGTCTTCTTTCATTGATATAAACCTTCGCTCTTGCTTTTTCCATGAACAAGTCCTTGTAACTTGTATACCAGAGGTGTCAATTGTGAAATGAGTCGTGTTAGATGGATCAAATGGTTGTCCTATTTGACAAATCCAGTCTAGACTCACTCTCAATAATAAGAGCCTACAAAATATAAATGCAATGCTCTCACATTATGCAATTTGGAACACGATCAAAAACAAAACTGATCAAGGATTGGAAAAACAGGAATCAAAATTTCAGATTTAGAGAATGTAAATCAAATTTGAAACAACAGCAGGAATGGCAAACTGTACAAAGGCCTTCACTCCCAGCAGGAAATCTTTTAGTTGTACGGACATATAGGGATCATTAAGCATGATTTTTGCTTTTGTTTTTGCTGTAGAAGAAATTTTGAAGAAAGATACTTTAATTTTTAAAGGCACTTCCTATTCCTGAAGTAATTTTAGAGAAAGTTATATTGGATTAGTTAAATTCTTTTAACCACTAGGAGCGCTTTCATAAAATTAACCAAATAGGAACAAAAGCAATTATTGGATCTCAAAAACTTCTTTTGACTTTACAAAAGTAATGCCAAACGTGCCCATAGTCATGTAAGTAGCAATATCCACCCCGCAACCCACCAAGACTTGATTTCCTTCTTACAACCTTAACATAGTAAAATGCTATAAAGTTTTCAATCTTAATGATGAAATTTACCGTGTTAGAATACATGGACAGATTATCACTAAAGGGGACTCGTATATCCAATGAAAACTTCTCTTATTAACATCGCATATCAGGTACTATCTGCCCTTTTGCACCTTCATAGTAAAAAAAATTGTGCATAAAGATATTAAGCCTGGGAATATGAAATCGGGTCTGATTGATTGCAAGGGTGGAAAACGG
This sequence comes from Osmanthus fragrans, assembly GCA_019395295.1. Taxonomy (NCBI): domain Eukaryota; kingdom Viridiplantae; phylum Streptophyta; class Magnoliopsida; order Lamiales; family Oleaceae; genus Osmanthus; species Osmanthus fragrans. The sequence goes on along the minus strand of CM033343.1, from coordinate 16,624,903 downwards.
GTGGAAAGAAAATGAATGACAGGGAATTGAATTGCCTAGAAAACGTTTTACAGTGAATTGTAATTAATGGTGTTTGATTGGTATAATTTTCCACCTGGCAAATTTTTCGTTTGGCTTTGTTTTTTATGCAAATTATCAATTAAATGGATAATTTTTTTTTTACTATTGACTTTGGAATGTGTTCTAATTGCTAAAAAAAAAAAAAAAAAAATTGTCAAAAAGTTGGAAAACGTTTTCATACCACTATGGTGAAAAAACGTTTTCTAGTTTTTGTGCATCAACCGCTTGTACCTTGAAAAACGTTGGAAAATGTTTTCCCTGGAAAATTAGTGCAATCAAACAGGTGAATAGTAAAAAGTAGGAAAACGTTTTCCACCTTCCACGGAAAACTACCCCCTATCAAACAGCCCTTAGTAGATTTTGGGTTTTCCTGGATCTTTACTTACGTTGAGTCTGGAGAGAATTAGCTCCAATGAATACCATATTTATAAGTATGGTGAATTTAGGGGGGGTATTGGAGCCTAGTTTAAAGCATTCTTGAGGATTTCCGTATTATGTGGGGATGGAAAGGGATTTTGCAAGTATTTGTGAAGCAATTCAACCTACGCATACATGGAAAAACTTTATCGTTTGGCTAGATACTATGGAGTATATTGAGTGCTTTCATTTCCACGGCAATTGCACCATCTGCAATTCTATTGATCAAATCATCTATAAAATTTGGCTCTCAACATCGAGCAGAAAAATACTCATTATCATCTTTTGATATTTCACAAATTAAGGTTTGACATGTTTGAACGTTATTTGATTCAATAAATCATGCAATGCAATTGTGATTTTCTCAAATTTGGCCAAGATACTGTTGTGGAAGTTGTCGATGACTTGTTGCATTTCAGCCAGCTTCAATAGCTTTGAAATCTCTACATCTTTGGAATATTCGGTTGGGAAATTATTTAATTTGTCATGTGGGCTGACATATGTAATTAATTGTATATAAAGTCTATCTTAAAGTTAAGCTCAAAATTAAAATGATCTAATAAAAAATTAAGTAATTCGATTTTGGGCATCTAAATAAAGTGAGTCGAATTATATGTGTAGAAACCATATTTCTTTAAAATTATATTTCATAATGAACGAAATACATATGAAAACTATATATAGAGTTATGGTCCTCAATTCATATGCAAATTCTCATCTCATCAATACAAAAATTAATAGGCAAAGTATATTGAAGAGTAATAGCTAATACCTACAATCAAGAATCAAGAAGAAGAAATTCAAGAATCAAGATTATGGATCAAGAATGAAAATCTAAAACAAGAATTAATTAAATTAAGCAAAATTCAAGTTGAAAGTAAAGAGCCAAACATGAGAAGATTGCAATTCAAGCTTTAAGATTCAAGATTTGAATCAAGATCCAGTAATAAATAATTATTCCCAATAAATTAAAGCATGTTCCGCATTATTAATTTTCTTAATGATTTGACATGAAGGATATTGTCAATAAAGAAATTTAGTTTTTCAAGTTCTAAAGTTGATAAAGTTTTATTAAGTTGAAGTTCTATAAAGTCTCAATAAATGGTATCAAAGCCAACTCCATGTTAAACCATTAAGATTCAAGTAAAAATTTTAGGGATAAAATTCGTACTTTGGATTCTCTAATTTTGATATGCGAATTTTGGCCCTAAATTTCCAATTTTAGATTTTGGTGATTTTTTTTTTTTTTAATTCAAAATTTTTGGCTGTTATCGAATTTAACAATTTTAGTAATTGTTGAATTTGACTCACTAAAATTGTTAAATTCGACACATTTAATGATTGAATTAAGTGGAAAGAGATTTTGGATCAACTTTACTGCACAAAAAAAGGACAGCTTTGAAAGTTGGAAAATTATTGTTGAATTAGGATTATTGTTTGAGGTGTATTGTACCAAGGTTTAATGCATCATTAAAATGAAAGTTAAGGATATATAGATTGGTGGCCACTTTGGGCGGCATAATCTACGGGTGCTTGGAAAAGTTTTTGTCAATTGGGCTTAGTAGGATTGAGGTTGTTATGCATATATTGAAATTTATCCAACAACGCCCAGCACCCCCACCAACCCACCCCCACCATTTTTTTTTTTTTTTTTTTTTTTCTCTTTCTTTGGGTGATGCAGCGCCCACTTTTGGGCGATGTGGTGCTGTCTTGCTGTTCCTATTCTTCTTCCTTTTTTCTTTTTTCTTTTTTTCTTTTTTGTGTCAAAACATAATAATAATAATAATAATAATAAAAGATAAGGATTAATAGACAATCAAATTCAAATATCCGTATTTAAAGTTTATTTCGGATTACTAATTTTTTAAAATATATTTATTGAAACAAAATATTACCAAAGTAACATCTCTTGTCTAAATTAATTTATTTGGGATATTAGAAATGTTGTGTCTACGTAATTCATGCGGATATTCACCTGCCCAAATGCAGGTCAATAATTGGCTAAATTATTTACACACTTGTGATAAGAAATATGTGACAATTGCAAAGTTTTTCATTATGTGAACATTGAGTCGGTCCAAAGATAGACTTAATGTTTAATCAGATTTATTGTCAAAATTTGATTAGTACACCAAAAATACAACTTACAAGTGGATATTTTTGTCCAAAGACTAAGCCCCTGTTTGATGCCCATTTCTCGGTCATTTTAGAAAATTTCAGACCGTTGTACAGTACCATGATGCAGTTGTTTGAGACCTAACATCCAGACGTCCACTGTGTAATATTAAAGATTTTCTTGCCATTTTCCACTTCCACCCTCTCCCATTTGAAGAGTTAGGAGGTGAATTTCTGGATTGATTGGGTTGTTGGAGGTAAAAAGGGAAAAACACAAGATAAAATAATAACAGCTGTAGCCTCTTGTTAGGAAGTGTCAAAATAAAGGGCAGACTACTCTGAATTGCCAGTGCAAACGGTCCAAATTTTTCTACAAATGAAAATAAGAATGTGTTCTAAACAAGGGCTAAATGTCAATGTTGTGCCCGATCTCTTGTGATGGGGTCCACCATTGTTTGAATTTATTGTTTGCTCAATATGAATTCCCATGTGAACATGTTTATTAGATTTAAGTTCTCTATTCAATTAATCAATCCACTATTAATTTGCTAACATTATTCCAGATCATGTACTTAAGAACCGAACAACTCACTACTCTTATGGATATGAGTTTCACTAATAAATAAAAGGGGACTAAGACAAATGGGATTGTTCAAACCACATAAGTCTTATGATCGTGAAGCGTGAAATTTTAGTAACATTCGAGGACGGTGTGCCCAATAAGGTAACTGTCATGAAATTTCTTAAAGATATTTCAAAATGCTTGGCGAAAAAGTGATAATGTCGAAACTATTACGCTTCTAGCAATCTTAGTTTCATTAAAGTATAAAGGTAAAGATAACATAAAGGAGTACATCATATAGATGTCTCATTTTGTTTCAAAACTAAAGGTATTAAAACTTGAGTTGTCTTATAACTTGCTCATGCATTTGGTTTTGACTTCTCGCCTTGCACAATTCGAACAATTTAAGATCAGTTACAATTGTCAAAAGGGAAAGTGAACTTTTAATGAGCTCATTCCATATTGTGTGCAAGAAGAAGAACGACTACAGCAAGATAAAACTGATATTACTCACTTGACAAGTACATCTAAAGACAAGTTAAATAATAAAAAAAGCTACATTTGGTTATGTTCAAAAGAAAAAAGCAAAATCCCGAAAATGATAAATCATCTAACTATTACTTTTGTGAAAATTTGGGACACATGAATAAATATTGTACTAGATACCACACTTGACATGTAAAGTAAAGTACACTTCTTACTTTGGTATGTTCCGATGTTAATTTAGTTTTAATACAAAGACACACTTAGTGAATAAATTTCGGTGTCTCTATTCAAATAAGTGTCTATGCAGGTTGTCAGAACAGCATAAAGCTAATTAATGTTGAAATATTCATCTATGTGGGGTCATGGTAAATCAGTTAAATTTGAGGGTATAGAGACTCTTATGTTATTATTGAAGACTAATTATTATTTGAATATGAAAGAGATATTTGCAGTACTATCTTTTAAGACGTAATTTGGTTTCTATTTCTATATTGAACAAAATCGATTACTTTTGTTCATTTGAAAATAGTCAGTTTTATTTCTTTCTTAATTCAAATATTATGGGTACCAGCTCTTTATCTGATTATGATGACATATAATTGCTTAATATGGTTGCCTCTTATAAAGAAACATTGCATGTGAATTCAAGTGGTATTAAGCATAAATTAATCAATGAGAATTTCGCATCATTATGGCACAAGCGATTAAGTTACATCTCTCAAAAGTGAAAGGAATAGTGATGTTATCCAAGAGTCGAGCCCAAGTAAAACAACTATTAAGGGACTACAAATTTAACTTACTTAAGATCTCATTATCAGGTCAATTTTTTAAATGAAAAATGTCCAATTCCTTGAGGATGTAGAGTTTGCGGGAGAGATAGGGTTATAAGGTTAAGAATTTTATCTTGGAGGGAAAATTTGTATATATTTCTTCTGTTGCAATTGACAATGATTAGGGTTAGGAACAAATTCTTGCTCCAGATTTTGTTCAAAGAGCAATTTCGGATCAAGACAATATTACAAAATCCCCTACACACAACCAAGATATTGTTTCAAAAAAAAACTCAACAATCTCAAAAACAAATGTTATTAAGGAATTTCACTCGAGAAAAGAGAAAGGCAATTTCGGATGATTTTATAGTTTTTCTCCAAGAAAATAAGGACCGTATTGGATTTATAGAAGATCCAATCAATCAACTTTTATCAAGCCATGCAAAAGAATAATTTTCAAGAGTGAATTGATGTCATGAATAAAGAGATAAAGTCCATAAAAGACAATGACTTTTGAGAACTTCATCTCATTATCTGATTGTGCGAAACTCATTGCTGTAAATAGATATTTAAAATCAAGAAGAATGCAAAGGGTGATATGGAGAGATATAGGACTCGTCTTATTGCAAATGGTTTTACTCAAAAAGAAGGCATTGACATTAAATAGACTCTCTCTCTCTCTCTCTCTCTCTCTCTCTCTCTCTCTCTCTCTCTCTCTCTCTCCTGCTTCTATGAAAGACTCTTTTAGGATTATAATGACATTTGTGACACATTTTGATCTTATACTGCATCAGATGGTTTACAAATTAAAGAAATCCATCTATGGGCATAAACAGCTTTCCCGGTAATGGTATAACAAATTTCAACAAATAATAATCTCATTTAATTTTGAAATGATTCAATTGATAATTGTGTATATCACAAGTTTAGTGAGAGTAAATATTTTTTCTGATATTACATGTTGATGACATATTGCTTGCCTGCAATGATATAGATTATTGCATGAAAATCTAAAGGTTTTTTCATGGAATTTTGAAATGAAAAATCTAGTAACGCCTCTTTTGTATTAAGGATATAGATACACTGGGTTCGTTCTCAGGATATTTTTGAATTATCACAAAAGAACTGTGTTGATAAGGTTTTTAAAGGATTTGAGATGCATGTAAATTAGGTGATACCCCTATTGCTAAAGGAGACGAGTTTAGTCTCAATCAATGCCCTTAAGTTAAACTTAAAGAAAATGAAATACAGAAAATTTATTGTGCTTCAGTAGTTGGGAGTTTAATGTATGCTTAGGTTTGCACACATTCGGATATAATATTCATTGTTGGATGTTGGGCAGATATTTAAGTAATTCTAGAATGGATATTTAGAAAGCAACCAGTGGATTATTTAGTATCTATAGAGAACTAAGAATTATATTATTACATACAAAAAATCAAACCAATTGGAGATCATTTGATATTTTGATTCTGATCATAGAATATGATTGCAAAGTTTTGTCATTGAGCTGCACATTTTGGACATAATTGAAAGACCACTTAAGTTTTTTCGTGACAATAGCAGTCTTGTATTCCAATAGGAGTTTGACGATATCAAAGTTTATAAACATCAAGTTTCTAGTTATTAAGGAAATAATTCAAAGTAGTCAAGTTTCTATAAAGCATATTATGACAAACTTCATAATTATGGATCTATTTGCTAAATGGCCACCACCCATGATCTTTCACGAGCATACTGCTCATATGAGTATTGCAATTTTTTATGATATGTCAGTAGTGAGAGTTTGTGTTTGGATGTTATCTATTTTAGACACATGTTTTTTTTTTTATCCATGGATATTCAGATTATTTTAGAAATAACGTATTCGATTTAGTTTCACTTTAATTAAAGTTTATGATTTATCTCATTAAAGAATAAGGTAAGACCAAATTAAAATGGGCATGTTTGGATCACATTGTGTGTAATTTACACGCTACATATTCACTCTTGATTTATGTCATTTGATTGTATTGATATACGTGACCATTGAGGCTTTAGTGATGATACTTGTAACGAAGACCGCTTTGATCCTATATTGATGTAATTGATGGACGAGATTGTTCGAAGATGCTTTTGGTTATAATAGCAAAAGTATTGAACTCATAAAGTTATACACATTTATAAAGTAACTTATGTGACTCAGTTGTTAGGAAATTATTTTAATTTATCATGTGGACCGACATATGTAATTAATTGTGTATAAAGTCTATCTCAAAATTAAAGTGATCTAATAAAGATTCAAGTAATTAGACTTTGTACATCTAAATAAAGTGTGAATTAGATTATATGTGTAGAGACCATATTCCTATAAAATTGTATTTCATGATAAGCGAAATACACATGAAATATATATTTATATATATATATATATATATATATATATATATATATAGGGTTGTGGTCCCCAATTCGTATGCAATTGTTCATTCTTTGTGTCATCTCATCAACACACAAATTAATAGAGAAAACATATTGAAGAGGAAGATCAAATACCCACAATCAAAAATTAAGAGGAATGAATTCAAAAATCAAGATTATGAATAAGAATCAAAACCTAAAACAAGAATTAAAGAATCAAATGAGGCAAATTTCAAGTTGAAAGTGAAAAAATCAAGCATGAAAAGATTGCAGTTCAAGTTTCGAGATTCAATATCCGAAATCAAGATCTAATAATAAATCATCCTTTTCAAAGAATTAAGGTATGTTAGGCATTATTAATTTTCTTGGTGATTTGACATGGATGATCTTAGTAATAAATGAATTTAGTTTTTCAAATTTTAAAATTTCTAGTTCATAAGGTTTTATAAAGTTTAAGTTCTATAAAGTCTCAACATATTCGGCCATCTTTTCTTGAATTTCTTCTTGGATGTCTTTTTTTTTTTCTTATTGGTTGTTGTACTCGAATGTAATTTTCCGTCACAGCCCGCATAAACCCTAAGGAAAATAGAATCCCTTCGTTCCTAATCAATTTATATGAATTCTTTTTTGCCACTCAGTCCAGTGGAATGCCAGAGCAGTAAAGGAAATTGAACCCACAAGTAAAATTTTGAAAAGATTTGATTCATTCAAGGAGAAGAATCAATTGGACACTTTCCACCGGGACAGTGCACTTGGCCAAAAATAATTTTCGCAAAATTTTACTTTGACAAGAATTTAAAAAAAAAAAAAAATTAAAGAGAATTATGTTTCATTTGGATAGGAGAAAATTTCTTATACATATTAATTATTATCTAATTCTTGAATCTACCTTAAAGGAAAGTAAGCGGTGCATATGAGTAAATAACTACGTTGACATTATTTTATTAAAATAATAACTACGTTGATGTGCTCGGACCCTCATTTAAAAAAAAAAAAAAAAAATTCCTCAAATTAATTTTTAATCACATATTTCATATAATTCATAGCTATTGTCAACTTTTTTATTATACGTTTTACAAATTATATCAAAATGTATTAAAACCCTGATATTTAGTTAAACCAAATGGGGCTCGTTTTAAAGGAAAAATTACATTATTGGTCCCTTTCCCTTAAACGTTATTGCACTTTTGTCCATATTGTAGGTTTCTTGACATCGTGGTCTCCAAGCTTCGTATTGTGGTGCAACACTGGTCACATTTGATTGTTAAAAGGTAAAAAATTTAAGGGAAAACTGCAACAACGGTCCATAACCTTTTCATTTTTCGTAAATTTTACCTTAACTTTCAATTTGTGCCAATGAAGATCCTTAACCTTTCAAAAATACGCAGTTGAGGTCCAAATTGATGGAAATCATCCATTGAATCATTAGTTGACTAACAAAAGTAGACTTAATTTTGACTAAATTGAAATGGGTAAAATGGTAACTTTGTTATTTTATACATAAAATAAAATAATTTAAAAACTAGAAATAGAATAAATCAAAATAAACTAAAAAAGAAAAAGAAAAAAATAAATCGTTAGCATTGCCACCTACCACCGACCGGCACCATTGTCGACACAGCCTCCCCGCCGTCAACACAACCATCATCAAATATCACACTTAAATCTTAACACCAACACCATAGAATCCACACACCAAAACCATCAAAAAATCGCCATCACCTAACCACCATCTTGACACCTATTTACACCACCATAATTACTTTTTCCCATCTTACCACCAGGCAGCAACACTATAGAAACTCATGAAAAGAGACACAAATTTCACAAAAAATGGTGATCTTTAGTGAAGAAGAAAACGAGAGATATAAAAAAGTGTATTGATCGTTTGTCCCATATTGTTGAAATACCATCATCAGATTGGAAGCCTGGATTGTGAGAGCCGACCGATGATTGTTAGCGACGATGGGTGTGATCGGAGAAGGAGTTGCCGGCAATTTTTGACTTTGCGAGTTGGGGATTTTGGGTGGTTATTCCGGCAACATCTGGTGAAGTTAGGGATTGTGGTTGGGTGGGATGTGTAGAGGGAAATGAGAGCTTTCCGATTATGTGTATATCCGACAATTTGGGCGGTGGTATTAGTGGCGGGGATGGTGTGTTGGTGGCGGAGCCGTTTCTATGATGGGTTTCGTTTTGTAGGAATGAGTTGGAATTGTCACCACTCAAGATGTTTTTGTTTAAATGGTCTTTGACCAAATTATTTTAAAAAGAAGAAAACTTAATAATTTAAAATTATTAAATATCTATTTTACCCTTTCCTTTATAACTAAATGAATGATAAATTTTGGGCCAAATTTATTCAACCCGGCCCAGTCAAATCCGATTGACCAGATTTAAAAATTTAAAAGAAAATTTTCAAAGTCCAAGGATTTGAACCTTAAACCTCTAAAGAAAAAATGTTCCTTCTCACCATTAGGACATTAAACAATGTTATTTATCTTATTACAATAACTTATATATATCTTGAAAAATTATAGTCAAATTTTCAAGATCCAAGGATTTGAACCTTCAATCTTTTAGAAAAATGATGATTTCCTCACCACTAGGACATTAACCAATATTACTTATTTTATTGTAATAACCTATATATATATATATATATATATATATATATATATATATCTTAAAAATTTGAATTAAGCTATGTGTACATGGAGGTATACATTCTCCTTGACATTCTTTCTATGTGTCAAAATCTGGATAGAGATGTAATGTAATGATGTACAAATCAATGGCTTTGATGGATTCCACGTGGAAGAGTGTCAAACTTAATGTAAATGAGAATGTACATGTAGCATGTTTGTAAAAAAAAAATTATAGTCAAATTTTCATGTCCAAGGATTTGAATCTCCAACCTCAAAAACAATGATGATTCCCTCATCACTAGGACATTGAACAATATTGTTTATTTTAATTCAATAACCTACATATAATCCTATAATTCTGAATATCTTAAAAAATTATAGTCAAATATTTCACTTTATTCTATATATGTATTATATATTGAAAGATTAATTTTAATTAAGATGAATTGAATGTCTAACAAAATTTATGATTTCGAAATATATAAATAGTTAGTGACATTTAACTTAAAATCTTTAATTTTATTTCAAATAAATTTTTTATATTTTTAAATTTATTTATAAGTTTTAAGTAATGACCCACCGGTCCAACCATTAAAGGGGCGTTCTCCTCGTATTTCAGTTTTGTATTTTGAGTTTTGAATTCGTTTTGTGTTTTGAGTTTTCAGTTCGTTTTGTGTTTTGGTTGTCCATTTTGAGATTGTTGAAAACTCGTTCTTTTTGTCGTTTTAAAAAATATTTTTCAACCCGTGTTTTTTGAGTTTTGGCATATTTGTAAAGAAAATAGTCAAAACGTAAAAAAATTGTTTTCTGTTTTCTTCACAAAATTTTCAGCCGTTTTCAAAAACTTGTTTTCGAAAATGGGAAAAAGAACGCGTTTTCAATGTTTTGAAATATCGAAAACAGAAAACGGCCCGAAAACAGTCAAGAAAACGCCCCCTAATTTTTTTTCCTTTTCATCCCCACGTAAACTTTTTATGGCGTGCAAAATATACTTTGTATATACTCTAAAAGATATAATTGTCATGTCATTTTAATTAAGATTAAAACTGATCGTTGTATCAAACTTACGAAATAACATAACAACTTTCATATCGTTTTAGTACAAATTGACGAGTTCAAAATTGTTCCAATTCAAATCATAATTACAACAACATCGATATCGTTTCTTTTCATAGAAAACGATAATTACATCATTCTGACTAAAAACAACGATTCGACCGTCCACAACCACCCGTCATGTTTTTAACATACATAAGACGATCGAAAGAGATTATAAAGTGGGTTGATACCAACCGAATGGCTTAGAAAGAGCGAACGAATATACTTTTTGTCAGAATAGTTTGAAAGTTGTACACAATCATAGGAACATAAATGTTCCCATAGTTTCTTTAGAGTGAGATCGAACCCACTTGATGACCTATTTCGACAATCCTAAAATGTAACGATTTTGAAATCGGTTCTGGAGCACATAACGACTTTCATATCGTTTCAATAGAAAAAACTTCACTGCCATACTGATTGTTTCATAACGACATCGAAATCGTTCCCGAAACACATAACGTCTTCCATATCGTTTCAATAGAAAAAAATTGACTTATTCAATCATAACGACATTGAAATCGTTCCTAAAGCACATAACGACTTCCATATCGTTTCAATATAAAAACTACACTATTTTTCTGATTCAACCGTAACGACTTTGAAATCGTTCCTTGAGCACATAACTTGAGCACATAACGACTTCCATATTATTTCAATAGCAAAAAATTAATTATTCAATCATAACGACATTGAAATCGTTACTAAAGTATATAATGACTTTCATATCGTTTCAATAGAAAAAATTTCAATGCTCTACTGATTATTTTATAACGACATCGAAATCGTTGCTGAAGCACATAACGACTTCCATATCGTTTTAATATAAAAAACTGACTTATTCAACCATAAAGACATTGAAATCATTCCTGAAACATATAACGACTTCCATATCGTTTTAATATAAAAAATTCTGCTCTATTGATTGTTTCATAACGACATTGGAATCGTTCCTGAAGCATATAACGACTTTCATATCGTTTCAATAGAAAAAACTGACTGATTCGACTATAATGACATGTACGTCATTCCTGAAACACATAACGACTTCCATATCGTTATAGTGTAAATAATAAGGAAAACGATATTTATATCATTTCTTTACATAGAAAACGATAAGTATATCGTTATAACTAATAAGGACGACTCGATATCCACGATCATTCGACATACCTCCGATATATGTATGATGACCGAAACTAGTCCAATCGACAACAACGATATAGATATCGTTTCTTTTCATAAAAAATGATAATTATATCATTTCACTAAAATCGACAATTTGACCGTCAGCAGACACTCGTCATACCTTCAACATACATAGGACGATTGAAAAATGTCATCAAATATGTTGATACCACTTAAATGGTTTAGAAAGAGCGAACGGAGATACTTTTTTCGGGTGAGAATAGTTCGAAGGTTGTAGATATGTCGAGTGATTGTGGACTATCAAATTGTCGTTTTTAGAAGAAACGATATAATTATCATTATATATAAACTAAAATGATATATATATGCAATTTTAGTTAATGTTTAAACTAGAACGACATCAATGCCGTCAAAATTGTAGTGAATCGATAATGATATCATTATGTACGAAACTCATGAAATAACATAATGACAACGATATCGTTTCAGTATAAATTTGATGAGTTCGAAATCGTTATAGTTCAAATTAAAACTATAACGACATTAATATCGTTTCTTCTCATATTCAACGACACTGATATCATTTTGCTAAAATTCGATATTCTACGACCACCCAACAAATGGGAATATTTGTGTTTCCATAGTTTTCTATTATCTTTAAGTTATTTTGATAAAAAGAATGTATATCCGTTCAGAGTGTATTTTTATACTGAAACGATATGGAAGTCATTATGTGATTCATGAACGATTTTAATGCCGTTATGGTTGAATAAGTCATTTTTTTTTATTGAAACGATATGGACTTATGTGTTTTGGGAAGGATTTCAATGTCGTTATGAAATAATCAGTAGAGCAGTGAAGTTTTTTCTATTGAAACGACATGGAAGTCGTTACATGTTTCAGGAACGATTTAAATGTCGTTATGGTTGAATAAGTCACTTTTTTCTATTGAAACGATATAAAAGTCGCTATGTGCTCCAGGAACGATTTCAATGTCGTTATGGTTGAATAAGTCAGTTTTTTCCGTTGAACAGATATAGAAGTCGTTATGTGTTTCAAGAACGATTTCAAAGTCATTACGATTGAATGAGAAAACAGTGTAGTTTTTATATTGAAACGATATGAAAGTCGTGTGCTTCAAGAATGATTTAAATGTCGTTATTGTTGAATAAGTCAGTTATTGTATTGAAACAATATGAAAATCGTTATATACTTCAGGAACGATTTCAATGTCGTTATGGTTGAATAATTAATTTTTTTCTATTGAAACGATATGAAAGTCGTTATGTGCTCCAGGAATGATTTCAAAGTCGTTACGGTTGAATTAGAAAAACAGTGTAGTTTTTATATTGAAACGATATGGAAATCGTTATGTGCTTCAGGAACGATTTTAATATCGTTATGGTTGAATAGGTCAGTTTTTTCTATTGAAACGATATCAAAATCGTTATGTGCTTCAAGAACGATTTCAATGTCGTTATGAAACAATCAGTAGAACAGTGAAGTTTTTCTATTGAAACGATATGGAAGTCGTTATGTACTTGAGGAACGATTTCAATGTCGTTATGGTTTAATAAGAAAAACAGTGTGTTTTTTATATTGAAACGATATGGAAGTCGTTATGTGTTTCAGTAACGATTTCAATGTCATTATGATTGAATCGGTCAGTTTTTTCTATTGAAACAATATGAAAGTCATTTTGTATTTCAGGAACGGTTTCAATGTCGTTACGGTTGGATTAGAAAAACAATGTGTTTTTTATATTGAAACGATATTAAAGTCGTTATTTATTTCAGGAACGATTTCAATGTCTTTATGGTTGAATCAATAAGTTTTTTCTATTGAAACGATATTAAAGTCGTTTTGTGATTCAATAACGATTTTAATGTAATTACGGTTGGATCAGTAAAACATGAATATGCACAATATCAACAACTTAGACATATATAATATGTAAACTTGAAGTTATATAAAACCATGAAAATATATATTGATGTTGAATTCAATATCCGTAATCATTACAAAGGTAAATCTAACAGCTAGTAGTTAGACAACATCCAAAAAAATAGCAACATCATGAAATATCGGTAAGTATAGCAAAGCACAATCTAAGGTTCGAACTCTCATGCCAACATTTCACAGCCAGTTTTTTCTGCCATATTGGTACGTAATCCTATTGAATTTCATGTACATCTATATTTGCTTACAGAAAGTCATTTCAAAGGGCATATGATAGTAGTACAACCTTAAGTTTCAATACCAATTGCTTGGCTCATGCAAGTGGATCAAACATGGCCAGTTTTCTTTCACTTGCTGCACTTACAAGGAGCATGTGTCTCTTCGACTAACATTTTCCTCTTTTTTGACAGTTTCCCACATTGTCTTCGTGCCAATGGAGGAAATACTTTTTTAGCTATCACATGCTTCAGAATTTATCATTCGACCTCATTCGGTAAAGGGCATATAGATGTCGAATACGCTTGCTTCCAACAAATATTAGTATAAAAGTGACTACATAGATTATAACTATCATCTCATTTAAGTCGTTATGTACAGAATAAAATCAAATGTGTTTTTACGGTACAATAATGAAAGAATAGCCAAACATGCATTTGCCAATTTATATTTCATTTTGAACATAGTACAATATTGATAAAGATATATAAGTCGTTATGGATTGCAGAAAATGACGTGTAAATCGTTATGTACAGAATAAAATCAAACGTTTGTTTTACGGTACAATAATGAAAAGAATAGCCAAACATGCATTTGCCAACTTACATTTCACTCCAATTAATGCAAATAACGGGTAATGAGAAAATGGGTTGGGAATTATCCCATATCAATACTCTAATGTAATGTTAAAATGAATTTAAAATCATTGTTCACAAATGAACACCACAAACATGTATATAACAATATGGAGAAATTATTCATAAAAAATAGAGAAAGAAAGTAACCCCAAAATTGATAATTTACAACATCCTCTTTTTCTCCAAATGCTGAGCAATAATGTTGCAATATTTTATTACCCACTTCAACTAAATGAGTGTTCAAGGGAAAGAGAAGGTAGAGTTTATGATTTCTTTAAGTAGAGAAAAATGATGATGAGAAAATGAAAGGGTTGGAACTAGTAGAGCCGATTCTTGAAGAAGAAGAAGAAGAAATAGAAGCTAGAATTCAATTTAGGGTTAAATGAAAATTGAAATGAGAACTAAGGCAATAATGTCTTTTTGTAAACAATGATATTTTAGACATTTACAAATTATATTTTCTATTTTTCATATATTTAGGCATTCTAACTAAAAAAACTTAGTTGGTGGACTTTTTAAACAAAAAACTTAGTTTGACTAGGCTCATTAAATGAATACCCCTTTGGTTTTGGGGTATGGATGGGGAAGATGACCTTTTAATAAGGTTTTGGTTTGTAAATTTTTTATTTTATTATTTTATTTTAATTTAATTGTTTTATTATATAAAAAATATAAATTTACAATTTCAACCTTTTAAAATTGGTCAAAAATTGGTCAATCTTTTGACTATTGATCAACTAACAGTCAAATTGATGGTTTCATCCATTTGGATCCAGCTGCATATTTTTGAAAGATTAGGGACTTTCGTTGGTACAAATTGAAGATTAAGATAAAGTCCAAAAAAAATTAAAAATATTAGGGATTGCTCTTGCAATTTTTCCAAAATTTAACCAAAAAGACTATTTTAACTTGTTTAGTTAAAATAAATAAATAAAATTAAATATCAACATTTTTCTTGGGTCTATTTTCCCATTTTTTAAACTTATCATACTTCAAAAATAGGGGAGTAAATGTTTTTTTAAATAAAAATTAACTTTTTAATTGTTAAATGGATGGAACCATACTAAGACCAAAGACACTCTAAAATAGATAGGTTGAGAACCATACTGTCAAGAAACATACATTAAGGACAAACGTGTGACAAAGTTTATAGGCTCAGGACTAACAATGAAAAAATTCCTATTTAAAGCAAAATATATATATATATATATATATATATATATATATATATATATATATTTTAATTGTAAGTTAAAAAAAAAAGGACATCTTGAAAATGGATTTTACTAGTTGTACAACTAAGGATTGACAATTCCGATTGACAATGTTCTCTCATGAGGGGGGCCAACGATTTTTGTATTTATCTTGAGCCCCCTTCTCATGTGTGTGATTGTCAATCGAAATTATCATTCTCGATTCTACATGTAACGTGACCACTTGAAAATATACTGATAATCCCCACACTCATCTCATGATTAAATCTTAAAAATATTAGTTAGGGATCAGAATCATTATAACAATTAATAATCTTGGAAACGTTAAAGAGGTCCATCATGTGACCCACGTGCAGGCCAATCCTGCCTCCATTCTGCAACAAATGACAAACAAGGACAGCACTCTCTCACTCTAATTACAATCCAACTTTTTTACTTAAAAAGCACATCATTATCTCAACTCACGGGCACACTGCCTTCACTGACTCTCTTGCAAATTTCCTATTTCAACAGAGAGAGATCCATGTTGGTATTTTTCCATCTGTCTATTTATCCACTGCCTTAAAGGTATGAACATTCTAGGTTATTTTCTCTTTCTCTTTCACTTTACTGCTTTCTTTTATCTTCTTTTCGTTTGGAATAATTTTGCTTGTATTTCTGGAACTTTAGCTTAATTTGGAATGCTTTTTATTTGATTTGATGCAATGGGTTCAGGGATTATTATAGTGAATAGTAAATTCTTATGTGATATTTTTATCTGTCTCTAATAGATGCAGAATACATATTGTGAAGTTCAGTAATTTAATTTGAAGTTGAATGGATTTTTTAGGGACCAATTGAAATGTAAATTGAATTAATAATATGAAGATTTAAGTTCTTTTGATCCAGATTCTTGAAATCTTGATCTATCAAGAATATTTTCTTTTTCATTTTTCTTTTTTCTTTTTCTATTTTTTTTTCTTGGGGGGGGGGTTGATTTGTTACTTCCGGTGTTTACTGAAGATCATTTCTGTTGTTGATTCCCTAAATGAATTGACTTGCATTTCAACTCTTGTAGTTTTTTTTATAAAAAAATTCTGTGAGGAATTAATGGATAGTTGGAATCAAGTTACAATCTTAATCGAGTTTGGTTAGACTTGGATGCATCCTGGAAGCAAGATTCAGGAATCAAGTTCCAGTCTTGATGCACATTTAATTTCGTTTTTGATTGTGTTATTTAATGGTTAGTTTGGTACAGAGAATTGGCTAGTGATTGAACTTACTAGAGAAGAAAAAGAAAGCTAAAATCTTGTTAATTACAAACTTGCACTAAATTCTTTTAGGTCTTTAGCTCAGTTTGACAGACAGTTTACATAAGCAGGACTGGGAGTAAGCGAGGAAAGAATTAGAGAGAACGAAGATGTCAAGCAACAGAGGTACTCATTGGTGTTATAGTTGCATGGAACCCGTAATTCTTCAAAGACGATCATTATGTCCAAACTGTGATGGAGGTTTTGTTCAGGAGCTTGACGATATGTTGAGCACGACTACTGAAAACCATGACCAGAGGCCGAGGATTATGGAAGCTGTCTCGAATTTTCTCAGACGACAAATGACTGTTAGAAGCAATGTGACTGAAGGACGAGGGAGATCTGAAGGGGGTCCTCAGAATGGTAACTTGTGGAATTCGCTCCTAGTTTTCAGTGGTGATATGCCAGTAAGGATGCCTGGCAGTGGTGGGCTCTTAGAGTTTCTTAACGACGCTCTTGGATTTAGACGAGAGAATGGTGGTGATTACTTTATCGGCCCTGGAGTGGAAGAAATTTTCGAGCACATTACTAGCAACAATCAAAATGTTCCTCCTCCAGCTTCAAGATCCTTCATTGATGCCCTACCGACAATCAAGATTTCAAAAAAGGATGTCCGTTCTGATTCAACCTGTGCTGTTTGCAAAGAAAAATTCGAATTGGGTTCACGAGTGACAAAGTTACCGTGCAAACATCTATATCACTCGGATTGCATTGTTCCATGGCTACTACAACGCAGTTCGTGCCCAGTTTGTCGCCAGGAGCTAACTCCTCAGCAATCAAGCAACGAGTGCAATAATTACCATTCTAGGGAACAAAATAGAAGCTGGAGCAGGAGACTTGGTAGTCGAGAGAACAGAACTGAGAATCCGGGCAGGAGGAGAAGATGGTCTTTCTTATGGCCTTTCGGATCCTCCCGCTCCGGCTCTAGCCATAATGGAACAGCCGAACCTAGTTCCGCCATCTACCACGAACATAACGAACATGTGGAGAACTCGTATTGGCCTTTTGAATATTAAGGTCACTCAATTTCAAGAATTTCCTGCACTCTTATTCTTTGTAATCATAATGTTCCACACTTCGACCAGCTCTAGTTGAACAACTAGATCTGCTGTGGAAAAGTAAGCGTTCCAATCATAGTTTCTACTACTGACTGGAATTCGTCTCATAATGGCCAATCAAAAGCACTCTTTATGTGCATGCATTTTCGATTCTCTTCATAGTGCTGCTCTGGTCTCTCTCACTATCCAGTTTTCGACATTGTTAAATGCTTTTGCGTATGTTACAGTATCCCATTTCTCGAGGTTCAAGGCTACCTCTCTCTCGAGCTTCCGTTTAACTTGTTGAAAAATAAACTGATATCGTGTTTGCGGTTTCTATGTCATAGTCTATCCTTGTATGCTGCCTGTAATTTGTCTATGTTCGTTTTATGTCCTTGACTGCAAGAATAGTACTTAAGCCAAAAAAAAATTATCACCCAGCTTGCATCACAGGCTTAACGAAACCCCAAACGTTGTAACAAATGGACTTGATCGGAGGCCGTAACCAGTAATAATTCTAAATATATATATTGCTGATCTCATTATGAGAAATGTTCTAAAAAGAGTCGTCCTGTTTCTTGATGCCAACTCTTGATTATAGTTGGCATCGATCATTTTCACGCAATTAGATGCAGTATTAAACAGACTCGTCCTGTTTCTTAAGCCACATTCTTAGAAAAAAATAATAATAATAATAAAATTCAAATTCATTTTCAATCACATTTCATAAAACACACAAATTTCATTAACTTTTATCAAAAGTTACTAAAAAAACTGAATTTAGCTAAACCAACCAGAGGCTAAAATGATAAAACATATTCATAGCATCCCATGAACTAATATAGTTCATGAGAACAAGCAAGAACTGAAAAATACAAAATGAAGAAAAACCACAGCAGTTTGGATATCGATAATTTATCATCTCAAGCACATTCATATGAAAAAGTTGCTCTCCTCTTCAAAACACAATATAAGTAAATGAGCTGCATGTAAAGTTTTTCTAGTTTGTGAGCTCCATGATAGCAGAGACGATATCTCCATCAGACTCCTTGAGAGCTTTGACAGCCCGAGTTCTTGAAACCCCGGCTTGGGTCATCACCAGTTCTATATCCTTTGGTTCAACACCAGTCTCATCTACATCTTCATCATCCTGAGCAATTGTCACTGGTTCAGGCTTTGGAGCAATATTGCTGATATTAGGAGCCTTGAACTGCTCGGCAGCTTGTGTCTGCAACTGTGAACTCAAATCCTCAATCTTTGCCTCGCCAAAGATGATGTATGTGTCTGAATTGGGGCTCTTGAACACATCTGGCTTTGAGATGACAAACAGGATCTGAAACACGAGTGTCGAAAAAATTAAGTCTCAGTAGAGCATAGGAAAAATAGAAGTCTCAGTTGACACGTAAGGTTATGATCAGAGACAGGAACATCAAAAAGTCAAATAGAAAATAACTATCAAAGAAAACAAGTGAAAAGACTGACATTCTTGCTCTTCTTAACAGTTACACGGCTGACCCCAGGGATGGGCTTCATTCCTAGTTTTAGCATAGCCTTGCGACTCTTTTTCTCACTCCGGCTCTGCTTTAACCTACCACTAGCATCTCCTTCTCCTGTCAAGAGTTACCAGTATTATTATATTCATTAATCAAAACACAAAACCGTGCCTCTATTTTTCAGGAAGGACCAAAATATATAATGAATAGATGAGATTTAGCTCGGTTCAAACTAATCAAACCAGGTTATTTTCCTGGAAATGTAATAACAGGTTTAGTAGGTAAATTTACAAATAATACATTTCGATATCTAGATTTCTGCCTACAAGTGAATTCAATCATGAGTTTTAGCAAAGTGCAAATTGAGTTTACATCAGCTTTGCATGCATTCTAGCTGGAAGGTGGATCAAAAATATTTGAGCCTTCTCTTTATGCTCTTTTGAGCAAGCAAGACACTTGCAGTTGCAAAGCTTTCAGTTGTGCAATATCCGCCTCTGACATTTTAATGCAGTAAAGTTTTACATTTCAACCATTTTAGTAGTAAACATGGATTATTTTTGAATAATTTCTTTTACATATTTCATTTTAACTAGATTGCGTTAACAAAACTAAAGGATTGCCAAACTGAACTATGAAAACCAATTGCATAACCCAAGGCATGCACAAATTAGCTCAAATCCACTCAGTAGAAACCATTTCTTTTTCCATGAGAAGAAATGAAATAGATAAATAGGGCATCATTCAGGAAACGAAAAAGGAGAGAAGCCTTGACGCTTTTAACGGTATATGAAAATATACAAATAAAGTTTAAATAGAACAAGGAATCGTCAAGATTTTCCCCCTATCAAATAACTTGCAAGATAATCATCTTGGGTGGTATGTACACAACCAGCTACATTAATATTCCACAACATTGACTTTCACCCATTGAGCTTCAGTAACAGAACGAACATGATGGATCTATAAATCAAGAATTTGCAGTAACTGGACCACAGAGTCACAGTCATGAGTCATGGTTGTAAGCATACCTTCAGCACCTTCTTCATGATCATCCTCTTCATCATCTTCTTCATCATCGTCATCATCATCCTCAATTATTGGCTCCTCTTGCTGCAAAAATAAGTGTAACTCAATAAACAATCTATTTTTTGCTGCACAGAGGGAGTGGGAAGCTAGAATTAATTGTATCCTACAACACAAGCAAATACTTGAAGGCAATCAAATGAGAGGTCTCCATTGTTCCAGCATTAGTACCTCACCCGCCCCAGGGGCATGTATAGGAACATAAATGAAGTGGCCCTTGAACTCTATATGGCACTGAATTGGTTCCTTCGAACCACTTTTAGCTTGCAAATGTGTCATGCATAGAACAATATAAGCACCACTCCTATATATTTATATACTAAGACTCAAATGCATAAATTGGAAATTAGAAGCTGCAAAATTGGTATGGCAGTAACCATATAACAAAGCGCAATTGCAGAATTGAGTTCAACATATCCTTCAGAGTGGAGCAACCGAAATAGCTATTAAAGCAGTGGGGATGGAAATGTCAACTGAGTATATTTGTTACCAATGTGATTAGTCCTCACAGGTGTTGAGGGGCAACACGGGCTAAAAACATTGTACATATAGAATACGATACATCATTTAAGATACCATACAAATCCAAAACAAGAAAAAAAATCACATTATGCAACAAAATTATGCCTCAAAACAGCATATCTTTTCGGTCGTGACAGTAATGTGAGTAAGATGCCATGCTATTGGCTATGTTAGACCCACACACATACTATAAAATTCAAATAAGAGTGCAATGGGATAGCTGTATGTTATCTGGACAATTGCTAGATTTTCTTTTGCAAACAATATATCAATATACGTAAATTGTTTCACAAAATTAGACATGCTTTTACGGTGAAACCTTTTTTACTCTAGATTAATTTACAAAGCCAACCAAGTCATTGTAATCGGACCAGAGCACTAAAATATTAGATTTGGTTTTCATAAGCCTTTTTGTTCAAATACACTAATCCAAGAAAACCAGGATGTCCATTAGACATGAAACAGATACTAGAAGCTGTAAGAGTACCATCACAGCAGTAGACATGTGTAATATTAAAATTGCAATAAAATGTTGCATAGCATTAGGTGTAATAGTTAATGAATCCGTCCACTAAATAAATTGTCATATCATTTACAATTTCATAGTTGCTACATTGAAAAATCATTAGGAGAAAGAGATGGATACGAAGAAATCATAAGAGGATAATATGAAACACCTAAATTGCACAATCCGTGATTTTCTTAAAATTTAATGCATATTAAATTGATAATGTAAGATAGTAGGTAATTGATTTATGGTATGTATTCCACCTTAAACAAAAATAGATGAAACCTCCTGGCCAATTGTAGAGATCCAGGGAGCTTCAATATAAATATTATAGAAATTTTCAAATAAAAAATTGGACGGCATATAACCAAAATATAATCATTTCTTATTCACTCCCTTAAACAATATTTTTGCTTCGTGAGATTTTCCATTTCTTCTTTAAATTCAACCAACTGCAAAACCATTGATATGTCCGCCCTATTCTCTTTGTTTTCTGTACTTCAGATTACTTACAAACTAAATCTAACCTTTCTACATAAACAAGCCTTTCAAACCATTGAAATTGAAACGAAAAAATTTAAAATTTAAATCCAAAAAGATAATACAGTCCAAAACCCCATGAGAATCAAAGTTTCATACAAAATCATTGTCTTTGAGAGTGTGTGATAGAAAAAATGAGAAAGAGAGATTTACATCGAGCTTTTGTTGTTCAAGCTGAGCGGCCATGATTTCTTCTTGTGATTGAGCCGTCATGGTTGATTATCGGTGAGAGATGCGTGGAGAAGACGACGAAAGGCTTAAAACCCTAGAGATTTTAGAGGGTACAGAAAGAATGCAATATGACTTTTTGGTGGAAAGCTGTAAGAAAATGAGTTTAATTGTCGCTGAACTTATGTCTGCGTATTCGGTTGCTCTAAAGTTTAATATATCAAATTTTGGTGGCTAAACTTATCGAATTATTGGACTTTACTCATCAACTTAACATTCGTTCAAAGGAAAAATTCATAAATAACATGAATACTTTACACCAATTTAAAAATCAGATTTATAGTTTGAAAAAATAATAAATTATTAAATCAATTTATTATTAAATATTTAATTCTAATATAATATAATTAACACATCTCACATGCACCACCCATACCGTTCCGGGGACTATTCCGACCACCATTCCAACTACCACTCTTCTCCGGCGACCGTTCCAACGACTATTCCGATGACCATTTTGGTCACATATTTATAATTTATGGTCACAGTTCAAAAAATTTATAGATCACAATTAATTCGTTGGTCACAAATTTCAAAATTAGTTGGTCACATATCAACATTGGTAAAATATTTTCAAATTTATTGGTCACAGATTATTTTTTAGTCACTATTGTCAAATTTTTAGGTCACAGTTAAATACTTAGTCACATATAACCAAATACTTGGTCACATACCACTGGCACTATTTCAGCCACCACCACCACCACCACACAAAACACCGCCACCACCCACAGCCACCAAACAAAGCACAGCCACCACCCCAACCGCCTATCTACCACCACAGACACCACCACACAAAACACCTCAGATCCCACCAAATCTCCCGCCGATCCAACAAAAAAGATGGTCGCACGGCGCCACCATCTCCTGCAAGACCACCACATTCGCGACCGCCACCATTTGCAAAAATATCCAACCCACAACCTCACCAACATAACCATCTCCACCGTCGACACAACCACTGGTAGAAACCATCACAACCACCAGGACCACGACCACTGCCAGATCCGCCATAGCCACCAACACAACTATCTGTACAACCAATAAAAATCACCTAAAACCCCATAACAACACAAAAGCACCACCACAATAACACCACAATCGCACCTAACCAACACAACACCACCACAAACACTGCACACAACACCACGCCCAACCAACAATAACACCAAAATCACCACCACCAAGAAAATCACACACACAGATCTGTGACAGACTCACCTGGAAAGGCGTGGCGCCACCACCTTCTACACGACCGCTACCATCTGCAAACCAGCAACCCAAAGTCAACTCAACCATCGTCTGCATGCGGCGCTGCTGAACGGTAGCAGCGTCACAGCGACGCTGTTGTGACACTGTTGCGATTCGCAGCGTAGGGAATGGAAGGGAAGAGAGGGGGATGGAGGGGAGAAGGGAAAAGGAGGCAACGGGCGGCGGCAGTCGACGGGCCGATTATCGAGAGAGAGATGAGAGGGTGAGAGAAAGTAGTGAGGAAAATATGGATTAAAAATGAATTAGGGTTTTAAAAATTAGTATTATAATATTATTTAAATATTTAATTCATACCTGATTTTTAATTAGATAAAACTTGGACCTGAATTTTGAATTAGGAAGTTTAAACCATTGGTTTTTTGTAATTTCCTCTTCGTTCAAATATTTTAACGGAATTAATGACGTGGTTAGCAGACTATGTATGTGACGCCACACCACGCAAACAAATTGTTACATCTTCGATTGCTAACCAAATTTTGAAAAATGTTTTTAAGTGTTCACTAAATTTTGAAAAATATCTTCGATTGCTAATTGAACTTTGAGGTGGTCGAATTTTGACCACTAAACTTATAAAAAATATGCTGACTTATTATTCGGAAAAAAATTGTAGCACAATCGCACAGGTCACATAAAAGTAATAAAATGGACAAATGAGTCCAGGTTATTGATCCCACGAGAAATAATTACTCAATTATATAATAGTTCAATTTAATTTTAACATTTTTTGTAAACTTTATTGTGAAATTTTAAGTTATTTTCATCATTTGAAAAATTCAAATTTATTGTATGTTTCATTGTTAAAATGGGGAATAAATTCTTCAATTTTGTTGGTCAAATCTCAAAGCATGTTTGAGCCCCATTTTTAGGGCTTGGTAAAACTCCATAACCGAACATGACCCCAACCGATTGAATTGAACCAAGCGGTTCTTCTTAAGTTAAACATTTGAACAAATATCTAAATCGAAAACCGACAAATTCGATTCGGTTCTCGGTTCTAAATCGAGAACCACATAATCGAATAAGAATCGAATTTTCCTAATTTTTTAATTTTTAAGTCAAATTATTTTTTTTCTTAAATAAATTTGCTAACTAGTTAATTTAACTCAAACCCAAAAATATGATTTTCTTATTTCTAATTTTCAGTCAAAACTCAACTTAATCAAATTGACCTAAGTTTTACCCAAATATATTATTCTATTGTAGTACCGTTTCTACCGTTCTGGAGAAATTTGAAAGTCTATGAATGACCAATCAAGAGGGGGTTATTTAGTTTTTAAAATTTTTTCGAAAATTAATTCTAGATTTAAACCAATATCATAGCAAATGAGATAATTAAACAAATATGCACAAATACGAAAGCAAGTAAAGACTAAAAAGATAAATTCAAATAATAAGCGCAATATAAAAACGATAAGTAAAAGCGAGAGAGTATGTAAATGATATAATTGTGGAGGTTCGATCCAAATCATTTATCTACGTCCTCCGTTATTAAGCTCTCCTACACGAGCAATACTTTTTCACTATATTGATTGACTTATGGTGCAATCCAACCCTTTACAATGCTTTCGATGACTTATAAACAAGGAGAACCGATCATTATACAATGTTGAGTTTTACGAGACCTCAACATGATCCACACTATTGAGCTTTATGAGACATCAATATGACTCACACGGTGACTTACAACAAGGAGCACGGATCCTTACACAATGTTGATCCTTATGGGACTTTAACACAACTCATATTTTATCAAAGTGATTTTACAATGAAACCCTCTCTTGATAAATAATACAAAAGAAAATTAACAAATTATGTACTAAGAAA
Organism: Osmanthus fragrans; assembly: GCA_019395295.1. Taxonomy (NCBI): domain Eukaryota; kingdom Viridiplantae; phylum Streptophyta; class Magnoliopsida; order Lamiales; family Oleaceae; genus Osmanthus; species Osmanthus fragrans. The sequence goes on along the minus strand of CM033343.1, from coordinate 16,599,378 downwards.
GGCTAACACTTCAACGAATAGTAATAAATTATAGCTCAAGTGTTAGATAAAAAACTTTGATGAATATGATAATTAAAAATTAGATTCAATCAATCAAAGTGTTTCAATGAAAAGATAAAGAAGAAATAAATGCAATGTAAGTTCAAAAAAATTCTTCTCAAAAAATATATCTCTTTAAATAAATGATTGTAATAAATTAAGTGCTAAGAGAGAAATGAGAAACTTTGATGAATATGGTAATTTTATAAATTTGATTCAATCAATCAAAGTTTTCAATGTGAAGAAGTAGAATTATTTATGCAATATAAGTTCAAAGATCTTCTTTAAAAATAGGGATAATTGCACCAAAAATTCCAAACCTTTAAAATAGTTGCAGACTTTCCTCAAACCTTTGATTTGTTGCAGTTGTCACCCCTAATCTTTCCAAACATCACAAATGAAGCATTTTTTTACAGTTTCCATCTACAATTCCTTCAGTTGATCAAAATTTTAACTTTGATCACATTTTAAATATTTTAAAAGAGGGCAAAAAAGTAACTTTTCATTTATCACATTAAATAATTAAACTAATTTAATTAAAGAATTAATAAATAAAACAAAAAAATAAAAACAAAAACAATCGTCTCCGACCCCACCCCGTCCCACCCAAAATTAGCCACCCAACCACCGTTACCGTTACCTCTACCTCTACCAACCATCTCCTACTGGTGGTTAAACTCCATCCAAGAACAATAGCCAAGCAAATACTTCCTCCACAAGAGAGCTTCATCAAAAGGATTAAACAAAGACAAATTCTTTATTCACCTTCCACGGGAGGAAGGGGACTTAATAGCATACCCTATAGCTGGAATCAAAAAACCACCAAAGCTTATCTGCAAAACTAATTGCGTTGAGGACGAACCTAACTTTGTCGGCAAAAACACGAAACAAACTAATGCAACTTCCCCCGGAGCTAAAAAAATTTTACAAACATTGTACGAATAAAACTCTGGTCAAAGTTACAATTTTGCTCAACTGACGGAATTGTGGATGGAAAGATTAGGGATAACGACTGCAACAAATCAAAGGTTTGAGAAAAGTCCGCTAGTGTTTAAAGGTTTGGGACTTTTGTTGCAATTATCTCTTAAAAATATATCTCTCTTTTAAGATTAATATAAATAAGTTAAGCACAAAGAAAGATGAATAACTTTGATGAGGAAAATGATTCAAAAAGTTTGATTCAATAATCAAAAATTTTCTTATGAATAAATAAATGTAAAAAACTAAGCTCAGAGAAGATTTTTCACAAAAGTATTTCACAAGAAAGCTCTCTTCTAGTTGTTGTGACAAATCAAAGTAAAGTGATATTTATAGCAATCAAAACAGAAAAGTTATGCCCAACCGAACGACTCAATCGGACGTCCGCTTGTGAATCGGTCGACCAAACTAGCCTGTTGTGCGTAAGAAGTCGAAACGGTTAAAAAATTGATCGTTGATGAATCGGGCGTTCGCTTCATCAACTGTTGACTTTTTTTTTAAAGAATTGTGATCTAAGTTCAAGTGTGACTTTGAAAAATCAATCTTACTTTTGATTAAAAAAATTTATGCAAGTGAAAGTGAAAATAACTTTTCGTGTACAAAATGATTTTTGAGCTATTGTCATTCATTATTAAAGATCAAAGTGTTATACCTTTACATATGATCTAGAAGACATAATCTTTGTGATCTTGCTTTAGAGTTTCTTTCATGTTTGGCTATTGGCTCTTAAACTTCTCGTCTTGATCTTTCTTTGATATCATCTATTCTGCTCTTGATCTTGATTTTTCTTGGTGTTTATCCTTTAAACTCCCATCTCGGATGATTTGATTTGAAAGTTTAACTTCCACTTTGATCTTAATTTGAAGCCAAATATATAATGATTGATTGATTTTAACATCGAACTATCATTACTCAAAATAAATTGTTAGAAACAATATTAATCTTATTTGTTATGATCAAAACATTGAGGATGAAGTCAACCATAGGTCAACCATTTTTCTCTATTTGATTATGACAAACAAGATGATGTGCAAGGTAAGATTGAACAATTTATATCAAATTGATAAATGACTATACGTTATAAATTTATCATGTAATTTATATTCCCTCTATGTTTTACAAATCAATAACCATGTATTCAAAGCATATTATATTTTCAATTCAAAGAAACATAATCATCTTACTTCATTTTCCCCTTTTGACATAAGCAAAAATATGTAACATTTAAGATCAAAACACGACCCTAGGAAGCAATAAAATATTTCCCATTTCAATGTTTTTCAAATCTATCACTCAATTTTCCCTTTTAGCATAAACAAAAAGTTAGAATATATGAGAGGAAAATTATGTCATATAAGATCAACACTTTAAATCAACCATAGAAATTAGTAATAAATTCCTCCTCAATCAAGCACAAGATACCAAATATATACAAGTTTAAATGAGATGATAATCATCACTTTATAGTAAAAATACTAATCAAAGTATGAGTGATGAAATGACAAAAGTATAATCATTTGGGTAAATATTATACAAATTACAACCAATTATGCACATAGAATCAATCATACGAGAACATTTAGTATGTATTCAATTTAGCAACATACTTCAAATTCATCGATAATTCTCATAACTCTTTGAATATATGAAAATCTATCAAGTGTTTGGTTTAGTGAGAATATTAGTCAATTGATTTTTCTTATGCACAAATTTTAATACAGTTTCCACTTTTTTGTGCATGATCTCTTAAAAAATGATGTATAATCTCAATATGCTTTGTTCGAGAGTGTAAAATGGGATTCTTTTGTTGACAAGTTTATGACACTAGTGTTATCACACATGATAGGTACATGATCAAATAATAAGTGGTAGTCATTAAGAGTTTGTTTCATCCACATGACTCGTGCATAATAACTAACGGTCGAGATATATTCGGCTTCAGCAGTAGACAATGCAACGAAATTTTGTTTCTTACTAAATCATGACGCAAGTGCAAAGACTAGAAAATGACTTGTTCCACCAATGCTCTTACGATCAATTGTGCAACTGGCCCCATCGACATCCGAATAGCTAAATAAATCAATACGACTGCCCTTTGGATACCAAATGCCTAATATTCTAGGCCACTAAGATATCTAAAATTTCTTTTTATGACACTAGGGTATGATTCTTGAGTATTGGTTTGAAATCTAGTACATAATCACACATTAAACATAATATCTATTCATGAAAATACATTTGATTTAAAACTACCGCAAGTGTACGGTTTGTTACAGAGATTAAGTAGTTCAATAATAATTATCTCGACCTTAATTGAAACTAGATATGTTTTTGATGTATTTTATAACATATTATGACCCAACTAAATTATGAATACTACTATGAATGAATTGGCTAAATTAGATGCAAATTATACTGTAATGCAATATGAAATTCGAATGCAAATTGATTTACTTAATGATAGAAAAATACAGTAGGATCACGAATCCCCATGCAACAATCCATTTCAATCTTAGTTCTATAATTTGACAACACGATTGTATATTGAAAAATCAATATTCCTATTGAATTTAACAATCTCTTTCGAGTAATATTAAACATATCCTATCATGCGATCCGACTATATTTCTATGACGAATATAAACATAAAAGAATGTGTGAACGTTTATGAACACTTAAAGATTCACACAAGGCATAGCGGTATATTTCTATCCCTGTAGCGACCCGAATTTTCAAAATACAATTTCATAATTTAAATTATATCGCTACGACATTCCGTCAAAGTTTAGAATTTATTTTACGTTCGTCGAATTGTCTAGCAAAAACAATTAATTTAAGGATTTCGAAAACGATTTTAATCTTAAAATTTCAATATTTATTTATCGAGTTAAATTTCAAACAATTTTAAAAGTATTAAATTCTTATCGATTTAAATCCAATTTTGATGTTCGATATTCTATTTAATATCCAATTTCATTAAACCCAATTTTATGTTTTAATCCAATTTTATTAAATCCTATTACCCAAAGAATTTTCTTTCCAGCACGAACTCTAGAACCAATTTACTGCCTCGATTTGCGTGCCCTACATTCACTATTCATCACCACCGTTTTCTCTCAACAAACCCCACGGCCTTCTCAACCACAGCCTCAACACCTCACCAACAACTTCTCCTCAACCACGGCAGTTCTACAGCAACTTCACCTAGGTAAGGGAATCACCATTACCATCTGATTCAATTTCACACAATCATCACCATTAATCCCAACTCAAAAACCGAATTCAAACCCACCAATTCCATCCCGTTTCCACTGCAATCACCCACGCACGAGTCACAACCATCATCACCCAAACCGACTGCAATTACCCTATTTCAATTCACACATTCCACAGTCAAACCACCAATGAGCCACCACCTCGATGCCGCGCCTGTAACCACCCAAAACGGCACCCCCGTCTCGCGAAATCGACCCCTCCACTTCACCAAGTTTCACTCAAAATTCAACCACCAAAAACCAAGAATAAGGAAGCCCAAACACTTACCTCCACCCTAGGCTACTTTTTGGCCGGATTCTCGCCGGAAAACCCAAGAAACCCGAACGGTTTAGCCTCGGTTTCCACCCAAAAACTCCCCAACCATCTCTTCCCCGCCGGCGCCTCCGACTTTGGCCACCACCTCCACCGACGCCGTCGCCTTCTTCCACTTCGTCTCGCCTTTTCTCCTCCCGGCGTCCTCCCTGTGTGAATCCCGTGAGTGAGAGAGAGAGATTAGAGATAGATATAGGTTGATTTTGTAAATATAATTGATTTTGGGAATTTACTCCTTTAGCCCTAGCCTTTTTGAAAGTTATTCAATTTAGCCCAAAGTTTTTAAAATGTTATTATTTCAATTTCAATGTTTTTCAAATTGTTTTAACTCAGCCCTATATTTTAATACCTTTCAAATTAGCCCATAGAATTCCAAAACTTTATATTCAGCCTTTAAACTTTTAAATTTAAGTTTCAATATCTTTTCAATTTAGTCCCTAAAAGTTTTAAAGTCTTAATTAAACTTAATATCTTAAATTAAATTAATTTTGTTCTTGCTAGACGAGTTCGCGGGCAAAGTGTGAAGCACGGTAACATTTCAATTGTTCAATTTCCAAGAAAACTTTTAAGACTTCGAGGTGGGGTTTACTTTTAAGCAATTGTGGTTATTTGTCTATGTTAATTCTCGATGTGTGATTTTGATGGTGATATGATGTTTATACATATGAAAATGTTGCCAAGGACCGTAAATAGGTCCGGGATCGAAATCGGGTCCTTGGGAATGCCCACAGTGCTAAAATTTGCTAAGCTTATGCCATGTTGTCAGGGACCGTAAATAGGTCCGGGATCGAAATTGGGTCCTTGGGAATGCCCACAGTACATATTCTATAGTATGTTGTATGGATATTATGTTCACCACTTGATTGCATATTTTAACTTAATTTGGACTGATTGCTGTAACTCCACTAAGTATAATTCGTTATACTCACCCCACTATTTTTCCAACCTTTCAGGTTAAGGAGCTTGGCAGGGCAAGGCAACGAGCGGGGCAAATTTTAATTTAATAATCGACCTTTTGAATTTCAAATTTTGAATAAGAATTTTAAATAGTTGGTTTCCATTTGACATTTTAATACCGAATTTTGGTATTTTTGCAAATATTGGTTTTGCTTATTACATTTGGTATTAACTCTTGAATATGAGAAAAATGATTTTAGAAGTGATGTTTCCGCGTTTTGTGTAAAATTGCTATGGATTTTTAAAGTATATGTTTGCTTTCGTACTGTGGCGACTTTTGAAAAATATTTATTTACAGGCTATTTTGACTTAAGTAGCGCCTCGAGTTATTAGTGAAATTGGGGCGTTACAGTGTGGTATCAGAGCACATGTTTACCTTTCTGTAGACTTGTGAAAATTTTACAAAAAAAATATATATATATGTTTAATATTTAATTTAAATGCTACCCGCTCTTGCCGCGCCACGCCTACTCCGAAAAGGTAAAATGTTTAGAAATTTTATTTGATGAAGTCTGAAAATTTTCATCTGCTGGATACCATGAATTTATTATATTACTGCATCTGAAATTGATTGTTACAATGAAAAGTTACATGAAAATGAAATTTTGCTATAGTTGATGCAGTTTGAAATGTTTGAAAGTTTGTATCCAGTACATGTTATAAAAATTTTCCATGAGCTATTATGTTTGAGAATTGAACTTGCAATGTGAAGTATTTAAAAAAATATTTGGAAATTATAAATTTAGTCCTCGGAATTAGGCTAAAACATGAAGTAACCCATTTCAATAGAATTTACATTCATAATTGATATGTCAAAAAGGACTGTATGAGATAGAGATGTGGGAAGAACTGTTTGTGGAAATTCAATAGGAGAACATATTTCGGATTATAGATATTGGTTGCAATTTTATTATTTGTTTTCCTTTTGGAAAATTTGAGATAATAATAAAATTTGCTTTTAGCTCTATTGTGATATTCCTTTTAGATTCTATTATTCCTAAATGGCTATTGTGAACTCCACAACTTAGTGGATGCTGAGACAAATGTCATTGTGATTTAGGGAAATGTCTCGTAGAACAAATCGAGTTCCCGCGAATCGGACTGCTGCAAGACAAGCTACCCCAGGCCAGACTGCTACTGGCGATGCGGGGAATAATTCATTAAGGGATCTCGTGAATGCACTTCAGGGGCTCATTCAGCAACAAGCCCCGACAGCTCGACGAAATGCCCCTAATCCACCAGCTAATGCAGACAACACAAGCATGGTTGTTGAACAGTTTCGCAGATATAAACCACCAACATTCAATGGTCGGACAGGACCTTTAGCTGCAGAGGAATGGCTAAGGGCATTAGAGAGGATCTTTAAACATATAGCCTGTTCGGACGCTCAGAAAGTGTCATGTGCTGTGTTCCAACTTGAAGAGGACGCAGATCATTGGTGGGAGTCATATCAGCGCACCAGAACTGAGGCACAGCAACTTGAATTGACATGGGATAGATTCAAGGAATTGATAAATCAGAGGTATTTTCCCCAGTCTTTCCGGGATCAGAAAGAAACAGAGTTCCTTGAACTTAGACAGGGAACTATGTCGGTAGTGGAATATGAAACAAAGTTCAATCAGCTGTCCAGGTATGCTACCCATCTGGTTGACACAGATATCAAGAAAGCCAGAAGATTTGAAAGGGGCTTACGCCCAGAAATTGGAGGAATCATGGCAGGTTTAGGACTCACTACTTATGCCGAAGCAATTGAGCGAGCACAAGCTATATCTTCTCGCTTAAACCTGGAAAAGACTACTCAGAAACCCGCAGAGGTACCAGCGAAAAGGAAATGGGACAGTCAGAATATGGGCAAAGGCAGATATCAGAACAAGAAGGGGAAATCATGGGGAAAAATGGAGGAAAAGGCTAGCACTGAGAAACCTGTATGCCCGAAGTGTGATAAGCGTCACCATGGAGAGTGCTTACTCGGGAAAGGGATGTGTTTCAGATGTAAGAAACCCGGTCACTTTGCTGGTGAATGTCCCGAATTCAAGGGTAAGGAAGATGCCAGGAAAGGAAAGGCTCGAGTTTTCGCTCTAACTCAGAAGGAGGCAGAGAAAGATCCCGACGTGATGACAGGTATTCTATCAGTATTCAATATACCTGCTATTGTTTTGATTGATTCCGGTGCTACAAATTCTTTCATCTCTACTGGTTCTCATGCTAAGATTGGGAATGTATGTGGAAGTGTGAATGATGCCTTAGAAGTTAGTATCCCTTCAGGTGAAACCATTATCACTAATTTGATGTCGAAAGCTGTTAAGTTTGAAATAGATGGGAAGAACTTAGAGGCAGACTTGTACATAATAGACATGAGGGACTTCGATATTATTTTAGGCATGGACTGGCTTAGTTGCAATCACGCTACGATTAAGTGTCATGAGAGGGAAGTGCTCTTTCAGAAACCAGGAGAATGTGAATTTACTTTCTTCGGGACAAAAGTCAAAACCATGCCCCGTGTCATATCAGTGTTGAAAGCACAAAGGATGTTGAGAAAGAGTACAAATCAAGGATATCTAGTGAGCATCACTAGTGTTCAGGCAACTGAGGTAACTGCTGCAGATGTACCTGTTGTGCGTGATTTTGTGGATGTATTTCCAGAGGATCTAGATGGTATTCCACCAGATAGACAAGTGGAATTCATGATTGACTTGGTACCTGGAGCTGTACCCATATCTAAAGCACCTTACAGGATGGCACCGAAAGAACTTCAGGAGTTGAAGGTGCAACTACAAGAACTGTTGGATAAAGGATTTATTCGACCGAGTGTATCGCCTTGGGGAGCACCGGTTCTGTTTGTGAAAAAGAAAGATGGATCAATGAGGATGTGCATTGACTACAGGGAGTTGAATCGCCTCACAGTCAAGAATAAGTGTCCTTTACCACGAATAGAAGATTTGTTCGATCAGTTAAAGGGTGCCGTTGTATTCTCCAAAATTGATTTGAGATCAGGTTATCATCAGTTGAAGGTTAAAGACAGTGATATACCAAAGACTGCATTTAGGACTCGATACGGACATTATGAATTCACTGTGATGCCGTTCGGGTTAACTAATGCACCAGCTGTCTTCATGGACTTAATGAACCGAGTATTTCATCAATACTTGGATTGGTTTGTAATTGTCTTTATTGACGACATTTTGATTTATTCAAAGGACAAGGAACAACATAAGGAACATCTCAACATTGTATTACAGACACTTCGACAGGAAAAGTTGTATGCAAAATTCAAGAAGTGCGAATTTTGGCTTAACCGAATTGGTTTTCTTGGACATGTGGTTACCGCAGATGGTATTGAAGTTGATCCAGCCAAGGTCGAAGCTGTCACTAATTGGAAGGCACCAACCAATATAAATGAAGTTCGTAGTTTCTTGGGATTGGCTGGCTATTATCGGAGATTTATCGAAGGATTTTCAAAAATTGCTGGACCGATGACCCAGTTGACCAAGAAGGGAGTGAAGTTTCAGTGGACAGAAAAGTGCGAGAAGAGTTTTCAAGAATTGAAACAGAAATTGGTATCTGCACCAGTTTTGGCTATTCCAGAAGGGTCAGAAGGTTTTGTAATCTACAGTGATGCATCAAAACAAGGTTTGGGATGCGTTCTGATGCAGCATGGAAAAGTGATTGCATATGCATCTAGACAGTTGAAGCCACATGAGCAGAACTACCCTACACATGACTTGGAATTGGCTGCTGTAGTTCATGCTTTAAAAATATGGCGACACTATCTATATGGAAGTAAGTGCGAGATATACACAGATCATAAGAGTTTAAAGTATTTCTTCACTCAAAAGGAATTGAATATGAGACAGAGAAGGTGGTTGGAGTTAGTTAAAGATTATGACTGCACTATCCACTACCACCCCGGCAAGGCCAATGTTGTTGCTGATGCACTTAGCCGGAAAGGTAAAGGGCAGTTAGCTGCCTTAACCAGTCAAGAACAATTGATCAAGGATTTTGCCAACATGAGACTCGAAGTTGTGGCTCCTCCACATCACACAACTGCAATTATAGCTACTATGATTGTTCGACCGACACTTAGAGACAGAATTAAAGAAGCTCAAGGTAAGGATAAATTTTTGTGCAAGATTAAGGACCGAGTACTCGCTGGCAGTATTAAAGGTTTTGAAATTTCAACTGATGACACTCTTATGTTCAAGGGAAGACTGTGTGTACCGAAGGATGAAGCCTTAAGGAAGGAGATTTTAGAAGAAGCACATTATTCACCTTATACTGCACACCCAGGAGGTACGAAGATGTACCAGGATTTGCGAATAATTTATTGGTGGAGAAACATGAAGAGGTCAATTGGCTTGTTTGTTGAGAAGTGCATGACTTGCCAACAAGTTAAAGCTGAACATCAACGTCCGTCTGGAATGTTGAACCCACTTGAAATCCCAGAATGGAAGTGGGAACACATAACAATGGATTTTGTTGTGGGACTTCCTAGATCAGTTAAAGGTCATCAAGCTATATGGGTCATAGTTGATCGATTGACAAAATCTGCTCATTTTCTACCAGTGAAAATGACTTTCAGTTTGGACCAATATGCTCAGTTGTACATCAAAGAAATTGTAAGATTGCATGGTGTACCAGTTTCTATAGTGTCAGACCGGGATTCCAGATTTACATCCAAATTTTGGGAAAGTTTGCAAACAGCTATGGGAACTAGATTGAAATTCAGTACAGCATATCATCCACAAACAGATGGACAATCAGAGAGAACCATACTAACTTTAGAGGATATGTTGAGAGCTTGCGCTTTAGACCTTGGTGGTAACTGGGAAACGCATTTACCTTTGGTTGAATTTGCATATAACAATAGTTTCCAGTCTACCATTGGCATGGCACCGTATGAAGCTCTTTATGGCAGAAAATGCAGATCACCAATCCATTGGGATGAAGTTGGTGAAAGGAATGTTTTGGGTCCAGAAATAGTGGAACAAACTGTAAAGGCTATAGAGAAGATCAGAGAAAGGATTAAAATAGCACAAGACAGACAGAAGTCTTATGCTGACAAGCAACGAAAGGAACTACAGTTTGAAATTGGTGAAAAGGTATTTCTTAAAGTGGCTCCCATGAGAGGAGTGGTAAGATTTGGAAAGAAAGGAAAACTTAAACCAAGATTTATTGGACCTTTTGAAATTTTGGAAAGAGTTGGAAATGTAGCCTATAGGTTGGCTTTACCGCCAGAGTTATCAGCAGTACATAATGTTTTTCACATCTCAATGTTAAGAAAATATGTCCATGATCCGGACCACGTTGTTAATTATGCATCCTTGGATGTTAATAAGGATATGACATATGAGGAAACTCCTGCAGTTATACTTGAGAGGAAAGTTCATACCTTAAGAAACAAAGATATTCCGTTAGTTAAGGTCCAATGGAATAGACATGGTAGAGAAGAGGCAACTTGGGAAAGAGAAGATGAGATTTTAGCCAAATATCCAGACATTCTCAATTCAAGTAAGTTTAATTTCGAGGACGAAATTTATTTAAGTGGGGAAGGTTGTAGCGACCCGAATTTTCAAAATACAATTTCATAATTTAAATTATATCGCTACGACATTCCGTCAAAGTTTAGAATTTATTTTACGTTCGTCGAATTGTCTAGCAAAAACAATTAATTTAAGGATTTCGAAAACGATTTTAATCTTAAAATTTCAATATTTATTTATCGAGTTAAATTTCAAACAATTTTAAAAGTATTAAATTCTTATCGATTTAAATCCAATTTTGATGTTCGATATTCTATTTAATATCCAATTTCATTAAACCCAATTTTATGTTTTAATCCAATTTTTTATTAAATCCTATTACCCAAAGAATTTTCTTTCCAGCACGAACTCTAGAACCAATTTACTGCCTCGATTTGCGTGCCCTACATTCACTATTCATCACCACCGTTTTCTCTCAACAAACCCCACGGCCTTCTCAACCACAGCCTCAACACCTCACCAACAACTTCTCCTCAACCACGGCAGTTCTACAGCAACTTCACCTAGGTAAGGGAATCACCATTACCATCTGATTCAATTTCACACAATCATCACCATTAATCCCAACTCAAAAACCGAATTCAAACCCACCAATTCCATCCCGTTTCCACTGCAATCACCCACGCACGAGTCACAACCATCATCACCCAAACCGACTGCAATCACCCTATTTCAATTCACACATTCCACAGTCAAACCACCAATGAGCCACCACCTCGATGCCGCGCCTGTAACCACCCAAAACGGCACCCCCGTCTCGCGAAATCGACCCCCCCTCCACTTCACCAAGTTTCACTCAAAATTCAACCACCAAAAACCAAGAATAAGGAAGCCCAAACACTTACCTCCACCCTAGGCCACTTTTTGGCCGGATTCTCGCCGGAAAACCCAAGAAACCCGAACGGTTTAGCCTCGGTTTCCACCCAAAAACTCCCCAACCATCTCTTCCCCGCCGGCGCCTCTGACTTTGGCCACCACCTCCACCGACGCCGTCGCCTTCTTCCACTTCGTCTCGCCTTTTCTCCTCCCGGCGTCCTCCCTGTGTGAATCCCGTGAGTGAGAGAGAGAGATTAGAGATAGATATAGGTTGATTTTGTAAATATAATTGATTTTGGGAATTTACTCCTTTAGCCCTAGCCTTTTTGAAAGTTATTCAATTTAGCCCAAAGTTTTTAAAAGGTTATTATTTCAATTTCAATGTTTTTCAAATTGTTTTAACTCAGCCCTATATTTTAATACCTTTCAAATTAGCCCATAGAATTCCAAAACTTTATATTCAGCCTTTAAACTTTTAAATTTAAGTTTCAATATCTTTTCAATTTAGTCCCTAAAAGTTTTAAAGTCTTAATTAAACTTAATATCTTAAATTAAATTAATTTTGTTCTTGCTAGACGAGTTCGAGGGCAAAGTGTGAAGCACGGTAACATTTCAATTGTTCAATTTCCAAGAAAACTTTCAAGACTTCGAGGTGGGGTTTACTTTTAAGCAATTGTGGTTATTTGTCCATGTTAATTCTCGATGTGTGATTTTGATGGTGATATGATGTTTATACATATGAAAATGTTGCCAGGGACCGTAAATAGGTCCGGGATCGAAATCGGGTCCTTGGGAATGCCCACAGTGCTAAAATTTGCTAAGCTTATGCCATGTTGTCAGGGACCGTAAATAGGTCCGGGATCGAAATTGGGTCCTTGGGAATGCCCACAGTACATATTCTATAGTATGTTGTATGGATATTATGTTCACCACTTGATTGCATATTTTGACTTAATTTGGACTGATTGCTGTAACTCCACTGAGTATAATTCGTTATACTCACCCCACTATTTTTCCAACCTTTCAGGTTAAGGAGCTTGGCAGGGCAAGGCAACGAGCGGGGCAAATTTTAATTTAATAATCGACCTTTTGAATTTCAAATTTTGAATAAGAATTTTAAATAGTTGGTTTCCATTTGACATTTTAATACCGAATTTTGGTATTTTTGCAAATATTGGTTTTGCTTATTACATTTGGTATTAACTCTTGAATATGAGAAAAATGATTTTAGAAGTGATGTTTCCGCGTTTTGTGTAAAATTGCTATGGATTTTTAAAGTATATGTTTGCTTTCGTACTGTGGCGACTTTTGAAAAATATTTATTTACAGGCTATTTTGACTTAAGTAGCGCCTCGAGTTATTAGTGAAATTGGGGCGTTACAATCCCCTATCGGATCGTATGACAATTTACTACGTCGAATATATTTTCATTTTTTCGAATGCATAAAATAGGTCACTACATTCATATAATTAATGTGCACAATAATTATATGGAAAAAATACGTATAAATCATTCAGTGTCCAAAAAACGAGTTTATAATGTTAAAAATATAAAATTAAAGATTAAAATATCATATTATAAGGTTCATCGATCTCCTAGTGAAAGAAAAACTAGCCTAATATGCTAAAAAGAGAAAAATAAATGAAATAAATAATAGAAGATATCACCCTATCAATTCTTGAAGTGAAATCTTGAATTTTGGAATCAATATTCTAGTTATTCACCTTCTTCTTGCTCTCCAATATGTCAAAAAATTTCTAATAATGCGTAGCCCCTTTTTCTGGACGAGATTAGGGCTTTAAATGTGTTGGAAATAAAAAAGAATATGGAGATTGGTGGTAAATTAGGGGTGTATCTTTACTTACCTTGTTGAGATATTAGTTTCCTTAAACTTTATTTCCTGTAATTATATAACTTGGGATTCTTGTAAGTCTATTTGATTATTCATTAATAAAAGAGAATATTACCCTCTCTAATTTTATATGGTATCAGAGCCAGCAATCGGGATCTGACTCCATCTCGTTCCATCTCGTTCTGCCCTAATTCCGTTCATTCCATCCTACCCGATTCTTGGCCCACTGGTTCAGCCGTAGCATCACCATGTCTGATGTCTCAATTGAGTCCACAGTTGCTCCACCTTCCTCTGTCGCAAACTCGTCAAAGAGTGGTGAAATCAACTCCGAATCTCACTCGGTTCAGATCACCACCGTTCGCTTGAATGGAGATAATTTCTTGCGCTGGTCTCAATCGGTTCGCATGTACATCCATGGGCGAGGGAAGATGGATTACCTGACGGGAAAAAAGAAGGCACCTGCTGAAGATGACCAGGCTTACGCGACTTGGGATGCCGAAAATTCCATGGTCATGACATGGCTCGTTAACTCTATGGAGGAAGATGTTAGTTCTAACTATATGTGCTATCCAACAGCACAAGAACTTTGGGAGAATGTGAACCAGATGTATTCAAACCTGAATAATCAATCTCAGATCTTCGAGCTGACTCTCAAACTGGGTGAGATGCATCAAGGCGAGGACACTATCACCAAGTATTTTAACTCCTTGAAACGGGTGTGGCAAGACCTCGACCTGTTCAATACCTACGAATGGAAATCTGTGGACGACAGGAAGCACCACAATAAAATCATTGAGGACAACCGAATCTTTAAATTCCTCGCTGGTCTCAATATCGAGTTTGATGAAGTCAGGGGGAGAATTATCGGAAGGCAGCCTCTTCCTTCAATCAGTGATGTTTTTTCGGAGGTAAGAAGAGAAGAGAGCCGGAGGAATGTAATGCTGGGGAAGAAAGGACCTGCAGCTGTCGAAAGTTCGGCCTTAATGGGCAAGAAAGGACCTGTTGCTGTTGGTGAAAACTCTGTCCTAATTGCTGCAAAATCTGGTAAAACTGGAACCTACCAACGGAGGAGTGATGACAAACCCCGGGACTGGTGCGATTATTGCAACCAGCCACGCCACACGAGGGAGAATTGCTGGAAACTTCACGGCAAACCAGCAAATTGGAAGAGCAGAAAACCTGGGGACAGATTTGGTCGACCTGTAGCTACTGCCAATGAGGCCGAAGCCATGCCGTTTACTAAGGAACAAATGGAGCACCTCCTCACACTGCTAAAGTCCAATGGATCACCCAGTACTCCTAGTGTTACTTTGGCTCAATCAGGTAATGAACCAATGCCCTCTCTTGCTGTCTAAATTCATCCACTCCTTGGATAATAGATTCAGGAGCTTCCGACCACATGACTAGTTCTTCACATTTTTTTAAATCTTACTTGCCATGTTCTGGAAATGAAAAGGTTAGGATTGCAGATGGTAGTTTCTCGTCGATTGCAGGTAAGGGCCTAGTAAAAATCTCAGACGTAATAGACCTTAAATCTGTACTTCATGTTCCTAAACTTACCTGCAATCTCTTGTCAGTAAGCAAATTGTCCAAAGATTCTAATTGTTGTGTTACCTTCTTTGAATCTCATTGTACGTTTCAGGACCAGAGTTCGGGGAGGATGATTGGCAATGCTAGGATGATAAATGGTCTCTACTATTTTGATGATAACCTACCTTGTAATAAAGAAGCTCAAAGCTTTAGTAGTATCCGTTCTGAACCTAGTAGAGAAAAAATAATGGTCTGGCATTGCAGATTAGGGCACCCTAGTTTTGCTTATCTCAAACATCTATTTCCATGGTTGTTTCGTAATATAAACTTAACATCTTTTCAATGCGAATGTTGTGTTTTGTCCAAAAGTCATCGTGCAACCTACCTTCCTATATCTTATCGTGCCTCAAAACCATTCTATTTATTTCATAGTGATGTGTGGGGACCTTCAAAGGTCACTACTATGTCAGGGAAGAGGTGGTTCGTGACCCTTATAGACGACCATACTCGTCTCTGCTGGATTTACCTAATGCATGAGAAGTCTGAAGTCGAAAAAATATTCAAAGATTTTTACAATATGATCGAGACCCAATTTCAAACCAAAATTAGTATACTTCGTTCTGACAATGGAACAGAGTATTTTAGTAAGGCGTTAAAATCTTTTTTTCAAGAAAAAGGTATCTCTCACCAATCTTCATGTCGTGATACCCCTCAACAAAATGGAATAGCCGAAAGGAAAAATAGACATTTACTTGAAGTAGCTCGTGCTATAATGTTTTATATGAATATTTCAAAATACCTATGGGGCGATGCTATTCTAACTGCATCTTATTTGATCAATCGAATGCCTACACGAGTCCTTCAGTATGTCACTCCATTAGACTGCTTAAAAAACGATTTTCCATACTCTCGAATCAATTCGACTTTACCTTTAAAAATTTTTGGCTGCACCGCTTTCGTGCACATTCCAAACAAATTTCGGTCTAAATTAGATCCGAAAGCCGAAAAATGTGTTTTTTTAGGATATGCTCCTAATCAGAAGGGATACAAGTGTTTTAACCCCCACACAAAGAAGTTCCATGTTACCATGGATGTCACCTTCTTGGAAACTACCCCGTTTTTCTCCAAAAATTTTCTTCAGGGGGAGAACTCGGGACAAACGGAAGATAATTTTTGGGAGAAATCTACACCTCTACCAAATACAGTAACTGAGTTTTCACCCCCATATATCGATAATTCCTCCCAGGAAGAAAACAATAACCTACAACCGAATTCTGAGCTTCTAGTTTATACAAGGAAGAGGATCCCTGAAAGAAATAGAGACCCTGCTATTATCCCAGTGCAAAATCAATCGAAATCCCCGGACAACAGCACCTGGAAGACCTCAGGTAACTCTTCTCTAACTCCTATCATATCAAATCCCATTCCTGTTTTATCGTCTACTCCCATTTCAGATTCAAATCCTACAGTAACTTGGAAAAATGCAACCTCAGATCTTGACGTTCCAATTGCCATAAGAAAGGGAACTCGAACATGCACTAAGTACCCTATTGCCAAATACATTTCCTACCAAAACCTCTCCAATAATCATAAAGCATTTACCTCAAAAATCTCTCAAATCTTTGTGCCAAGAAACATCCAAGAAGCACTAAGTGATGTAAATTGGAAATTAGCAGTACTTGAGGAGATGAATGCTCTTAGGAAGAGTGGCACGTGGGAAATAGTTGACTTGCCAAGAGACAAGAAAACTGTAGGGTGCAAATGGGTTTTTACATTGAAATGTAGGGCGGATGGAAGTATAGAGAGGTACAAGGCAAGACTTGTTGCAAAAGGTTTCACCCAAACCTATGGAATCGACTATCAAGAGACGTTCGCTCCTGTGGCCAAAATAAACTCAATTCGAATATTATTGTCTCTTGCTGTGAATTCCAATTGGCCCTTGCACCAACTGGATATAAAAAATGCTTTCCTTAATGGAGACTTAGAAGAGGAAGTGTTTATGAGTCTTCCACCTGGGTTCGAAGAAAGACTCGGTGTAGATAAAGTGTGCAGATTGAGAAAATCATTGTACGGCCTCAAACAATCCCCAAGAGCTTGGTTTGAACGCTTTGGCAAAGCAGTAAAACGTCATGGATATTGTCAAAGTCAAGCAGATCATACCATGTTTTACAAGCACTCAAAGGAAGGTAAAATTGCTATTTTGATAGTTTATGTGGATGACATTATCTTGACCGGAGATGATAGTTCTGAATTGAAAAGACTAAAGGAAAGGCTTGCTGATGAATTTGAAATCAAAGACCTAGGCGCATTGAAATATTTCCTCGGAATGGAGTTTGCTAGGTCCAAGGAAGGTATATTTGTCAATCAACGCAAGTATGTGCTGGATTTACTTGAAGAAACAGGTATGCTTGGCTGCAAAATAGCTGAAACACCAATGGAACCCAACATAAAGCTACAACCTGCCAAGGAAGGGACTGTAGTGAACAAGGAACAATATCAACGACTTGTTGGAAGGTTAATCTACTTGTCTCATACACGACCGGATATAGCTTTTCCGGTAAGTATGGTTAGTCAATTCATGCATTCACCTGGACAGGAGCATTTTGAGGCAGTTTACAGGATTCTGAGATATTTGAAGGGGACTCCTGGAAAAGGTCTACTTTTTAAAAGGCGTGGACACCTACAGATCGAAGCCAACACTGATGCAGATTGGGCTGGAAATATATCAGATAGGAGATCAACATCAGGATACTGCACCTTTCTTGGAGGAAACTTGGTCACCTGGCGAAGTAAAAAGCAAACTGTGGTTGCGAGAAGCAGTGCAGAGGCGAAATTTAGAGCGTTGGCTCTTGGTATTTGCGAAGTCATGTGGATCAGGAGGTTGCTAGAAGAGTTGAAGGCCTCAAATTCTCTACCAATGAAATTGTACTGTGACAACAAGGCAGCAATTTCAATCGCCCATAACCCAGTTCTTCATGACAGAACAAAACATGTAGAAGTGGATAAACACTTTATCAAGGAAAAGCTTGACACTGGACTGATTTGTATGCCATACGTACCAACCACTGAACAGATTGCCGATATATTTACTAAGGGACTACACAAGAAGCAGTTTGACATTCTTTCAGGCAAGCTGACTATGGAAGATATTTTCAAGCCAGCTTGAGGAGGAGTGTTGGAAATAAAAAAGAATATCGAGATTGGTGGTAAATTAGGGGTGTATCTTTACTTACCTTGTTGAGATATTAGTTTCCTTAAACTTTATTTCCTGTAATTATATAACTAGGGATTCTTGTAAGTCTATTTGATTATTCATTAATAAAAGAGAATATTACCTTCTCTAATTTTATAAAATGAGTTCTAGATGTGTTTCCATAAGTGGTTGAATCAAATAAGGAAATCAAAATTTTCACGTCAAAAATGTACTATACGGCCGCATAGTGTTAATCTATGCAGCCGCATAGTTATAGAAACTTGAGACTTGTTACTCGCTGGAACAACCTATATGGTCGCATAGTGTAAGATACTTTGAAATTCTTGCGTTTTGGTCCCTAAATTCGAATTCTTCATTCTTGAGCTCTTTTCAACTTTCTTCTTCCTTCTATGACTCGTATCATCACTCAATTTGTCATTGGCTCTCTTCGATTCTCGATTTGCTCTTCGGGTCATCTTTTGAATAATTGCAATCAGGTTCCTGAACTTTCATTTTCTTTCGTTTTGGTCCTTTTCGCTCGTTTTCACATACTTTTCATTCCATCCATCGATATAGCCTACAAACACAATTTGTATCGAATTAAGTCATATTTCAACATATATATATATATATATATATATATATATATATATATATATATCCACAATTGTCCATGTTTTGTGACCTAAATAAGTGCGCAAAACGCACTTATCAAACTTCCCAAAATTGAACTATTGTTTGTCCTCAAACAAGATGGTGGCTTAATTTTACACAAAACATGGTTTAACAGTCCGCCATATCTCAGGATCAGAATTTAGTAATTAACATAGTGAACAGTTTCAACAATGCAAAATCATATCAACCTACACTTATCATATGCATAACCTGACGTATGTGTGTACTCATGCAGACATACTCAGCTTATGATGGGTTCAAATCCCGACCTGCAATAGTCAAAATTTTCATTTCTTCGCTCGAGAGATACATACTCCCCAAACTTATTCTTTTACTCAATTATCTCGGGGTGTGTTCTAGAGTTGAGATTTGATTAACTTAAGTCCTTACCCTCTTTTAGTTTGGATAGATCTTGCAATCACAAGTTCACATTTCAACAAGCAGGAATTGTCCTATTTCTTTGATTGTTTCGACTTCTAAGATTAAACTAAGTTACTCGTCTTGCATTAAAAGTGCAATTCTATCAACTAAATATCATGGGGCACTTTTCTCACTCTATTCTTTTTTCTTTCTTTCAACACATTCTCATTTACTTTCTATATAACCCATGTATTGAGCTTCAGACCGATGACTCCCAAGTTAGTTAACTTTAGGACATCAAGTTTGTATTCACCCTTACAGGCTTACTTGCTCAAATTATAAAGGCTCGAGAAATGTGTTTTCTTTCTTTTCTTTTGACTCTTTTCCTCTTGCTTTTTATATGACCCATGTAGTGAGTTTTAGGCCAATAACTCCCATATCAGTTGATTTTAGGACACCGAATTTTTATTCACTCTTACAGGCTCACTTGCTCAAGTCATAAAGGCTTATTCACCCCTATTTTTCTAGACTCTTAGTTTCAAAAACCAACCTCTAACTTAAAACTTTCACCTCTTCTTCGTCCTATTGGTCTAAACACACACAACATAGTTTTCATGCATGGAATCCCTACTCATCTTATTGTTCTTCTGTAATAGTTAAATCATCTCCAAACTACTAAAATAATGGTTTATCGATATCTGTAATAGAGGTTTTTCGGTTTGATCTATCATGTTCAACTCTTCTATAAATCATGAACCTAATCACTATCTTAATATGGCTATCATGAGTGTCGTGCGCAAAAAATGTCAAGTTTACACATAAAGAAGTATTGATCAAACCTAACATGCACAATATCCACTATTCATAACTCATATTAATTCCAATAGTCACATCATTGCCGGCAAGGCCATTAAACCCACACAAGCATACAAAACAACACAAAGAAGTACTGAAATAAGCAAAATCGATTTTTTTAAATAACACACAGAAAGTAGGAAACACACAGTATGCAATAAAAAACAAATAATAACATCGATGGATAGTTAAAAGTAATGCTAATGCCAAGTTTACCACTTCTGTCATACAAATTCGACCACCTCCCAAACTTATACAAACATTGTCCCAATGTGCATCGTGTAAGTTTGAAAATACAGAATCTGACAATGCTTATACAAAAATAAAATATGGGGATAGGAACTTTCCTGATCAAAATGGAGATGGTGGTGAACATTGTGGAAAAGAGTTGAGCCCTACAGCGCTATCATCATATGACGAAGGCAATCGAGCAAGGAGCTGCCGCATCATCTCCGACTGCTCTTGAAGTAAGGTAGATTGTCCTTGAATCAACGTGCACTGTTCCTGCAGCAAAGTAGACTATCCCCTCACATCCGTCTCGAGACTGTCGAGACGGTCCCACATCTCCGTGGTCTGCATCTGGATACCATCCACTCGGCTCGCATACAGGCTGAGTCGATCATTTACTCTGTCGATCGCCCTATAGAGTGTTGAGTTGCAGCTGCTAGTTGTGGAAACAAAATTCTGTGTAGTCTGTACGGCATGTCGCACGTCCTGTAAGTCAGTGCGTAAAGTCCCAAGGTCCTGCTAGATACCGTGTATGTCTTGGCCTGTGGTCATCAGGATAGCGAACATCTATCTCAATAACTGAGTATCCCTCAAAAGGTGGTGGTGGTGTTTGTGGCATCTCAATTCCGCTCATTCCTGTCCAGGGACAGCCTACTGTTGTCATCGGGCTCTCTCAGCCAACTTCTTCTGGGCTCTGTCTTGAGCCTCCAAAGTGATGTGTCGGATGGGAATGCTCGATTTCTCAAGGACCTCCCCAAATGGATGGGAACAACCGTAGCCTTGCAAATATCACTGATAAGGCTGGGAAAAATCAAAGCACCGTGTCTATCTTCCCACACACCGAACGTATGTATCTGATCATAAATGAAGGTGGCGAGATAAATCTTATGTCCCCTAACCAAATGATAGAGAAGACCGGCTATAGGATCAGTGAATGTAGTATGATGTGAGGTGGGCTATATGTTATGGCACATTAAAGAGCCACAGAATCCTAATGGAAGGCGTGAACTCAATCTGATGCCACTCATTAGTCTGCAGTGGTCACGCATTTTCTCGCCCAAGTAATACCTCAGCCATCTTATTCCAAGAAAAAGCCCTAGGGATTGGGGTGACATTATCCCATGTAAGCTGATAGTACTCAAGTATAACCTCCGGGGAAAACATTATCCACTCACCCCGAACCCATGTCTGGTGCATATGATCAGAGCCTGGCATGTCGATCTTGATGTTAAAATTCACGCAGAATTCTCAAACCAGACATTTGTAGACTGGGTGTGGTCACTCAACTACCTTCTACCAACCACAATTATAAACTAATGTGACCAATTCAAACCCTAGGAAGTCATCAAGTTCTACCGCCTGCTCTCCAAGTAAAGCCCATCTGCTGATAATATCTGAATATCGGGTCAAAGCGGCCATGGCCAAGAACCTCCAGATGCTGTCCTTGAGGTCTTGAGGATGTGCAGTACCTGAATCACCTAAGTGGATGCAACATTGTCCTTGCCCTTTGATGTTCTTTTTGGTGGCATCTGAAAGAAAACAAATGAAGAATATCAGTGAAAACATAAAAATTGGCACAATAAATCCCAAATCCGCCAAACTTTCTTCAATTCACGCATATCGTGCACATTTTATCATGTTCGGCCAAGGATTTTCACCCCCGGACACCATCTAGAAAAATTGAAATTTTCCCGAGATTGTCCGGGCATATGGAAATAGGCATACTATTCTAGCACATATCCAAAATGTAATTTATTTAAATGTCATATGGGTTGAGAAACCGATGGATAAAGTGGGTGACATGAGTGACGTGAGCCTAGGCATGGGGTGACATGAGGTGCATGAAGCGACATGACCAAGCCACATGTATTGAAATGTGCAACAAATCATATGTATGAACACATCACATGTGATGGACAACCCAATTGAACCTAAAATTGTCAAATTTCCGAAAATAGTACATGTTCGACTGGGTATGTTCATCCTCGGACACCGTCGAGAAAAATTAAAATTTTCCCGGGCAGCGTCCAGACATATGAAATTATGCAATGTGTTTACCACATAAAAAAAAATCAGGTCATTTAGACTTTATTTGAGTTGTGAAACTAAAGGGCAAAGTAGGTGACGTGAGTGATGTGAAGGGTGTGATGCCTAGACATTAGGTGACATGACTTAGTGTCGATCGAGTAATTGTGAAATGACTAGTAAATATGGGCATACAGAGTGTAACGGGTCATGTACAAACCAAAAAAATGAGGTCAAGTTGTCAAATTTTTCAAATTGAGGCATGTGTGACCTAGGATGTTCAACCCGGGCATCATCGAGAAAAGTAGAAATTTTCCTGAGCGATCTTCAGGCATGTGAAAATACTCACTTTGAACTACCACATATCAAAAATTTAGGTCAATCAGACTTCATTTGGATAGAGAAAACAAGGGACAAAGTAGCTGATGTGAGTGACGTGAAGGGTGCGGTGCCTAGACGTGAGATTCCTATGTGTGCCACATGCAAGTGTTGTGTTTTTCCTATGTGTTTCTCAATGAATTTCATCATATTGAGCAATGTAACACATATACTATCAAGTATAAAGTCAAAATTCATAAGAAAACATAAAAAATTCCATTGAGACAATAGATTAAACACCTTGTAGGCACAATGTAAATTTCAAAATTTTGCAAAGAATTCAAAGTTGAAACTTAGCCAAATAAACGTATGCCACAACCCATTCAATACACCACACTAACCTAAGCCCAAACTCCTCAATCGAACTAACCATGAATTCATTCAAAATGGCCGAAACTTAAGAGAAAGTGGTGAGAAACTTACCTTGTTGCTGTGATATGTTAGGTGTGTGAGAAGAGTGTGAAAATCAACCCTTTGAAGATGACGTCGAGAAGAAATGAAGATGAAATGGAGGAATAGAGGTGAAATCTTCGAGTGAGGTCGTGTGATACTGGGAGAAGTCGTGTGATTTTGAAAAAGATGGGTCAGCTGCTCGTTTTAAAACAGAACTTTTTTTTTCGTTTTATGCTCTATGCGACCGCATAGAGCAATCCTATACGGTCACATAGAGTACAACATAAGGGCCAAGTGAGGCCCTGGCGAAACGAATGCGACTGCATTCATGGTAATCTATGCGGTCGCATAGACTACCAGAAACGATTTTGCTTGCATTTTCAATATTTTGCTCTATTTGATCATCGCGACACCCCAAAACCTCGATATTCGTGCCCAACAAGTTGAATGTGGTATAATGAGGGTATGCAACATGAAAAAGTTTTAAAACACACTCAACCCCTCAAAAACTTGTTTTTAGTCAATTTTTCCCAAAATTTTAACTTCTATATGTCCATTCGACCGCTCAATGTCCCCAAAATTTATCAAAACACATTTTAAACGACGTGAGGTACGTGTAAGCCATAAAATCATTTTCAAAGCTATTTTTTAAACATGAAATCACTTGTTGGCTCGAGAAATTTTTAGAAAAAGCTTGTTTCGCCTCGAAATCCGTGATTTTTATCCCAAATTTGATTTTTATACCTCGGGAGGCATGCAAAATACATTTACAACTTGTGTGAAACATGCATAGACTCTTTGTGAACTACCTAGGTGATCGATGACCTAAAACTACTAAAATGCATAAAATTATAAAAAAATCATAAGTTAATACATAAAGCAAAATAAATAAAAGGGAAGAAATATTGGGTTGCTTCCTAACCAGCACTAGTTTATAGTCTATAGCTCGATTTTACCGTATGGTTGTCATTTTGATGGCTTGAGGTGGACGGTGGATTTGTCCTTGGAGAAATCACCACTCCAATAATACTTCAACATTTGTCCATTTACCTTGAAAGTCTCATTGCTTTCATGAGTTATTTCCACAGCTTCGTGTGGAAAAACTGTGTAATTGTGTATGGATTAGACCATCTTGACCTCAACTTTCCTGGGAATAACTTGAACCTAGAATTGTATAGTAGCACCTGTTGTCCAACTTCAAACTTCATTCGTTGAATATGCAAGTGATGCCATTTTTTGGTTCGTTCCTCGTACAGTTTGGCATTCTCATACGCTTCCAGACAGAACTCATACATTTCATTCAGTTGAAGCAACCTCTTTTTACCAACTGCCTTCAAATCAAAATTCAGACTTTTGACTGTCCAATGAGCTCGATGCTCCAATTCAACTGGTAAATGACATGCCTTCCCAAAAACCAAGCGATAAGGAGACATTCCTATCGATGTTTTGAAGGCAGTTCTATAGGCCCGTAAGGTGTCGTCGAGCTTTTTAGACCAATCTTTTCGAGACTAATT
The DNA here is from genome assembly GCA_019395295.1 of Osmanthus fragrans. NCBI lineage: Eukaryota > Viridiplantae > Streptophyta > Magnoliopsida > Lamiales > Oleaceae > Osmanthus > Osmanthus fragrans. The sequence continues at coordinate 16,574,456 of CM033343.1, read as the reverse complement.
CACTGTGACTTCAAGTATCCTCTTGAGTTCTCGATTAGATACCTCAACTTGCCCACTGGTCTGAGAATGATAAGGTGTGGCTATGCAGTGTCGAACGTCATTCTTAGCTAATAGTGCCTCAAAGTGACGATTGCAGAAGTATTTGCCTCTATCACTTATGATTGCCCGAGGTGTGCCATACCGTGTGAAAATATACTTCTTCAAGAATCTAATTACCACCTTAGCATCGTTGGTTGGTAATGTTACTACTTCTACCCACTTGGACACATAATCAACTGCAACCAAAATGTACTGGTTGGAGAAAGAAGGCAGGAATGGCCCCATGAAGTCAATCCCCCACACATCAAATAATTCAACCTTAAGAATGCTATTAAGAGACATCTCATTCCTCCTCGAGATGTTTCTAGTTCATTGGCACCGATCACACATTTTCACAAACACAAAGGCATCTTGAAACAATGAAGGCCAGTAGAACCCTGATTGTAAAACCTTAGCTGATGTCTTCGATACTCCAAAATGTCCTGCATAAGCTGAGGAGTGGCATTGCTCTAAAATTATGGGTGCTTCTTCCTCAGGAACACACAGCCTAATTATTTGATCAGCCTATCTTCTGTAGAGAACGGGATCCTCCCAAAAGTAGTTTTTCAATTCAACGAAAAATTTCTTCATTAGGTGACTTGAATAATCTGGAGGAATGATGAACCTTGCTAGATAATTTACTATGTCTGCATACCATTGTGTCTCTTCCACACTAAAAATCTGCTCATCTAGGAAGACCTCGTTAATATCCACTGATTCTGTTTGCTCGCTGGGCTCAAGTCTGGATAAGTGGTCAGCTACCACATTTTCATTTTCCCTCTTATCTCTGATCTCCAAATCAAACTCTTGCATCAGTAGTACCCAACGAATTAGTCTTGGCTTGGCATCCTTCTTTGTCATTCGATACTTGATGGCAGCGTGATCTGTATAAACTATAACCTTCGACCCAACAAGATATGATCGAAATTTGTCGAAGTCATAGACTACAGCTAAAAGCTCCTTCTCTGTAGTGGCATAGTTAAGCTGAGAGTCATTCAAGGTCTTGCTGGCATAATAGATCACGTGAAATATTTTATTCTGATGTTGTCCCAATACAGCCCCTACTGCATGATCACTGGCATCACACATCAACTTAAATGGTAAGTTCCAATCTGGAGAGATGATCATAGGTTCTGAAATCAGTTTCTCTTTCAAAGTATTGAAGGCTATCAAGCATTCATCTGTTAACTCAAAGGTAGCATATTTCAACAACAGGCTGCATAGTGGCTTCGTGATTTTTGAGAAATATTTTATGAATCTTCTCTAGAACCCGGCATGCCAAAGGAAGCTGCGAACACCCTTTATTGATGTTGGTGGTGGTAGTTTCTCAATTACCTGAATCTTTGCTCTGTCCACCTCAATCCCATTCGCTGAAATTCTGTGTCCCAACACAATGCCTTCTTATACCATGAAGTGGCATTTTTCTCAATTCAATACCAATCTTTTTTCTATACACCACTGTAGGACTAAGCTCAAATGCTCCAAACAATCATCAAATGAAGAGCCAAATATTGAGAAGTCGTCCATGAACACCTTGATGAACTTCTCAACTATGTCAGAGAAGATGGCCATCATGCAATGTTGAAAGTGGTATGTGAGTTACACAAACCAAAAGGCATCCTACGGTATGCAAAGGTACCATAGGGACACGTGAAAGTAGTCTTTTCTTGATCTTTCGGTGCCACTGAAATCTGATTGTATCCCGAGTATCCATCTAGAAAACAGTAATGAGAGTGTCCAGCCTGTCTCTTTAACATCTGATCAATGAATGGAAGTAGAAAGTGATCCTTCCGAGTAGCATCGTTGAGTTTGTGGCTCTCCATCCAGTTACTGTTCTAGTAGGAATTAGCTCATTCTTTACCACTATGATACCTCCTTTTTTGGGTACAACCTATACTGGACTAATCCATGCGCTGTCTGAGATAGGGTAGATGATACCTATATCAAGTAACTTGAACACCTCAGCCCTTACCACTTCTTTTATGTTTGGATTCAATCGCCGCTGAACATCAGCGGTTGGTTTAAAGTTCTCCTCCATAAGTATTTTATACATGCAGTACGACGGGCTAAGACCCTTTTATGTCTGCTATAGACTATCTGATGACTATTTTATTGCCCCTTAGCACTCGAAGTAGCCTCTACTCCTCTACCTCGCTGATAGAATTTGAAATAATCATTGGAGGTGTCGAAGACTCCTCCAAATAAACGTATCGAAGGTGAGATGGCAGCTGTTTGAGTTCTAATTTAGGAGGTTGCTGAATAGATGGTTTTGCCATTGTAGTCCAAATGTCAGTTCCTCGAAGGAATGTTTGCGCACATATGGTAAATTAGCTTTTAGAAGCCTTGCACACTCCTCAATCTAATTTGAATCAGTGTGGATAGATTGAGAATGTGCAATGCAAGCCTCATATGCATCGGTGGGATGTTGTAGGCGGAAGTTGTCTTCAATCAATCTGTCAATCATATCAATCTGAAAGTAGTTATCTGATTCAGTCGGAAATCTTATGGCCTTGAACACATTGAATGAAATTTGTTCTTTCCCAAGTCTCAAAATAAGCTGACCCCTCTAAACATCAATGATTGTTCTTCCATTTGCTAAGAAAGGTCGTCCTAATATAAGTGGGACATCTCTATCTTCTTCCATGTCAAGAATGGGGAAATCAGCTAAGAATATGAACTTCTCCACTTTTATCAACACATCTCCAATAATCCCTCGTAGATGTGTCAGGGATCGATCTACTAACTGTAGAGTCGCCATAGTTGCTTTTGCTTCTCCCAAACCAAGTTTCCTGAAAACAGAGAGTGACATTAAATTAATACTCACACCTAAATCACATAATGCCTTATCAAAATGACAATTGCCAAATGGTACAAGGAATAGTAAAACTCCTTGGATCTTTCAGTTTTGGAGATAGGTTTTTCTGAATCCTTGCGTTGTACTCCTCAGTAAGCATCACCGTTTCATGTTCTTTCAGCGTGCGTTTGTTAGAGAGAATATCTTTGAGGAACTTTGCATAACTAGGCATCTGAATAAGTGCATCAACAAATGAAATGTTGATATGAAGCTTCTTGAAGACCTCAAGAAACTTGTTATATTGCTAATCCAATTTGTACTTCTTCAACCTTTGACGAAACGGAATAGGAAGCTCATAAGGATTGACAGGAGCGGTTGTCTTAACATGTTGTGTATCTGAACTCTTCTTTGCACTTTATTCTGGTGTTTGTTCAGTCTGTTCCACTTTAGTTACTGGCCTTTTGACATGAATCTCCGGTAATTGCACTCTACTTCTGGTTGTAATTGCCTTTGCATGTTCCCTTGGATTGATCTTTGTGTTGCTAGGTAGAGTTCCCAATGCCCTGTTTGTCATAGAGAGTGTCATCTGCTCCATTTGAGTCTCCAAGTTTTTAATTGCAGAATTTTGATCTTGGAGAGTGGTATATGTCTTCTTCATAAACTGGTTGTTGGATTCCATGTACTGATTAGTTGTTTCTATAAATTTTTCAAACATTTCTTCCAACTGTGGCTTCTTCTCTTGTTGCTGAAATTGACCCTGTGGTCTGTTTTGGTTCTAATTCTGATTACTCCACGAAAAAATTTTGGTGTTTTCTCCACTCCAGATTAAATGTCTCAGAATGTGAGTTGTTCTGCTGGTGTTGACCCCATTGCACATAATCCACATGTTCTCTCTCATGTGTGAATTTGACGATTTAAAGTATTGTGATCAGCTTCACACTCCCCACAACTTGTTTCTTGACATTTGCTGCATTGACGGTCTGTAACATGCTTTCAACCTTATGGAATAATGAATCAATCTTTGATGACAAAGCTGAATAAGTATCCACCTCGAATAAACTCGATGCCTTCTTTTGAACTGCTCGTTCTGATGACTACATAGCTGAAGTTATGGCCACGGTCTCAAATAACTTCAGTGCATCATCAACTGTCCTTGTATACACCGACCCATTAGATGAAGAATTTATCATGCTTTTGAAAGATAGAAGCAGTCCTGCGTAGTTGTATTCGACTTGAAGTCCCTTGCTAATCCCGTGATGTGGACACTTCCAAAGCATGTTTTTTAACCTATTCCAAGCCTCATCAAATGATTCAGAATTCCCTTGACAGAAAATAGAGATGTCATACTTCAGCTTTGCAATCTTGGCTGGTGGAAAGAACTTAGTACATAACTTTTGAGCAAAATCATTCCATGTGGTGATATTGGCAATCGGTTGAGAATTTAGCCATTCAAATGCTTTATCGCGCAATGGTGTAGAAATAGCCTCAATTGGATGACATCATCTGAGATACCCTGATATGTGAAGTGTTGGCACATTTCCAAGAATCTAAAGACGTGTGTATGTAGGGTTTCCTCAGTTTTCCCATAAAATTGATATCCATTCTGAAATAGGTGTATCACGTTGGTCTTCAATTGGAAATTTGGTTGCCCAATCAATGGATACACGATGTTGGACTAACTTTGAATGACTTGGGGGATCATAAAATCCCCTACAAGCATGTTTTCTTCGTCTATTGTTTCATCCTCATTAGCCGGAACTATTGAATTTTGTCGTTCGTTAACCATTTCCTATTGTTGTGTTGTTCTAGCTTCTCTTTTCAATTGATGAAAAGTACACTCGATTTCTGTATCAATTGGAATCAATTCTCCTCCAATTGATCTTAGCATGCAAACCTGAAATAGCCAAAATTGCACAAAAATAAGCAAAAGCCAAAATAATGATGTTTAACAAGTTATATGACTAAACTAAAATAAAAATAAAAGAAAAATGTTCGAATTAGTGTCTAAATAACTAAAATTAAACTAAAACTCAATCCCCGGCAACGGCGCAGAAAACTTGTTCACGAAAATACGTTCGATTTAAAACCACCGCAAGTGTATGGTTCGTTACAAGTAATAAAGTGAACTTTTAGAGTCTGGATTGTCGATCCCATAGAGATTGAGTAGTTCAATAATAATTATCTCGACCTTAACCAAAACTAGATATGGTTTTGATGTGTTTTATACTAAATTATGAATACTACTATGGATGAATTGGCTAAACTAGATGTGAATTATACTAGAATGCAACATGAAATTCGAATGTAAATTGATTTACTTAATGATAGAAAGATGCACTAGGATCACGAATCCCCATGCAACAATCCATTTCATTCCTAGTTCTATAATTTGACAACATCATTGTATATTGAAGAATCAATGTTCCTATTGAATTTAACAATCTTTTGCGAGTAATAGTAAACATATCCTATCATGCGATCCGACTATATTTCCATTATGAATACAAACATAAAAAAATGCATGAGTTTTTATAGACACTTAAAGATTCACACAAAGCATAAATGTATATTTCTATCCCCTATTGGACCCTATGACAATTTATACTACATTGAACCTATTTTCCTTCTTTCGAATGCATAAAATAGGTCACCATATTCATATAATTAACATACACAATAATTATATGGAAGAAATACGTATAAATCATTCAATATCCAAAAAAACGTGTTTATAATGCCAAAAATATAAAACTAAAGATTAAAATATCATGTTACAAGGTTCATCAATCTTCTAGTACAAGAAAAACTAGTCTAATATGCTAAAAAGAGAAAAACAAAATAAATAAATAAGAGAAGGCATCACCCTATCAATTCTTGAAGTGAAAGCTCGAATCTTAGAATCAATCTTCTCATTCTTCACCTTCTTCTTGCTCTCCAATATGTCAAAATATCTCTAATAATGCGTAGCCCCTTTTTCTGGACGAAATTAGGGCTTTAAAGGAATCCTAGACGTGTTTCTATAGGTGATTGAATCAAATAAGGAAACCAAAATTTTCGCGTCAGAAATGTACAATTCGGCCGCATAGTGTTAATCTATGCAGTTGCATAGTTATAGAAACTTGGGACTTGTTACTCGCTGGAACAACCTATGCGACCGCATAATGTAAGATAGTTTGAAATTCTTACGTTTTGGGTCCCTGAATTCCATTCCTTCATTCTTGAGTTCCTTTCAACTTTCTTCTTCCTTATATATCTCGTATCATCACTCAATTTGTCATTGGCTCTCTTCGATTCTTGATTTGCTCTTCGGGTCAATTTTTGAATAATTGCACTTAGGTCCCTGAACTTTCATTTTCTTTCGTTTTGGTCATTTTTTGCTCGTTTTCGCATACTTTTCGTTCCATTCATCGATGTAGCCTACAAACACAATTTGTATCAAATTAAGTCATATTTCAACATATATATCCACAATTGTCCATATCTTATCACCTAAATAAGTGCGCAAAATGCACTTATCAATATCGAGTCTACTTACAATTAAGTAAAGGAGAGACCGATCATACTTCGATGTTTTGCTATGTCTATGGAAGTACCTTGATCATCTTTGTCTAATTAAATTGATGAGTTCATTAGAGCGTTCATTGATTTTAACTCTCATTTCAAACTTATTGAGCGTGTTCATGATGTATTTCGTTTGACTCCATTTCTTAGGTAGAGATTGATCACTTGTACTTAGGAAGATTCTTCTTCATCTTGTTGCACATTTGTTTCTTCCTTGTGTTCATCTTTTGGATCTTCCATGTTTTAGTCCCGAATAATCATTTGTTTGAAATGAATTTTCAACCCTACATTATTAGAATTACCTTTCTCATGATCAAGAGGGTTAGTTTAATCGAAAGTGACATGCATGGATTCTTCAATGACTAGAGATCTTTTATTAAATACTCTATAAGCTTTGCTAGTCGATAAATGTCCTTGAAAGATTTCAATATCGAATTTTAAATCAAAATTTTCCAATTATTTTTTTGGTCCAAAATAAAGCATTTGCAACCAAATATTTTAAAATAGCTGATATTTAGAATTCTATTTTACGGGACTTCAACACGACCCGCACTTTATCAAAGTGATTTTACAATGAAACTCTCTCTTGATAAATAATACGAAACCAATTAAGTACTAAGAGAAGTTAACACTTCAATGAATAGTAAAAATGATAGCTCAAGTGTTAGATGAAAAATATTGATGAATGTGATAATTAAAAATTAGATTTGATCATTCAAAATGTTTTAATGAGAAGATAAATAAGAAATAAATGCAATGTAAGTTTAAAAAAAAAAAATCTTCTCAAAAAATATATCTTTTTTAATGAATGATTATAATAAATTAAGTGCTAAGAGAGATATGGAAAACTTTGATGAATATGGTAATTTTATAAATTTGATTCAATCGATCAAAGTTTTCAATATGAAGAAGTACAAAGATTTATGCAATATAAGTGCAAGGATCTTCTTCAAAAATATGTCTCTCTTTTAAGATTAATATAAATAAGTTAAGCACAAAGAAAGATAAAAATATTTGATTAGAGAAATGATTCAAGAAATTTGATTCAATAATCAAAGTTTTTCTATGAAGAAATAAATGTAAAAGTGTAAACTCAAAGAAAAATTTTCAAAAACGTATTTCACAAAAAAGCTTCCTTCTAGTTGTTGTGACAAATAAAAGTAAAATGGTATTTATAATAATCAAAACGAAAAAGCTCTGTCCAACCGAACGACCCAATCGGATGTCCGCTTGTAAACCAGACGACCAAACTAGCCGTTATGCGTCAAAAGTCAGAACAGTTAAAAAATTGACCGTTGAAGAACATGATGTCCGCTTGGTCAACCAGACCTCTGGTTGATCATTGACTTTTTTTTTTTTTTTTTTTAAATTAAGAATTATGAACTAAGTTCAAGTATGACTTTGAAAAATCAAACTTACTTTTGATTAAAAAATTTTATGCAAGTAATAGTGAAAATAACTTTTCGTGCACAAAATGATTTTTGAACTATTGTCATTTATTACTAAAGATCAAAATGTTATGTATTTACATATAATCTAGAAAACATAGTCTTTGATCTTGATTGGAAGTTTTTTTCATGTTTGGCTCTTGGCTCTTAAACTTCTCGTCTTGATCTTTCTTTGATACCGTCACTTATTCTTTTGATCTTTCTTGACGTTTATCTTTTAAGCTCTCGTCTCGAATGATTTGACTTGAAAGCTTAACTTTCACTTTGATCTCCATTTGAAGTCTAATATATAATGTTTGGTTGATTTTAATATTGAAATATCATCACTCAAAATAAATTGTTAGAAACAATATTAATCTTGTTTGTTATGATCAAAATATTGAGGATGAAGTATCAAAACATTGAGAATGAAGTCAACCATAGGTCAACAAAATTGAATTGAAACTCAACATTGTCTCTCTTAATTATTGTGAGCTCGCTATCTTCCTTTTCCTGTGATTTTAAAATTAAAACTATAAAGAAATCAGCAAAGAGTGACGCAAAAAATACAAAAGACTAAACTACGTTATTTTATAAAAGTTAAGATTAAACGTATCATTAGTAGAATTAATATAGTTTTGTAAATATTAAAAAAAAATTAATTATAGTACAGAACCTGAGAACTGAATGGAACCGAACCGAATTGAACTGAACCGAATAGAATTGAATCCGAACGATTCCATAATTAAATTTGAACCCGACGATTCTACCTACTAAATACCCGAGAATTCTGGATTCGTTTCGGTTCTCATTAGATTTGAACCAAATCGGACCATGTCCAACCCTACCAATTTTTAGTAAAATTTGCATTTTGGAATAGTAGATTGATGGAGAATGTGTGATTAAAAAATACGTGTTTGAAAAAAAAAAATAGAGAAAGAAAAATGAATTTTGACAATAATGAGAATCGAACATGCTCTCAATCTCTTTGTTTCTATTCTTTTCATTTTTTGCATTTCTTTTATTTTCTGTTTTCCATTATTCAAATATGTTGGGTTTTTAGTTTTTAATATTTTTGCGTGGGGAAAGAGGAGGTCACATTTTGATTTTTAGAATTTTTTTTTTTTAATATAACAGTAAATTAGCACATATCACTTTTTTAACGGAAGCAAACATCACTTGGCGCCTAGGATACCAATTTAGGGTTTTTTAAAGTATTGATTTGGGATGTTTATGAGATATTTGATTTTGAGTGATTTTAATCGACAATTTTTAAAAGGGCAAATTAGGTCCATATATCCTAAAAAATTAACTAATTTGATTAATACCTTTATAACTAATTAAATTATTTAAGAACGTAATAATACGTTATAAACCCCCAAAATTCCCCGATTTATCTTTCATTAGATTGCCGCCGTAAAGAATTAGGAGTCACCACATTAAAATCAAATTATGCACACTCTCGATCTCATTTCTCTCCATTAATGTGAGAATAGTACGCTCAAATCTCATTCCTTCAATTTCATCACTGCCATTAAAGCCTTCACTCCGATTCCAATGGCCAAATCTTTTAAATTCTTTGCATTTGACGTTTTTCATAAATAGGCAATTTTGGCCGCACGAGCTTGAAAACCATCTTCGTTAGCCTTCCCAATGTCGGAAAATACACAATATTTAACGTCTTTATATGTCTATTTTCTGATTCTTGATCAATTGGATTAATTATAAGTTTTATTTTTTCCTTTTCGTGCTTGTTCATATAGGAGTAACTTTGAGTTTGGTTTTTTTTTTTTTTTTTTTTTTTTTTTTAAATTGTACTGAGATATTTAGTATATTAAGTTACAATTCTCTAAAATACGTATTTTGTTTCTTTATATCTGAATCAAATTATGTTGTTAGTCAGTACATTTTTTTTTTGGTATTGAGTGTGAGTCTTGGTGAGGATATTGGCTATTGAAATTTTCTTCAGATAAAAGATAAATGTTGAAGATTGTATGATAATTTCTTGGAGGGTGTTTTTGAATATTTTTGGATAAATACGGGTGAAGATTATTGATTTTAGTTTTTTGTGTATAGTGCTTTTGGTTGATATAGAGCTGATGTGCAGGAGATTAGTTTGCTCACGTCATGTCAATTGTTCCATACTTTTAAATTTGGATTTTTCTACTTGTACATAAACGATTATCGAAAATGATGTGAAAAGAAAAAAAAATTGGATAAAAAAGTTTACTGTATTTTAAACTAACAAATGATAGAATGACATATGTTCATTATGTAATCTCTTATGTAAACTTTGATGTATATATAGCAATGTTCTTTTGGTGTTGCATTTTTCTTCATTGTCAGGCTTCTGTCAGCCGAATATATTTAATTTAATTAATAAAGGTAATTAAATTAAATCTTTTTATATAAAATTGTTATATTTTATGTTTTTATGTAAAGTGGACAAAATTTAATTTTTATCCATAAATTTTGTATCAAATTCAGGTCATTCCAATTTGTATGTTATTTTCCGTAATGTGTACTACTTGAAGATAAAATATGTAACTGCCGCGTAAATAAAAAATCCATACTAAACAAAAATATCACATAATTGAACCGTCAAACAACAAAGAAAACACCTACATATACGACCAATTATTTACACTTATTACACGCGTTTAAAGGATAAACGACTCTCAAATGAAACTCGTCTCATATCAAAGAAAAAAGACATGGTATTATAATGCAAACATAAAGATGAGGTCATTGCGCATAGGAGATCTTGTACTAAGGAAGGTTTTTCTCTCTTTAAATGAGTTCGACGTTGGAACTCTAGGCCCCAATTGGGAAAGCCCCTACCGAATTTTTGAAGAAATGTGACCTGGCATGTACATGATCGAAGACCTAAAACGAAAAAGCGCGGTCTCATCCATGGAATATTGAACATCTAAGCGATGTATTACCAGTGAGCATGGCTCCCCATTTTAGTTGGATGCTATTTCCCAACTTATGTAATTATTATCTTAATATAAATGATTGCTGAACTCAAACGGGCCTGTTATTATCAAATCCCTTCCATGGAAGCCACGTTATCGTTGGGCCTATGTAGATTATAAGGTTAGAGTGGAATTTACATATGAGTGAATGATTGTTTGGAATGATCACAGTAGTACAACATCGAACGAACTGATCTAAGTTACTACTCAAATTACTTAACATACCTCATGGACGAGCTGCATTCAGGACGAGATTATGTTACTTAACTGAGCATCGAACTTGATATTATTATTTAAAAGGTTAGATTACTTTATACGGATGAACCTTTAATATACTTGGACATTGTTTCAAGAAATTTCTTGTTACAACCCGTATCTTTTATAGTCAAAGTCAGAAATTGACTAGTCAAAATCAAGTCAAATAAGGACTAAAATGAGAAAAATTATTTTGGTGATGTTTATTTTATAAATTTGCAATACTTGAGGATTTAATTGGATACATTTGAAGTTGGGGAAATTACATTTCTTATAATGGAAGTATAAGGGGCGAATAATATTTTTCAATAAGAGTGGAGGGGCTTCTTTTGCAAATTTTGACTTGAGCCCCATTTAAATAGACATTTTGACCCATTTTTCATTGGAAAAAACACATTACACATAGTAGAAGGAGAGAACCCGGCAGAGAAGAGGGAAAGTGCAGGAAAGAAGAAAAAGAAAGGGGAAAAAGAGAAGGAAAAAGAGAAGGAAAAAGGAGAAAGAGGAGAAAAAGAAGAAGAAGGGTAAAGAGGTATTTTAAACTTGAATTTCGTTCTTTTATGGTATTTATTTTCTTTAAGAGTTAGAGACTATATTATGTTAAATTTCTAGGGTTTTGACTTGGTTCGAAAATTTCATATTTAGGGTGAGGATTATGACTTCTAGTTCAAGCTTCTTGATTGATTAGCTTCCATTTGAATCAAGGTAAGAAAGTTAATTTTTTTGGGCAAACCGTAGAATTTTTAATTGGGTTCCTAAATAAAGATTATTTGTGGAATTGATGGTAATAATGAAATATTCACTTGGAAGAATGATTTGGAGAACAAAATGTACATTAATTGGTTGTAGCATGATTTTTAGTTTCCACTAGATTGAAGTGAGTATTACATTATGCTTGGAATGAAGGTTATGTCGATGAATTAATTATTAGTAAATGGAGTAGAAAGTGTAATGAATCCCGATTGTTCAAATGAATAAATTGAGAAATTTCTTCAAGTATCGAGAAAATTAGTTTAAATATTATAGCATGAGATATTAAAGTCTCTTGATTCGATGTGTTTAAATTGGTTATTCATATCGTATTTCAGGTGATGACGAGAAAATTGAGAACGTTTATCAGCCAGTCTAGTTTGTAGCTCGTACTGTGAGTGGAAAAGGCTTATTTTTTAAGAAATTAGTATTTATTCAATTTATATTAGATTTGGATTTGAAAGTTAATTATTTCATACAATTGATTTAGAAAGCATGATTTTCATAATAAAGTGAATTTTATAATCATTTTTAAAAAAAAGTTAAATTAAGTTCAGGTAAATCATTTCATCAGCGTGTTATATTCGTATTACATGTTTCAGTATATCTATAATTATTTTAAAAACCACCAGAAAGTACCCAGGTGATTTACCCACTCTGCACTTGTGTGAATGTGTTTCCACAGTGTATGACCAGATTTTCAGAGGTCTTTGGGACCCACTCTCGTACACACATAGGCTTTGGGCCCTGTACTGGGGTGCTTAGCCTTTGGGGCAGCTCTGCATACGTATGACCAGATTATCAGAATATCAGTTATCAGATTTGAATGGCTTTGCCTTGTACATCGAGATTACTCTGTACATGAGTAAGACTATTCATTGGGTATGTATTGGTGTGATTCTTTAGTATATAATATGATGTTTATTCAGCTTATCAAATTTCAGACTTTAGAATTCAGTTTATTTAGTTTGTAGAGTAATGATTTCAGTTTACAGTAATGTGAAATCATATTTTCACTTATAATTATCGAGATCAGATTATTTATATTCAGTTGTTTATTTAGAATAAAGAGCAAGGAATTTTTATGATGCAGTCATGCTTAGTTTTAAAAGTATTACCAGATTTTAGAATTTCTTAAAGTTTTAACAGAGCAAGACTTTTCAGAAAAGTATACTTATTTTCAAACTATTCACTCACTGAGTTACAAGCTCATATTTTAAAATCTTTTTCTGAGCATATAATAGCAGAGTTGTGCAGTCTTGAAGCCTATCGATCTATGGCGTTGAAACACACACATTGCATTAGCTGCATGGGTCATTTCATCATATTATTTAGTTCATATTCCTTTTAGATATTTTGATTTTTAAAATTTATTAAATATTGTTTTACCAGTATTTTATTTTGAGAAGTTTGTATTCTGAGGGACTAGTGCGCCCAATTTTAAATTATGGATAATTACAGCCGCGGTCCCTAACCTTTGCGTTTTTTGCAGACTTTACCTCAACCTTCAATTTGTACCACCCGGAGTCCCAAACCTTTCAAAAACAATCACTTGGGGTCCAAATGGATGGAAACCGTCCATTTGACCGTTAGTTGACTAAAAAAGTCAAAATGTAATCAATTTTGACCAAATTAAAAAGGGCAAATTGGTATATTTACATTTTTCCAAATATTAAATATTAAAACAATTAAACTAAAAATAAATTCATCTTCCCCAAACACCCCACCGCCTCCCTTCCCCCCCTCCCCAACCTAACCCAACCCAACCCAACCCAACCCAAAATCTACTGGAGGGGAGATGGTGGTCGAAGGTGCCTACGACTGTCTTCTCTTTTTCCACTGGGTCAGGTTTACTAGCCCCAAAATCCTCTCCACCTGCCGAGGTCCACTATCAATTACATCCACTGGAAGACTTACATCTGAGAAGATGAACTGTGTCAAATCATTGCTGCTTATCTCATTGCTGCTTATCTCCTTGATTAGAATTTCAGTGTTAAGAAATTGAAGAATGTCATCAGATCCATTCTTACCAATGCCATTATGGGATGGTGGAAACTCCTTCCTAGACTGACCTTTGTTGAATCCCCTGCCTCTTCCTAAACTTGGAGTGCTATCACATCCCAGTGGTCAATTCATATCATGGTATGTTCCAACATATCCACCGTGCTGGGAATTTCCCATATCTTCTACTACCCATTGAATATCCTTAGGAGAAATCTGAAGAGGGTAAGAAAATGTATCAGATGAAGACATGATCTATTTCTTCTCATTACTCAAACAAAAAGGGGCTTTGGAGAAGATGACGATGGCAGGTAGTGGGTTGGGTGGTATGTCGGCGGCGGGCTTCGATTTTGTCCAACATCAAACCCTCCAAAAAAAAAATTTCCTCACCACCGTCGGTGTACTCACCTCCGCCATCCTCAACACCTAAATTTCGACCTCATCCATCTCCAGTGGTGTCGACGATTGTGGGAAGAAGAGTTTTGGGGTTTAGTTAAGGTGGGGTTGGGGGTTGGGTATGGTGGTGGTGCCGGCAGCTGGGAAGAAGAAGATATCCTTTTTTTTCTTTTTTCTTTTTTACCTTTTTTGTTATTTTTAGTTTAATTGTTTTAAGATTTAATATTTGGAAAAATGTAAATATACCAATTTGCCCTTTTTAATTTGGTCAAAATTGATTACATTTTGACTTTTCTGGTCAACTAACGGTCAAATGGACGGTTTCCATCCATTTGGACCCCGAGTGATTGTTTTTTTAAAGGTTTGGGACTCCGGGTGGTACAAATTGAAGGTTGAGGCAAAGTCTGCAAAAAACGCAAAGGTTAGGGATCGTGGCTGCAATTATCCCTTTAAATTATATGAATATGCTTGAGAAATTTGATTTTTATCCAGGTGGTTTTAGTCCATTTTTCAAAGGAAGCTCTGTCAAAATTCTTTTAAAAAATATGTCTCAATCAAAGAATATTCAGTTGCCTTGGTGGTAGGTCCAATATTTATCTGAATCTACCACCGGCGCACGACACGTGTCGGATCCATTAGGTTGACTCGGGACGGGTCGTGTCATTTCTTATATAAACTACGCAACCGGTACAAGAATTAATCAACGAAGAAACCAGGTCAAAAAAGTTTTTCCCATAAGGAAATGTGCATGTTCAGTAATTCAATTATTCTGGTAGAGGCAGTGTAGGTCTACCTTAAATAACTACGTCCATTCAAGTTAAAAACGGTCGATGTTATTAATCAATTGCTAACTAGCTTAGATTATTAATTCAGCTCAACATTAAATATCAATATTAGTTTGTATTATCCGTCAAGGCGTCAACGCTTGTAAAAAATTGGAGAAAAGTACAGTAAAACAAAGATGGAATGAAAAGAGTCTGTTCATTATAAAGAAAGGTTTATACAAAGGTAGATTGGTGGCATCATCCTGCTAAGGCTCCTGCTAGTTCTCCTCGACATTTTCAATGGAGTCCTCTGTATCATTCTCCGTTGAGGTGGATAGCTTTGCTGGCAGAAATTCATCCATTATCGGAACCAAGTCCACATGGGGGTATAGCTCAGCCATCATTTTCAGGACTTCATCGTATGCGACCTTCCTCCAGTATAAATCGAGGCCATCACACTCGGCCGTTTCATGGAAATGCTCTAAATACTTCATAACTGTTGCCTCCTTATAGCCCCTTCTATTTGTCGCTTCAGATTGGCAATCTTATCACTCAGCTCACTAACTTGGGACTTCAGCTCCCATTTTTTCTTATTTGCTACCTCCAAAGCTGACGAAGCTATCTTCTGCAAGTTATCAGAATTTTTCACCCGCTTCATCCTGGCATTTACTTCAACTTTGCAAAGATGGACCTCATTCTTTAAGTCTTCATTTTCAGTTGTAAGGAGTCCCAATGATGACTTCGCTTCAACATGCCTCACTTTGAAAGCTTCAATAACTTTATTGGCTGTGGAGGCCTCAGACTTCAACCTCTTCGCCTCGACCTCTACATCAGGCACGTTCTGATAAAACACTTTATTCAGCCTCTGCAGCCTCCTCATGTCCATTTGGACATTCAAGAAGAAGCCTTGTAAACGAGCTCGTAGGGCAATCCCCACCTCCATCATATCAACCGAGTCACAGGTCTCGACAATAGAAGAATATTTTTCAGTCCAGTTCTTGTGATGGACACTTGTTGCCACCTAGACCTCAATGGGGAACATCTCCAGAATGGCAGGAGCCAATTCAGCCAACCTCCCTCCAAGGAAGTTTTGAGCTTTTACTTCATAGGGGCCCCCTTTGCTACCTTCTTCACCTCCTCCTATTAATTAGGCTGGACTTCTTTTTTAGCCTGATCCTTAGGCTCGACTACTTTGATAGTCGAAATGGGGTCTACCGCAATGGGATTATTCAACGACTCATCAATGGTAGTCTGCCTTTTTGGAAATAATTACCAGCCTCCGCTTTTGGGGCCTCTCTCCTTAGGATCCGTTTTCTCTAGGGCAGAGGACAATTCATCTTGGACAGACAAGACAGCTCATCCCACTAGTGTTTGTAGGCTGAGGTGTTAGTGCTGAGGGGCTCATTCTATTTGGCATCGTCCACGCCTCATAAAGAACATGTCAAGTTTGACATATGCCTTTTTCTCATGTTGATCTGCAAAAGATTCAAACCAGTTAGCTCCTGAAATAACTTAGCAAAAAAGAAACTTATCCATGATGAAGTTGCTCATTTTAGTAGCCATGAGAAGACACGTTGATGTGATCCAAGATGCCAATACAACAAGAACAAGTCAGTGGAAGGATCCGTTGATTGTTGACGATGGACCATTGACACGTTTGAGGGCAAATCGAATAAAACAAGCTATGGGATTACTTGCACAAGCAACGGTGGACGATACCATGAGCTACACGCAAAAAGAGGCAAGTTCCATGTTGGGGTCGAAGTCCGAATCAACGTGGATCAACGTGTTGGAAGCAGCCGAAAGCGAAGGAGGAAATTTCTTCCATGCGGCCGCATAGAAGAAACCATGGTGCGGCCGCATCCAATGGTCAGAACCTCTGAAGATTTGGCCGCATGAACCATGCGGCCGCATATAATACAACTATGCGACCGCATGGTTGTTTTGGAAACAATTTCGAGATTTTTCCATAGTTTAAATAGATTTTATTTTATTTCCATATTTTGGCAAGTTTTTTTTAGGGTTTGCACGTTTTTGGCTAGGTTTTTGGGATAAGTATAAATACTTATCATTATTGACATTATACATTAACACATTATTATTGAGAGAATTAATTGGCTTCAATTCCTTTGTTCTTAATTGGGCAAACTCTGAACTTATCAAGAATCGATCTTGTGGCGTTCAATCCATTGGGTGAAGTTCTTAATATTGGATTCAAAAGGGTCAGCGTTTCTTTCGGATCGTTGGTTATTTTCGATTCATATTTTGAATCAAATCTACAAACCAAGGTTTAATTGGGTTTTCTTGCGTTCTTCAACAAATGACGTGGGTTTGGTAGTTCTAATCTATCCGGATTCTCATCATTTGGTATCAGAGCACAGGCTCCAACGAATCAAGGTTATATCCTTTCTAATTTCTGTTTGAGTCTTGTTTTCATTAATTTCAGCGTTCTTCGTGTTCTTGCGTCCAGTAAAATTAAGGAGTCTTTGATCCGTTTTACTTCTGCCAAAATTTCAAAAAAAAGTTGTTTTTGGGTTGAATTTTCATCCAAAACAGTTTTCGTTTGTTTTGCCGGACTCGTAGTTGAATTCTCGAGTTAAAAAAAAAAAAAAAAAAAAAAAAAAAAAAATTCTGTTAACTCAAAAACAATTCCCGGCAAATTCCTTATTTATTATTGTATCAAAATTCAAGAACCACTTTCTTGAATTTAAATCTCTTCTCACATATCCAAGTCAATTCTTGTGTCTTGAGTCCTTAAAACTTCAAAAAGGGATTCACTCAATTTTCGGTTGAATTCTACTAGACTAATTCCTTGATTGAGTTCTATTTTGCCCTTTGAAGCACTTGGGTGGAAGCTTTGAGTGGAAAAAGGCAGAGTGGTGAGATTAATAGAGGGAAAAAGCCTAAATTGAGTGATACACGAGAGATAAATTTGTGAGGCACAAAATTAGAATTTTTTTTTAGGATGTCTGACAAGGAAGCAGCAACTCCAGCACGAAACAACAACAATCAAATCAACATGTCTGAGGAGATGATTCGTAGGTTTGAACGTTTGTTTGAGGATGTACGGGATAGGTTGGATAGGCAGGATACAGAACTTGCTGATTTACGTAGGGGAGTTCCAAATGCGAGGAGGCAGGGTCGACGAGAACATAGGCAGGAGATTTAGGGGAGAAATGGAATATGAGAGTGAGGTGGATGAGGAGGCGATTATGGATGCTGAAATTGGTAGGTTGAGGAATAGAGGAGCTAGGCCTGACAGAAGGGGTAGAAACTTGGTTGGAGACGGGTTAGATGGTGACATGGGCAACATCAAAATGTCCATTCCACCATTTAAGGGAAGGAGTGATCCGGAAGCTTATTTGGAGTGGGAGAAAAAGGTTGAGATGATATTTGATTGTCAAAATTATTCTGAGGCGAAGAAGGTGAAGATAACCGTCCTTGAATTTACTGACTATGCTATCAATTGGTGGGATCAAGTGGTGACATCTAGAAGGAGAAATAGGGAGAGACCAATTGGGACATGGGAAGATTTGAAGGCCATCATGAGGAAACGGTTTGTGCCTAGTCACTATTACCGAGAGCTTTATCAAAAATTACAAAGCCTCTACCAAGGGTCGAAGAGTGTGGAGGATTATCATAAGGAGATGGAGTTGTTGATGATTAGGGCGGACGTACATGAGGATAGGGAGGCCACTATGGCCCGATTTTTGAATGGTTTAAACAGGGAGATAACTAATGTGGTTGAGCTACAACATTATGTGGAATTGGAGGACATGTTACACATGGCTATGAAGGTAGAGAGACAATTGAAGAGGAAGGGAACAGCAAGGTATTCATCGGGTACTTCGGGTTCTAACACTACTTTGAAACCGAGGTGGGACGACAACAAAGTGGATGGGGCTACTCCTAAGGTTAAAACGAAGTTGCCACGGGGGAAAGAAGAAAGTGCTAGCAAGAAGGTGGAGTTACAACCATCTAGGAACCGAGACATCAAATGTTTTAGGTGTTTGGGAACTGGACACATTGCTTCTCAGTGTCCAAACAAAAGAACCATGATTTTGCGGGATAGCGGAGAAGTGGAGAGTGCAAGCGAAAGTGATTATGAAGGCATGCCAGAATTGGAAGACATTAGCGATGAAGACCAAGTGGAATATGCTGTGGGCGAGTTGTTAGTCACGAGACGAGCTCTCAACACTCAAATCAAGGCTGATGCCTTGGAATTGCAAAGAGAAAAATATTTTCCATACGCGGTGTCACGTCAATAATACGGTATGTAGCTTAATCATTGACGGGGGAAGTTGTACTAATGTTGCTAGCACCGGTTTGGTTGAAAAATTAGGATTAATAATGCTTAGACACCCTAAACCCTATAAATTGCAATGGTTAAATGAATGTGGGGAAATTAAGGTGAATAAGAGGGTGATGTTAAATTTTTCAATTGGGAGTTATAATGATGAAGTGATGTGTGATGTAGTACCCATGCATGCGGGTCATATTTTTATTGGGAAGGCCATGGCAATATGATAGGAAGGTAATACATGATGGGTATAAAAATAGGTACAGCTTGATCAAGGGGGGAAAACCTATTACATTAGCACCATTGACACCTGCACAGGTGTATGAGGATCAACTTAAATTGAAAACCGAGGAGGAGAAAAGAAAGAGAGTGCTAGGAGAGAAGAGAGAAAAGGTGAGACACGAGAGCATGAGAGAAAATAGTGAGGTGGCTAAAAGTGAGAGAAAAGGAGAGGGGCCACATGAGAGAAAAGAAGAGGGGTCTGAGAGGAGAGAAAAGCCGAAGGTGAATTTCTTTGCGAGAGGGAGTGAATTGAAAAAGGCAATTGTGGAGAAGAAACAAGTAATCCTCTTGGTTTACAAAGAGTCATTCCTCAACTTTGAGGAAATTAACACATCCCTCCCTAGTTTGGCTATTTCTTTATTGCAGGAATTCGACGATGTCTTTCCCGAGGACGCACCTAGTGGGTTGCCAATTATTCGAGGCATTGAGCATCAGATTGACTTTGTACCCGGTGCAGTCATTCCAAATCGACCGGCTTATCGGAGTAACCCCGAGGAAACGAAGGAGCTTCAGAGGCAAGTTGAGGAGTTGTTGAGCAAGGGACACGTGAGGGAAAGCATGAGTCCATGTGCCGTGCCAGTACTACTTGTACCTAAGAAAGATGGATCTTGGCGGATGTGCGTGGATTGTAGGGCCATCAATAATATAACGGTAAAGTATCGTCATCCTATTCCTAGGTTAGATGATATGTTAGATGAACTATTTGGTGCATGCATATTTAGTAAGATAGATCTTAGGAGTGGTTATCATCAAATTCGCATGAGAGAAGGAGATGAGTGGAAAACCGCATTTAAAACTAAGTATGGCTTGTATGAGTGGTTAGTTATGCCGTTTGGGCTCACGAATGCACCAAGCACGTTTATGCGCTTAATGAATCATGTTTTACGTGCTTTTATTGGTAAGTTTGTTGTGGTATACTTTGATGATATCTTAATCTATAGTAAAGGCCTCAATGAACATATGGAACATTTGAGATGTGTGCTTGTGGTGTTAAGAAAAGAACAACTTTATGCTAACTTAAAGAAGTGTTCATTTTGCATGGATAGAGTTGTGTTCTTGGGATTTGTTGTTAGTGCTAACGGGGTGGAAGTAGATGAAGAAAAGGTAAAAGCTATTAAAGAATGGCCAACCCCTACGACTATAACTGAAGTGAGGAGTTTTCATGGATTGGCTAGCTTTTATAGGCGGTTTGTTAGGGATTTTAGCACTATTACCACACCACTCACGGAAATTGTTAAGAAAAGTGTTGGGTTTAAATGGGGACATGAACAAGAGCATGCATTCAATACTATTAAAGATAGGTTATGTGAAGCACCAGTTTTAGCATTACCTAACTTTGACAAAGCTTTCGAGATTGAGTGTGATGCTTCAGGTATAGGCATTGGAGCAGTCTTGATGCAGGATAAAAGGCCGATTGCTTATTTCAGTGAAAAGCTTAGTGGAGCGGCGCTTAACTACCCTACATATGACAAAGAGCTCTATTCATTGGTTCGAGCATTGGAAACATGGCAGCACTATCTGTGGCCAAGGGAGTTCGTGATTCACACCGATCATGAATCATTGAAGCATTTGAGAGGTCAAGGTAAGTTGAACAAGAGGCATGCTCGATGGGTGGAATTCATAGAGACATTTCCCTACGTCATCCAGTACAAACAAGGTAAAGAAAATGTGGTTGCGGATGCGTTGTCTCGAAGGTATGTGCTTCTAGCTTCCTTAAGCGCGAAGTTGCTTGGTTTTGAGTTTATTAAGGGCATGTATGAGAATGATTTAGATTTTTCCAGCATATATGCATCATGTGATAAGGGAGCGGTGGATAAATTCTTTAAACATGACGGGTATTTGTTTAGGGAAAATAAATTATGTGTGCCTAATTGTTCTATGCGTGATTTGCTAGTTAAGGAAGCACATAGTGGGGGATTAATGGGACACTTTGGGGTTGCTAAGACTTTAGGGATGCTAAGTGAACATTTTTATTGGCCTAAAATGAAAGTTGATGTTGGAAAAACTTGTGAAAGATGCTTAACTTGTAAACAGGCTAAGTCTAAGGTCTTACCTCATGGGTTGTATACACCTTTACCCGTTCCTAGTGAACCTTGGGTCGACATATCTATGGATTTTTGTGTTAGGTTTGCCTAGGACTAAAAAAGGGCGCGATTCTATCTTTGTAGTGGTAGATAGGTTTTCTAAAATGGCACACTTCATTGCATGTCACAAAACCGATGATGCCACTAACATTGCTGATCTGTTTTTCAAAGAGGTAGTGCGTTTACACGGGGTACCTAAGAGTATAGTGTCGGATAGGGACGTTAAGTTTCTTAGTCATTTTTGGCGTGTTTTGTGGGGAAAGTTGGGCACGAAACTGTTGTTTTCTACTACTTGTCATCCACAGACCGATGGGCAGACCGAAGTAGTTAATAGGACCATGATACAGTTGTTGCGCACTGTTATTAATAAGAACTTAAAAAGTTGGGAAGAGTGTTTACCTTTCATCGAATTTTCATATAATAGAGCTGTCCACTCCACTACTTCACATTCACCATTTGAGATTGTTTATGGTTTAATCCACTAACCCCACTGGATTTAATTCCTTTACCTGTGAATGAACGAGGTAGTTTAGATGGGAAAAAGAAGGCTGACTTGATAAAGGCACTCCACGAGAAGGTAAAATTGCAAATAGAAAGCAAAAACAGACATTATGCAGCACAGGCAAACAAAGGCCGGAAGAGTGTTACGTTTGAACCCGGCGATTGGGTTTGGGTACATTTGCGAAAGGAGCGATTCCCAGAGTTGAGGAAATCAAAGTTACAACCACGGGGCGATGGGCCGTTTCAAGTGGTTGAAAAGATCCATGACAATGCATATAAGCTCGATCTACCTGGTGAGTTTAAAGTTTCAGCCACATTTAATGTTTCTGATCTATCTCCTTTTGATGCAGGTTCAGATTCGAGGACGAATCCTTTTGAAGAGGGAGGGGATGATGTGATCCAAGATGCCAATACAACAAGAACAAGTCAGTGGAAGGATCCGTTGATTGTTGACGATGGACCATTGACACGTTTGAGGGCAAATCGATTAAAACAAGCTATGGGATTACTTGCACAAGCAACGGTGGACGATACCATGAGCTACACGCAAAAAGAGGCAAGTTCCATGTTGGGGTCGAAGTCCGAATCAACGTGGATCAACGTGTTGGAAGCAGCCGAAAGCGAAGGAGGAAATTTCTTCCATGCGGCCGCATAGAAGAAACCATGGTGCGGCCGCATCCAATGGTCAGAACCTCTGAAGATTTGGCCGCATGAACCATGCGGCCGCATATAATACAACTATGCGACCGCATGGTTGTTTTGGAAACAATTTCGAGATTTTTCCATAGTTTAAATAGATTTTATTTTATTTCCATATTTTGGCAAGTTTTTAGGGTTTGCACGTTTTTGGCTAGGTTTTTGGGATAAGTATAAATACTTATCATTATTGACATTATACATTAACACATTATTATTGAGAGAATTAATTGGCTTCAATTCCTTTGTTCTTAATTGGGCAAACTCTGAACTTATCAAGAATCGATCTTGTGGCGTTCAATCCATTGGGTGAAGTTTTTAATATTGGATTCAAAAGGGTCAGCGTTTCTTTCGGATCGTTGGTTATTTTCGATTCATATTTTGAATCAAATCTACAAACCAAGGTTTAATTGGGTTTTCTTGCGTTCTTCAACAAACGACGTGGGTTTGGTAGTTCTAATCTATCCGGATTCTCATCACACGTGACGAAGAGGGACCACTTTGCGATAACAGTTTTAAAGGACCTCTTCTCGATTGGCAGCTAGTATATAGCTCAAGCCCACTATTCTGGCTCAAGCTCCGATTGATTGCTACTGCAGAAAACCAAGTTAGCAAGAAATAGCCAAGTCAAATGAAGAATAGCATAAACACTTCATAAATAGAACTCACTAGACTCGTGATACTAGATTGGCACAGTTGATTCTAGGACCACATCGCCTTACGGTCTGCTAACAACCCCTCACCCAGAATCAAGATGACTTTTAGTTCTTAATTCAAGTCGAAGTACCCCATATGAAGGACAAAAATGAGCCCCACGGATTCATGCAATACCACCTTTTAAAACTCCCTCTCACTAAAGGCTTGGGGTTCAAAAAGGCTCTAGAAGACATGGAGAAGCATATCCTCACCAAGAGTGACCTCTTTCCGAAGAAGAAAGGCCCCTGCTAACTAGCTCTATGCGTTTAAGAAGACCTGAATGGGGGCTAAATTGTACTGCCTAAGTAAATATCTAAAGAATAAATGCAAAGGCAACCTCATTCTGGCACACGAAATTGCCTCGCTAACAGTGACACACCCCTCCTTTAGAAAATTTGCTCGCTCATCAGGGAGTCGGTACAAATATCTCCACATTATCTAGGATCCTAAATCACTCCCTAAAAGACACCAGTTCATTCTATAATCAATTGGGCCATCTTCCATCATCAAATTTTAAAATGTTGAGTTCTAGTCACTGAACTTTGAAAAAACATTGTACATTACTCACTGTAAACTTGACATTTTTCAAAATTTAGTGATCAAAACTCGACATTTTAAACTTTAGTGAGTAATCGAAGACATGCATCAAAGTTCAGTAACCAAAACTCGACTTTTTAAATTTCAGTGATCAATTAAAGACATGGACCTAAGTTCATTGACCATTGGAACAATTAATTCGAGATTGAGCCAAGAAACTCATCCAACAGTGTAGTGCATGCTGTGTGTCAACCATCCAATTAAAGCGAGCATTTATATCAAAAGCGTGTCCAACAAAACACGTTTTAAACAATTCTGGAATCTTCAATATATTGGACCATCAATCTGGGCAGACTGGGCTGGGTTGTAATATTAGAAACCAGCATTTCAAGGCCAAACATTTGGGCTCCCAAATTCCAGCAACCAACTCCACAATTTTTTCCTAAGAATTGACCTATTCTGGATTCCCAACTACTAAATTTGTGTAAAGTTAACACCTCTATACTTGGAACTGCCTCTGGTAAAACCAGTACCTTTTTGTCAAAGTACATGAACAAATTCTTCATTCATTAGATTGCTCATCTAAATTACAATAGAGTATTTTATGTTTCCTCTCAAGAAAGTGCATTTTTTTGTGTCAATCTAAAAACTAACCAATGGAAAATGAAGTACAAGTAGGAGCCAGAATTCATTTTTCTTATGTTAATAAAATCAGTAGAAACCCCTTTAGAACATAGGGGAAAGGATAATAATTTGTGTTGTGACAGAGAAGAGTGGGGATCGATCTCGAGATGATAAATTTTGTGTTGCCGCAATGGAAAGCGACGAGCCTACAACCATAACTATTTTCGTTCTTTACCTCACCTTGTATAATTGCAGTTATGACTTGTTTCACAAATAAAACAGTTTAAGGTTTCATTAGTTGGACTTCGACATGCTTCCAATTTTTGAAAGTTGGTAAATAGGTGGCGCTTCAAATTTGTTAAAAAATAAAAGAATCAAAAAATTCTTTGATGAGCGGAAGTTCTGATACCATTTTCTTTAGTATGAAGAATGAATATGTTGGGATCGAGCTAGGGAAGGAAAGAGTTTAATAACTCATAAAAAATGTGGTTTCAAACTTGAGGAAGAAGGGCACTAGTAAAACATTAATAAAACATAAACAATAAATAAGATAAAATATAAAGAACGTAAACATAAACATAAAACATGTTGACCTCAAAAATTGCACATATGAGCTGTCAACAGATCCCAGGACCTCTCACGTCCGGTTCAACCTTTGTTCCTGCGCACTAGGACAAATCGTCAGTTGCACGTGGCCTTCTCCAAAGAGGGGGGAGCCGTCCGCGCGCACTCCGACGATCAAGTCAGTTGGAGTGGAAATATATGAGTGTGGGAAGGCTGCAACGTGAGCCTCCAAAATACATAAGGGGGTCGGCCTTGAGGAGATAAATAGAACGGTAAAATGTAGAGAAAATTGCTAAGTAGTATTGAGAATCCAATTTAACATTACCTTCAAATGACACAATGTGTGAGCTTATATAGTGAGAGAAGGCAAGTATGAACCGTTGGATGAATGGGCACGTGGCCTTATCCCAACGGCTGAACTTCTTATCGTAGACTTCAATGCATTTAATGCTCTGATCTCCTATGTTTGAACTCTGACATGCGGGATTGGTGCAGCCGTAATTACAGTGTGTTGTCACATCACCCATCTGTCAGAAAATCTTTTCCACGAGATCTTCTATAGTAGAGCCATCATAAACATAAAACACATATACATTCTGTTGATTTTCAAGGGCCACCACTCCTTCCAAGCGACAATTGTAGTAATGGGAGTAACCCTACTTCACAGCTATCAATGTCCACCTTCTTGTACCGATGTTGCCCTCTTTTCAGAAGGAAGTCCTCAAGTGAGTTTCACGCCTTATTATTCTAGGAGAGTATAATAGAGCGACGGAAGTATCAATGTCTTTTTCTTAGTAGCTAGAAGATGGTGTCTTCAACTAAATGAAGAGGAAAAATGCTTTAATGTGTACATCTTTATATATTGATTGTGTATTTTTGAGTTACAAATGACTCCATTATATAAAGCAAGTTGCAAGACACATATAAGACTTCTATCATAGGCCACATGCCTTCTCCCCTAAGCTAGTACATTCTCAAATATAATAAACATTTTAACACATGTCTAATTAGATTTTCACTAAACTAGACCAACTAAATAGAAACCACAATATACAAATTTAGTTGGTTGACAACTAAGTGTCAATACCCAACAAAATTTAATTCGAGTGACCTAGAAAAACCCATCATTCCATAATATATATACGTATATTATTTACAAAGAAAAGAGCATTTTAAATCAAAATAAAAATAGTGTTCATGGAATGGTGTCAATGAACGTGATAATGAATAAACATTGATGAACTTTAATGTAATTAAAATATGTTGTATTTATTAAAAAAAATGTGGTGAGGGTTAACTTTATAAACTAGATCCACATATGAACATGTAGAAACGTGGGGGGTAACTGAACTGGTTCACGGGTGTATGCGGTGCGCCCCAAGGAATGGAAATGGGGACCTTTTAATTTCGATTTCATTCCCGTGAATGTAGGCGGACAGGTTGGAAAATTGTATTGGCATCAATTTCCTTTCTCTTTTTCACATGCTGACTGAATTTGGAAGCAAAAGACTCCTTTCACTTTCCCAAGCAATATAAAGTTTCAAGTCACGACTCCTTTGGCCACTAAAATAATGGATAGGGAGCCAACGACATGGAAATTAATTAAGAATATGAATCATTTAAGTCTACACATATTCAACCACCATTCCACATTTTTGAAACATTCACCCTCTTTTCCCTTTTCTTTAAGCTTCAATGAAGTATGTGTAGGTAAATGTAGTGATGAATGTAGTTTCGTTGTATAGTATGAACTAAATAATCGGGCGATAATAATTCCGTTGCACCCACCTATAGTTAGGTTTACACTACAAAATATGAAGATACATACATTAATAGCTTTAGAGCTATTTATGTTGGCATCCGAATCAAGCAGAACACAATCTTCAACATATCACAATTCCTCTCATGTCCACGTGTATGATATCTGAACATTTGGACACCACGTTAAAAGCACAAGTTTTTATAGTCGCGTGCACTTCGATGCTCAAGTCAAAAGAAAAAGAATAAATTTGGAAGATATACAATGGATGGAAATTGTATCAAAGATTACTATTTTTTTATTACCTTTGGATGTCATTAGATATGAGTATTTATAGGCAAGAGAGATTTGTCGAGACCTATCGGATACTTAACATGTGGCCTCGACTCATTTATCAAGTACAGTTATGATAATCTATAGCCATCATAGGCATTAACTCCTATAACCTGAATGTAAGCTGAAAAGTTGTGATTTGACTTTCTTGGTGGATATAACTTTTTATTGGGATGTTTTTTATGATCTCCACTCTCCAGATCTTTGTCCACATTGCTTGAACACTCCTTCACTATAAATAGCTCACTACCCATGTTTGCCTTGGAATCAAGCGAGACGATATGATGGGTGTTAGCTTTAAGCCGCCATAGAACAAAGCTTAGTTGTCCCCCATATGCTAGAGAATATGTTATGTCCATCCCGAAACTCATCCTCTTCATCATAAATGATCTACTTGCCCCAAAATGACATGGACCAATTCATTTTTCTTTGAGTGGGTGAAATCCCACTGTATTCAATGAGTTAGAGATTCGCTGGGAATTCCGTTGAGTCCCATTTTATGTATAAGCAAATCAAAGACTTGTGTACAATACATTTTAGGAAATTTTGTATAGATGTCACAAAATTTGAAAGTACACCAAAATTTGCCACTTTTTTAAATGGTGCTTAAAAATGTCAATTTTTGAATGTTAATTGTCCAAATGATCCTTGGAGATATCTTTTGGGGGCATTTGTTGCTCATTAATTCATATATTTAATGCGTATTAATGACATGTTTTGATCATTTGACTTGTGTAAGAAAAATCATTGAATATATCTAATATACAATGGTAATATATATATATATATATATATATATATATATATATATATATATATATACACACACACACTCTTTGCTAGGTAACGACATTTTCTCTCCAAAAATCCCAACTTTCTTTACATCTTCTCCATTCCAATATCAAGAAGAAAGTGATATTGGATTCATCTTCCATTTTGAGAGGTTAACATTTACAAATTTTTTAATATTTTTATCTTATAATTTACTATTTTTGAATTGATAAATACAACGTGTTCATATTAATTTGCAATTTTACAAATTACAAATCATTTTGATTAAAGATAGCAATGTTCTCCATAAAATGTTGTGAAAGATTTCCTATTTAATAAAGCATGGGGTAAATTATTTGTGAAAATTTTGTCATTTGATAGTTGAGTATTGATGAACACACTTAATGCTATGAAGAATGTATTCCAGTCATACTCATTAAATGCTATTCATTAAGTGTTAACGTAAAAATCGACAACTGAATTGTTGAACAAAACTGTGGAGAGCGACAGTTAAAATGTCGAACTTGACACTTTGTAAATGTCGAAAAAGACATTTAAACTGTCGTTTTCACCGGTTTGCTATTGTTTGGTATAATTTATTCGTAGGTACCACTAGCATACTGTTAAAATTTGATATATTAATTGTGCTGAATACTTATCATTGCTATCTCAAATTTTCATGTATGAATAGTAATCTAATATTCATCGTGTCACGTGATGGATACTTTGTGCATGTAGATGGCAAATGGAAATGACGAGTGAACAAAACCACTTCAATCATAATATTGGAGTGGTCCCTTTACATGAGAATTTGAATAATCTGTTACATGGTCTAGAGGCTGAAAACATTGTTGACGGCGATGAACAACTCTACCACGTTCCACGACATTGTACATATACGAAGTGGTTATAACTATCGTATGGAAGACATTTTGTGCACATAGATGTTCATAACATAGGTGTTATGTTTTAAGATATTAGATCTCTCTATACACTAGAAATTGTAGGTAATTACTGAAAGATTTAACCTTAAATTCATTTTACTCTTCTTACATTCGTTGCTGGAAACTTATAGTTGTATGCAATTAATATGTATGAGTCACCCATTTCATTCAATTTTATTTCTCGTACTTCCATTTCATGTAGTCGTTCATCTTCTCAAAGTCAAGGCTAGTTAGCTATGAACAAAGTAATAGAGTAATTACAAAAGATTTAACTCTAGTCACTTTGTGCACATGGCTTAATATGGCTAAACTCGAAAATTGAAATACACAACTAATAAGTCCAGGCAAATCAAGGAATTTAGCCTATCTATCAAGAGTTTTGAGAATCTATTTCATTGGGAGGTACTGCTTTTAGAACCATAATAGTAAACACGGAGAGAATTCCCCATGTCCACAACATTAACACATCTATACAAATACGAATCATATCAGAATCATACTATCATCCTTCAGTCTCTACTTTAAAGCATAAATATGAGCTCAACCAAAGTCATTTACAATAGCAATGTATTTGTACAAAATAACACAAACTACACATATATGACACTGGACCTAACCAATTTTCTAAATAAATATAAAAACGAGACATAATGTAAAAACATTCAAAATACCAAAAATTTCAAGCTCAAAATTTTACACATTTTTTCCCAATAAAAAAATCATATTACTTTATGTTATTTCCTCTCTTCATACCATTCCTAGTGTACGAAGTCCGATTTGACACTGATGGCATTTGGATGTTCGTCAAGCACCGTTTCTTCGTCACCACCACTTTTTTCATTTTCAACTGTATCAATGGCAGTTGAGGAAACCCCGATGTAGCCCCTTCACTAGGAAACTACATCGTACGTCCTCTATGTATACATTCATCTTCGGACAAAACAAACTTGGAATCCATCTACAACACCATTAACATGAACAAATTCCAACGGTCAAATAATAATATAATATGCATTTAATTCGTATGACATGTAATGAAGCATCTGAAACAAGTTTGACGTTGTATTATAACTATTGAGAAACCAAGTGAAACTGTCTAGAATTTCATAAACTACCTATCAAGAATGATAGATTTTCTCGACAGATGACTTTTAGTCTAAACTTCAAATATAAGAACCCTATGATAATATGAATCAAATGTTAAAGGAATGATAGCTTTTGGAAAGAACCCAATTAATGAAGAAAAAGAGATATAATTAAACACTATACATAATCCACAAAAACCATATCATATGACTTCTATCATTGTTGTAAGCTGTTGCAAGTGATGAGATGAAATATAATAAGAAGACAAGGCACTGGAAATTATCATAATTTTTTTTTTTTTTTTTTTTTTTTTTGCAAAATTTTCCTGCACGTGGGCTTTATGAATAAAAGATATGACGTTACAGCCTATGGCACTTGGGCTATAATTGGCATCGAAAGATGCAAAAAGATAAATGGGCATTAAAAAAAAGATAAATTACTAACACATAACTATTTCTTGCTATTGATGAACAATATCAAATTTTTTTCTAGTAACTTCCTATTCAGATTCCATAACTCAAAATTAGTCTCACTTAAATTAGGATATATACAAAAGCTCAGTCCCTCTTCACATAATCGAACATGAAGGAAACAAACTATCCTTCTGAATTGGGCTGATTACAACTATTTGTGGTTAATTACTTCAATAGTCACTGAACTTTCAGGATAATACCCTAAATGGTCACTGAACTTTAAAAATCACTTAAGTCATCACTGAACTTTGCAAAAAATTTCTACGAAATCATTGAACTTTGCAAAAGGTTTCCACAGGATCACTGAACTTTAAAAATCACCCCATTCATCACTAAATTTTGCAAAAGGTTTCCTAGGAGATCACTAAGAAACATTTTGCAAAGTCAAGTGACACCATGGAAACCTTTTGCAAAATTTAGTGATGAATGATATGATTTTTAAAGTTCAGTAACCTTGTAGAAATCTTTTGTAAAGTTCAGTGATGACTTAGATGATTTTTAAAATTTAGTGACCTCATGAAAACTTTAGGTAAAGTTCAGTGACTATTGGGGTAATTAACCCCAACTATTTGACAAGTCCAAAATAATAGCAGGACAAATACAGAAATCAAAATCTTCAAATTTTCCAAGTTTTGCACTCACTTCCTTTTGGACTAGTTCATGAAATTAAATCAACACAATATCCATTTAACCAACAATTTAACAACAGAAACACAAATAAAAATTTATAAAAACAAAAACTCAAATAATTAATAAAAGCATACCTACCAAAGACTTCCATTTTCATCTATCTCCTCTCTAATACAAACAATAAAGAAAAAAATAGAAAACAAACAAAATGATACAGAGAAAAGAAGAAGACAGAGTGATGAGATCCTTGGTAGGGGAATCGCATGGAACCTGCGGAATTGATTTGAAAACGTCGGAAAAGTCCAAATTCAGGTTGTAGACGATAGGATCTCGACCCACAAATTATTGAACCAAGTAACCAAGACAATTACATGAATATCTTGACCCCGTGATTACAAAACCAACGAATCTCGATTTGCGAACGCCACAAAAGATGCATAATCCTTTGAAAAGTTCTAACAGTTGAACGCTATAAATATAACAGTATTTGATCAGTTCGATAAATGTGTTCTATGAAGAACAATGGAGAGAAAATGTATTAATTCACAATCAATAACTTGTCCAATAAAATGAAATAGCAAACTATTTATATGGAAAAACTAGAAGCTAATTA
The DNA here is from genome assembly GCA_019395295.1 of Osmanthus fragrans. Taxonomy (NCBI): domain Eukaryota; kingdom Viridiplantae; phylum Streptophyta; class Magnoliopsida; order Lamiales; family Oleaceae; genus Osmanthus; species Osmanthus fragrans. Next base: position 16,542,559 of record CM033343.1, on the reverse strand, counting down.
AAACGGAATAAAGTCTTAAAAGATGGAAAGTTACCAAAATATAAGAATTTTAGGCTAAATAAAACTCTCGTGAAAATAGAAAATAATCTTCCAAAAATAACTCTATGTCGGATCATATCGTGGTATCTCTCTTCGAAATGATTCATCCTCCAATCCATGCCTTGTGATCACGTAGGAGATAACTAACATGCCACTAGTTTTATCACTGTACCACCTAGATCAAATGAAAAAAATTTCCTTTCATGCCAGAGGATCAATGCATGGCACCCATCAACTTTGTAGATATATATCCATTGCAACAGGAACTCAATTAGATCATCTTTATTGCTCAAACTCTCGCATATGAACTCCTTCAATTGTCCTTGTAGACGATAGAATCTTGACCCGAACCAAGAACTTAAGTATATTATACCTTAAACTCGTTGATGTGCAAGAACACGAACCTCATTTTGCGAACGTAACAAATGGTGTCTAATCATTTGATAAATTGTAAGGATTGAACGCCACAAATATAACAATATATTTGATAAGTTTGAAAAATTTATTCAAGAACCAATAGAGAGAAAATCTCAATTCATCATAATGAAAGTCTTGTCAATACAATGAATAATAAATCATATTTATACTAATCCTAGGAAAATAATTAAAAACGGAATTTAAGAGTCCTAGAATATAAAAATTACCAAAAATAAGAAGACTTTTACTAAAACAAAGTTTCTCGCGAAAATAGAAAAAACTACCTTCCAGTTAGTCTATGCGGCCACATAGAGGCTTTCTATGTTGTCGCATAAAAGGTTCACTTCACCATTGCTAAGTTTCGGTTGCTGTCTTTGTGACCGCAAGCATGATATTACTATGCGGTCGCATAGTAATAAGTTTCAGCCCGGTTTTCAGCCACTTGAATCAAGATATTCCAAATCATTTTTGGCCTTCAATTGATCACAAATCTTGTCCTCAACTTGGTAATTTCTGGCGCACCCCGGATCATATCATCCACCCTCTCTTCGAAAGGATTCGTCCTCGAATCCAACCTTGAATGCTCAAATTGTAGCCATTGCTTCCAATCGTGTCAAGAATGTGAAATGGTCCATCTTTTCTTGCAGTTTGGACCTCTTTTGAATTCTTTCCGGCCTCTTTCGTATGAACACTCAATAACCATCACATGGATCACAGTGTGTTCTTCCCAACGGCTCCATTTTGCAAGTTGGAGATGCTCCAAAAACTGAGTAATCGTGCTTCCTCCATTCCCGATTTTGCTTAGGTGTTTGTAACAATGACACTGCAAATTGACTCATCTCCCCATCACTTCACCTTGGCAATTTAACTCACTGCATATAAGTTCCTTCCATGGCAGTTTCTTCAACTCTTCAGGGATCACAAAGTCAACCTCCGGTATTGAAAAAATTTGCAAATTGGGTAGACAATAGGTTTGCCTTCATGGACCAAGTCTCCAAAATCCTGCAAAACAGAAATAGCAAAACTAGGGAGAGAATGGTTAGTTCTCACTAAAGCCCCCTCAAGTCCACTCTCATTTTCATTCAAGCTCACTTCTAAAATTTCTTTTCTCTCCAAATAATCTCTCTTTTCTCTCTTGTGGTCAATTCCTTTTTTGTCACCTCTCCAATATCAACTGCATTTTTCAAATCACATTCCTCCATCTCAACCGTCCTATCTCTAGGCTTCTCTCGCAATTCAACTCCGATATTCTCTTTTGGTATGGTCATCTCCCTCTCTTGCATTTTCTTTTCTGCCTCACCTTTCACCTTCCATCGGTATGCAAGGGATTGTTCTAATGTCAAACTAGTCATAGTGATATTTTCCCCGTCCAGAAGAAACATAAACATGTTCTGATCCTTATCATAAACAACCTTCCTCTCATACTTCTAAGGTCTCCCAAACAAAATATTAAAATATTTTAATGACACTACATCACACCAAATTTCATCACTATATCTCCCAATGGTGAAATTTGCTAGAACCTATTTGGTCACATCTACCTTCTCACACTCCTTCAACCAAGTCATCCTATAAGGACTAGGATATTGTTGTAAAGGTAACCTCAATTTTTCAACCATTGTAATACTAGCTATGTATGACATGTACTACTTATCAATAGTCAGACTGCATGCTGTACTACCCACAAAACATCGATATTGAAAAATATGCCCCCAATCACCATCCATCCTTTAAAAAAATTTACTCAAAAACTGCAAAATTGAAAATTTTTGAAAATTTTCAAAATTTATAATAATTTTTTTCAGATTTTTTTTAATTTCGATTTTTTACTCGAGAATTCGACTACAAATCCAGCGAAATAAACGAAAACTGATTTGGACTCTTAAATAGCCCGAAAAATAACTTTGACTCTTTTTTTGTAATTTTTTTGGATCTAAAGTCAAAAACTATTTCTGACCCGAAGAACACGAAGAAAACAAATAACAAAAGACTCAAAAGAATAAAAAAGATAGAACCTGAGTCTGGGGCTCAAGTTCCGATACCACTTGATGAGATCCCGGGTAGAAGAATCGCATGGAACTCGCGGAATTGATTTGAAAACGTCAGGAAAGGCCAAATTCAGGTTGTAGACGATAGGATCTCGACCCGCAAATCATTTAACCAAGTAACCAAGACAATTACATGAATATCTTGACCCCGTGATTACAAAATCAACGATCCTCGATTTGTGAACGCCACAAAGGGTGCATGATCCTTTGATAAGTTCTTATGGTTGAACGCCACAAATATAGCAATATTTGATAAGTTCGATAAATGTGTTTTATGAAGAACAATGGAGAGAAAATCTCTTAATTCATAATCAATAACTTGTCCAATATAATGAAATAATAAACTATTTATATGAAAAAACTAGAAACTAATTAAAAAATGATAAAGTCCTAAAATATGGAAAGTTACCAAAATATAAGAATTCTAGGTTAAATAAAACTCTCGTGAAAATAGAAAATAATCGTCCAAAAATAACTCTATGCCGGATCATATCACAAAGGTCAAATTTAGAATATGACAATGGCCCGGTATCACAATCTCAGTTGCTACTAATCAGAAATTGATAAGTGGAGATTGAAAATGTGAGACAAAAATAGAAATTTCAACAGTCACTTTGCTTGTTCCAAGCAATATCTACCAGACAGGAAGAGAGAGTTGGGAGAAACAGCTAACGGAGGTCGGAGCTTTCAAAATTTGAGTTTTGATTTTCTTGCTTTAGAAAATTGGAATTTTGAAGATTTAAGTTTTGGTTTTCTCACGTCTACAAATGGGAGGGAGAGTAGCGTTAGAGAAATGAGATTTTTTGACGTGAGGGCTGGGGTGAGTTCGGTCTATTTTATTTATTTATTTACTATTTTTTCTTATAGTCAAATCCACTTTAATTAAAGACATTCAAGGTATTAAATTTTTTTAGAGATGTAAAAAAAGTCCAAAAATGACATTCTTGCAAAAACTATTAAAATGTCACATTTTTTAAAATGCCAATCCAAAAAGTCACGGAGTGCAATTTCTTCTACATTTTATTGGGCTATGTTTGACCCCTATTTTGTGTATAGGAAAACGAAGACTTGTTTACAATATAATTTATTGACTACATTTAATGAGCTTTGTAGTAGTATTTTTTGAAAAACAATGTGTCGGTAAAAAGTGGAAAAAAGGTTTTTTGTTTACGTGCAAATTATTTTATAAGAAGAATGTGTGGTTAAAAATGAATTTGAGAAAAAATAAATAAATACTTAAAAAATGGAGCTCAAATATTTGCTAGATAGAAATAAAACATGAAGGGTGATCTTTCAAATCACTGTGTTGAAATTTGATTTATCACCAATATTGATTTTGATAGGTAACAAAATTTATTCTTTTGGTATCATAAATTTAAGGTGTGTGTATATATATATATATATATAAATTTAATAACCAATAGTGAGTTTTCCATTATAAATAAATTTTAAGAGCATCTAAAAAAGACTCTCTAAATATAAAATGCTCCAAACACACTCTTTATAATAAAATGCTTTCAAAGTATTTCAAATTTCAATGGAGGAAAATAAAATAATAATTTGGAGGGAAGATAGTGAAAGTAAAACATAGGAAAAAATAATAAATATTTTTTTAGAGTAGTAAAATTAAGTGATTAATATAAAAGAGTTTGTTAAATTACTTAAAAATTTTACTCTATTAATTTATAAATGCTATCTAAATATAAAACATACTCTTTAAAAATAAAGAGTCTCTATTTTGACTTTTTTCTTTACTTTAACTTTTTAAAATAGAGTGTGTGTTTGACTCTACTAATTTAGATAACCAAACTTACTCTTTATTCTTAATGTACAATTATTGTAATTTTTTACCTAAAATTTTGCCTACTACTCACAATAGTGGGGTTTGGACCACATTTTGGAATTTTTTTTTAATTTACGTGGGACCCGCGTGCATGTGAGAGAGGGTAAAACTTTTGGTACAAAAATAGATGTTCAAATAGAATAATTCATAAAAAAATCGTGCGAGTGTAAAACATGAGGAGAAATCAATAAAAAAAAAAATAGAAAGCATTATTGGGGGTGCACAAAAAATATGACTATCAAAATTTAAAGATATTTTCTAGAATGCATATAATGCTCTTTATAAATAAAGAGTCTCTTGGAGATGTTTAAATATAAGATACTCTATTTTTAATAGTTAACGCTTAAAATTATGGCTCAAAAGACTCTTTAAATTAATAATTTAAAGTGAAGAGTGGATAATTTGAAGAGTCAAACATACTCAATATAATTAAATGTATTCAAAGTACTTAAATTTTCAATAGAGGAAAATAATAAAATAATTGGGTAGGAAGCTAGTAAAAATAAAAGATAAGAAAAAGTAATAAACATTTTTTTTTAGAGTAGTAAAATTAAGTATTAAATATAAAGAGTTTGCAGGAGTATTTAAATTTTTTTTCTCTAAATTTATAGAAGTTTTCTAAATTGCAAAAAATATGTTATTTATAAATAGAGAATCTCTTGAAAATGTTATAAGAATTCTAAATTGTTTCGATGATTCAACATTATGTTATAAATCAAACTCCTGTCCTGTGTATTAACATAGTTAACGAAACCCCATCATTAATTAAACTTCGCACTTCTCAACCCCATCAATTTTACGTGTGAAATGAAACACATCTTGTCTCATGCATGATTTTTTCCTTTCTCCATTTTTTTCCCCACCATTTGACGATTTCTCATTCCGTATTTGAAAGGTTTAGGATAACGTTTGAATAGTCAAAATATTTTGAATTTAATATTTATTCCATTTAATTATTAAATTTTCACATTTTATGTATCTGATTAAAAATTATGACCATGTTTGATTTTGATAAAAATTAATTTTTCAATAGATTTGGATAAAAAATGATGAAATATATGATTGAAAAGTTGTAAATTTCATAAATATATTATAATAATTAATTGTTGACTTTAACTTAAATTTTATTTTTTTTTAGCTGAACCAAACATTTGTTAAATTTATCCTACACGTGAATATGCAATTAAAAAAATTAAATAATAACCTACACATAAAATATTTTCAAAAAGGAGGGATTATTCTTTTATATATATATATATATATATATATATATATATATATATATATATATCTAACAAGATTAGACGAATACATGAGTTTATAAAAAGTTAAATAAAAATAAATTTAAATTTAAAAGAAGACTACATTATGGAATTGAATTCATTATAGGATCTATTTATTTTTTTAGAAAATAATGTTATCTAGTATCACTAGAGTTATGACTTCAATCTACGTGGTGCTGTCATTAAATAAGTACAATTAAATGAGTTATTTAATTTCACGTTTCATTTAATATTACTTAACACCACATAAACTAGGATTATAGCCCCAATAAGATTAAATAGATTTACTTTTTTTCAAAAAATCGACGAATGGGTGGGGTAGATAAAGATTATATATATATTTAATTTAATTAAATGCAGGTGAAATCGTGATAATAAAATGTTTCCATAAATATATTCTCTAATTTGAGTTGTAAGTAAACAGTAAATTCTATTTAAGGAATAAACATAGAAACCAAAACTATTTTCACGTTAATATCGCTACACAAAACAGTTGATCTGAACAACTTACTGCTAATCCAAATCCTAAAAACAATTGAAATGAATTTTTTTCTCTCACCCCACCCATTAACCACTCACCAAAAATTCGCCTCCATAAAAATGATCTATTGAGCACCGATGCTCATTTTATACTAAACACTGATAATGTGTCATATTAATTTATTGACGAATAACAAATTTAATTCAAATGTTGGAAAGCACAAAATATTTATCCATCAATGAATTAATATGATACATCATCCGTGCTTAAGATCTTATACTAAGCACCGGTGATATATCATATTCACCAATGAATTAATATAACATATTCATTACATATATATATATATATATATATATATATATGTGTATATATATAAAGTAAAGTATTTTGCTTTATTTAAGTATTGTATTTTTCTCCATGTAAGTTGGTAATGGTAGTAAGAATAATTTATTTGCCGACAGGTACATTTTGAACATAATATCTTTCTTCTGTTGAAGTTTGAATTGATAAAGTTCATCCAAATAACTAGGTTCGTGTAGTTATATGGCGTTTTGATTTTTTTGAGCGATTAACTCATTAATGTCTATTTCGTAGCAGTTATCTTTATTGCTTTGAGTATAGTCATGTTCTAAGTCAGATTTTGAATCTTCAGATTATGATCTTTTTTTATGAAGTTTCTGCTAAGCTAGCAATTTTCTCCAAAACAATATTTGCATTGGCTTAATATTGCCAACAGTTTTGATTTTCTGTTAGGAAGTCTGCATTCTTTTCCTGTTCTTTCTTTGACATTTTTAGGACTTCCAAATTTCTTTGTTGTTGAATCCATGATTGAACTGCCTTTGGACAGCAGTTAGTTTCACGAATTTTTGGCAACCATTTGATTTTAAATCTTCTAGCAATCCTTTTGACATGAAATTCTGAAATGGGATCATGCATAACTTGATAATCCCAACAAAATATCCATGATACTGTGAGATTCATTGAGAATTGAAATAAAATATTTTCTTGATACTTTAAAAAAGTTTTTACCTCTTTTTTGAAGCGTTTGAATCATTAACGAGTAAGACTGAATAAAATATTTTCATCAAGACCAAAATATTCGAAAGAAGTTTGAAACCATTTTGGAAAGCTGTTTGAACGAACTTGGTAAAAAGAATAAACCAGGAGTGCGTAACCGGTCTAAAGTAAAAAAAAAAAAAAAGTATACCACGATCTTGATAATCAAAGTAATTGAAACGAGTTTCAAATGCAACATTTTTTTTATAAGTTCATTTTCTTCTCGTTCCATAGGTTGGTTCCCCAGTCTTCAAAAGACCATACCATTTGAATCGAAACTTTTGAGAAATCAATATAATTGGATTTTTGAGTACTGAGAGTATGAGTTATTACAGCCGATCCTGTAACGACTCGGACCTTGCGCCCAAACCGCTAACTTTAGTACTATCCGCTATGGGTGAGCATGTGCCCACTTGACCCATCACGGATTTCTATCACGTTCCCCAAGATTCAAACTCAAGACCTCCATCATATATGAGACTTAAGGGGAATTCTGGTACCCTGGGGAACGCGATAGAAATCCATGAGGGGCCAAGTGGGTACAGGCTCACCCAAAGCGGATAGTACGAAAGTTAGCGGATTGGTCACAAGGTCCGGGTCGTTACAAAAAACACGTATTTTTTTGTAACGACCCAAACCTTGCGCTAAACCGTTAGAACATACGTACTGGGGAATGCGATAGAAAGCCATGAGAGGATAAGTGGGCTCTGTCCACCCCAAAGTAGACAGTACGTATGTTCTAACGGTTTGGGCGTAAGGTCTGGGTTGTTACAGATCCGATTTTCAGAAGAATCGTCTTATAATATTCTCTTGATTTTTTGGGGTTTCGAGGCATAAACTCAAAATTAGAAGGAAAAATATCATCAAGGCATTCATCAAGAGATGAATATATATATGGATCCATGAGGTTTCCATTTCACAATTAGTTTCAAACTTTTGTTTTGTGAAATGATGAAAAGATTTTTTAGTGTTAACATGTGGTTATATTTCATATCCTGTTTGAACAGTCTTTTTGAAGTTTAAAGGTTTTGTTTCTTCAAAGATTTTTTAGTAGAACTTTGAACTGGGTTTTTTGAAGCTAAGATGGTTTTTTGAGAATAGGCTTGGGAGTTTGAAGATAATCTAGAAATGTAATCATCTATTGTAAGTAAAGAAATAACGGCTTTATTTTTGATCTTCTTCTTTGAGGAAGAAGAAAATTCCACCACTCTCTCACTTGTTCTTGTTTTGCAAGAGCTCTCTTGTTAAGAAATCTACAAGATAGTTTGATTCACCTTGTATATATAGAATTTTGAAATCAAAACAAGATAGAATAGCTTGTCATCTTGCGAAAATTTGTTTAAAACAAAGTTTTTTTACATATTTTGGCAAAAAGTCTTTGGATGCTTTGCAATTAGTTTTCAAAATAAATTCTTTATTGATCAAATCATCTTGAAATTTTGAGATCAAAGGACGATTGATAAAATCTCTTTTTTGATAGTAGAATTTTTTTTTGAGGACCAGTCCAGACTCCATTATGAAATCTGACTAACTGTTCTTGAGATGACTCTTTCGGAATCTGCTTTAATACCCTATCATACCTAATATCTGACGCATCTGTCTCAACAATAATAGATGCGTGTGGATCAAGGATTGAAAGACAGTTGATCGCCACCAAAGGGGCGTCAAAAATAATATTCCTTACTTTTCTAAAATTTGTCGTTCAAGTAGTAAATGGTAAGTAAGGGTCATTCCCGCAGAGGATTGTTTTCAATTACGCCAATTGCAATAAGAAAGTAAAAATGCGCAAATAAGTAATGGGGGGGGGGGGGGGTTGGTTGATAACTAAACTAAGGAAGCGAAAAAAATATAAAAGACAAAGAACTAGAATGATGAAAAATACAAAGTAATGGAAATGTGATCGAGGGATATTTCTTCGCCGCTAGAATGAATTTCTAATCGATGTTCGCAAAGGATTTTCGTTCAAAAGATTAACAACAATTCGAGAATAATCACAAGCGCAATTACCTCAAACTCCCCTTACATTTTAGTTGAATAAAACAAGCTCTCTACCCAACCCTATTCATTAAACAACCTAGGATAAGCTCGCTAGATTTAATTTAACAAAAGCATTAAAACGAAAGAGTTGAATTGAATTAAGCGCAAACACACAAGCTCGGTTTACTAACTTAAGTGATAATCCACCTACACTTAATAGAAAATTCCTCATAATCCATCAAAATGTAGTTGCTACTAGGGCTTGGTCGAATTAGCAATTACATACTAAAAATTCCAAATTAGCAAATATCGAAACAACCCAATCATCTAGTTGTCATCCCAAACAATCGAGAAGAACAATATAAACAATAAACACAATGGATTACCCACATCAATCTCAAGAACACAATAAAGCACCAATCAATTAAATCATCATTTCTAGGGTTCTAAAATAACCCCCAATCACATACAAGTTAACTATCCATAAAGCATTGAAAAATAGCTAACAAAATACTACAACAAGATGGTAAAAACGAGATTAAAGGAAAAGAAAAGCTTATTGAAGGAGATAGATGGATGAAGTCTTCAACACCAATGAGCATTCCCCTTCTTCTTCTTCCCCAAAATCACCATGGTTGAAGGAGCTCCCAAGTTTCTCTCATATTTTTGTGGTCTACTCCTCCTCCTCTTGCTTGCCCTAGAAATGAGCCCCAAGTGGTGTTTTTAATTGTGGAGAAGGGGAAAAACGGGTTTGGAATAAAAGGGGGTGAAATAAGAATTCAAAATCGGGTTTCGCGTGTTTTCCCGGGTTTGGCTCCAGATTTTGCCTATGCGTACTCATAGGTCTGGGTGTGCGTACGCATAGTGTAAATATTTTAGCTATAGTAGTTGAATTTGACAAGTGTGCGTACGCACACCCTGCAGGCATATGCGTACGCATAGGCCAAATTCTGAACCAACTTCATTTTCTTGTTTTTCACTCCAATTCACCTCCCTTCAAACCATACATCTTCCTCCTAATTGTGATAAACTTGGTTGCCAAATCTTGAAGTATTTTCTCTTCAATCTTTTTGGCTCAATTCACGCTCAAAATACCACATAAATAACCAACAACTCGGGCAATCACCTAAGGAACAAAAGTAACAAAAATAATCAAAAACTAATATATGAAAACTAACAACTATCTAAGTTTAACGGTCTAAATGAGTGCGAAAACCGCACTTATCAACAGTGTATACTTTTGAAGGCTATTTTAGCCTTTTGAACGGCAATAGTATGCTCGTGACTCCATGGGTTCAGATTCTTTTGTAGTCTTTTGAAAAGAGGGGCACATGTTGACTGAATATCTTTAGTAAAGTCGACAACATAATTGACACAACCAAAAAAATTTTGAAGACTATATTTTCTAAGATTTTGTCATAAAATTTATCTGCAAAATTAAGACTTCTTTGAATTGACGTTAAAGTTTCTAGATGAATATTATGACCTAGAATCCTAATTTTTGTTTAACATAAAACAATTTTTTTTAGCTGAAATAGCTAAACTATTTTTCTTGACAACATGAATGAATGTATGAATATGTTTGAAATGTTGTTCTAAATTTTCAGAATAAATTAGAATATCATCAATGTAAACAATAATAGGATTTTGAAAAGAATTTAAAATGTCATTCATAATTTTTTGAAATTCTGAGGGGTATTTTTGAGACCAAAAGGCATAACATTCCATTCGTATTGACCAAAAGGAAAATTAAATGCAGTTTTGTATTTATCTTCTTCTTTAATTTGTATTTGCCGGAAGCTTGACTTCACATCAATTTTGGAGAAGATAACAACATTGAATAATCGATTTAAAAGATTTTTCTTTCGAGGCAATGAATATCTAATCCATTGAAAAGCAGTATTGAGAAGTTTATAATTGATAACAAGACGAGGGACTCCTCGTTCAATTTCAGCAAAATGATTGACATAGAATGTTGAGCAACTCCAAGGAGATTTACTTGGCCGAATCAGACCCTTTTCCAAAAGATCGTTGATTTTTTTGGTATATAATCAAGCAATTATTTATTTGAATAGATCTAGATTTTGTAGGAATTTTTGACTCATTAAAATCATAATTGTAAGGGAAAGAAACAATATGTTTCTTTCTGTCCCAAAAAAAACATTTGAAATAGTAGAACTAATTTCTTTCAATTTCTTTTTGTAATTTTGCAATTTTTTCTTTTATTGAAGAATTTTGTAATTGTTCTTCAATTCTTTGAAATTTAATTTCTTCTTTAAGAAATCTAATATGATTTTTCTTGAAATTAATATTATTAGTAATTTTTGAAAAAAAAGGTTTCTTTTAAAGAATTAACATCTTTATAAGAATGATTGTTTGTAAATTTAAAAAATATTTCTTGACCAAATATATTTGTAGTCAGACCTTTTGAATCAACTTGAAAATGATAAATTTGAACAGTAAAAGGAATGCAAAGAATAACTTCTTGGTCAAGGTCCTTAACAAGATAAAATATATTCTTGAAACAAATATTTGAATTACAAACATGAACTTTTGAAAGTTTATATTGAATATTTAATTTTATTCCACTAGCATCATATAGACACTCAATAGTTTTTTCAAAATATTTTGTAGGGATTAATCCTTCCCTAATACAATTTTGACCTGCACTAGAGTCAATCAGTACCCGAGTAGTGAGTTTGAATTCTTTGTTGACAATAATTGTCATTTGACAATACCACTTTTGAAGTTGAATTTGGTTAATAACATTAACCTTTTCTTTTTCAAATTTTTCGTCATCATTTTGTTCTTCATCTTTCTGAAATTAAATTCATTAGAAGGTTAATGAGAATGATAACTGGGATGATAAGCATGAGAAGTATCATTGGAATTATCATCTTCTATTCCAGAAGATGAGGACTCAAGAAATTCAGATTTAGATTTAAGAAGTACTACTTCAATCCGTAGTTCTTTCATTTGTTTTTGAAGATCAGAAATTTGAGATTTCATAAGTTTGACTTCTGATTTTAAATCAGAACTGAAGGTTTCATTTTTTTTTGAAATGATTCATAACATTTTGCATAGCAAAATGTTCATGTTTTGAAGTAAAAGGTAAACGATTGCTAAACTTACTTTTAAGTTTATGATCTTTAATTTGATCGATAACATCTTGAAGTATCTCTTCTTCTCTGGTAATAACATTCATAGTTTTGCAACCACAAACCTGTTTACCTTGATCAGAAGAGGAGGAATATGAGTAAGAGGATTCAACATTAGGATCTTCTTGATATTGATAAACCTGTTCTAATTCGAAATTAGATTCTTCATCAAAACTGAAGTTAATAAGATTGAGAAGTTCGAATTTAATATCTTCATCAATTTGAAGATTATTAATTTTTCCCTTCATATGATATTTATTGGAGTAATGACCAGTTTGATGACACTTCCAAAAAGTAACTTTAGAATTTTATTTTTTTTTGAAAATCTTTTCTTAGAGAAATTTCTCTTAGGATTTTTTGAATAAGATTTTAGAAAATTCTGTTTTTGAAAATTGTTTTATCTTGACTAAAATTTTCTTCTTGGAAAATTCTTTTTCTTGGATCTGAAAGAAGCTATAATTTTCTCATAACTATATTGTTCACAGAATGATCATGGTTCTTTACGACCTTTAGATCTTTTTTCTTTTAACTTGGCTTTGAGTTTTAAATCGTTACAAAGAGCAAATTCTTTTCTGTTAATGATATTGATGATTTCAACATAAGTGAGTTCTTCATTATCATCATGATCCCTTTTGATAGCTATTTTGACACGTTCAGCAAAAAGTTTAGAAAGTCCAGAATTAACTCTGGTCATAAAAATATCTTTATACCAGCGAAAATCTTGAAGACTAGGACAATTCAGATTCGTAAGAATTTCTGAATTCCTTTCAATGAAATTAGTTGGAACACCTATAAAATGTTTGATAATAGTATAAACCAATGTAGTAAAACTTTCATTGCTACCATCGGGTTTAGTAGCCTGGGCAATTTGAGTTTTTCCGTTCTCAAAGAGATAGTATATCACCAATTTTTGAGTTGGCCAATAAATTCGTAGATTTTATACTGACATGCTTCAACAGCACCCGTACCAACAGTAGTATAAGTATTGAAACAGGTGACAATTTTTCTACGATTTGAAGAATTTGATAACCAGTTAGACCATCAATACGCCATTCATTGATAGTTTTTCCTTCAAAAGTATAATGCTTTGAATAGTTTTCTTCAAAGAGTAGATCAGGAGGAGTATGTCGAGGATAATATGGAGGAATATTTGGAGAAGATTTAAAATTTTGATTACCTCTTATTTTATTAATATGAGGTATTTCATTTTCAACAAATTGAGATTCAATTCCATCAATAGTATTGATGTTTTTTGAAGAGGAAGCAAATTTAGATAATTGAGAAGCAAATTCTTTTAGGACTTTAGCTTCAGTACTCAAATTATCTTTAAGAGGAGTGATTTGAACATCAAAAATTTTACATAAAGAAGTTTTTTCAAAAGATTTTTCTTTATGTTTTTTGAAACTAGAGGTTTTTCTTGATTAGAATTAATCTCAATTCTAACAAATAGATTGTAGAACAACATTAATATAATTGTTTTGAGCTTTGATATTATTAATATATTTAACAACCACAATAGACTCTTTTGATCGTTCAAAAGATATTCTTTTGAGAGGAAAAACAATGATCTCAGTCTTTCCTTGACAAACAATAATTTTTTGCATAGGAGGATGAGAAGACTGGATAATAGCTCTAGTCGTTGTTTTCCAAGTTTGTATTGGAATATCATTATTTTGAATAGTTTTTTGTTTGATGAGCTTGAATTTGGATTTTTAATTGTAAACCTTGAAATAAGCCCATTCGTAAAAATTTACATCTTCTGGATAAGCATAAAAATCTTCCTAGAAAGACTCAATTTCTTCTTTTGAAAAAAATTTCGAATTTTTTTACATCAATAGGCTGATCATTTTTTAATTCACTTCTTCTATTTATAACAGAAGAAATAACATTGCATTGTTGATCAAGTTGCTCTGAAGGAGGTACCATATCAGATAAAGTAGGAGAAACAGGTGGATCTGATTCATCATCTTTTTCACTAGTGCCATATTGAGATTTTGGAACAATAGGAGTAAAATCAATTCTTTTTAATGAAGAGGTAGATCTTCGATCATATTGAAAATCTTTAAATTTTTCTTCTGCTCTAGCAGACCAAGATCTTTGAAGATCAGAAGAAGATGATGATCTTCTAGAAGAGGAAGAAGAAGATCCTTTGAAAATCATTTTAACTTTTCTATCAGGATAAGTAACAATTTGATTTGGAGTTGTTTTAACCTCAGAAGGAGTAGGATTTTGAATATTCTTAAAATCTCAATCTAAAACTTTTGATTGAAGATTCCAAGGAATCCCTTTTTGGAATAATAGTATTTGAATGAAGAGAATTACTTCAACAAGAAGACTTTCGTCTCTCGGTGAAGAATGAAGAGCACCAATATTGAGTTGAATATTTATGAGCTTATAAAATTAGATAACAATTTGAATAAATATGACCACTTTTTAGATTTGACTCTAGAACAGAAAGTAATGAATTTTCAAATTTGAGAAGTCTCTTATCTCAAAAAGTTAAGATGATAGGTATATCTAAACCAAGTCAAAACAGTGGTTTGACAGCAATTTAAACTAATCCCACATTAAGATATTTAAATTTCTTCTTATGAGATTGAATAACATCCCTTGAAAATTAATTGATTAAACATTTTGATATTTGTTAGGAACTGTTTGTTTAAAAGTTTTGATAACATAATTTTGAGTAAAATCAAACATTCATATTTCATAGATAGAACTCTTTTCTAACTTTGAAATAGTCCAGTTATGCAATCTTTGTTCAATTTGAAGTTCATGAATGTTTGATGTAGATGCTTGATCAATTTCTACTGAGTAAAATCAAATATTCCTATTTCATAGATAGAACTCTTTTCTAACTTTGAAATAGTACAGTTATGCAATCTTTGTTCAATTTGAGCAATTTGAAGTTCATGAATGTTTGATGTAGATGCTTGATCAATTTCTACTCCATCTTGAAACACATTTGACACCACTAGACCACCCCACCTTAATCATGGCTTACGGGCTGACCAACGCACAAAGTAGACGTCCAGGTTTGAAACAATACAACCTACTCAAACCTCACTAAGGCAATGGGTAAGTAACACAAAACGTCCCTACCTTTTAATGTCATTGTGCAAAATGTTCATACCTTTCATTTTTATTTATTTTTTTATTTTTTTTTTTTGCATTTTAACCCGTATTTTCACATTTCTTTGTGCAAAATATCATTTTCATCTATTTTTTCATTAAAAAGACTATTTTACCCTCTTATGCAAATAAAACAAAAATGAAATAAAATGAAAGGATAAAAAATTAATTGCAACGCAGTCCCAAATTTTCAAAAAAATACAAATTAATCACAAATTATATAATTAAAAATCAAAACTAAAAAAAAAAAAATCATTCATCTTCTTCCTCCACCTTCTCATCAACAGCTCTAATCTTTCCAGGATTGTAAGTAATGTGAGCTAAAACCTTTTACACTGAATCAATAGCTCTAATATTTCCAACACGCATTTTCCCGTGGAGAAAATAACTATAATTTCCCCAACACGCCTTTTCTCTTCTTCTCTATAGCTCAGGCCATACTGTTAAAGAATTCATACTCTCTCCGTCTCTAAAGCACCATTCCATCTCTAAGCTGTCTTTGCATCCACTTGGGTTTCTGGTGCAAAGTTAAGATGCATAAAGAACTCATGTCGTTCCTTTTTTTTTTGGTAATAATTCCAACGGTTAGTTCCTGGGTGTTGTAATTTTCTTGAAAATGTTAGAATTTGCTTATTTTCTCATTTTAATCCTATGTAACTGAAGGGTCACTAAATAACTGGAACTTAACTGATGAAACCCCTTGTTCTTGGAATGACATTATGTGCAAAGAACAAAGAGTTATTTCTGTTAGCATTCCAAATAAGAAACTCACTGGGTTTCTTTCTTCTTCTCTTGGATCTCTTTTCGAGCTTAGACATGTGAATTTAAGGAATAATAAGTTTTCTGGAACCTTGGCTTCTGGGCTTTTCAAGGCTCTAGGGATGCAAAGTTTGGTGCTTTATGGGAATTCTCTGTCTGGGTCTCGACCATTTGAGATTAGGAACCTTAATTACCTTCAAACTTTGGATTTATCTGAGAATTTCTTTAATGGGTCTTTGCCAACATCATTGATTCAATGTAAAAGGTTGAGGGCTGTTGATCTTAGTCAAAATAATTTTAGTGGAAAGAAAGGTTGAAACTCACATCCCTTACAATCCTGGAAAGATTAGAGATGTTGATGAGAAGGTGGAGGAAGAAGATGAATGTTTTATTTTTTTTAGTTTTGATTTTTAATTATATATTTGTGATTAATTTATAATATTTTGAAATTTCGGGACGTTGTTGTAATTAATTATTCATCCTTTCAATTCATTTCAATTTGTTTTATTTGCATAGGAGGGTAAAATCGTCATTTTATTGAAGAAATTGATGAAAAAGATCTTTGGCCCAATGAAATGTGGAAATAGGGGTTAAGACGCCAAAAATGAAAGATAAAGACATTTTGCACAATAATATTAAAAAGTAAGAACATTTTGTACTATTTACCCCTAAGATAATTATAACTCTGATACCAAAATGGTATAGGAGAAATAGGAGATAGAAGAAATAATAATTTTTATTTATCAAATTGACATTATAAGATTGAAATGGAGAATACAAACTAAGAGTCTTTTTGACCTAATTAAAGTCTGATTTTAATTCAAATCAAAGTCAAATAATTAATATTAATCATCTTTCATGAGCCCACAACTTTTCAACTATATATTTCAAAAACTTCTATCATAATCTATTAAAAAAATTTAATTTTAATTCTTACCAAACACCCTCTAAAACTGAAGTTACAAATTTTGTAATACAAATATATATATATATATTCTTTTCTCTTTCTACAGAAACAAGAAATATAGAAAGGAAAAGATTCTTTCACGAAAACACAGCAGCAGATGCAGATGCAATGGAGCCTAGACAGAAAATACACAAGGAAAAAACAACTACAACCCGCATTGCTGAAGTTTACTGCAATGGGAAAGGCAGAGGATGAGCAGCCTTTGCCTAGTACAACTCTTGATTCTCGAAGTGCAACACCAAATGCAGGGAACAGTAATGGGTGCTGCTTGGGTTGCAGGAAGGTTTTCACTCTCAGATGTATATTTGTTTTGGTGCTCGGTGTAGCAGTACTTCTATCTGCTGTTTTTTGGCTTCCATTCTTCCACTTTCGGGGTCAAAAGGATCTGGATCTGAATTATCCAGGTTGGTCTCACTATATATTATCTCATTTTTATTTTTTATTTTTTTAAACATTTGGATAGTTGTTATGGAATATAAAGATCTTTGTGTGTGTATAGTGATGCTAGTGAATTATGTTTGAGCACTTCATAACTGGGTTTTGACTGGGGTGTGATATATTGTCGTTACTCTTTTGGGAGATTGAATATTCGAATTTTCGTCAGTGATTGGATGCATTCTGATTTTTTAGAGTTGGTAAACAATTTGGGTTGATTTTTCTTTTAAAGATTTTAGTCATAGTAAATTACAAATTTGAAAACTCATGGGGAAAATTTAGGTTTACATCACACATGTAATTGTGCATTATTAATTAAAATGTTGCATACTATATTTTGATGGGAGAGGAATGATCTAATGGCGTATCTTATGGATACATGTCATATTAATTCATTGGTGGATAATGAATTTTATTCAAACGTTGAGACCCACCAAATCTTTATCCACCAATCAACTAAAATGATTTATCATCGGTGCTTAGCATAATATGAGCACCGACGCTCATTTGAACATTCGTTGTTGATGGGATTAGATCTCTTTTCTTACACCTCTAGCTCTTCATTTTGTTTGTTGTTTGGGTTGCTCTTTGATTTATGAAAATATAAACTAAACATATCACTGTTCTTTTTAAGATCAAATCTTACCATTGGAACATATTCTACATTGTGTAGGAAACTTCTGTTTTCCTTTTTTTTCTTCTCAAATTGTGCAAAACCGAAAGTTTGCTCTGCGGTTGTGACTGTTATGTTTTTGAGTTTTCATTTTCCAATTTAAAGGATTAACTCTGTAGAGCTATAGGTTTTTAGATTAGTAGTAGTTTGATAGTTAATTGAGGGGATTCCAGGCAATTTATGTGTTTAATTAGCTTTTAATTGATAGATTATATCCAAGGTTTCTCAGGCTTTTAGCACAAATGCTCGATATATGAGTTCTTGCCATGCAAACTTCAGTAAATTGGTGCTGTAGCATTTAATTGTTTTAAGCCATTGAAAGATATTGTAGAAGAAGTATATATTAATTTATTTTCTTGCACGAGAACAATCTAAGTTGTCTACTGCCACCTTATGCCATGGCTTGAACTTCAAGAGTTACAAGAACTAGAAGCGAGGTGGTATGGAGCAGTACCTCATATGACATGATAGAACTGAAAAGAATAATCTTCTAATATTGACAGTTGTAATTGGATTCATACTTATTACATACTACCAAGCAGTAACTACAGGGGCAGAGCCAGAGGACGATTTTTTTTTTTTTTTAACCTATAAAAAATTAAATGGGCTTGGAAGTCTACTACATACCTTTTAGGATAGAGAGCATGAAAATAAGTTTTCATTCTTGAAATTATAGTTATGGAAGCTGTATTAATGAAGTGAACTTTGCATAAATACAAGTGTCATTCTAGATTAGACTAAATTGGTGGAGAGAGTGCAAACCTAGAGGATCAGACAAAAGGTTAAATAGTTCACGTACTGTTGAACTCCCGTGGTCAAATAAGATATGAATGAGGCAAGATATGCCTATATAGAGTGGAAAATCATGCAGAAGGGATTGGGATGTATGTCATACTTCATTTGCTCGATCCTCTTTGCAAACATGGGAGATAGAAAGAAGGTTCAATCGTTCATGATACTTATTTATTTGAACTCGCCCAATGAGATAAGAAATGATGAGGATAAATCAAGTGGAGAAGTCTAATAGATAAAGGCGGGTGGACCCTTCATCACATTTCACTTGTTCGGCTCTTTTAATTACATCGTATACTAGTTTTCATGCTTGGGTTTGAAAGCTCTGGGCATTCTTTGAGTGCTTACTTGACTATCTTAAACTCGTAAATCATTCTTTCAGATATGGGACTGAAGTATCATCATTTAGCCTCCATTGGGAAAGAATTTATAAATGGTTTGATTTATAAATTAGTAGAAACGAGTGGTGAATAAGTGGATAATACTTGTGGGTCCATTGAAATGTGTTGTTGAAAATAAAGTTTGGCCAATTAAAAATGACTTATAAATTTTCCAAACTGAGGCTCACTAAAATATTAAATATCTGAAAGTTGAGGGTTAAGGGATATTTTACTATCTTCCCTACTTTCCAACCCGCTTTACGTTCTAGGATTTAGCCTTTTTTTGTCATTTTGTTTTATTTTTTGTGCTGACAAGGTATGTTACGATGTTTTCGCTATTTTTTCACTTTGCAATATAATTAGTAATTATCGAGTGAATAATGAGTATTCTCTCTCATATTATTATTATTTTCTTATATAAAACTTTATTATTTTTCTTCTTCATTTATTGTAAACATCTCTCTACTATATTACTATAAGTGCATGTTTGTTATGTGATTGTACTTTAATCACTTTGGTTGAACATATTTTTTATTCACACGTTTCGTAGAATCCACTTATTATCAACATATTTTGTATAATCATAACTTATAATCACTTAAATCAATCACCGACAAACATGAACTAAGTGTTATGAGTATTATATTTTCATAGAAGCCCCAGTTTAGCCATTCTATATTTATAACTTATTTTGTAATGTAGGGAAGCATCAATTTTTAACGAGGCTTAATCGAGTATTGAGACGTTTTGAGGTGTAAGCCTCAAGATGGATTAATAAATAATTCAAAACATTATATAAGTTCAAAAATATGGTCATAATAAATCATAAACTGCAAAGTATCGAAGATAAAACAAATTGATAAAATTAGAAGTTCAGCTTGCAAAGAAAAGAAATTAGCCAAAAAACTAAGGCTAGTGAAAGAGTGTGTGGAAAATGCAAGACAAAATGCGCAAATAGATCAGCCATCTCGAGGCGTAAGTCTCTGTAAATTGTGGTCTAAGCCTCACAAATGGCACTTAATGGGTGGGATTCGAGGCGTTTTATGCAGGATTTGAGGCGTAAGTCTCAAACGGTTCTTTTAAACAATTGAAGCGTAGACAAAATTTAGGTTTGCACGTTTTAAAGCCCACCAGTATCTTGAAGGAAAATTAAGAGAGAACCTCGAATATGGGCAAGCTCATTTGCACACTCTTAAAGTTCTTGGCAGAATTAAAACCATATACGTTGAAAACATTCGATAATTTTAGAAGTCATGTTTATAAACTCTTAAAAACTTGATGTACAAATAACTACTTGCCAAAAGACTACATGAGGACTTAAATACCACTAAAGAGCTTGAATTCATTACAAAAGCTCATAAAAAAACCCTAGAAATAAAATTAGGAGAATTCATAAAATATCTCAATATGTGAAATGCGAAACATCAGTTTCTGATTTTTCCGTGCCTTAATTACTGCCTGGATTGTAGGAAAACTTGCAGAGTTGGCTGACAAATGTCAAACCAGAGAGAGTGGTGTGGAGTCTCTTAATGCATGATTTTTGGGAATTATGTAAATCTGAAGAAGTGCTAAGATTGATGCTATAAATTTGATCATGCTAGTTGGCAGCTCTTATATGAGCATGAAAGTCAAGTAAGGCCACACACGAGCAGCTTATGGTAGTTGGATAGTCCAAATGTTTGTTGTTTTCTGATGTTAATTCTTGAATATTTTGTGCTGAAGACAAGAAAATGATATATTTTTTTTTTTTTTTTTTTTTTTATGACCGTGGATGTCCGGGCCAGTTTACGCGCACCTCGACTAATCCCACGGGGCCCTGAAGTTTACAGCCGGATACTCACCTCAGTGGCCCTGAGGGGACTCGAACTGGTGACTATTGAGGATTAAACCTAAGGCCTGACCAACTAAACTACCCTTTAGGGTTAACAAGAAAATGATATACATGTGGCATTCTTTAATAATTTAAGCTTTTAGATCAAGTGGTTCAACACATAACATTAATTAGAATCCAGAAGGCTACTTTTCTTTAAGATTGTCTTTATGAATTCTGTGTTGCAAATGCAGAAGGTTTCCAAAACATAGTATAATTTTGTTTCATATTCTTTCAGGTCGTGATATAGTGGCAAGTTTTATTATTATGAAGCCAGCTTCTTTTCTCAACAACTATTTCATACAACTCGAAAATGATATTTTTGAAGAAATAAGTTTCCCCACGACAAAAGTACTGACAATTCTCCCTCCCTCTCTCATCCAATTTTAACTTGTGTTGATTCTTGCTCTCTTTCTTTACAATAGTAATATAGTTATCTTCTATGACAGGTAAAAATAATACATTTAGTTCCAGCTAGATCAAACTCAACAAATGTTGTGTTTGCAGTTGAATCTGATGCAACGACCCGCAGTTTAATTAGAGCTTCTTTTGTCTCTTTGGTTACACGTAGATCATACCTGCATTTGACTCCATCCGTGTTAGGGGATCCTTCTTCTTTTGAGGTTCTGAAGTTTAAAGGAGGGATTACTACCAGTCCTGATCAGAAGGCATTCCTTATGCAGAAAGTTCAGATCCATTTCAGCTTCACTTTAGACTTTTCCATCGATCAATTACTGGATAATTTTAACGAACTTACCAGCCAACTGAAGTCTGGCTTGCATCTTGCTCCATATGAGGTCCGACAATAATATTCTTTCTCACCATGATGATTATTGTTTCATTGTCACGTGAAGCATCTGTATGCTTTTTATGTTTATTTACTTCATGTTTGGCCAAGCTTGAAAGGCTTACTTATAAGTACAAAATCTTCTTTGGAAATATCAACATAATTCATGAACATCACTAATTTTGAAATTCTGTACGTGTAATTGATGATATATCCTTTCAGAGTTTGTGATGATTCCATACAACTAATAAACTTCGTTCGCTTATTTTCTGCAATGCAGAACTTGTACCTTAGCCTGACAAATCTGAAAGGTTCCACTGTGGTTCCACCCACTACGGTTGAGACGCAAGTTGTTTTGGCAGTGGGAATTAATCCCTCAAAATCAAGGTTAAAACAGTTGGCTATAACCATCACCGATCCTCATTCCAAAAATCTTGGACTGAATAATACTGTATTTGGCCGGGTTAAGCAAGTTCGTCTTTCTTCTATGCCCCTCGTCAATGACACCTCATCATCTCCATCTCCGGCTCCTTTGCCATCATCCAACCACCACGACGATGCTATTCTTGCTCCTGGTATTTCACCTGCGCCGTCAATGGGCAAAAGTGGATCTGTAACTGGGAAAGGATCATCAGACCATGCGCCCGTGCCTGCACCTGCACCAGGGAATAGTCAAGTGGTGAAGCCTCCTGGTTGTCATTTTGGTTACAAAAATAGGTTTCCCCGGAAACACAATGAGCATTCTCATAGTACACCTACAGAACCTCCAGTTTATGCACCACGTGTTGCTCCTTCACAACCGCCTCCAGTTCCTTATGATCATATTCACCCCCCATCAGAGCATGATTATGCAGGGCCTCCAGATGTAATGCCATTAGTTTCACCCGCACTGTCTCCATGTGAGTATTTGTTTATTTGGATGCTTATACTAGTATGGTCAAAGCTTACTTCTTCTGTCTAATATAACAACCCCAGAAAAATAATTCTTCATAATTGCTTTTTATGCTTCAATCCCGTGTTAGCAATAGTTTTGATAATGTTGTGATTTCCGAAAGGTGTCGATTTTGAAGTTTTGAACCAGTATATTCCTTTTGCAGCCTCTGCAGGTACCTTTTCGTCTAATTCATGGGCTTTTCTGCTGTTTCTACTCTTAGTGCATTTGTGGCAGCAGAGAATGTGAAACATTTGTGGCAATACTGTTCAAAAACTGTGAACTCAACCGAATTAAACAGAGGAACGGGAGGAATTTTGTAAGTGGGAGCAATGCCAAAAGGGCGCAACTCAAAAGTGAGTAAGAAAATATATTCTGTCTTGGGCATGTAAATATTTGTTTGTATTTTCAGCTGCTAGAAGCATTCTGGTCAAAGTCACAGAGGTGACGGGCCTGTGATGACATGTTTCGCTGCTCTGTTGTGTATGTTATCTCTTTTACATAAAATGAAGGAGAAAATTGTAATACACCAACTTTTTGTTTCTGTTCTCTTATGAGTCCCGTGATTATTCACACTAATTTACATACCATTTCATTCTTAATTTTGAACATAATAGATATGCTTGTTATGCTTGGCTGAACTGAACATGGTTAAAGAAAGACATAATCAAATTTGTCTTAGTTGAAAGGGCATTTAAAAAAACTTGTCCTTCAGTTGATGATTTAGTGTTTGCTTGGTAGGGGTGGAGGATTTTCATTTTATTTTCCCCTTCTGCTTGTTAGCTTCCCAATAAGTTACTTTAAGTCAACTTTTTCTAAAAGTTTTTTCAGACAATATAGGTTAATAAAATTATGGGTTAATTTAAAAAACGGTAACTGAAATTACGTAAAAAACATAAAACGGTCACTGAATCTCAAAAGTTGTACAAACGGTCACTGAAATTTCAAGTGGTTTCACAAATGGTTACTGGAGGATCAAACCAATTTTCAGCTCAACTAGCCACCTTTGGACCATCATAACTCCAATGTCGGGCCACGTTTGCCATTGACCAACATACCTTCTTGAAGCCCTCAATGTCCTCTTTGTAACTCACCCAACCACTGGCCGTAAATTGGTCGAAATTGGTAGAAAAATAGAGCCAAAGTGGGCTACTTGGGCTGAAAATCCCGAAAAATCAGTCCAAGAAATCACTTTTGGACCACCATAACTCCAACATCCGACCACCTTGGGCACCATCCAACGTACCATCTTGAAACCCTCAATACTCTCTTCGCAACCCACCCAACCAATGGTCGTAACCCCATCGAAATTGGTCGAAAAATCGAGCCAAAGTGGGTTGCTTGGGCTGAAAATCCTGGAAAATCAGTTCAAGCAGCCACTTTTGGACTACCATAACTCCAACATCCGGTCACCTTGGCCACCGCCCAAAATACCATCTTGAAGCCCTCAATTCACGAAATTGGCCGAAACATCGCTCTAAAGTTGGCCGAAAAATCGCTCCAAAATCGCTATGCGTGCGTAGCCAACTTTGGAGTGATTTTTCGGCCAATTTAGACGGGGTTACGATCAGTGGTTGGGTGGGTTGCGAAGAGGGCATTGAGGGCTTCAAGATGGTACATTGGGTGGTGCCCAAGGTGGCCGGATGTTGGAGTTATGGTGGTCCAAAAGTGGTTGCTTGTACGATTTTCTAGGATTTTCAGCTCAAGCAGCCCACTTTAACTCGATTTTTCGATCAATTTCGAAGAGGTTAAGGCCAGTGGTTGGGTGGGTTGCAAAGAGGACATTGAGAATTTCAAGAAGGTATGTTGGTCGATGGCCAACGTGACCCGAAATTAGAGTTATGGTAATCCAAAGATGACTGGTTGGGCTGAAAATGAGTTTGGTCCTCCAGTGACCATTTGTGAAACCACTTGAAATTTTAGTGACCGTTTGTGCAACTTTTGAACTCCAGTGACCGTTTTGTGTTTTTTACGTAACTTCAGTGATCGTTTGTGAAATTAACCCATAAAATTATTTATATAGTTCAAAATCGAATTTTAGTTTAGAAGCAACTTTCGATTTTTTTAAGGTCTTAACATGTATTGTGTCATTACATGCAACTAGTAATTAACGATTTACTTATGTGTCTGCTTTTACACGTGCCACAAGCTTTTATTGAACCACTTCATTTATTGCTAAATATGCAATTTTTCATTTAAAGTTTATCTTCGACATTTTGATGAATTGGTTGGGCGGATGCAGGTGACATCCCTAAGCTCAATCTATCGAAATTGGACATTTTCATATGTTTGGTTTAGAAATGACAATATGTAATATGTACTTTAATTTTTATTCGAGCAATGTCTCTGTCAATTCAATGGCTAAATTGAGGACGACAATTTTTTCTTTTTCTTTTTATTCTCTATATTCTCTGTCCGGAAAGAAAAAACCATAAAAAAGTAATATCAAGATTCCAAAGAGAAAGTAAAACAAAATACATAAATGCCATAAAGTGTGATTCCCTTCCCTTCCTCACTTGATATCGACCTAACTAACCGTGACCATTTTGTTTGTAAATTTAATTTAAAATAATTTATTTACATATGTCATGTGTAGATTGAAGATATGAATTTCACGTTTGCTGGAGATCCTGGAAAATTTACCCAAAAATAAAAATAAATAAATAAAATAAAATGTGAGAGATCACGGTCGTAGGTCCAACTGTCACTCACGTGAAAGCAGCATGGCATTGAGTTCACTTCCATTGCTTCGTCTCTAGTTTCTTCAGTGTTCACTTTATTATCCCACCCCATCCGCCCCCACCCCAATCCCTTCTCTATTCCGGACTCTCGTACTCCAATAAAATATCTTCTTCTATCGGTATATATGCGATAGATGTTACTATTGTTTCCTCTTAAATATAAAAGAAGGGCAACCCTTTCTTTCAGTATACTCTCTCCCTCATTTTCCCGATAAGCCTTTATAACCAATTCTCTGGGACAGGTAACTGATGCTTTTAATTGGGCACATTCAGATTTTAACCCAAATCTTGATGGGTTGTGATCATCATTAATGTATCTTATTGTTCGGTGCTTTAGGTAATTAAGCATTGCAATTCTATCTGAACTATATCAGTAACCTATCTTTTTGGGTCAACTTTCTGGGGTCTTAATTCCAGTTGTGTAAAAAAGTCAAAATTTTGAGTTCTCTGTAATTCAGGGCAGTGATTTTTTGGGCCGAGATCCTTTTCTTTTTTGCATCGCTGGGTGAAGACGATTCATATTTGTCTTGTTTATTTTATGTTTTTACAAGTAAGATTTTGTTTATACTTCTGCTACGGCTTTCATGATTTTATTCTACAATACTGGGAATTCCAGATTTGTTTCATATGCTAATGCATAAAATCTGACTCAAACAAAAGTTTTTGCTAGATTTCAGGAAAACTCATTCTTGTTCAATTCAATACTCAGTGAAAAATGGTGAATCTGGGGTTGATGCGTGGAAGCAAGAAATCAAATTCAGTTATTGTGAGCTTTAAATTACCTTATTACACCCACTGGGGGCAACACCTTCTGGTCTGTGGTTCAGAACCAGTGCTTGGGTCTTGGAATGTGAAGAAAGGCCTTCTTTTGAAGCCTGTTCATCAAGGAGATGAACTCATATGGTCTGGAAGTCTGCCTGTTCCAAATGGATTTGGATGTGAGTACAGCTATTATGTTGTGGATGATGGCAGGAATATTCTAAGATGGGAGGCTGGAAAGAAGAGAAAACTGATATTACCTAATGGTGTTCAGGATGGGGAGTTTGTGGAACTTCATGACCTTTGGCAGGTACTTATTTTTGCTTCCCTCTATCGGTCTCTCTTTGTGTGTGTGGATGTGGGTGTATTAGGTTTCATGTTATGATTCCACCACACAGGAGTTCTTTTTGTTTCTGATGTTGTGGAGATACTACAGAAAGCATAATATTTACTTTACCAAGGGGATAATTTATTCTTGAGTATGCCCGTGTCAGAGAATGATCCATATTTATTAACTTTCTCATGGTATGATTCGAGAAACTATAAAGAGTAACAATTTTCGAGTATTTAATGTGGTTACTACTAAAATAAGAAGTGTGTCAGCTAAATGTTTCTCAGATCGAGAAAGATAAATTAGGCCTGAAAATAATACTTTTAGAAGTACCTCGGCTTTAAAACCTTTTCTTTTTCCCAAATTCTTAAGTTAATGCTATCAATTTAGATTATGTTGTCAACATAATCATGTTGTTTCCAGCAATTTGATCTGACTATGATAAACACCATTGTTTTTTATTGTAAGAAACCTCGTTCAGAAAGGGAAAAAAAGGTAGTAAGTATAGATAGAATCGATAATTATTTTATGCTTTCCCCTTGTTTAGTATCCATATTCATTTCTTATGATAAGGCCCTGAACTATAAAAATTTACCCCTTCCCCTCACCCTTGAAAAAAAAATATATAATTCAAGCGGTCCAAGTTAATAGTTTGTGATTGACATGGTGGAATGAACCACAAAAGTGACAAGTTCATCTGTTTGCAATCAGATGTCAGTTAGAGTATGTATTTCCTGCAATTTTGAATTTTTATCATATTGCTTAAATTCTTATTAATTCAAAACTCACGGGGAATGATGATTTGCCATGACATTAACAGTTGGTGCTTAAATTTATCTCTTGTTGGCTGTTATCTTGTTTATCCATGATAAGACGCTGGTGACTGAATTTATGTTGTATTCATGCAGACTGGTTCTGATGATCTCCCTTTCAGAAGTGCATTTAAAAACGCAATCTTCCGCAGGAGTTGGAACTTAGATGTGGAGAAACCCCTAGCTGAAATTCAGAACCAATTGAATCAGGAAGGTAATTTTGTTCTCTTAATTTCCAAATATCTTCATCTTTCAGATATGATCGTATTAGAAATGATAGCATATTCCGGACATTTACTTTGTAGACGCATGTGATAAACAGATTCAGTCATTGTACAGTTCAGAATTTGCTGCCCGAATATTGAAGAGAAAACATCAGTAAGATAATCGACCTTCAGTTGTACGTTCAGTATTTCTCGCTCTTTAAAGTCCAACTGAATCATGTCACTTTTTACGAATTTATGCAGATTTGTGTGATTGGTAGTCCTTTGGAGTTGGGGCAGTGGAAGGTTCAGGGTCGACTTAAACTCAATTATATTGGTGAATCTATTTGGCAAGCAGAATGTGGGATGCCGAAGGAACACTTCCCTATAAAATATCCTTTTTAGTGCCATGACTTTAAGCTTAATGCTAGTTGTTGCCCAATTCTTGATGATTCGTTCTCTCTGTATCTGCGATTATGTGAGTGAAAGGGCATGTCTGCCTTCCTCTCTCTCCCCTTAACAAATATTTACATACAGGTATGGTAAATATGGAAACACCGAAAACTTTTCTATGGAAACGGGTCCAAATCGGGAGCTTTTTGTTGACTTCGCAACTAGTCAACCAAAAGTATATAGTCCTTTCAGATGGCCTGATGCGAGTGAGACACTGAAAATAATTTGAGTTCTGAGTGTTTTATTTCTTGATTTGAAGTTTGAACTAACAAATGGCCCAATATGTCGATTTGTTTGTCAGGAAATGCCATGGAGGGGTGCTGGTGTAGCAATCCCTATGTTCTCTGTCAGATCAGATTCTGATCTAGGAGTTGGGGAGTTTCTTGATTTGAAGTTACTAGTAGACTGGTCAGTGCAGTCTGGCTTCCATTTGGTTCAGCTCTTGCCAATAAATGATACATCAGTTCACGGAATGTGGTGGGATTCATATCCTTACAGGTAAACAGTTAGGTTTGAGTGCGCACAGTTAAAAAATAAACTTATACGATTGGATCTTGTTGCTTTTCTTTTTTCATTCTCTATTTAGCCAGCATGATGGGTACTAAAAGGTGTAAAGGGTGTACAGATACAAGTTGCTAACTTGCTATTGTTTTTCATTTATCATATCTGATTTTACCTCTTTATGTTCTGAGTAATATTTATTTTTTAAAATGTTCATGATGCCACGTGCACATAATAATAGGAAATTTCCAAAAGGGAATTTTGGTATGATGACAAACATCGGCACTGCCTCTATTGTCTTGATCCATGATATCTTTTTGTTATTACTTCTCAATGCAATTCCCCTTTTGTAAATTCTTTCTGATGGAACTTGTTATTTGAATTTTATTAGACTAAACTTTGCTATTTTCCTCTCGCCCTTGCCATGCAGCTCGCTTTCAGTATTTGCATTGCATCCATTATACCTAAGGGTCCAGACACTCTCAGAAAATATCACTGAGGATATCAAGGTGTGGTTTTCTTTCTACTAGATGGTTAAAATATAAAATTGTTTGTTAGTCGGGTATACATGCTGAGTCAACTTTGTGGCAATCATACAATGGATTAAATTTTCTTTCTCATAATGACTCTGTTCTTTCTGCAGCAAGAGATACAACGCGCTAGAGTACAGCTGGATGGGAAGGTATTCCTTCCCTTTCAATCAATTCGGTTTACACTGTTCATGATGCCCAAAGACACTTGATATAGAAATTGTCTCAAAAATTAGGTTTCTTGCCCTTTATGAAAAAAATTATTTTGCAAATATGCACTATCCTTGTTGATATCACTGTTACCACTGAACTTACCAATGTAGTTTCACCAACATAACCATCATAACATCTTTGTGTTCCATTCTCTTCCATTTCCCTACAACTGCTGCTTGAATTTCATGTGAAATAAATGCTATCTGTAGTACAAAATTGAAGAAACACTAAATACACGCACACACGATTTATCTTAAGTTACACAATTAAGTCCCGACAAAGGAGAGATTCTGGTAAAGATGTATGTTTTTCTCTTTCCCTTTATTTATGTTCTTTCTGGTATTCCACGTTTAAGATTGTAGCATGTTTTGAATATACTGTTCATGCGATGTTATCGTGGTGACGTGGCATAAAAAAAATAATAATAAAAAAATCTAACATGCTAGTGTTGTGAACCGAGGGCTTTACGTCTACTAGCAAAGAGTAGCAGGAAGTAGCTACCTGTTCATGATGTCTAATTTAGGTCGTTTACCAGCTAGTCTTGCAATGGTTGGTCAGTGGTACCAATGTTTTTAGGCCATTTGCCTTAGATATTACCTTCAAAATCATTTTGTTTTAATGTTTTATGAACCTTAATGTTGGAATTGGATGTAAGCTTAATCTGCATGAGTTTGCATGTCACCATCGTGTGTCTTTTTAGCTGTTTGAAATGGCCACGTATTGAAAATCTGTAAAATGTGCATGAAAACTTATTCAGATCGTAACCTGCATAACATTTTCCCTTTATCCTTGCAGGATGTGGATTATGAGGCCACCATGGCCACAAAACTTTCGATCGCCAAGAAAATATATTCTCAGGAGAAGGAAGCAATACTAAGTTCAACTTCCTTTCAGAACTTTTTCGCAGAGAATCAAGTAATTATATTTTAGCATATATATATATATTGACCTAGCGATTTCAGTATTTATAATTTTTGTGAATTGGAGTTAATAAATACAACCACCACTTTATATCAGTGAGAAAGAGAAGATCTTACTAGGCAATTAGTTTTATTCCAGATTGTCATTAATTACTTAAGCGTACTTATTTTGTTGCATCTCTTTTTATTGGCAGGATTGGTTGAGACCCTATGCAGCTTTCTGTTTTTTACGTGACTTCTTTGAAACATCAGATCACAGCCAGTGGGGTCGATTTTCTCTTTTCTCACAAGACAAGGTATCTGCATTTTTTTTTTTTTTTTTTATTTCTTGGTTTTTTCTCTCTTACTCTTTAATGGGATCAGGAACTTCAGTTTGAAAGGTCCACATTTATTCTTAACATTCTCGAGTTAGGTATTGACAGTTATCTTGCCATATTTTCAGCTTGAGAAGCTTGTCTCGAAAGATAGCTTGCACTATGATATAGTTTGCTTTCATTACTATATCCAGTATCATTTACATATGCAAGTAAGTAATGACTCCTACCATTTTTTTTTTTTTGGCCAAGACGTAAAAACACTTGGTAATCATGTTGATCAACAGTTATCAGAAGCTTCTGAATATGCTAGAAAGAAAGGAGTAGTTCTGAAGGGGGATCTGCCCATTGGAGTTGACCGAAATAGTGTGGATACTTGGGTCTATCCAAGTCTGTTTCGCATGAACACCTCTACTGGGGCACCTCCAGACTATTTTGATAAAAATGGACAAAATTGGGGATTCCCTACTTATAATTGGGAAGAAATGTCCAAAGACAATTATGCTTGGTGGCGCGCTCGTTTAACACAGGTTGGTCAGTAACTTGACGTTGTTGCTCTCTTCAAAACTTCCTACATCATTAGACAATTGTATAATTCTAAATTAACTGACCTTTTGATTTGATTAACAGATGGCCAAGTACTTCACGGCTTACAGAATTGATCATATATTGGGTTTCTTCAGAATCTGGGAGCTCCCAGATCATGCAGTGACTGGTCTTTGTGGAAAATTTCGACCATCTATTCCTCTAAGCCAGGTATGCCCCTTGTCTTACTCCTTCAAGTACTTGTCTTTTGTTTTTTTCTTTAGTTATTAATGCTATATGTTTAGCGCAATGTACAATCATACTCACTTCATATGTATTAAACTAATTGTTATTGTAGGAAGAACTTGAAAGAGAAGGAATATGGGACTTTGATCGCTTGAGTCGACCCTACATTCGGCAGAAGTTTTTAGTGGTAACGAGTTTTTTCATACTCCGTTTGTGCTGATTTTCCTCAGTTCGCTCTCTTGTAAAGAAATTTTTATGCCATCGTTTCTGTGGCTGCTCATGTTTCAGGAAAAGTTTGGAGCTTCCTGGCCTATAATAGCTTCTAACTTTCTGAATGAATATCAGAAAGATCATTATGAGGTGATATATGATTAGGAAGAAACACATTTTTTTTTTCTTGACTATAACCATGTTTGCTTCTAGTGAATGAATCATCTCACAGTACTGTCCAAAATTTTATTTTGGCAATCTCTTAAATAATGTGTACAATGGCCTCGTGTAGGAGATTAATATTTTATGTGTTTCTCATTAAATAGCGTGTTCTTATATTATATTAGAAGGTTTTGCAGAATTACATGTCAAGTATCTAAAGGTTGTATCTGTGTCTAGCCACAGTGGCTCAATTTTTAAAAGACCTTACTTTTTCTGTTATAAAAATATTCAACATCAATTATAAGTCGAGTGTTATCCTTCCTGAGTAAACTTTTAGCTAGACGCTCATATGTTCCAGGCCTGTGCATAAATGAAAATTCTAGTTTGGGAGCAAATCATGTTTACTCATGATCATAATTTTCCTGTTGCATAGTTAAAATTGAGAAGAGGTAGAAGAAGCACTTTGACTATCAAGTTATTCACTTACTTTATGTGATTTATATAGTTTAAGGAGGACTGCAATACTGAAAAGAAAATAGTGTCCAAGCTGAAGTCATGCATAGAACGATCCATGTTGTTAGAGAGTGAAGAACTTCTTCGGAACAACCCCTTTGATCTTGTGAAGGTAACTGTAAATCTAGAAAGATTCTTTGAGATATCAATGCTTATTGTGTATGCTTTCACCATCTTCATCTTGGCTGACATGAATGTATGCAATGGGTTTTTTACCTACATAAAGATACTGGCCAGTATCATTTATGGAACTTTCTATTGTATTAATAGTAATTAAGCAAAACAACGACATTGAACGAAAAAGAAAAATATGGAACCTCAATTAGTCTAGTGCCATGAACTCTAAAGTAATTTTTTTTTTTTTCTATTATATGAGAATGCTCTTGTCAATATACTTCAGTTTTTTTTTCCCAAGGCAGAATATAGTCCTCATCAGAGATCCAGAAGATTCAAAAAGTTTTTACCCCCGTTTCAATCTTGAGGATACGTCAAGCTTCAGTGAGTTAGATGAGCACAGGTACCTAATATATGCATATTTTTCGGATATCAAAATGTGTTTTAGAGAAAATAATGTCACAACATACATTAAATATATTGTGGTTCCTTTACATTAAATACATTGTGGTTAAGATCGTTCCTTTTTCTTTTTTCCCATAATTTCTCCACTTTCTATGTAAAGATCTGCTTGAATATCCAATATCTGCACAATGTGCCATTTATCATTGCTGTCCATTGATGCAGCAAAAATGTTCTGAAGAGACTATATTATGATTACTACTTCCATCGGCAAGAGACTTTGTGGCGTCAAAATGCTCTAAAGACATTGCCTGTTCTCTTGAACTCCTCAGATATGCTGGCTTGTGGAGAAGATCTGGGGATGATTCCTTCCTGTGTTCATCCTGTATGACATTACTACGGTTTTCCATTACATTCATGCCATTGCTAATTTCAAGTGGATTTGTAAGGCTGTTTTGTGCTGGGCTGACACAGGTCATGCAAGAGCTTGGTTTAATAGGATTACGCATTCAACGTATGCCAAATGAACCTGATCTGGAATTTGGTATTCCTTCTCAGTATAGTTATATGACGGTAAACCATTTATTCTAATTTGTTTCTGTTTATGTCATCTTGGTGCTTTTACATCTTTTTTAATAAATGACATTCCACTCAAGAATCTTAGATACAAATAATGAGAACCATAGTCGATTAAGCAAAAGGTCCTTAATGAAATTATCATTCTTGCTTAATCTATTCTAGGTATGTGCTCCATCATGTCATGACTGTTCCACCCTGCGTGCTTGGTGGGAAGAAGATGAAGAGAGAAGATGTAGATATTTCAAGAATGTGGTGGGATCTGATTTGTTACCACCTGATCAATGCACTCCTGAAATTGTGCACTTCATTTTGAGGCAGCACTTTGAAGCTCCATCAATGTGGGCTATTATTCCACTTCAGGTACTTGGATCTACAAAATGTGCTTTTGCGCATGTTATTTTAACATGTACTTCGTTGCATGTTTGGCTAAGCTTAAAAGGATTACATTTAACTAAAATCTCTACAATAAATAATTTTTCTGCTGTTGGTCAAAGTAGGAAGTAAGTTATTTTGACAATAATGTAAGGGTTACTTTTAAATAATATTATTTATTTTTAATTAAAAGTAAGAACAGAGAAAGTCATCTAAACATGTTTGGAGATATGAAAGTAACTATTTTTAAGCTTCGGATAACATATGATTGGCTTTATAGAGGAAGAACATTTTACATATTATGCATCCATATGCCCTTTTTAGTGTTCCTGTGGATTTTAAAGGACTCGTCATGTTTTTGAGTAACAAACAGGATCTGTTAGTGCTGAAAGAGGAATACACAACACGCCCTGCAGCAGAGGAGACGATTAATGACCCAACAAATCCAAAACACTATTGGCGATATCGTATGTGCATACAACTTTTCATACAGTTTATTAACTTTATGTTGCTTGATTGTATTTGTTTCCCATTTTAAATTATACCAATTTTCTTTTGATCCCTTTTCCATTGTTGATGGCGGCTTCCCTATTACTCAGGGGTACACGTTACTATGGAGTCCTTGCTCAAGGATAAAGGTCTTATCACAGAAATCAAAGGTTTAGTTCGTGGAAGTGGAAGATCGTACCCTCCTTTAGACAAAGTTGAAGCAAGAACTGATCTGGAGAAGCAGCCCGTTGCCAATGGGAAACAGAAAGTTCACGTAGTAAATTAGCGAAAATGGTTTCCTAACAAGTAAGCAATAACAGTCTTTCAGATTATTGATCTTCAGATCCCTCTGAAAGAGTCATTCCAATGGGGCATTTCACCAGTCGAATTTCCTCAGGTAGAAGAAAGTAATTTGATTACAATTTCAAGATTGACATATTTTTTTTTTCCTTGTAATAAGCTCTCTCTCAGAAGTTGGAATCATTTTATTTCCCACAGCCAAAAACTTAGTAATACATGCATATCAATAAGGTACAGTTCAATAAATGCTGAAAATTATCATCATTTGACATTTATTATACGAATTTATTATTTGTAGTCGCTCACTACCGCAGTCGTCATATGTGGTATACATGTGTCGGTTAATGATTTGATGTATTATCACTGCCACATGTATGCTACGTAGGGTGATTATGATAGTGAGCGAGTGCAAATAACATTACTCTTATTTGACCGTTATTTTGATTCCTAGTTTTGAAGTTAAACATAGTTGGCGACTATGGTAATGAGCGACTGCAAATAACATTAGTATTATTATACTGTTATGTTGATTCCTTGTTTTGAAGTTAAATATAGTTTTTTTTTTTTAAATCTTAATTGGAAGGTTCATCACAAAAAATTCAGTGGGATCGTTTTATTATTGTATGCCAACTAAAACTTTAAATATTCTATACATTCGAATTCTTTCCCACATTACTACGATCATTGATGCATGTTTCTATCAAGTCATCTATCAACTAGTGATACTTTAATGCCATTTAGTGTATTGATTGGTGTTATGTAGCATTATTCATTCCGAATGTGATCCTTGTTGTTTAAAAGAAGATTGTTTGCTCATTTCTATTGAAGCATTTTTATAAAAAGTAGATTTCTCGAGGAGAGAGTTACATTTTTGTGGATAAAGCTGGGTTGGTAAAGCGTAATCTTCTATTCCACGAGAAATTTTTTAGTATTCTTGGAATCTGGAAACACATTACTCCCTACCACTAATCAATATGTATATAAAAGTATGTCAAATATTTAACGTGTATCCATGCAGTTGAAATACCCATGTTATCGAAAGTTAATTGGTAAGAACATGAGTGCATATTTTGGAGAAATAATGTATTTTAGAATAGTATATTGATGTGAAATGTGTAGTTAAAACTTAAAGAAAAGTTTTGAATTTGCGTGTGATATTATTTTATTAAAGAATATGTGGTTGAAAATGAGTTTTGAAGAATATGAATTTTTAGTAAAATATGGTCAAATAAGGGCTAAATTATATAATCTAAACTGGTCAAATAGATATTTTATTTACACATTTTGTACCCATTTGATGTTTGATGGTCATTATTTGGCAAAAATAAAGTTTTGAATAGTGAATTTTCGAAAAACGTATTAAAAAGTATGATTTTTTTTTTTTTTGTGTTTACATGTATAATATTTTATTGTGTGAATGTGATTGAAAATGAGTACGTAGAAAAAAAAGTTATGAAATAAATTTCATCAGACAGGGGCTTTATAGGCTCACGAGTTATTATTAAAGCTTTTTTTTTAATTTTAATTTAAGCACTTCCAAACAAGCACCACTCTGAATTAACAAATTCAAAATAAAGAGACATCTTTTATTTCTTATTCTTATTTTATCTTTTCACATGATGTCCTAATTTATAAGATTTGAATATTACCTTCACTACTCTAATGTAAACAATTTTTGTTCTTAGTATGGTTGTTAAACTTTCGATTCTAATCTTATACTCTTATGATTCTACACTCTCAAAAATGATAAAACGGTCTGATTTCGTTGTAAGATTTTAAAATTTAAATATCGTATTCCATTGTTGGGATTCTAACGAATCTAGTCCTCAATATTTTTTGCATTATGCTCCTCAACTTAATTCGTAATGAATAAAGTAGGCATTTGTGATATTTGTGAATACTTCACTTTTAAGATAACTCATTTGCATTTTACTTTTTAATATGTATATATATTCTAGGTTGAATTTCTAATTAACTATTGAAAATGAGTAGAGTAGACTTGATTTTTTAACTCATAATGTTGAGATTATTTATACATTTATAGTTGTGTAATTTATGTAGAAATATACTGAATGGGTTTTCATAAGTTTGTCATATGAAACTTGCAGTTAAAATTCTTACATGTAAAATAAATCGAAATGAAAGTATAATTTGATTTCGATTTTTAGTTCAGCAAGCAATGAATTTTTCAAGTCAGTATGTCCTGTTTGAGTCACATTATTTTTCTCATTATTATTCTTCTACTCATTTTCAATCAAATAATATTTTTCACCACATTAATAATTTTTCTTTATTTTTCAATCACATATTCTCCCATCACATCAATAATAAAAATATATATTTTTCTCAAATAATTTGGACTTAATAAAGTTTTCTATTCAAATTTTAATGTGAACCTTTATAAAGTAGTTATAATTGATTTTCTAATTCTATTTAATTAGCCATTGTTAAAAATACTCAAATAATATAATAGAATTTAGTTATTCAATGGTCTGATCTGACAAGATTTCCTCCCCACTCCCATTCCACCTCACCAGTCATCCTCCACGAAAGTCAAATCTGGTTTACCTCACGATCACCTGCACCACCGGTCCACCACAACAGATTTTTTTAGTTTTCTTTTCACTCTACAACCCACCAGAAACCTGAATTCCATAAGACATTGTTGCCGACTAAAACTGACGTGATAACAATAGATCAACTTAAGAGAATTTTAGCAAGTAATTGGGTTTAATTTACTGGAATATTAGTGAAAGGAGATTTTTATTCGGTCATAATTTTTAATGTTTTGTAAGAAACTGTGTAGCTCGACGTTTAATAGTTGTTTGATACTCTCTATCTTGTCGAGCTACAATATCTGATCTCGATTTGTGTGTCATCGTCCTGCTCAAAGATATTTAATTGGATGCTGAGTTTGAACATTTAGACTATTATTTTACTTAGGATGTAGTCTGCGACTACGGCCTACGTTATAATTACTTGTTGTCTAGACAATCATTACTTTCTTTTGATTAGTAGAAGGTGAGTACCTGCATCATCAAAAGCTCTTTAATGTTGTCGATTTGTCTTGATCGTGGAGATGTATTAAGCTTTGGTTGACTGAATCCACACCCTATTCGCATTTTTTTTTCATCTTCCAATGAATTCTGGCCAAGTGTTATATGTGAAACTTTCCTTTGAAGCCTTTGCTGAAGAAGGAATCGAGCATTGACCTGGAAAGCCCGCAAAATTGCTGTTATTTTGACGCAATGCTGTTGATGGGGTGAGGTAGGATGGAGATGGGAGGAAGGAGATGACAAAGTTTGGAATTTAACTTGATAGTTTAGTTGTAGATTTTCGTCTATTTTTAAAAAAATGATTATTGACCACCAACATGGTAAAAGAGACATTTTATTCAATTTTCTCTAATTTTAAACTCACTAGAAAGCTTGCAATCCATGTATTTTTATTAATATTTTAAAAAGTGGGCTTAGGCAACACCATAAAACGCTTTGCTTTGATAATAAGCGCGAATTAAGTGATCTGCTAAGCTGACTACACGTCTATTTAATTATTTTTTTTCTTATTTTAATAACATTTTATTTGACTTTAGTTTATCAACTTTTTAATTTTTTTTTTTTAAAAGGCTCTTATTTGACTTTATTTTCAAATTTTCAAATGATTTTATGTGTACAAAAATCAAAAATAATTTTATTCTATAAAGATTTAGATGAGATTTAAGTTACAGTATTATTTATATTATATAATTATGATTTTGAAACTTATTGTTTTGTTGAAAAATTTCGAAAGTATGCATAAAGTCTCTATATATCTGTTAAGCAGGACCTATTTAGTTGAAAGTTGAAACTGTGAAAAATAGTTTTACTTTTGTATTTTAAAAACTTGAAAATTATATAATTGACTAATTGTATGAATTATTAATTAAATATCGCATTTTATAATTTTAGATGTTTGGTATAAATTATTTTAATTATTAAATAATTTGTAAAATGACCAAAATATTTAAAATAATAATAAAATATGTAACGTTTTTCTACGTTTGAAATTTGACATCTACGTCTAAACAAACTTTACACTTATTTTTAATTAATTATTTCCTTTTATACCTCTTTTCAAAGTGGTCTATAATAAAACATAAAGACACGCACCAATAGAATTTTCTGTGTGAACTGTGAATTCAATATTGATGCTTTAACGAGTCTCCTTTTAAGTGGACCATTTTGTCTAGAGCTGTCAATGAATTGGATTTTGATCCAGTTCGATGAAATTAATGAGAGATGGATTTAGACTCTCAATTTGATAACTCGATCAAAATTCAAATCCGATAATTTGTTAACTAAATGGATCAAATATGAATAGGTCAATTCGATCCGATTTTTTTTATAATAATATAATATATTTTATAAAAGCATGTTTTTTTATTAATTTTTTTTTTTTTTAACCTGCTAAATGATTTTTATTTTTTTTTATTTTTTAAAAGAATACAAAGAGACGCTTTTGAAAATTGAAATGAGCATTTCAAAATCCACAAGACCACCGCGTTAATCCCAGGCATACAAACAGAAAGAATCAAAACAAAATTCTCAAAACTTCCTTTCTCCTCCAAATCCAATACCCACTTCTGTGCTTCCTAGAGTTTCAACTTTTTGATTTTTCACTCATCTCCATCTCATTTTCACTTTGCAGTAAGCCAGTAATAGTCCACTTCTCTTGCCTACTTTTGTCTTTCGTTTTGCACTCTCTCACAACAGCCGGCGAAGCAATGGTGATCACCATTCAGGACTACAAGTTACCACACGACACCCACAATCTCTACGACGTCAACTTCTTCGGTGAAATCATCCAAACCCTAGTAACTCACGATCCCACCATGGTTTCACAGTGGCTGTCCGACATTGAATCCCTCAACAACCACAGCCACCATCGCCTGGTAATCGGCCTCGACTTAGAGTGGCGGCCCAACAATTGGCGCTATCAGAACCCTGTTGCCACTCTCCAGCTCTGCGTCGGCCGCCGTTGTCTCATCTACCAACTCATTCATTCCCCTCATGTTCCGTCCCCCCTCGTTGACTTCCTCTCCAATCAGAACTACACTTTCGTGGGCATTGGAATTGAGGCTGATTTGAAGAAACTTGAAGAGGATTATGGATTTGGGTACAATGCGAATGCCGTGGATTTAAGGAAGCTCGCGGCGGACAAGTATCAGATGAAGGAGTTGAAGAATGCGGGGCTGAAGAATTTGGCCAGATTTGTGCTTGAGAAAGAGGTGGAAAAGCCCAAAAAGGTGACCTTGAGTAGGTGGGATTACCTGTGGTTGACGCCTGTTCAAGTGCAATATGCCTGTGTTGATGCTTTTGTTTCTTATGAGATTGGCAGGGTCTTGAATGCTGCTGGATAATTTGATCGGTAAAAAACTCTCACTATAAAAATAAATTTGGTTTTACAGTTTATATTGTTATATTATTTATGCATCAATGGGTTTTGTTATAAACTATCCCAGAAGAATGCCTGAATCAGATTTGTTAAGCTACCACTTGGTTTTTGATAATTCCACAAGATTGATATTGAAGAGAAAAAAGATTTGGGGGAAATTTCAATATATATGAAGAATTAAACTACTTGCACAACCTGCAAGTTAGTCCCAAGAATAAAGAAAGAAGCTTTGAATTTATACTCAAGAGAAGAACAATTTCTTTCTTGTAAAATTCTCCCTCAGCTCTCTCGTTTTTCTCTCTATTTTTCACGCTCTGAGAAACAGGTAAATGTGCTAATATATATAACTGGGTGAGTGGCGCCTTGGCGCCACGATTCCTGTAAGCTGGGCGCCAAGCAAGACCCTTGACCCCAGCTTCCCCTGCTTCCATGCTTCATAGGTTTCTCAATATATACTTGTTTTTGGTTTAAAACTTTAAACAGATTTGTTTTTGTGACTGGATCTTAGATTATTTATGCCATCAATTGTGTTTTGAATTCTGGGTTTTGTTTGTTTTATTTTGCTGAAAAAATCGGAATTAATCGATAGATTTCTTGAAACAAACGAAAAGATGAAATGGAAATCATGGATCAACTAAGCCCTCTTATTAAGGATCTCTTGCTTTGTACCTTGTCTTGGAATTGCATTTTTGGCTCTGTGGTAATGGCTATACTATTATTATGCTGTTCAGAAAAGGCAATTTGCATACATTATGGTTTTCTGAGAATAAATAGTGTTTTGCATCATGCTTGTTTGAGATAATATGTTGCTCTGATTTTGCAGGTAAGGGATTGGGGTTTTTTGTTGAGCTTTATCAATATTATTGATTGTTGAATACTACTGAGACTGGCTCTTCTTGACTAGTTGAAGACGTCCTTTTTAGATTCATTTTCTGATGATGTTACTTGTCAAAACTAGTACTGGAAAAGAACCGTATGTTCGAATCTTGAATTTTGTGAATGGATGGATGTTTTATTAAACTAATTGATGAAAAATTGTTCGTTATTGTGTTCTTATGAGGCATGTAGGTGTGATAGAATTAGCCTTTTTTTTTTTTTTTTTTGAATTAGCTTTATTAAACCATTAGTAGCTTGCAAGTGATCTGTACAATATAGGATAGTATTAATGAAACGAAATTAAAATCTTGTCATTTGTACTGCATACCCTAATGGATGTCGAAAAACTTCATTGGGAAAGCCTTAGAGCTTGATAGTCACGCTTCAAATATTTTGCCGCTGTCCAAGACTTGTTTGCATTTTCGTTATGGTAACAAATCTGATTTTGTTTTCTTTGAGAACTCTGATTGTGAATGGACTGGATTTTTGGTGCTGTAGTTTTTATAAAGACATGTCCCAAAAACATGTTAATATAGGATAGAGTATGCAGATTTTGAACAGAATTTATGGTGTTCTTGCATGCTGGCTATGATAATTTTCTTTCTATATATAAGAAGGAACATAAGAGCAGAATATCCATTGAACAATTTGAAGAAGTAAAAGTTTAGTAGTAATGGTTACACATTTTTACAATGCATTGCTAGTGGTGTTTAGCTGGTTGATTAATTTAAAGCTGTGAGCCAAATCCTGACCTTCATTTGCCATTGGGACTTACATAGATTGAAATAAGGGTAATGTGGATGAAAATAACGGGTGCAACCATACCAACAGTGGATTCAATCACACATGTTGCGCTCACTTTCTAGTATCCAAACGTGCCATCAAGATTAGTTGTTTTTAATTAGACTCGATACTATTTCACTTAACAGGAACTTAATTATCGTGAAAGGAATTAATTTGTCTCTTATAATTTGTTGAAAGTACACTTCATGGTACTGCTTAAGAATGGAGTGTAATTGTTCTCTTAAAAGTTTTGCATCTTTAGTTTCGTAATGAAGTGTAATAAGATCTCTTAGAATAAGCAACAATGTTGACACGTAACATCCATTAATTGATAAATAAGTTCAAGATATGTAAATAAATTCATCAGATAATTGACGAGTTAAGTCACTGTTTCTTTGCTTAATTAGTATATCATTTTTTTTATGATCAGACAATAATTCAAAAATTATCCCAATGATTCATTATTATACTCACATGTTGATTTCTTGTTTTGAAATTAAACATTCAACTTTCTTTTTGATCTAATTGAAAGGCACAGCACATAGTTGAAATTTTTTCAAATTCTACGTTGCATGTAGGGGTGGACATGGTTCTATTTGGTTCTGGTTGCAAGAGAACTGAACCGAACCATAAACCAATGATTTTTTTGATAATAGAACCACTTGATTTTTTAAAGATATGAAACCGAATTGAACCGATTCGTTCGGTTTGGTTTGATTCTAGTTCTATTACTTAAAATTTTAGACTTATGTCATATTCATAAGTTAGTAATATATACTTAAATAAAAAATATAAGTATCAAATATTTAACAAGTTCAAATTATCAGTCGTCATCAAGATTTTTCAAAAAATTAAATTAACAAACAAAATATAAACGAATGCTTCTTTGCAAAAAGTTAATAATATCAACTATCAACTAGGGCACCAAGTTCTTCAAATACTGTAATACGTGGACATCAGACGAGGTGTAACATAAACTAGGGCACTAACTATGCATGTATGGTTATTTATTCTCTAACCTTTACAAAAAATAAAATTACAGATTCTGCAAATAAGAATACATATTTCAAACCCTTCCTCCATTGATTCATCCATCACTGTTTATTACTATTGGTGGATTCCAGTATTGTAAATTACAGTATATGCCTATATGGAACAAATTCAAACCTATTACAGTATTGTTTATTGCTATTAAAAATTGATATACTGTAAGTCTGTAATTCCAGTCTATTATGTTGTCAAATTCAAACCGATTACAATATTGTTTATTGCTATTAGAAATCGATATACTGTAAGTCTGTAATTCAAATCTATTATGCTGTCAAATTCAAACCGATATGAAACAAATTCAAACCGATACATTAATATATTTTTGTTTATTAGAAAAGAAGAATGTCTAGTAAATTACATAAAAAGAATGCATAAAGGTACTATCCCTGATGGTTTGAAAGGGGAACGATAAACTGGTGGTTGCGGAGTTGAAGTTTTGACTGGAGAAGATGCTTCCTTTGAGACTTTGAAGGATCTGTACAGGGCAACATTTGCCGTTTGAGACTCTTGACTTGAGGGTTTGAATTTGAAGTAATGCTCTTAATGGATTCATTTGGCCGTACAGAAATAATGACTATTAGATTGGCTTTAATTAATGTAAAATTAGATTCATATATAAATAAATTT
Organism: Osmanthus fragrans; assembly: GCA_019395295.1. Classification (NCBI taxonomy): domain Eukaryota; kingdom Viridiplantae; phylum Streptophyta; class Magnoliopsida; order Lamiales; family Oleaceae; genus Osmanthus; species Osmanthus fragrans. Next base: position 16,499,070 of record CM033343.1, on the reverse strand, counting down.
ATAAATTAAGTTTGGTTCTTGGTTTTAGAACTAGAACCAAACCCGAACTAGAACCAAATGGTTCTCGGTATGAAGAACCAAATTATTCAATTTTTTTCATAGAATCGAACTGAATCGAACCGTTCGGTTTGGTTTGGACATTTTGTCCACCCCTAGTTGCATGTGCAAATTGGTTCTAACGCTTTATAATTTTTTTTTATAGGGTAAATAAATTATTGAAATCTACAAGGAAGAGTGAACCCTGTAAAATGTACAAATATTTTCATTTATCTAAAAGTGTGTGCATAAATTCTATATAATGCACCTTATTCACTTTGTAAGTGACAGAATAAATTCTATATAATTCACCTTATTCACTTTATAAGCTTGTCTATAAATTCTATACAAGCCCCTTGGGGCATAGCTCAGTGGTGCAAAGAAAAGGAGTGAGGTAGTCTCAACTGAGCTGACAGCCGTAGTGTGAATGTTCAATTTCTGCCTCTTACAAGGTTTGAAATTAGATTCTTTGTGATATGATCCGGGCTACGCTAGAAACCATCAAGAATCTGAAGCATGTTGAAGAGAGATTTGAGCCAAGTTCGAGACTTCAAAAAGCTAATAAAGTCGGTCATTTACATGTTCGAGCAACGGAGTCCATAATGTTGAAGATGATAAGTCAAAGAACAAGTTTCATGTTCGGGTCGAGGTCGAAAATCAATTGGATCAATGTGTTAGAAGCAGCCGAAGAAGGAAGCAAATCGGACTTCTAAGCAACCGCTTAGAAGAGACAAGCAAGCGGTCGCCCAACCCCTTACCGAGATTTCAAGGCAGCAAAACTGAAAACCAAGCGACCGCTTGGAAAATAACTAAGCGACCGCTTAGAACAAAATTGAAGCCGAATTTTCTAATTTTGGCAAGATGGTTTAGTTTGACTATAATTCTTATTTTTGGTAATTTCTACATTTTAGGACTCTTAAATTTCGTATTTTTCATATTTCCTAAGATTTATTGTTTTAGTATAAATAGATTTTTATTTCATTGTAAATATTAACAACTTTGATACTGAATTAAATTGAAAGACTTTGCTTTCTACTTTGTTCTTACATGAACAATTTTATCGAACTTATCAAAGATGAATAATTTTTATGGCGTTCAAATATCGGTACGAGAGTTCTTCATTGTGTAATCAAGGGATTCAGCGCATCTTGTTATCGTTGGATTTTTTGGTTCATTTCGTTGGGTTTAAGTCCAAAATCGGGTTTATTGACATTCTGGGTTTCGCATCAATCTAGTTGTGGGTTTCGTAGTCTAGCTGCTACGGGATTCGCATCAGTTGGTATCAGAGTTTTGACTCCAATTTAATAAGGTTCTATCCTTTATTTTCTTTGTTGAGTCTTTTCTTTTGTTTTCTTTCTTTGTTATTCATGTTTTTGTGTCCAATTATTTATTTTGAGTTTTTGATCTAGAAAAATCTCAAAAAAATTTCAAAAGTTATTTTTGTGCTCAATTTGAGTCCAAATCAACTTCCATCTGTTTCATTGTTATCATGATCGATTTTCGAGTTTTTTTTTTAAAAAGGGTACTGTTCACGTCCGAAATTAAATTTTTTTTTTTTAATTTTTTGATTTCTTGAAAATTGACCAATATCTTATCATCTATCTTAATTCTAAAATTCATTAGTGTTCAATCCAAATTCAAGAACCACTTTCTTGAATTTTTAAATTCCAGTTCGAAGTTTTCCAGTTCAAATCCTCTTGAGTCCTAGAGTCAATATGAGTAATAGGATGGATCAATTGGAAAGAATGTTGATGGATATAGGGAGAGTGTTGGATAGGTGGGATGAGGAATTCAATAGAACTCATAGGGATCAATGCGATGATGTGTTTAATGTGAGTAGTCGGGAAAGACGGGAATATAAGTACTTGAGTGAAGCTGGTGTTAATAGGAGGATGTGAGGTGTAAAAATAACAATTCCACAATTTAAGGGTAGGAATGATCTTGAGGCGTACGTGGCATAGGAAGAAAATGTCGAATTGAGGTTTGAGTGCCATGATTACTCCGGGGAGAGAAAATTGAGGTTGATTGTGAGCTCATTCGTAGATTATGAATTAATTTGGTGGGATGAGTTGACAGGATCTAGGCAGAGGAATGGTGAGAGGTATATTGAAGTTTGGGATGAATTGAGAACGATCATGAGGATAAGATATGCACCTATTCATTTTTGTAGAAGAGATTGACGTGATTGAGGATCTAGAGAGGAGCCTCGAAGATATAGTAGAGTTGGATATTCAAGAGAGGAGAAAACACCAAGTGTGGAACATGTTAGCAATATATCAAGCAGAAAGACTGTGTTGGATTATAAGCTTGAATTTACAAAAATTCGTGACTTGACAACTCACAGAATAATCATAAGAAGGAGCAAAAGAGTAAGAGAGAAAGTTGTGAGGTGGTTAGTTGTGAAGAAAAAGGAAGAGAGCTACAAAAGAGTGAAAGGGAAGTTGAGCTGCAAAAAGAGAATGAAGAAGAATCTTCGGAGATAAAAGAGGAGTCGGAAGTGATCTTGAAGGAAGGGGAGTGTGAAGTTGAGAAGGTGTTGGCAAAAACTAATAATTCACTCCCTATTTTGAATACTTCTGTTTTGCAAGTTACCGAAAAATTATTTTCAGAAAACTATCTCATTGGAATACCACTCGACCCGGGGATTGAGCCTCAAATTGACTATCAAGGTGTGGATGAAACTAACCGACCCTATACTACTTTGTGAAATTCTTTATTGTCGGTAATTGAATTTGTGATTCCCGAGGAGACGGCAGAGTTTCAAAGGTACTGGATGAACTTCATATGCAAGGGGTCGAATGAAATTGACGATCTAAAGGGCAGCGTAGAAGTATTGGGTTTGAAATTGTTTCATGTACTTAGGCCAAGTAAAACAAGGAAGATACATAGACAGTCATCAGATGGAGCAGTTATTGGAGCACTTCACATTTGCAAGATCAAGCAGTCAAGGCGAACACATTTTGATCTATGTGAAGGTTACTGAGAGTTTATGCCGCAACATCTATGGTTGATTGAGGTTGTGCTACAATACATCCATACCTGTAAAATGGATGGGAACTATGTATTGATCCTATGCCATGCGAGGAACAATTTTCCATTTGATTCAGGTGGTGTAGTGATAAGACTTGTAGCATATTGGTTATTCCCTACGCAATCACAATGTTTGGGTTCAAGGACGAATCCTCTCGAAGAGAGAGGGGATGATATGATCTGGGCTACGCTAGAAACCATCAGGAATCCGAAGCATGTTGGAGAGAGATTTGAGCCAAATCGGAGACTTCAAAGAGCTAATAAAGTCGGTCATTGACATGCTTGAGTAATGGAGTCCATAATGTTGAAGATGACAAGCCAAAGAACAAGTTTCATGTTCGAGTCGAGGTCGAAAACCAATTGGATCAATGTGTTAGAAGCAGCCGAAGAAGGAAGCAAATCGGACTTCTAAGCGACCGCTTAGAAGAAACAAGCAAGCGGTCGCCCAACCCCTTACCGAGATTTCAAGGCAGCAAAACTGGAAACCGAGCGACCGCTTGGAAAATAACTAAGCGACCGCTTAGAACAAAACTGAAGCCGAATTTTCTAATTTTGGCAAGATGGTTTAGTTTGACTATAATTCTTATTTTTTATAATTTCTATATTTTATGACTCTTAAATTTCGTATTTTCTATTTTTCCTAGGATTTATTGTTTTAGTATAAATAGATTTTTATTTCATTGTAGATATTAACAACTTTGATATTGAATTAAATTGAAAGACTTTGCTTTCTCTTTTGTTTTTATATGAACAATTTTATTGAACTTATCAAAGATGAATAATTTTTGTGGCGTTTAAATATCGGTACGAGAGTTCTTCATTGTGTAATCTCAAGGGGTTCAGCGCATCTTGTTATCGTTGAGTTTTTTGGTTCATTTCGTTGGGTTTAAGTCCAAAACTGGATTTATTGGCGTTGTTGGGTTCCACATCAATCTAGTTGTGGGTTCGTAGTCTAGCTTCTACGGGGTTCACATCACTTTGTGGGCACCAGTATGACAACTATTATACCATGATTTGTTGAGACACATCTCGTAATTTACCTCATTCACAATACTTTAAGAACGAAGTAATGGGGATCTTCAAGATTGAGATTCAACCTTTATAAATTCTATACAATGTACCCTATTCACTTTAAACGATTGATTACAATGTAACTTATTCACTTTAAACGATTGACTTGAACACAGTACAATTTCTCATAGACAATCCAATAATATGATTAGGCGTTGATAGTGATTGCCAGCGAAGAAATAAAAAGGTATAGTTAAAGGAAATAAAAGGTATAACAGTGTACCTAGTAATGGTCCACTAAAGGCCCAGGCCTCCCACTATACTAAAGGAAAAGAATCTCAAAATTTTAATTCCCAATTTTTTTTTTTTAATATTATGACCCTAAAAAAAGTAAAAGAGAAAATAATTGAGAGAAAGTTATACAGCTAAAGGAACAAAATAGAGATATAACTTATAAGAGAAGAAATATAGAGTTAAATTCAAGTATCGGTGATTTTATTATAACAATTAACCAATATTTATAGGATTTAAATAAGAGTTACAATCTGAATAAAATAAACTCTTTTAGAGTATATATGATTTATTTAAGTATTCTGATAGTACTAAATAGACATCAATAATATATCATAATTTTACTAAACGCCATATTTGATGACTAGTTACATAATAGTTGTCTCATTAAAAATCTAATTTGGCAAAAATTCAATGAGATAAAAATACCAAACAAAGAAAATTTAAAACCTAATTTGGCAAAAATCCATGAGATAAAATACCCAAAAAAAAAAAGTATAAATGATTATAATAAAATTAGAGTAATAAAATGCTTTCTCGTTAAAGCATTCTCAAAAAAATTCAGTGTGACAAAAATTAAGCAACACAATGTCTTCAATATCACAATTAAGTGTTATAACTTTCAATCTTTGGCGAATGTAGTAACTGATGATTTGGTAAAAAATAGATCATGTTCTCTTCAGAAGTCTCATATACAATTTGTAACATATAAGAATATTGAGGATAAATATCTTATAGGTTATAGACATTCTTCACACCAAGAATATGACTCGTTTAAAATTTAGTACTACAATGGATCAAGTCAAGCCGCTCGATCCCTTTACCTATGAGCTCTTCCTCAAGGGTCGAGCGTGGAGGTTATTTTTATTTTTTAAACCCTCCTCCCTTTTTGGTTGGGATCAACTCCTTAATTTTCGAGTAGGATGAGTTAAAATTGTACACGAACAACTTGTTACGTGTGTGTGTGTGTGTGTGTATATATATATATATATATATATATATATATATTAAAAAGAATATTATTAAGAAAATAACAAAGTACAATTATGACGAAATAAAATATCATTTATCTGACTAGACGGAATTCGGCATTTAATTTTGGACTCGATAGTGAGTGTCTTGCTAATCCTTTTTAGACATTAAACATTTTAATATGTCTTCTTTGAGAATGAGTCGGTTTCTAAAATCGGACAAAACTCGATCATCTGCACTAAAAGTAGATTATGATGCTACAATGCTAATTGGAGGTGTTAGTAGATTACATACAACAATAGAATCAAGAAGATATCTTCGTTCGAGATGTCTCCAAAAATCAAGTAAATCTAAACCTATCACATCAGTTGGATCTACGATTGTGAGCATTTGATGATTAAAATATCTATATAATTCTAAGGAAATTTGACATGGACGGACCTACATCCAATGTACTTCAAGTATATGAAAGAGATATAGTAGAAGAGCATACATCAAATCTTTCATCTCTAATATAATTATATAAATTCAATAACTCGATCCATGTCATGTTGATCAATATTATTAGTCGTGGGGGTGTTGAATAACATTTTCATTCATTCTTAAATGCATGTAATTGGTACATTTCAGTTAAAATTAGTGCTCTAAAAGGCGTAATGTATAACAATGCGTGGAGGCCAAGTTATGTGATATGCGAGTTTAAGCGAGGTATAAGCGTAAAAATGCATTTTCTTATTTTAATATTATTTTAATTTTTAATCAATTAAAAAATCGTTTAATAATGAAATATAATAACTACCAAATATCTAAAATAAATTTATAGGAATTTTATACATTTTTTTCAAAGTTTCCAATAAAATGATAAGTTTCTAATGTAAATACTAAGGCCTCGTTTCAGTCACATTCTTTTAAAAAAATACATTTTTAAATGGTGATTTGACATCATTTTAACCACACTTTTTGAATAATATAATTACACGCAAATTCAAAACTTTTTCTTATTTTTTAACCACAGATTCTCCATCAATCTACTATTCAAAAATATGTTCTTTCAAAATAATGTGTTTCAAACACACTCTAAATACTAAATAGATAGAAATTTTTGGGAGTTTCTCTTTGTTCAATGCTTCAAGTGGTGACTGTTTTAAAACTAAGGCAGACGAAGTGAAGAAAAAAATAATGCGCGTTAGGCTAGGCGCGTATTAGTAGTCAACGACAATCGTTGATCGCTAAATAAGGTCCCAAGACACTTGGTTTGACATTTTCGCTGAGCATTGTGCCTAGGTGATACATTAGCATTGTCTAAGCGCGCCTTTTAAAACACTGATTAAAATATTCCCTAAATTACAATATGAGATTGGAGCATCAAATTTTAAAGCATTTGTATGTTTTCTTATAACATGTTTTGTACATTTTAAATTATACCTAAGGTCCATTACACATGATAAAGGAAATAACATATGTAAGTTTTCCTATTATTTTCTAAATTTTAGTTCTATCGAATATAATATATTAGTAAAATCATGGTCATTTCTAGATTACGATAATCTTTTATAGTTATCATAATAGTATTAAATATATTATTAGCATTATGAGGGAACTCAATTTATTAAAAGCAATTATTCTTTTACTCATTGTCCAAAGTGAGTTTATATAATGAATAGTTACAACTATATAACATTTTTTATTAATTATTTCCCATGTATCAGATATAAAAGATATAACGTCACCATATTTTCGTAAATCTTATATTAACTGCTTTTTGTGCTTAACGAATTAATTAATGCAACCGAAACGAAGAGTTTTTCAACTTACTCCAACGTACCTTGATTGAAGATATTTTTACATGAACTTTGTGAAATGTTTATTATCTATTATGCTAAGCGATAACTCTGCACTAGCAACGAATTTTCCTTCACAGCAATATTCTTCTGAATAGATCCATTTGCTTAGTATAATAAATTAGTATCGAGAGAAGGAATACCAAAATAAAATTGTATTTGTGTTTGACCAATAAGACTATATTTGGCCGAACATTTCTTGTAGTAACGGTTGAAGTGAGAAGTTTCGATTCCCTTTTCTATGCCAATTTTGTTTGGTACTATTTGCAAATTGCTTTGGATTCTTGGACTCAATCAACTGTACTACCGTGGAAACCAATTTGAAGAGTTCCTAACAGTTTACATTTTGTTTAGATTTTCACTTTTCTCTTGTATCGGATATTTTGAGTTCTTTCGCTTTTTCATCAATATCATTCAAATTAATTGGATGATTACTTCTGATCGCCACCAAAGGAGCGCAAAAAATAATTCCTTACTCGACTAAAAATAAATGTCGTTTAAATAGTACAATCCAAGCAAGGGTCATTACCCGCAGAGGATTGGTTCAATTACGTTAATTGCTTAAAATAAAATAAACGGTGAAAGCAGATAAATGAGGAGGGGGAGGGGGAGGGGGGGGGGTTTGATTCATTCGCTAAACTAAAGAATACAATAAATTAAAAATGAAAATAGCACAAAACTTGAAATGTAATAAAAATTAAATAACGAAGGCGATAATTCAACAAAAGAGAGAGTGTGATTGAGGGATAATTCTTTACCGCGAGAATGATTTTCCAATTTAATTTTCACAAAAGATTTTCGTTCAATTGATTAACAACAATTCGAGAATAATCACCAGCTCGATTACCTCAAACTCTCCTTAGATTTTAGTTGAATAAAATAAGCTCTTTGTCCAACCCCTAATCATCAAATAATCTAGGATAAGATCGATAGAATTAATTTAACAAAAGCATTCACACGAGAGAGTAAAATTGAATTAAGTACAAACACACAAACTCGATTTGTTAACTTAAGTGATAATCCACCTACATTTAATAGAAAATTCGTCATAATCCATCAAAATGTAGTTGCTACTAGGACTTGGTCGAATTAGCAATTATGTACTAAAAATCTCAAATTAGCAAATATCGAAACAACTCAATCATCTAGTAGCACTCCTAAACAACCGAGAAGAACAATATAAACAATAAACTCAATGGATTCATCACATTAATCAAAAGAACTATATAACATAAAACTATTGGAATCTCATTTCTCGGGTCAAAAATTACCCCAAATCACATCTATGTTTTAGCCACTCTTAGTGTAAATACAAATGACCATTAAAATCTTACAATACATGAAGACATAGAGATTAAAAAGAATAGAAAGCTTATTGATGAGGAGAACAATAGATGGAGTCTTCAATGTCAAAGGGGCTTCCTCTTCCTCTTCTCCAAAGCTCCAAAGGGCATATTTTTCGCACAAGATTTTCTTCTCCCTTCTTTGGTCGATTTTTCCCTCAAGACTTGCCCTAGAAATGGTCTCCAAGGTGTATTTTATAGTGTAGAGAGGTATGTAGACGGGTCGGGTTAAAATGGGTTGAGAAAATTTAAATTCAGACTTCGTGTGTTTTCCCGAATTTTGCTCTAGAATTATACCATGCGTACATATGGCTTTTTATGTGTGTACGCATAGTGCAATCAAATTACCTTCAGTCATTGGTTTTGCCAAGTATGCGCACGCACAACTTGCAGGCCTATGCGAATACACAGTTCAATTCTGTGCCAGCTTCATTTTGTTCCTGGTTTTTCACTCGATTTCACCCCTCAAACCACATTTCTTCATAGGAAAACTAATGATTTTGTTTGCCGAACTTAGGCATTCTTGCATCACAATTCTTTTGACTCTTTTTTCGCTCAAATTCTTCACATCAATACTCGACTCGAATTTTCGCCTAAAAATTTAAAATAAAAACATTAAGCAGCGAAATAAAATAGAAAGCTAAACAAACATCAAAGTTTAAAGGATAAAATAAGTGCAAAACCCGCACTTATCAACTCCCATGCACATCATCAACGTCCAAATCTTCGAGATTTGAGATGTTATTGAGGCCAACAAAATCTTTATGAAATTGAAATTGTGGTGTCAATGGTGAGTTAAACCAAACAAATCCTCAATATAAGTCTTGGAATCCATTCGTATAAAATGAATTGGAACGTATAAATAAGAAATAAAGTATAGAATATAATAGTTGAATTATAACATTGAGATGATGTGAGAAAATATAAGGAGTTAGAAATATAATAGATGAATTAAATAGATTGATGATTGAATAATGTAACAAGGAATTGAATTGAATTGAGAATGAGTAATTTAGATTTTAAAATGTAGAAGATAGATTATAGATAATTGGTGCAAAAAATGGGTTCAAATGGAAAGTATTTATAGTGCTCAGGCTCATCCCAAGTAGCCCATGGGCCGATCACCGACGAGACGCTTGGCCCAATTGCCACCTTTATTAAAATTTAACTAGGAAAAATCTGATGAAAAAATTTTAATGAAGAAAAAATAGTATAATCATTTTTAAGTACACTACAAAAGTTGCATCATCAAAACATTGTCTGAAAAATTCAATGAGACAAAATATTGATCAAGAGGAAAAAAGTATAATATGTTTTTACCTTCCTCATGATAATATCACTTGAGTTATATACTTCATACATATTAAATCTTTCAAGGCTAACATTAATAGTCATACTAGATGAGTTGACTATAATCACATTTCAAATTTTATGCATCGTTGATAACAAGATATAGAACTGTGATTGCATACACCACGATCTTTGCAAAATTTATTATTTTGAGAGTTGTGCATTATATTTTACGACTGTATTTTTTCTCATTTACTTTTTATCATAAGTATACACCTTTAAGTATTCGAGCTGCATGTCAAAAAACTTTAGATTTCTCTAATTAATTTAGTTTTGCTTCATTGTGTCCTTTTATATGACCAAAAGTGTTGTTAACAACTTTTTTTTCTCCCGATTCCATTCCTTTTTCATAATGAAATAACTTAATAATAGATCTCTACTTTCAATATTTCAACTAATTGAAATATTTATTATATACAAATAATATCTAGATGGTTAACATGGAGGATAACGAGATCCCATATATCACCCAAATTAATTTTTAGAAATATAAGGATTTAATTCCAACATGAATTAGTGATGATCAATAATCAATTTTATATAAAGAAAATAAACATTGGATTGAAAAATTTTATGGTTCTTCATTGAATGTTCATTTGAATTCTCAGTTTTGCATTAATATTGATCTAGTGATGATCCAAATTGTCATGTCATACAATAATACATTTAGTAGATGAACTTTTGGTTCAATACAACGTTTGACATTTTTAATTTTACTAGTAGTAAGCACGTCCGTTGCACGTCTTATGTATCAGATGAATGATATACGTAATGTTTATTGAAGCATTAATACCACTTTTTAAAGTAATTGAAATAATTGATTTTGTTAAAGGGAAAATTAAAATTAAAAAAGAAATAAATAAATGAATAATTTTTTTGTAAAATTATGTATGTAATGTGAAAACGTTGAATAAACATAAATATAAAGCTATGATTACAATGTTTGTACACATTTTTATTTTTATTTTTTATCAACGTGTCAAATCTTTTCTTCTTTTTATTTTCTGTTTTTATTAAGACTTTTGCTATTGGAAATTCCACAAGAAAGCAATGGTCTTAATTTTATATTAAACCCTTATTTGGCCAATTTAAAAAAAAAAATTTAATTAAAATATAATTATGTTTCTAATTACCGAAGTTAATAAATATTAATGTTATGTCACTAAATTTCTGTTTAATATTTTTTTTTTTTTAGTAATTGAATGTCCGTTAACTCCTTATATCAATTCCAAACCAAATTATATATATTAATTAAATAATAACTTAATGCAGGAACTGTAATGTAAATTATGAACATTAATAAGGACTTTGTTGATTAAAAATAAAAAAAATTTAGAATAAAATAATCAATTGAATGTTTCCCAATCATTCATACGAATGGTAAAAGTGATTGGAAGTAGAAATGATTATTGTCAATCTTAAAAGCCCTAATAATTAGAAGTAATACTTTAACATATTTGTAACCTCATTAATATATTAATGCAACCTTTCAATTTTGCAACCTCAATTAAATAATAACTTAATGCATAAATTATAATGTAAATTATGAAGATTAATAAGGGCTTTGTTGATGAAAACTAAAAAATATAAGAAAAAAATTAATCAATTGAAAGATAAGCCATTGAATTTTCGTGTGTAATTTTTTTGTTTTAGTGATCGAATGTCCCAATTAATATACTAATGCAACAATTAGCATATTTATTACCTCACTAATACATTAATGCTACCTTTCAATTTTGTAACCTCAATTAAATAATAACCTAATGGATGGATTATAATATAATCATGAAAATTAATAAGGGCTTTGTTATTGAAAAATAAAAATTGCTTTGTTAATGAAAAATAAAAACTCAATAGGTGAATTATGCTCACCTGTTCTCTCTGATTTATGCTCAACCATTGTGGAGTTGGATCTATCCTTCAAGAATTTGACTGGTACTGTTCCAAAAGCTTTGGTACTTCTTGAAATCTCCAACAATTATTTCTCCAGCGAGTTGCCGAAGACGTGTAGGGGCTTAGAAAAAGATGGAATTTTTTTTTTTTTTTGAGTTTTGATTTTTAATAATTTTTTAAAAATTTGGGACTATTTTTGCAATTAGTTCGTTATCCTTTCATTTAATTTAATTTTTGTTTTATTTGAAAAGGAGGGTAAAATAATCTTTTTAGTGGAAAAATGGATGAAAATGACATTTTGCATAATGAAAGGTGGAAATAGGGGTGAAAATGTTAAAAAATGAAATGTATGGACATTTTGCACAATGATACTGAAAGGTAGGGTCGTTTTGTGCTATTTACCCTTATACTTCTGAACTTTAAAAAAAAAAAAACTACAAATGAATCCAAATAAATTATTAAAAAGGTAATTAGTACAAAATATCCGTACCTTTCAATATTATTGTGCAAAATGTCCATACATTTCATTTTTGACATTTTGACCTTTATTTTCACATTTCATTGCGAAAATGATTATTTCATCAATTTTCATAGTTAAAAGATGTAAAATAATGAATATACCATCATATTTATATAGAAAAATAAAGAAAAGAAAAATAAAGAACAAATTGTAACTATACTCCCAAAATTTTCAAAATAGTACAAATAAATTTCAAATAAATAATTTAAAAATTAATAAAAATAATTACTTAAAAAATAAATTAGTAAATAAAATCACTTTCTTTTTAATTATTTATTTGAAATTTATTGATACTTTTTTTTTGGGTGAAAAATTTGGGAGTATAGTTGTAATTTATTTGTCATTTTATAGCTTTAATTGATAATATGGATGAAAACAATGTTTTTCGCAATATAATGTGAAAATAAGGGTGAAAATGTCAAAAAAATGAAAGGTATGGACGTTTTACACAATAATATAAAAATGTAGGGATCTTTGTGCTAATCACACTTTTAATAATTTATTTGGACTCATTTGTAATTTTCTAAAAAGTTTGGGAGTATGTTTCAATTTATTTTTAAATTTTTCTTTTATTTAAGTAAGAGGATATATTTATCATTTGACATTTTTTTTTATTGAGAAATTGGATAGAAATGATGATTTTCACAATGAAATGTCAAAATAAAGGTGAAAATGTCAAAAAATAAAAAGTAATGACGTTTTGCATAATAATATTGAAATGTAAAAATATTTTGTGTTAATTACCCCTAATTTTTTTAATTGAAAATGACATTTTACACAAACATCGCGTCATACTCATAGTACGTTATTACTATTATTATTTTCCCAGAAAAGTTCTAAATTGAAACTTCCGTAAAAGAACTTAAAAGGGCTATTTTTATTTTTGTCATGAAACACTTCTCTAGACAGCAAATATTTTTAAACTCCCCAAAAGTCCTCCAAACACTTTAAAAGTGAAAAACATTGAGAGAAGGGAAATACAAGGAAGAAAAGACTTTTGTCCTATATTGCAATTGATATTTATTTCGATAGAAAATGAAGCCAAACGAACACCAAAAGTTAAATAAATATCAAAATAGATAAATTTTTTTACAATTGAGTATAGTATTTGATGAGATACCAAAAAAACTTTCAAAAAAATAAAAAATAAAAAATAAAATTTTGCACTAAGGCAAAATTCCCAATCGGGAATTATTATCTCTTCCCCGATTCGGGGTGGAGAGAATTCCTCAGTTAATCCCATATATAGATTCCAAAGAGAGTTCATTCCATGTATGGGCGCCAATCTTTAAAAAAGAAAATCAAAGATTCATTCTACTTAAGGCATTAAAATTTTAAAATCCTTCTAATAAAAATTTAATAATAAAATCATTTATTGTTATTTGTTTTACTTTAACTATCCCACCACCCCTCCTCCCTTCTGACTCTATTCAATGGAGTTAAAATTTGAAGAGTTTTATAATTTTTTCTCCTTAATGATAATTACTTGGTTATTAGCATGTTCTTAAAAAAAAAAAAAAAAAAAAAAATTAAATTCGTAATAGTACAAATCCCCATCTACTCCTAACTGCATCTGTTTTGTAGAATCAATAATTCTTTTAAAACAAGAGTTTAGTTACCTTAGGATTGCCTTCATAAAAAGCTATACGTTTCAAAAAGTAATTTTAAAACAAAAAGGATTGTAATGATAATAATATACTATTTCCTTTTATATATATATATATACCGAATCATCTCAAAGAAGGCACAGAGGCGGAGCAATGCCGATCACCATTGAAGAGTACCAGTCACGACATGACACCCAGAAACTGTACGACGTTAACTTCTTCGGAGACGTCATCCACACTCTAGTAACTAAGGACTCCACCACGGTATCACAATGGCTGTCCGAAACCTAGTACCTCAACAACCACCGTAGCCGCCTGATCGTCGGTCTCGACGTAGAGTGGAGACCCAGCTTCAGCCGCATTCAGAACCCAGTCGCTACCCTCCAGCTCTGCGTGGATCGCCGCTGTCTCATCTACCAACTCATCCACTCCTCTCATATTCCCTACCATCTCGTTGACTTCATCTCCAACCAGGACCACACTTTTGTGGGCGTTGGAATTGCATCCGACTTGGAGAAACTTAGGAACAACTATGGGTTTGGGTACAATGTGAATGCCGTGGATTTGAGTAAGCTAGCGGCTGATACTTATCATATAAGTCAGTATCGGAATATGGGGCTGAAGAATTTGGCCAGATATGCGCTTGGGAAAGACTTTGAGAAGCCAAGAATGGTGACTCTGAGTAGCTGGGATAACCCGCAGTTGACGCATGATCAAGTGCAGTATGCTTGTGTGGATGCTTTTGTCTCGTTTGAGATTGGCAGGGTCTTGAATGCTGCTGGGTAAATAGATCAGCAAAATTATTTACGTATAAAATAGAATTTTTATTTATTTATTGCTCAGTTTTTAGATTATTGACCCATTAAGAGTTTTTATCAATGTTTACTTGTTTTTGGTTTAAACAGAATGTTTTAGAGGACTTTTTGAATTAAGGATCTTAAGAACGATGGATTATAATTAATAATTCCATGAATGGAGTTTTGAATTCTGGGTTTTGTTATTTTTATTTTTTTAAGTTTCTTGCTCAGTATCTTGTTTATGGCTATATTATTATGGTATTGATGAGCTCTTCTGTTAACAAACAAGCACTGCAAGAACACAAAGGGATGTTTGCTCGAAGGCCAGTGGTGAAACCTAGCAACTCTCAACTTGTTATCACCAAGATTAACACTTTCCAAGATTTATCACACCAAACCAACCTTCACAACTCAAATTGCACAAACTCTGCAATATTATTGTTCACAATAGTTTTGATAGAAACCATAATCTCACACAGATTCACTAGAAAATAAGAAAGAAAGGAGTAGAAGATTCAAAAAGGCTCTCTCTCTCTCTGACAAACCGTCTATGTTATGAAAATTAGAGACTAAGAATGAGATTAAATGTTTCATTATTTACGTAACTTATACTATGGTCACGGTTTTATTCACTAAATTTAGTGCTTCACAATGCTCATTGAACATTGCCCATTTGCACTCCATCCATCAATTGTGAGATACTGATACTCTCATTGCTGACATGTCAAACGAAAATTTCACGTGGCAATTTCCCATCGTAAAAAAAAAAAAAAAAAATTACAACTTAGCCAAATCATTCAAATAAAATATTTCATCACTCTTCTAACTTATATTATGGTCATGGTTTACAGATCAAACTTCAAAATTCTTTCCAATGGTCACTCATTTTTGAGTTGTTGCACTTCATCCATCATACGACATATTTCATTCCCCTCATTACTGACGTGTCGCATAGCGTTTAAAAAATTACAACATAATCAAACCATCCAACTCACCAAAATTGCCATATGTGAAACACGACTTCCACAACCCCATAAACTTCTTAAAGCCCAATAGTTCTTCCTCAAAGTATCCTAGCCACCCATTTCACTTATTCATGTACGTATAACTAATTTGTGTACTGTGTGTCCCGCGCTCTCTAATTCCAATCTTCTATTTTTGCAGGTTTGTTCCTTATGTGTTTCCTAGTATGTTATGTGTTTCCTAGTGTGTTTGATGTTTCTTTAAAACTGCAATAAGAATAATTTCTCGGATTCTAGAAATTAGAATAAAACATATTCAACGCTCAACAGTCTGTCTTGACGTCCTGAACATATAAATTAAAACTGTATATTTCGTAAGTAATTAATTTTAATTGGTTAATTAATTTGAAAATCAATAATTTTCTAGATTTTAAACTTTCATCTTGGAAATCCAACAACGCAGATTTCCTTGATCGGTATACAGTATACACGGTGTTCCATAGAGTTGCATTTCAAGCAAGCACGCCCTATCAATGCCAATAATAACACCATTAATGTACTGCTATTATTTATCACGTCCTTCTCAGATAACTCATCTAGTGCATGTTTACTATACTAGTAGTAAACATGTGCGTTGCATGTCTTATATATCAGATGAATGATATACCTAGTGTTTATTGAAGTATTAATACCATTTTTTTTAAAAGTAATTGAAATAATTGATAGTGTTAAAGGAAAAATTGAAATTGAAAAAGAAATATATAAAAGAATAATTTTTTGTTTTTTTTTTAATGAAATTATGTATGTAATGTGAAAACGTTTAATAAACATAAATGTAAAGCTATGATTACAATGTTTGTACACATTTTTTTTTTTTTTTTTTTTTTTTATTTTTTATCAAAGTCTCAAATCTTTTCTTTTTATTTTCTGTTTTTACTAGGACTTCGGTTATTTGAAACTCCACAAGAAAGCAATGGTCTTAATTTTACATTAAACCCTTATTTGGCCAATTTTTAAAAAAATATTTAATTAAAATATAATTATGTTTCTAATTACCGAAGTTAATAAATATTAATGTTATGCCACTGAATTTCTGTTTAATATTTTTTTTAGTACTTGAATGTCAATTAACTCCTTATATCAATTCCAAACCAAATGATATATATTAAATAAATAATAACTTAATGCAGGAACTGTAATGTAAATTATGAAGATTAAAAAGGACTTTGTTGATTAAAAATAAAAAAATTTAGAATAAAATAATCAATTGAATGTTTCCCAATCATTCATACGTATGGTAAAAGTGATTGGAAGTAGAAATGATTATTGTCAACTTAAAAACCCTAATAATTAGAAGTTATTTGCTTTAACATATTCGTAACCTCATTAATATATTAATGCAACCTTTCAATTTTGCAACCTCAATTAAATAATAACTTAATGCATAAATTATAATGTAAATTATGAAGATTAATAAGGGCTTTGTTGATGAAAAATAAAAAAATATAAGAAAAAATTAATCAATTGAAAGATAAGCCATTGAATTTTCGTGTGTAATTTTTTTAGTGATAGAATGTCCCAATTAATATATTAATGCAACATTTAGCATATTTGTTACCTCACTAATACATTAATGCAACCTTTCAATTTTGTAACCTCAATTAAATAATAACCTAATGGATGGATTATAATATAAATCATGAAGATAAATGAGGGTTTTGTTGATGAAAAATAAAAATTGCTTTGTTAATGGAAAAAAAAACTCAATAGTTGAATTACAATATAAATCATGAAGATTAATAAGGGTTTTGTTGATGAAAAATAAAAAATTGCTTTGTTGATGGAAAATAAAAATTGTAAGAAAAAAAAATACTCAATTGAATGATAGGTCACTAAATTTTCGTTGATTGAATTTTTTTTTTAAATAATTGAATGTCAGTTTCACTCCTTATATTAATTCCAACCCAAATGATAAATATCAATTAAATATTTCACCACTTATATTAATTCTAAATCAAAAGATAAATATTAATTAAATTGGTAATAAGGGCTTTGTTGATGAAAATTAAAAATTGTAAAGAAAAAATCAATTGAATGTTAGTCATTGAACTTTTGTGTGTAATTTCTTTTTTATTCATTGAATGTCTTCATTAATATATTAATGCAACCTCTAAAATATTTGTAACCTCAATTAAATAATAACTTAATGGATGAATTATAATGTAAAGCATGAAGAATAAAAATTGCTCTGTTGATGAAAAATAAAAACCCATTGCATGAATTATAATGTAAATCATGAAGATCAATAAGGGTTTTGTTGATGAAAAATAAAAATTGATTCATTGGTCGAAAAATAAAAATTGTAAGAACAAAATGGTTAATTGAATGGTAAGTCACTCTTTGTTTGTTTATTTGTTTTTGTTTTTGTTTTTTTGGTATATAACTGAATGTTTTCTCTCCTTATATTAATTCCAATCCAAAATGATAAATATCAATTAAATATTTCACTCCTTATATTATATTCATTCTAAACTAAATGATAAATACTTATTAAATTGGTATTCCAATTATGAGGGTATAGTGAACATATAGTTAAATATGTAGGGATAAATTTGGTATTTAAAAGTTTCTCTTCCATTCCCACTTTTAATAAATTGTAGATTAATTCACAATAACAACAAAATAGACGTTGTTTTAACTTTATTATTATTATTATTTAATAATATTTAATACTGTATAATTCATTTGATCAAACATCCATTATGTCATCGCATGGCAAGAAAGATTAAAAATAAAAACCATTGACATATTTAAAAATAAAAATGGATTTTCTTTTATTAATGATGGCTTGCTAACTACTCAAGGGTACATGTGCGGTGTACCCAAGTCGTTGGTCAAGAATAAAGGTTTTAGATCCGTATCAAAGGTCATCTTCTTCTGACGTGGCAAGTGTATCTGACGAAAGTATAGAAAGTTGGCAATGGGAATGAGAAAGTTTCCGAGGTGAATTAGCCAACTAGATTCTTAAGATGAAGCAACAACAATCTCGTCAAATTATTGATCTTCGGGATTTTCCTAATGAGTTACTACAACCAAGGCATTTCACCAGTCATGTCGAACTTAACTACTAAAATTTCCTTAGACATAAGAACGTAATTTCACTTATTAAATTGATTTGAGCATAGGAGAACTTCGAGTAGACAACCTGGCTGCCAGTGAAACGTTTAGTGATTAATGAGAAAATCTCAAAATTTTAATTCCCAAAAAGATGTGAGTATTCTGAAAAAACATTAATGTACACCAACGACAAAGGGAAAAAAAAATAAGGAAGAGAAGACTTTGTCCTTTTATTGCAATTGAGTTCATTTGATGCATGGATGCCAATCTTTAAAAAAGAAAATCAAAATTTCATTCTACTTGCGACATAAAAATTGTTTGTTATTCTATTTTAGTATAAGGATGAATTTTTATTTCTTGTTATTGTGGAGTTCGTCAACATCATGTATCGCCCTTGCACGATCATCAAACTCATACTAATGCTAGAACTTGTCGCAAGCAAAGTTGGAAATGAAAGAAGTCTATAGAAAGCTCTTAGTACTTCTTTGATCAATCACACTAATAACTTCATTAATTCACTGAAATTCTTGTAGTTCTGTTGTATTTCACTAAGTACTCATCCAATGTGCGTATAGTAACCAAAATCATAAGCGAGAGTCTCTATATGAGATTCGTAGATGATTTCAATTTGATTGTACAATTTTCGTCTAGATCTATAGATACCTAAAATTAATTTTGTTGCTACAAGATGATATTAAATCAGAGCAATGCTACTTATACATAATTATTTACAGATTGGTCTACAAAGAAAAAGAAAAAGAAAATATCGAAGAGAAAAAAAGGAGAGAAGGATATCAGTTAAATTTTAATATAATGTCATGTCATCAATCTGTAAATAATTATGTACAAACAACATTACTTATTAAATTATATTCTTTCTAGATGATCTTATCCTACATAAATCAATCAAGCAACCTAAACCCTCGTGGTCCTTCTATATGAGTCTGCTATGTTGCATGAAAATGGAAATTGGAAACAAGATGGGACATATATACACGACACTACACGGTTAAACGGTATTTCTAAAAAAGTAGGACATGAAACACTGAGAAACATTATATTAAAATTATTAATTTAATTTCATAAAATCAGTATTCAACTTCAAAAAACTCCATAATATTAACTAAATAACAAAAATTCTACAATCTATCTAATTTAACTAAAATCTTGTCATAAAATTATTTTCATAACAATTATTGATAATGAATCAATACTCAAACTAAAAAAATTCATAAAATCTCAAATCAAATTACTTCAGCAGCATCATCACCATCAATCTATAACACCATCACAGCATCGTTGAATAATTACACTTCCAATTAACATTACTCCATCCTTCTTTTGTTTTATCACATTTTTTAATATACCTCTGATGCGTATGTTTTATTCACGAGTTTTATTCCATTTTTATCTTGATTGTGAGCTAGATTTTACGAGTAGTGAACGTTTTTAATGTATTTATTAGTGTAGTTTTATAAAAGTAGTAATGGTGCAAATTAAGGAAAGAAATGATAAAACAAATTTATTGGCATGGATCGAGAAGAAAAGATGAACGAAAGGGCAAAAGAGTCAAACCACGATATAGAGAAAGACCGAGTGGCGCCCTAGTGCCAAACCACGACAGAGGTGTAGCTGCGACGCCATATCCGTAATGTCGAGGCACTACAAAACCATAGAGAAGACAGAGGCAACGCCAAACACTAGGCACTGTGGTGCCACTGAGGATTTTGACTTGCGTCGTTGCCTGTTGACGTTAAGGATACGATGTTCAGCGTAAGCCCACATGGAACCTTATTTCCGACATGAATGATAGAAGGAGTATAAACACACTCTTTTGGCACTTTTATGAGAGTTCTACACATTGAGACATAGAGAATACAATTAGAGATTGAAGAGCGCAATTCAAGGGAGGAAAACATCAAGAAATTCAAGTTTTGAAGCATTGATTGGAGATCTTGGTGCAAGATTAATTTTCTTTTCTACATCTATATTCAAAATCAAATTTATACTCCAAAACAACAGTATTCAATAACAACTTCTTGTTTTTCTTCTTTCATTATGAGTAACTAAATTTCTTATTAGGGCGAACAATATAATATACTTGTGACCCTTTATTTCTTTTATTCAAGATTCTTGTTCTTTTATCCTATATGTATTGATTTTGCTACGAGTTTAATGCATTAAATTTTTTTATCACTAATTTGATGATTTTGTGAATCTTTTACTTATCGAGATGTGAGTTTGAAATTTAGACCATGTAGTAAAATTTGGTAAATTAGTATAATGTGTAGAGATACATATATTGATTATTGCGATCATATATGAATTTTTAGAACCAATATTTTGTTTCACTAAGGTTGATTCAAATAAAGAATGAGAATAAATTAGTTAAATAGGCTCAATGAGTACTTAAGAGGGATAAATTGAATACAATAAAAGAATTTGATCGAACACTGTATTAGATTTTGAATCTTGATTTAAGACTTAAATGTGATCAATAGGTGAAATTGTTGTGTCCTAACATCTGTTCATTATTTAAATTCTAAATCAATCTTTGTATGCGTCCACATATTTTTAGGCATTTAGTTTAGAAATCACAACATATAATTCTTTGTTTGCTTTCATCAAATAGGGGTTAGAAAAGTTAGATTAAGTGCTAAAGTATAGTCATCGTGGGATCGATAATTCAGACTCAAACGTCTACTATATTATTTACTACGATATCGTACATTTGCGATAGAAAAAAGGCAAAAAGTTTTTGGAGCCATTGCTGGTGATTACTTACTTTTAATCATAATTTATTTTATTTTTAACTGTTATTTAATTTTTTTTCTTTTATTTACAGAAAAATTAAAAAAGGTATTTGTTGTATGCTCCGTACCCAAGGTGACGATCTTGAACCGTTTGATTCGAAAATAGAGCGTACTTTCAGATAAAGACTTAGAGAACACAAACGAAAATAGCAACATCAAATGGTTGACAATAAAAAACATTTCTATTCCTATACAGCTAATTGGACTAGTGGCTGCAAGAGTAGTAGCACCACCAGATCAACAGCATGAGTGAGGGAAAATAAATGAAGGGGACGTGCCAGTCTCAATATTCTTAACGCCTATAACAGTCCCCACGCGGTCCAGTATTGTGTATCAAGATTTTAGGGTAAATAATTTTCAGATAAGTGCAGATTGGATCAATTTTACTAGTAATACTCTCCAATTCTACGGGTTACCTCATGAAAATCTGAATACACATATTTCTAGATTTCTCAGAAATGGTCAGAATGTCCATGCTCCAAGGGTTATTGAAGACGCTATTAAGTTGCAATTGTTTCCATATACACTGAGAGATGCTACATTGTAGTGGTTAGATGCTGAACCTCACGGAAGCATTATTACATGATAAAAACTAACTAGAAAATTTTGCAACCAATTCTTCCCACCGACGAAAGTAGCAAAAATCAGATTGAAAATTCAAACTTTCCAATAGAGAAATGGAGAGACCGATCACGAGGCATGGAATATATTTAAGGAGCTGATGAAAAATTGTCTAAATCATAGGATCACCATTGGAAATCAAGTGCAATATTTCTACACCAGACTTTCACCACTGTTAAAATCTTAGGTGGATTGCTCCACTGATAGATCGATCATAGGAAAATCAGTACAACAATGCATGAATTTGTTTCACTTAATTGCCACTACACATTCAATGTTCTCATCAAAAATAGTGGTTCCACTGAAAGTAGCTAGAATGTATGAATTAGACAGCACATATAGTAGCTTTGACAAAACAGGTAGAGCTATTGGTGAAATCACAAACAAAAGGAGCACATACAGTGATGGCTAGTCTACCATGCGAAAACTGTGGAGCTAATCATCTGACGGAAAATTACATATCTACGGGCTTTTGAGAGGAACAAGTCAACTTCATTCAGAATGACTCTCACAATTTTAGCCCTTATGCACAAACATATAACCTGGGATAAAGATAACACCTAAACTTCAGATGGTCAGATAATCAACAATGAAATAGTTCAAATAATGCCCAACAAGAAAAAAAAAAAGTTTGGGAGAGATGTTCAACAAGTATATGCAAAAGACAGACAATGTGTTTCAGCAAATTGACATAAACTTTCAGAATCAACAGGCATTCATTAAGAAGCTAGAGACACAAATTGGCCAGATAGCTAAATAGCTTGTAGAATGCCTCTAAATGACATTGCCAGGCAATACAATGATCAAACCAAAGAAGAAAGTGCAAGTTATTACAACCAAAAGTGGAGTACATGATATGATTCGACATGGAGTTATTTTTGAACTATTATTTTCTATTTTCCACGAGAGTTTTATTTAGTCTAGAATTCTTATATTTTGGTAACTTTTCATATTTCAGGACTTTATTCCGTTTTGAATTAGTTTCTAGGTTTTTCTTATAAATAGTTTATTATTTCATTGTATTGGACAAGTTTTGATTATGAATTATTGAGATTTTCTCTCTTGTTCTTTGTGAACACTTTCGAACTTATAAAATATATTTGTTATATTTGTGGCGTTCAACTCTTAGAACTTATCAAAGGATTATGCAACATTTGTGACGTTTGCAAATCGAGGTTCATGTTTCTGCACATCAACGGGTTTAAGATTTAATATATCTTAGGTTCTTGGTTCGAGAAGCATCGGGTCGAGATCCTATCGTCTACAACTTGAATTTGGATTTTTTTGGCGTTTTCAAATCAATTCCGCTAGTTCCATGAGATTCCTCCACCCAGGATCTCATCAGTACAACTGCTAGAGATACATGTGAAGAGCCCTGAAAGAAAGAGACAAAGAGTTAGCAGTTGAAGAGGCTCATAAAGAAGAAAAATCTGCAACAATCACAAAAGAGGAGGAAGAGAGAAAATAAACATCCACAGTGAGAGCCCCAAGTCCCATAAAAGCTTATGTGCCACCAATTTCCTTTCCTCAATGGTTGCAAAAAAAGAAGATAGACAAGCAGTTTGCCAAATTTGCGGAGATTTTCAAGAAACTGCACATAAATATCTATTTTACAGATGCAATAGCACAAATGCCCAGCTGTGCCAAATTCTTGATGGAATTCAGTCCAACAATAGGAAGCTGGAAAAACATAAGACTGCCTGCATGAACGAGGAATGTAGTGCAATTCTTCTGAAGAAGCTACCAACTAAACTAAAGGACCCATGATATTTTATTATACCTTGCACTATTTGTTCTAATTATTTTGAGAATTTCTTATGTGATTTATGTGCTAGTGTTAATTTGATTCCACTATCTATTTACAGGTCTCTTGGGTTGGGAGAAGCAAAACCTACAAAAATCCCATTGCAACTGGCTAAAAAAACAATCAAAAGACCAAAGAGAATCATTGAAGATGTGCTAGTCCAGGTTGATAAGTTCATCTTCTTGGTAGATTTCATTATATTTGACATGGAAAAGAATTCAAATATTTCTTTGGTCTTGGAAAGTCCTTTCTTAGCTGCTGGGATAACACTTATTGATGTATATGATGGAAATATGATTATTCGAGTAGACAATGAGCATGTCATATTCAATCTGTTCAATGTGATGAAACACCCATTGACTTCAGACACTTGTGCCAAGTAGATGTTCTTGAGGAGCTTGTGGTTGATACATTTGATGCAAAACATCTAGCAATTCTATCTGAAACAGATATTGCAAAATCAGAGTTAGCAAATGCAAAAAGAATAGAATGTACTGTGCATTTGGCTAAATAACCGATTGGAAGGAGACATTGACAATAAGAATCTATTGGTGTCAATCCCATACAAACAATACCTTCAATGGAGAAGGTTCCAACTTTTGAGTTAAAGCCCTTGCCATTACATCTCTATGATGCGTATTTGGTCTCTACCACACTTCCCGTGATCATTGCAAATGATATGATAGACGAGGAAAAGAATAAATTATTGGAGGTATTCAGGAAGCATAAAATTGCCTACTCTATGTATGCACAAAATTTTAATGGAGGACAAGTCAAAACCATTAGTGGAAGGTCAGAGAAGATTTAATCCAACCTTGAAGGAAGTAGTGATGAAATGAGTCTTGAAATTGTTTGATGTAGGGGTGGGCGTGGGCGTGGGCGTGGGCGTGGGCGTGGGTTGGGTTGGGTTGATTTTTTACTCAACCCAAACCCAACCCAACATGTTTGATTTGTATAAAATCAATCCAACCCAACTCAATTATGTATTTAAAGCCAACCAAACCCAACCCAATCAAGTTCGGTCGGGTTAGGTTAGGTTGGTCGGTTTGTGGTTCACCTTTTGTTCATGATCCACTATATAGACACTAAGATAACATTGTATTAACTGGGTAGCATCATTGATCAATATAAACAATTAAGTCATGAGTTCCTAACATTGAATACAGTAATAACCAAAACCAAGCATTGCATTGGCATAAAGATGTGAAAAGAGTTGCACATGATATTATACAAAAGTGAGTTAAACTTAGCTGTATGATTCACAATCTTTGTTTCTCAATCTCCAATCAATATCAAATAAGGCAATAAGGATGGAAAAGGGAACTCTTTATCATGTAGAATATAACCCTAAAATTATCTATTCAAGACTGAATATTAGATGGTGCAGATTCTATTTCAAGAAAAGATAACAACACTTCAGAGACATGCATATCAAAGGCACCATGGTGTTTCCGTACCAAACACAAATGAATTTAATAGCGAATTGACAAAAAAAAATAAAAATCCATAAAACTAAAATCCAAACTATGCTACTTAGGAAATTAATTGTATGCTCTCCAATCACTAGACTATTCTACGCAACTTGAATTAAACCATATTGAAGTTCACATTACATAAAAATAAAACTCACACGAAACAGATGTTGAGGTACTCTAATCCAATAATTTTCTAATGTATTATGCATTAGGATCATTAGATCTAAAATAAGCAGATTCTTTAATAATCCAACTTCTATTACCTTAAAATTTCAATGATTAATAGTACCAAAATCCAATCAAATTTCAGCTTCAACCGACATAAACAGAGCATTAACGCAATTGACCCACAATTTATAATTGAAAAACAAATACTAACCAAAACAACATCAAGATAAAATCATTCAACATTTCACCTGGAGGCCATCTTCGTCTGAATTATACGGAACAATGACAAGACCCAACTGGGCCTGCTCGACAGCCACTTGAGTTGAATCGGTACAAAGAAGCCTTTCCGGGAAAGATGCTGAATTGGGCCCGCTCGACAGCCAGTTGAGTTAAACTTCATTGTATGATTCAATAATGAAGAAATAAAGCAGATTCAACAGAGATCGCTGTATGATAATGAGTTGGTATAAAATAGATTCAATAATGAAGAAATAACTACCCTTCAAAAGATATTTGGCGCCAGCGAGTTCATTAGAGTGAGAGAGAGATGGAAGGTTATAACTTATAAAGGTGGGCAAGTGAGACTAAGAGGATGAGAGCGAAAGAGAGAGATGGAAGTTTAGAGCTTAGGGTTATGTTTTGTTTGGATCTCTCGTTAGTTTGGATTAAATTTTGAGTTTTTTTACCAAGCGGATCAGGTCGGGTGATTTTAATCGGGTTTCATGGGTCAACCCATGACCCGACCCGACCCAACCCGCCATCTTCACCCAGAACCAGAACCCAACTAGAAAATAAAAAAATCGACCCCAACCGGTCAGTTCTTTTTAGGCGAGTTGGTTTGAGTTTTGCCCAGTCCTGGTTGGATGTAGGGATTATCTATTCCATTTTAGATAGTTTTTGGGTGGGTCTAGTACATGTGATGCCTAGAATGGTTGAATCACATTAGAGAATAACGAGATCTATGAGATGATGCCAACATGGTTAGTAACATGATGAAGAGTATGAATAAATTACATGAAACTGAATAATACCACCAGAAAAGATCACTTCCATTCCCCTTCATTGATCAGATGTTTGAAAGGTTAGCAGGGTATTCTTATTACTACTTTCTAGATGAATATTTAAGGTGCAATCAGATAGCTATTGCTCTAGAAGACCAAGAAAAAACAACCTTCACATAACCCTATGGTACTTTTGTCTTTAGAAGAATGTCTTTTGGTCTTTGCAATGCACCTTCAACATTTTAGCGGTGCATGATGGCCATATACTTTGACATGGTGAAAAAGTACATCGAGATATTTATACATAATTTTTCAGTGTTTGGATATTTCTTTGATTATTACTTGGAATGTTTCTCTCGTATTATGAAGGTGTGAAGAGAAGAATCTGGTGCTTAATTGAGAAAAATGTCATTTTGTGGTGAAAGAGGGAGTAGTGCTGGGTCATAGGAATTCTTCACAAGGTATTGAGATTGACCAAGCCATGATATAGGTAATCAAAAAATTACAGCCACCTTATTCAGTTAAAGGGATCAGAAGATTTTTGGGATATGTAAGATTTTAAGAGTTTTCAAAGATTACGAAACCTCTATGCAATCTACTGGAGAAAGATGAGCCATTTAACTTTTCCGATGAGTGTTTATATGTCTTTAACACTTTGAAAGAAAAGTTAACGTCTGCATTTGTTATAGTGGTACCAGGTTGGGAACTACCTTTCAAACTCAAGTGTGATGCCAGTGATTTCACAGTGGGAGCAATGCTGGGTCAACGTAAGAAAAATGTATTGCATGTCATTTACTATGCCATCAAAACTTTGACCAATGCTTAGATCAACTATGCAAAACTAAAAAGGAAATGCTATCAGTGGTATTTACTTTCGACAAATTTCGTTCGTATCTGATGGTTCAAAAGTTATAGTCTGTACTGACCATGTAGTTTTGAAAAAATTGTTTGAGAAGAAGGATGCTAAACCTAAGATAATTCGATGGGTTCTTTTACTACAAGAGTTTGACATTAAAATTCGGGACAAAAAGGGAACAAAAAACTAGGTAGCAGATCACCTATCTAGGCTAGAGTAGTCAAAAGAGGCAGATGAGGTAGACATCAATGATATATTTTCAGATGAGTTCTATTTTATAGGAAAAGTCCCAAGTGGAGGATGACACTAAGCTTGGATGGAGATGGATGTCGAGTTACGTGTGAGGGGAAACAATAAAATTTCAACAAAGGAGAAGGTAAAAAATTGGTACAGAGATGTAGCGCCGCTGTGGTTTTTTGGACATTTTTTGGGTTTGCTTGTGCTAGATATACTTGGTCACCATTGTCGCATTTCGTAGTACACAATGCAACCTAAAAAGAAATGGAAATCTTTGACCTCTTCGTCAAGATCCTTTGATAGTAAATTTCTGAGCGAGGAAGCAAATAACCAATATATTGACATGGTAGTTCGCAAAAATTGTATTCCGGAATGGGGTTTTGACGACATTGAGCTTTATATGAGGGAATAGATTGATGGTTGGAATTGGGAGTTGTTTACAAAACAACCATGGCCGGGGTTAATACTGGTGGTGGGTGAATTTTACGCAAATGCTAAAGGTCACCAGGATTTAAATGTTTATGTTAGAGAAAAATGGATCCATTTTGACAGAACTTCGATCAATCGGTTCTATGGATTGCCAGATATTGATGAAGATGACTTCTCTAAAATGCGTGAAGATGGGACAATCAATCCGACAGACATAATTCGAGAATCGGCCCACCCGGACATCACATGGAAACTATCCGGCACCGATGTTACCAATTTTCTGGCTATGGGAATATTTCCTAAATGCAAAGCATGACATTATTTCATATGTGCTAAACTTGTGCCCAGCAGTAATATTAGTGAGGTGACAAAGGAACATACGTTGTTGAACTATGCTATTTAGATGGGCCTTAGTGTTGACACGGGCATGGTCATTTAGAACAACTTCTTGCATGCACTTAGAGGGTCTACCACTGCTAATCTGGGCTATCCTTCACTAATTTATACCCTATGTAGAAAATGAGGAATAGTTCACCCTAATCCAGCACTGACTAAGAAATCATTTTACAGTTCACTGGCAAACAACTTTTTGCCAATGCCCCACCGTAGGATGCAGAGGCACAGTCATCTTGCCTCTGTCGCCCTCCACCTGTCAGTTAGTTCATAGACTGATGATATTATTGGTCGAATTGAGGCTATGCAATTGTAGCTAACTTGAAGACAAGAAGAGTTGGAATTGAGGAATAAGAAGAGACATGATGGAATCCAACCTCAACTTGATCAACTACCCATGACTGATCAATATTAGCAGTTGTAGAACTCTATATATCCACAATATCAATATCGAAATGAGTTCTTCTCGGTGTTGGCCTCTGCATATCTCCACATGTCATTCCCTTCATAGCCGACGTTCTCATATCATCCAGCCAACTATGATCCATCTCACCTAGGCGATGGCGATGATACACAGTGAAATCTTCAGGGAAGTCCTACCTTTTATTTGTATTTATTATCACATTGGGACAGTGTATGTTTTAATTTTGGGGGTGAATCATCAAGGCTAATTGTTGTTGTCTTTTGTTTAATAATTGTGTTTGTGTGATATTATTTGATTTCGTGTGCATTGTGTTAAAAAAAAAAATTTGCATACTTGTGTGAATCAGATAAATTTGTCGACTACGATGAATATACTTGAGAACATGTGTTAGTTTGTGGACAGTGGAAGATGTATATGCCTGAGTTGAATTTTTTTGCCTATCTATGTGAAGCGGTACAATATTTATGCACTATAATTATGTTTAATGTTGTATATGAATACATAGGTTCATATGTTAGGCTAAATAGATGACTTAGGTGCTTGACCTTGTAACCCATGATTCACAACATCAGTTAACCATATACATAATAATTTGGGACGTTCTAACCAGTGAAAGAAATGATTTAAGATTGTGGTAATTCTCTGCATGTGGAAAATATTGTGTGGAGTGTATGTGACTTTATAGTATGAGCTTGGTGATGACCAAATGTTGGGGATCTAACCTTTGTTAATTGGGTATTTCGTTATAAAATAAAAAACGTCACCTATTGAGTTGAATAAAAAAATATATTTGATATGAGTGCGCAAAGAACTGATTTTTGGAAGACCCCAGATAACTAGTGAGTTTGAATCACATAGTATAAATTAGATTTTTGAAATACTCATGAATTTGGAGAATAATCACATGAATAAATTGTTGATGTTACCGATTGAACTAAACCAACTT
This sequence comes from Osmanthus fragrans, assembly GCA_019395295.1. Taxonomy (NCBI): domain Eukaryota; kingdom Viridiplantae; phylum Streptophyta; class Magnoliopsida; order Lamiales; family Oleaceae; genus Osmanthus; species Osmanthus fragrans. The sequence goes on along the minus strand of CM033343.1, from coordinate 16,469,133 downwards.
AGAGTGGTGTGAGAAATTGATAAGTAAAGCTAAACTTTAGAATTACACTATGGTGAAAGAATAAAAGAAAACAGGTTTGGGGGAATGTCAGTTTCACGATTGAAGAAATGAAATAATTGACTATCGAGAGGTGGTAGTGAACCAACTAGCGAATGTACTGCATTACATTTGATTCTTCACACACACACACACACACACACACACACACACACACATCTGTTTTGTATTGAATAAGAGGGTGTTTGGTGAGAATTAAAATTAGATTTTTAGTGGATTGTGATGAAAGTTTTTAAAATGTGTGGTTGAAAAACTGTGGGACCCATGAAAGATGTGGTTAATATTGATTGTTTGACTTTGATTTAAATTAAAATTTGATTTTAATTGATACCAAACAAGCTCTAAGTGGAAGGTTAGCTCTTGCATCATGATTTTGAGTCTGTTCATGAATGTGATATAATGTTCTCAATACTAAACCAAAATGTGAGCTATCTGACTGAGTCTATGTCTGTGTCCTTAGTTATTTTCCTTTTCTTGTGTTTGCTCGAGGACTAGCAAATTGTTACGTTTGGCGACGAGTGTGTTTTACTCACGAGTTTTATTCTATTTTAAACTTGATTGTGAGCTAGATTTTATGAATAGTGAACACTTTCAATTTGTTTATTAGTGTTGTTTTGTAGAAGTTGTAAGATGGTACAAATCAAGGAAAGAAACGATAAAACAAAACTATTGGCATGTATATAGAAGAAAAGATGAATGAAAGGGCAAAAGATTCAAATCATGACATAGAGAAAGGACGAGTGGTGCTTGGTGCTAAAATAGTGGCGCCTAGGCGCCACCACGACAGAGGTGTGGCGCTATGGCGGCGAGGCACCACAAAACCAGAGAGAATACAGAGGGCACCACACACCAAGTGTTGCGGCGCCACTGACGATTTTGATGCGGTGTCGCACAAGAAACCCTATTTTCAACACAAATGACGGAAGGAGTATAAATGCATGCTATTCGCACTTTTATGGGTGTTCCACACATTGAGACATAAAAAATAAAATTAGAGATTGAAGAGCGCAATTCAATGGAGGAAAATATCAAGAAATTCAAGTTTTGAAGTATTGATTGGAAGATGAAGAAAATCTTGGAGCAAAATTAATCTTTTTTTTTTTTTTACATCTATATTCAAAATTCAGCGATATATTCAATAACAACCTCTTGCTTTTCCTCTTTCATTATGAGTAGCTAAATCTCTTATTAGGGTGAACAATGTAGCCCCATTTGAGCCTCATTAAATTTATAATACATTTTCTCTATCTTCTTTTTAACTTCACATTCTCTAATGAAATAATATTATACATACCCAAAACTTTTTCTTCTTTTTCAACTACTCCTTTTCCAAAAAAAACCTATTCCAAAAATTATAATATCAAATAATGGGGGCCAAACGAGGAAGTAATCCAATTGGGACTGTTTATTTCTTTTATTTAATATTCTTGTTCTTTTATCACATGTCTTGATTTTGCTATGAGTTTAATGAATTGAATTACTTGATTACTAATTTGATGATTTTGTGAATCTTTTACGAATCATGAGATGAGTTTGAGATTTAGACTATATAGTAAAATTTGGTAAATTAGTATAACGTGTAGAGATACTTATACTTATTATTGCGATTATAAATAAACTCTTAGAACTAATATTTCGTTTAACTAAGATTAATTTGCATAGAGATATGTGATTGAATTAGTTAAATAGGCTCAATGAGAACTCGAGAGGGGTAAATTGAATGCATTAGAAGAATTTGATCGAACACTACAATAAATTTTGAATCTTGATTTAAGATTTAAAGGTGATCAATAGGTGAAATTGTTATGCCATAATATCCGTTCATTATTTAAATTCTAAATCAATCTTTGTGTGCATTCATATATTTCTAAGTATATAGATTAAAAATCACAACATATAATTTTTTGTATGCTTTCATCATATAGGGGTTAGAAAAATTAAATTAAGTGCTAAAAAAAAAAAATAGTTCTCGTGGAAACGATAGTTCGACTCAAAGGTCTACTATATTACTTGCTACGATATCGTATACTTGCGATAAAAAAAATGCAACAAGTTTTTGTTTTATTAGTAACATTACTCCATCCTTCTTTTGTTTGATCACATTTTTTAAAATACCTCCACAATGGATTCTTAAAATCTTCTTCAAAGGGCGAACAAACATTACTTCCGCTATCAATTCCTGTAGAATTTGAACCAGTCATGATCAATAACAGTCCAGTCTACAAATAAAATATATGGTAATTAACTAAACACGTAATTATTGTTGTGCTCACATCTATTTAGTAATTGGAATAAAAAATAAGAACCCAAAAGTATATACAATAAAATAATAAAATTTGAATACTACTCTATAATAATATATTAAAATTAAAACTGAATCAACTAATCAATGTTGAAGTACAAATGACAAACTCAAAAAAGCAATTTTCAAACAACTTATTTTTATATTTTAATGATAAAAAAAATTCAAATATATAGTGAATTACCTGCTTTAGCAACATTCATTGATTGAATGTTGCCTTTTGAGTGTTGTAAAAGAGCTTTTTTGTTGTAATGTCCTCAACGTCTCAAGACTCTCAACAAACAATCAAAATTTGATAAAGACATCACAATAAGTAGAAAATTTAGGTTTATGTTAAAACCTAGCATTATAGTACCTTTATATAATAAATAAAGCCCATGATTGAAGTTAATTTTAAGCTGAAGCCCATAATTAAGTTAACTTTTGGTTAGAGCCTGAGTTTTTTTTATTTTTTTTTGGGTAAAAATTCTTATTTTTTTCATGCAAAACTTTCCGAATTTCATTAAACAAAGGAAAACTTTTTTCAAAGTTTCTGAAACGTTTTGGGAGAGTTTTCAAGAGTTTCGATTCTCAAAAACATTTTCGAAATGAAATGCTATTGTATGGGGAGTTTTCCCGTGTCATAGTCCATTGCATTATCGGCACGAGGTTACAATGTTTCCTTGCTTATGGATTGATCAAAATGTTACGCTGTGGAGTCTAAGTATTGCTATTGTATGGAGCTAGTGCGTGAATCGACCTCTACGATGAGGTCATTGCGGGGTTGGAATTGGGGTAGGAAACCCCCTTTCACCCACCCTCGAACTAAAATTTCATTAAAGATATTTTAGAAATTTTTATCTTGTAAATTTTGATTTTGCCCTAATTCATCTTTTAAATAAGAAGCCGTCTTTAAAGTTTTCATTACCATCATAAGATGAGAGAGAGGTTAGAGTAGAGGTTAGAGTAGATGGGTTGTATTAAAATAATCTCACATTGAGGTGAACCTCTATAATTTTTGTGTATTTTTATTTTTTCTACAAATTGATTGCTCTCGTTGGAATAGAATTATGACTTTTAATTCTCAACAAAATGTTGACCAAACTTTTTTTAATTAAATAAACACCCTCTGCCACTCAATATTTCGGTTCATATTAATCACGTTAACATACATTTTAATCATTACAAATTTTCCTTTTTTAGAAAAAATTAATTAGAATTAAATTAATTGCTAAAAATTGCTATCCGATGCTATGCATCCTATTCTTAGTCACAACATCAGTGTTAAGTTAAAATTCTATGTCATGATATCTAGAACGATAATATTTCAAACAAAAATTTAAAACATTCATCACAATGTTTACTTGTTTTTGGTTTAATCAGAATGGTTTAGTGGATTTTGTGAATTTGTCTCAAGGACAATTGATGGATTATGCCATGAATGATGTTTTATATTCTGGGTTATTTTTGTTACTTTTAAATATTTTTTAGTCTCTTCCTTTGATCTTGTCTTGGAATAGGATTCTTTGCACTTCTACTGTGTGGTTATGGCTACATTACTATGCTGCTGAAAAGCTCCTCTGTTAACAAATAAACTGAAAAGGCAGTTTGCATTAGTTCTTATGTTTGTTTGTTTTCCATTATATGTAGGCTGTTTGCATAAGTTCTTATGTTTGTTTGTTTTCCATTATATGTAGGCTGTTTGCATATGTTCTTATGTTGTTCTCGTCAAAAATAGGAACGGGAAAGAAACCTTATGTTCAAAATCATGAAATGCTATTGGTTTTGTTAATGGATGGACGTTGTATTGGACGAACTGATGAACTATTTGGTATTGAGTTCTTGGAAGTTGTATAGGTTCCTGAACGTGCTGTAAGTAGTTTTATTAAGTAATTAGCGTCTTATTTGGCAATGTGCACTAGTGCATGAGTACCAGATAGTAGTAATTCAATGAATAAGAAGTTAAAATCTATTTAGTACTGAAGGATCTGGATTTGTTCTGGTATTTTCTGTACTGACTGTTTTAGAGGAATTATGAGATTTCAATTTCAGCTTGCCTGTTAAATTATGAAAATATATTTTAAAATTTTCTTTTTAAATTGATTCTATTACTAATTTATCTACACACTTTACTACTAAAAGAAAAACAACTGTTATGCTTTAAGGTTGGATTCTGATGACAGACTGCAAGAATATTTTCGTATTTTATTTTACTATGCAGTGGATTTGAGTGGTATCATTTATGTTCTCACATTTTATTAGTCAATTTATCTTTCTTTTAAAGCTATGATTGTGAATATTGCTACCATTAATGAACTGATTCCTTTGTTACAGTTTATTGTTAAGGACATATCCTTAGAACAATGATAATATGTAGTAGAGTATGCAGAGTTTTGACACAAATATTACAGAATTTATGCTGATCTAAGTCAAGTTATTCCAATACTATTAATGCTTAGAAGGAACTTAATTTTCTCTCTGAAAATTATTCTCTTAGCTTTATTTGCTGAATGAATACTTTTCCCTCAAAAGAATTGATCAAATTTTCATGTTTATGATATGTGTAATAACCCCCATACGTAATTCACCAAATTTAGAACCATACAATCCCAAGACTAAGCACTAGTGAATTTTAGCCAATGTTTGGTTCAAGTAAAAATTAAATTAATTGTTGACAAAAGTTGATGAAATATATGGTTAAAAAGTTATTGTACCATAAAATAGAATAATGTTATTCATAGTGAAGACTCCCCATAGTTGTTCTAAGTAACATACACTTGACAATTTGTTATTTGATGAACCAAACTGTTATGTGTATGCCATGTAGGACGACATTTTTACTATGCATAACATTACTTTCATGTGGTTAAAATTAATAATTGACTTTAACTAAAATTTTAATTTATTTTTTAGTTGAACCAAACATGAGCTTAATTCAATTTTGTTTCCCTAGAAATTCGATGATAAATCCACAAGAAATCTACTTCATGAGAACGCAAAAGAATGGTTGAATTAATTGGTTGATTCAACTTTGATAACTAAATCTTTCAACAATTTTTATGATATGTCCGAGTAAATGTTTATCTAGTATGTATAGGTGTACGCTTTGTTAGGTATTTTGTACAAAATAAGATTGATTAAAATAATAGATTTATAGTATATTCAAGAGACTATTTAAGTAAAATACTCTCCATTTTAAAGAGTCAACGTTTAAAGATAAACTTCAAGAGACTCTTCATTTTAACTTTTTACATTTGAATGCTTAAGAAATACATTTGAATCGATTGACCATTACTAATAAATAAATAAATAAAACTAAGTTAAATAAGGATGAGGATAAATCAATAAATTTTCATTGAAAAAAACGAAATAAAGATTTAAAATAGAGAGCATTATTAGATTGCATAAATAAATTTACTCTCTTTAAAGATATTTTTCATTATACATAAGACGCTCTTTATGAATAGAGAGTGCCACATATGTTATTGAAATTACAAGTAATTGAATTCAAGAATAAAAATTCACAATTGCACTCAATTGAACACCCTTTTCTAATTTCCTGCCAAACTGTTTCATAAATTGTGCCTTATTCCTCGTATCGTACGTAAATACATGTCCTTTCATTTCCATTTTAGGGGTTTTGTTAAAAATAAAAGAGGAAATTGGGATCGATTGATCCTACTTTGAGTGCGGAAGTTCAAGCTCAATGGTTTGAAGAAATGTTTGATGGATCCTTATACGGGATGACCATCTTCAGGTTGAAGAATAAGGCTGTTCGAGGGAGTTGGAGCTGATCTATGCTCAACAAAATGGTGGTTTCATGTGAGGAAAGAATGGGCAGTGATCATAGACATTAAACATAAACATTAAACATCAAACATCAAACATAAAGCATTTACAAACTCACTCTGCTGGTATTTTCTACCAGCAGAGGAGAGAAGGAATAAACTCCAAAGAACTACATTTTGAATATATTTTGTATTGAATTTTCTGCTGTATTTCTCTCGCACAGCAAGCTCCACAATGGAGCACACATATATATGGCAGCCTGCCACTATCATTTCTACAAGCAACTCCCTTTAACTTATGTACTAGTTGCCCAATATGTAATACATTTCATCACATGTCTTAGTTGGTTTACAATCAAACTAGACTTGGAATATTTGAAACCACAATTACAATTTAATTTGTTTGACAACAAAGTATCAATACCCAACAGTTTTAGCGCATTTCTTCCTAACTCTTCTTATAAAAACCCTTTCCTCGCCAAAGCAATGATGACCAGCATTGATCGCTATCATTTGACGAATGACACTCGCGACCTCTAACCCTAGTAACACACGACTCCAACCATGTAGTAGACTGTCTTTATGATATCAAGCACATCCATTATTGTTGCTGCCGCAACCACAGTCTGATTGTCGATCTTTATGTCGAGTGGTGTCCTACTTTCAGTTAAAACTATCATTACCACATTGCCAAACTCCAACTCTATGGTGGCAACAATACTCATATACCAAATCATCCACGTTGAGTCTATTTCACGCACGCTCAAGGATTTCTTGAATGAGGACTACCTTTTTGTAGGGGTTAAGGTTGATGATGACTTGGATAACTCAATTCTTGTTATTACATAGGGAACGATATGAATTTTTTTGGATTTAAGGGAGCTAGCAGTGAACGCCTATAACTCGAATGAGTACTGTAATGCGGGCGAAGTAACTGGCGAGAGATGCGCTTGGAAAAGAGGTGGATAAATCTAGGAAGTGACCTTGAGTAGGCGGGTGATGCACACTTGTCTATTGATCAAGTGCAGTGTGCTTGCCTTGATGCTTTCATCTCTTTTGAAATTGGAAGGGTCGTGAATGCTTCTTATTAACTCAAATCACTGTGTTACATATATCATGATTTTACCAAGTGTAGTTGTTTAGACTATACATAGATTTTGTAATATTTTCGTGAACAAATTGTAAGGATGGTTGGTATCTTCTACGAATGGTGTTTGACTGTTTTTAGCATTACAGTTTCTTGTTTTTTTTTTTTTTTTTTTTTTTTTTGTCATGCCTTTATTTGTTTTACTTTCTTTATTTTCGTAATGCTATTTACTCTACTAGTAAGAGATGAATATTGTTCATATTTCGTTTTTTGGGTTTTATAGTTTTAGAAATTGATTCTTTGGACTTTTACCTACTATTTCATAGCCGAGGCCTCTGTTTGGTTTAGATTATAATTAGTAGATTTTAATAAAAGTTGATAAAATGTGTGATTAAAAAGTTTTGGGTGCAATGAAATGTGTGGTTAAAATTAAATGTTAATTTTGAGTTAATTCTATTCAGATTTTTAGCTGAACCTAATAGGGAGAAGCAATAGTTATTCTTAGCTCCCGTTTGGTAGAGATTTGTTCAAAAAATGTGTAATTAAAAATGAGTTTAGAGGAAAAATGAATTTTTAGAAAATACAGATGTAACAAGGGCTAATATCTCTTGCCGGTTGGGATTTGTTTCGTGCCTGATCCATGCTAGTGTTGTGGTTCTTTCTTTCCAGATGAACCAGGCGAAGTTAAAATCATTGGTAATGCCCCTTTTTTATTTTATTTTTGTTTTGTTTTGGCTATTGTTGAAAAATGGTGGCGTCACTTGTTTGGCATAATTTCTATTAATATCTGCTGAATATAGTGCACTTGAAATTTGAAATGTTAGTTCCTTTGTGAATGGGTTGCATCTGTTTGAGGGAAAAGCTTTAGATTGGTGACTATGGCCATGCTCTATTTTTTAGCCCTTTCAGTAGAAATAGTATCAATTTTGAAAATCACAACTTTTATATATCAACTTTTAAATCACATATTACATTAATATTTCAGACTTATAATATACATGAGAGATTGAATAACATGTTAGGCATATGATCCCACGGAAGAGAGAGGAAATATTTAACCATTGAGGATCAATAAATCACCAACTTAAAATTTCATGGTCATTGACTCGATTCAGTTTACACATTGATTGTGCATTCAATTGAGTTAAAATTTATTTTGATAAAATTTCACCAATCAATTTTCTCGTAAAATAGAACGTGACTTCACAAGATTAAAAGATTCATACATATAAACGCTTATAATGGCGATGTTTAAAATGTTGGATTGATTCGAGCATTGAAGACATTCCAGTGAATAATACAATCATAGTAAGTTGTCCGTGGTTGCCATTTTAAAAATAAATAAGTATCTTAAAAGAAAAAAGACAAAATCATTTTCCAATTTTTTTATTTTTAAATTTTTTTAATGCCTACTTTTCATTGAAAACTAAGGGCCCTTTTGGTTTGCGTTTCACTTTTTTGTTTTGATTTTATTTTCAATTTTACATTTTGATGATATGTTTTAAGATTTCTAAAAACGTATTTGATTCTCATTCTGGGAAACTACTTCTCAAAATTGAAAACTACATTTTGAATTTTATATTATAAGTTCAATTTTGTTTTCAAAAACACATTTTCAAAAATATCAAATCAAACAAGTTTCTGGTGTTTTCTAAAACTAAAAACAGTTTGAAAAAACAATTCTCAATATAATTTTGTTTTCTAAAAATTGAAAATGACATTTATACTCAGATAACATGTGCCCCTGTAAGTTAAATATATATTTTTAGAAAATTTCCAAATTGGAACTTCTATAAAACACCTTAAAATAACAATATATTTTTTTATTGGTATCAGTACTGGCTTCTTTTGAGTACTTTTAAATTTGGATAATTGGTGCAAAACTCTCTTGACCTTTGTCTCTATAGTGGGATACTCCCTATTTTTTCCAATTGAAGAAAATTCCCCCTAAATGACCTTTTTCGTGCGAAAAGACCCCCTACCTTCTATGTCCGTTACTAGAGCACAAGACCTTGTTTGTATTAATAAGAGGAAATAATAAGAGGAAAAAGGTGTTTGTTTCAAGAAAGGGATAAACACAGTTTCAAACTTTCAGAGTGTGTTTGATGGAGATTATTGGGAAATAATGAATTTTGAAACAGTGATATGATGAAAAATGTGTGGTTGAAAACGAAGGAAAAATTATTGATGTGATAGAAAATATTATTTTATTGAAAAATGTATGATTGAAAATGAGTAAAAGAATGAAAATGAGAATGAGAATGAGAATGTGAATCAAACGGGGCGTCAATATTTACAAATTCTACATAGCTTCCACCAGAGGCTATAACCTTCTGCACCAGAGGCTATAACCTTCTGCACGGGACGGGAATTGCCTGAGCACTACGTAGAAACTACGCAATTGTCCCACTTGCCATATGTTGAACTAAAGTCGCCTCCTCCAAATTTCTGTACTAACTCGTGAAATGCTTCTCGAGCACAAACATCCCAAGTTTTGGCCATTTCTTTTAGTGAGATGGGCTGGGAAAATTTTCGCAGCATTAAACTGAAATTTGACTTCGCTTTCGTCCACAGAACTTTCACTTCTTCAGCTTCACTGTAGATAAATTTGATACCCCCATATCAATTTTCATAGTCATTAATATTTATTGCTCTTGTGAATTATTAACTCAAACTAAATAATAAAATAGAGATTTCTCACCTACAACCGGGGGGCAATCCTTCAAGTATTACAGGAGAAGAATTAGGATATTCAGCAGTCACTAGCAGTTCCACAATCAAGTTTGACAACTACAGGACAGAAAGAGAATACCTGTGAGCAGATTTTGGGTTATGAGTTGTATAGTAAAAGATCTTTAAAGAGTGTGTTACCATTTGTGTTGAAGCATTCAGAATTTTAATATTTCCATTGCATTGAACAGCATTATATAAGAATCTAATGACGATTCCCTCAGCACGGGAAACATCTTTCACGTCTACCACTTCCACCACCGTTTCAATAAGATCGTGGTTGATTTCTCTGATTTCTTCAAGTAGCAGATCATTAGGCTGTATTAACGTAATAAAAGATGGATGAGAAGAAACCGAAAGGAGAGGACATTTAATGAAAGGGCAGAAATGATAGCATTTCTTCTATTGCAGGAGAGACATTAGTGAAGTTTTTCAATATCAAACTTTCCTGGAATCTAATCATGGAATATAGGATACCTCTTTTTTTAGTCTCTTGATCCTAGATGTTGCATTAAATCCCACTTGAGATGTCTGGCCACTTTCAAAATCAGCACTTCGGCAAAAAGCTGATGTCATATCATCAGCAGATAAGGCCCTCAGTCGCCGCTTCATCCTTGTCTTCGTGCATAACATGTCGAAGTTCACTTGTTCACAAGATCTAGTATCATCCGCCAAATCCTGGCCAATGACCCATCTTGATCCACCTTGAAGAATGCTTCCAGGTTTCCTGTCGATTATACTGGTGACCGCATTGATATCCCGTACAGAAGCATGTAATGCTTTTCGTGACATTGACTTGACCTTCAACATGCAAGTGAATTAAAATGTCACATGGCATACACACGCCTAAAAAGACACAGTTACAAACTATACTGATCGTGGATATCTTTGACAATTATAACTTTGCATTGAACTTCAGCATCTAAGGGCTTGACATATCATGATAATGTTAGCTATATAACATCTATGTTGGACATAAATCAAAATTTCCTCAAGGTTCCTAAAGTAAATGATTTATGTAAACTTGATTTAAGTCATTTGACTTTATCTGTTGTTTAGCCACATTACAAATCTAGTTCTCCTGTCTCCCTCTGCATCATGTTTTGTCCTTTTTCTCTTTTCTGACCTTTCTAGTTATTATATACAAACGAAACAGGAATCTAAAATCCGTTTGATGGCCATTAAGAAGAGAAATCGGGGGAATGATGTTTTTGAATAATGATGGAGAATGTGTGATTAAAAAGTATGAAAAGTTTTGGGTTTACGTGCAAAATGTTTTATTGTGTGAACGTGTGATTGAAAATGAGTATCAGAAATAAAGAGTTTTGAAATAAAGAGAGTCAAACAGGGACTTGATATGATCATCCCTTATCTTCTCCCCATCCTGGAAAATATGAAGTTTAAAATGCATAATGACAACAATGACCAACTAACACGACTACACGATTGAAATAAGAAATTCAATAAATCCAAGTATGAGACACAGACATTAATGGAAGTGAAAGTGTTCAAAGAGAAGAGTAATCAACAAACCACTTCAACTAATCGCTGCACTGGGTCGGTTTTAGCATGTGACTGCTGATAGCCAACTGGACATGTAGACTCTGTTAGCAAAGGAGACTTCGCTAACTCCTTTGAAACAGACACAGGGACTTGATTTTCACTTATGCCTTGTGATTGGAGCAAGGACAGTTCAATAGGTGCATTAGTAACTTTGTTCCTCTCTTCAATGGATAGTGGACTAAAGCATACAGGAATCTTCTCTTGATTTGTTGGTAAAGAAGATGGAGTTACCGGGGTCAGAGGAGAAGGAACTGCATACGGTGAGGCAGTGGATAGCAATGATATTGTAGATCTCGAAAGTTTTGACGACAAATCCTTCAGCTCAAGCTGTGTAGAGGAGTGTTGAGAGCTTTGAGGAGAAGCACCCCGGTAAGGGGCAGAACTCGACTGCAACAATGGTTGATACTGTTCTAAATGTTGACCCGATGAGTGATGCTTCACTAGCATTCTTTGATTGAATCCTGCAAACTGAGCCATCTTTGCATCTTCATTTATTTTCTTTACCATCTGCTGCTGGTTTCTTTCAGTCAGCATCTGTTGCATAGGTTGCTTCAGGTTCTTCTGCACTGTTAGGTGTTGGCCTTGTTGTCTGTTATGCTGAGATGCAGTCACTACGGGATTTTGAGCAATGGACCTGACAGTAAAATCTAGATTATTGAAGCTGTTCCCAGGTGAGGTGAGCATCTGTTGAGTACTAAAAGTAGTATTGTGCTGAGGAATTCCAACAGAAGAAGAGGGCAACAGGCCTGAGTCAAAGCCAATTTGAGAACACTTCTGAGGTAATGACATTCCTTGTTGTGCCTGACTAGGCGAATACTGTTGCCTAGATTTCATCAGACTATGTTGAAAAGTGTTCATTAATAACGATGGATCTGAGTTTTGTAACCCTGTTGAAGAGCCAAACTGAAACTGATTCATAGAGCTTCCAAGTGAGTTTATGTTACCCTGCTGCATCAGTAACTGGGGTACACTCGTAGGTGTACTATTATGGAACGGGTTCACTTGATTGATCTGAAGAATGTTCCCTTTTTGCTGCAGAGACGGGGTTCTTGCAGGATTGCCAGATGTGTTTAATTGTTGATGGTGCTGCAGAAGAACCAGATTCTTCGTCCTACACCGTTTAAGGCTCAAGATAATGTCATTTATAAATTTGTAAACATTCTCTCCGGAAAATTGCATAAGTTTAGTTTTTGGTATCTGTAGAAATTGTAATATATTTTTATAAAATAATTGATTCTTTTCAGATCTTGTTGCTGACTCTGCATCAGTTGCCTGCATCAGAGATTCAGGCATCTAACATCAGCAGCAAACCATTATGGGAAAGCTTCAGAAATAAACCAAACTAGCTGAGGCTGAATCAGTTAAAATTATAATGTGATGACTGGAAATATAAGAATCTATAAAGCTAATACCTGATGATACGATATCAATGCTCTCTGAAATAGTATGAACATTTCAGAGAAATACATTCTATTCATCAACTGAATCTGCAGAAAGAGTTACAGAAATTTATACAATTAGTGAAGACAACCAAGTACAATCAAACCACCCATCCTAAAACTCGTGCAATCTGTAATTGTTCAATTATTAAAGACCATTTAGAGGAAAGCGCAAAAAATTGGTGACAGATTTGAAAATGAGGAAGACACAGAGAGTCAATGCTTGCGAGGGTGAGAGAGAGGGGAAAAAAACTAAAGAAATGCTCAAGAAAACATTTGAAAAGAAAATAGAGCAAGAACGCTTTATATTGATCAGAAACGTTGGATGAGACCATCAGGAGGAAGCGAACAGGCAAATTTTAATATGAGGCTCTATGAATGATGACATTTTATCCGGTCATTCTGGCTATATGTAAATTGCAATTTTGTATGGGAAAATGAAAAGAGAAAAAGAAAGATAAGAGTTCCTTCAGAAAATTTGAACTTTTATCTGTTTTATTCTTTTATAACTGATATTCAATTCAACTGGGAAAAATAGAAAATTCCTAGCCCGCTTTTCGCTGTTTTCTGCTGTAGGTGATATTCAACTCCTATCTACTATGAAAATCCTTCTACGTATAAACTTTTGAAGATTCAAGTATTTTTGAATTTGCAACAATCTAATTTACTGCTTATGTCGTTACATTTCTATCAAGATATGCCATTTCAGAATACAGACTTTTACTTCTCTACAACAAAAGTAAGAAAATTTACGGCTTAAGGATTGTTTCAAGAACAAGTAATTATTATTTGTTGGGACTAAATAATTTTGTGGATTCTTCCATCCTCAGGAGGAGAGAGGACAACTATTCACATAAAGTATTAAACCAAAAAAAGATCCAGTAAGGCAATCCACATACGTACAAGCAAAAAGAGCCTGCATCAGATGGTGAAGAAAATTTAAAAATTGGACGTTCTTTATAGAAAGTTAATTTCAATGGTTAGAAAATTACCTGCTTGAAGACTGGATTAACCCAATCAGTGGAATTTGTCAACATGAGTTGGGAAGTGGACTCTAATTCTGTTTCAAACAGAGAATATTGCAACATTAGATAGATCCATATGAAAGAGAAAGCTGTAAAAAGCATATTTTACTCATACATCAATAATTTGTAAACAGCCAAAAAAAATGGTAAAAGAAAGGAACTATATTGGACAATACTATAAATACAAATCCAAACAGAAGTTCAGTTGTTAAGGGATTGTACGCACAACCAAATTAGATTCAGTTAATATATTCTAATAAATAAAGCCGATGAGCAACATGTCCACTAAATCTAGTGGATTTTCAAATCACAAGGTGATCATTATATTTATTTGCTGGTGAAAAATAAGTTTTTCCACTTATGACTTCAATTTTCTTTTAAGAGATAGTAAATTCACATGCAACCATTGATGAGATTTGAATGATCAACAAGCCCTCTCAACAGTGTGTTTAAAAAGGAGGAAACAAACACAAAAACAAAAACAAAACCAAATTAAAAGAATGAATTGAATCTTTGACGCTCGTGTTTTCTTTTTTAATGTCTTCCTAGAAATAAAAATTCATGTACAGTTCACGCGTACTAGATTTAGAAGTTCTCAATTTACCTTGCAAAAGCCCAAGAAGTGTAGTATGTAATTGTTCTACCGTCTTCTGCTGATCAACAAGCATAGGACTCTGAGGGTGAGGGAAAGCAGATGTCAGTAACTTTGGTTGTACACCGCTAGTCCCAGTATCACTTGGTGTTTCCAATGAGTGCCGCATCTGTACAGGTTTAGATATATGCTGCAAACTTTTCTCTGATGTTACTTGACCAGGGTGTTTTAGGACATCGAATTGTTCGTGCTGCTTCATTGTTGAAGAATCTAAATGATACCCAATCTTTTGCTGTGGTTGCTGTAATCCAAAGACAGTACTCTGTCTCTGCTGAAGAAATGATAAATTAAGTAACCATGTTAAATTCTAAGTCAAACTGGACACGAGAGACACGAGAATCATTTGTCCCAGTCAGACAGGATGACCTCACTGATGTTGTGGAAAAAGAGATACCTGTACAGGCCGCTGCTGTATTTGATTACTATGATAGATATTGAATTGTGCTGACAATGGCTGAGTATTTGGTCTCTGTGCTGTTTGATTATGGAATTGGCGCTGGTTTGATTGTGAGACAATATTACATGAAATCTGACTCTGAGAAAATTCTGCATGTATGTTGGGCAAAGTACTTCGTTGCGAACAATGTGCTAGTGAATTAATCGAGTTATCTGTAAAAAAGGGTACTTAAAGTTGCATGATTCTAAATTAAGATGTGAAATTAAGAAGTGATTTTAAAACTGAAGAACAGGGATGTTAGATGATCAGACTTTCGTTTTATTTCATGGAAAGTCACACTATAAATGATATATTGCAAAAGATATTCTAAGGTGTTTTGCATGAAGGGCTATCCTTTGTATCATGAAGAAATTCTATCCATCATATGATTTGAGAATGTTTAATTACATGGCACTATGGAATTCCTCTCTAAAATCTCCAGGATCGTGGCTTTACTAGTGAAGGAAGAAACCAAATAGTGACCTGAAGGAATTTTAAGAGAAAAGGAATATAAATACAAGAAAAATTAGCACGTCATATTGAACGAATGTTAAAACCCTGTTGGAATCTCTGTTATGAACCAAAGATTGTTTTTCTAGATCAAATATTTTCTTATTACTTCAAGGAACTGTAACACTTTTTATTTTTAGCTGGATTATAGGTTTGCAATACATGTGGAGCATTGACCAGGCAAAATTAGCATGCTATCATATCAGTTTCTTAATGATATTCTCTTTTGTGTCAGTCCAATTGGCAACCAAGTTTCTTGAGTAAAAAATATGTTTGCTTCTTGTTGATATCAATGTTCTCCTATGCATTTATATTGTTCTCCTTCTTCATAGATTCATCAAGCACCATAAAAAGTTAAGCAGAAATGTATTTGTAAAATGGCTCACATATCATTTTCTTAATGATATTTTCTTTCGTGTCTGTCCAATTGGATTCCAAGTTTCTCAAAGTATAAAATCTGTTTATCTCTTGTTGATGGACATGTTACCCTTCACATTTATATCGCTCTCTTTCTGTCATTAATCCTTTGGAAACCATAGAAAGTTAATCAGAAGTGCATACTCAATGGACTCAATTCTATTACTACTCTTTTCAGCATGTCAAAAACTCCGATGAAATTTTAGAATCTGTCAGTGCAGCAGTTATAAAATTAGGTTAGAACTTCAAAATGAGAAATATCAAAATCTATCCTCTAATTTATTCATTAAAAAAAAAAGACTCATCAACTCTAGAAGCTGAACAGTATTATTTTGTTCAAGAGTGAATTCTTTGAGCAAGTAAAATTTCATGCTATGATTATCAGACAGTATAACTCAACTCCCAGAAAAGACTGGGATGAAATGTGAGGATCATAATGTGCAGAATTATGATTTAAAAAAAAAAAAAAAAAGATTTATGAATAAAATACTTCATTATTTAATTTTCATAGGTCAATGTTTTTATTGTAACCTGAAGCAGAGTCCATAGGCTTCCAGTTCCAGCTAATGGGGGGCATAATATCTGACTGCCAAAAGAAAATGTAAAAACTAAGTTATGAACAGCTAAAGCCATGCAGAAATGTTGTGATAATTGAAAACGTAAATATGAGGCAGTTGTAAACGGAGAATTTCATCTCCCTATGCTATGTACAAAGTTCAATCATGCATGGTACTCCAATTAATATTCAAATTGAAATGAATAACAAAGCCAAGAAACGTTACATAAAATTATCACTAACTTTTTGTTTGATAAGAAAATAAGTCAACAAAAGTTTGATAATACAGCTAAATGTTACTTCCTCCAAAGGATCACAAATTTGACATTTCATGGCCATAAAAGTTCTGTTCAGAAGTTTCGTAATTCTGATATCAATCTCTACAACTATGTCAATAAATATGAAATATTTCATTGATTTCAATTAAAGAAATAAATCACGATCTTTGCAAATGAGCTTAATGAAGTACATTCATAATTTTCATATAAATAATCTCTTTTAATCCTATCAAATTAGGTCACAAGGAAAATCTGTATCCATCATTTATCCCCTTTGTTCATCATCCCCTCCCTCCCTCTAGTTACGGTGGCCTACATCACTCCCTAACACTTCAATTACCTCGTAGCTGAATCTCGACACAACATAACACACTGACCTTGAACGTGAGTGTCTGATACCTCAGGTAAGTTCCAAACGTTAATCCCAAATACTGTATTATAGAAAAGTAACGTCGTGTCTTTCTCTCAAATGATTTGAAGTTAAAATATATACACTTGGTTGAGAAATTATTTACTCCAAGTATTTCCTAATGTCAAAGCTATATAAAATATCTATTGAGAATCCTAATGGTAGATATTTTATGAACATCATGCACCTGTCTAGAAATTCAAGACACTTTTACCAAATCACTGTGTCCTAAAGATATTGTAATGTGACAAACAACAACCTGGATAGTTTTAGAGATTTCTTCTTGCATGAAGTGTAGACATTCTAAAGTTCAGAGCTCGTTCCTTTATAGCTTCTAAAATCGTACTTTATGAGAGTTATCAGTTATCATTAAAAGGACAACAACAACATACTAAAGTTTCTTTCAATATATTTGGGGTTGGCTACTTGAATCCTAATTAAGACAAACATCTCTTCCCATACTAAATTACTGCCCTGTCTTCTAAAATATATGGGCATGCTTATGATCCAGTAAATTCATCCTTAATAGTTGTAGCTTCTCTGTGATTAATAATAGTTTCCCCGATATGTCCATTTAATCTTGTAAAAAGATCCTTTATAATTTTACCTTCTCCGTGGTTAAAATCAACTAATTCATAGTTCTAAATTTTCCCTGATACTTGAAGCATATCTAATTGAAAACACATTTATCTGTTATCCTAGGTGGAAAATATCAATCCAACTCATATTGTGTCTACAACAAAGGAACCTTAAATAAATACATTAAAATGACGGCAAGGGACAATGATCAAAAGTTATGACTGAAAACACCAAAAAATTTAGAGAACAGATGGAGAAAACAAGGTACCTGTGTTGCTGCAACTTGATAGTTCTCCAAGTTCACTGACTTATTCTCTTGATTTAGATTATTTAAGTTAGATGATGACCCAGGCACCCCCTCTTTCTTCATTCTGCACATGATAACAAGATGTTCTAAGTCCTTATCATTATATTCCGTCCATCAGATATTTTAGGAAAATGCTTGACACAGAACAAACAAAAATATCAAAAAGGAAAGAGGGAAAAAAATCAGAACTATAAACTATAAACTATTAATTCTTGAAGGGCTACATGAAGGACAGAAAGAATGATGAGTAAAAGAGATGCTATGTTTGTTTGATTATGATTCTAAGAGTCAAAATCCTTAGAACTTCAAGTTAAAACACATTCCTAGAGAAATTATCTTTCTTATTATGCTGACTGAGAAAGATTCCAACATAAGTTCACCAACTCTTAAGGTCAAAAACTCATTTGAAAGCATAGGCTGAGATGATATAGTGGTAGCTGAGAGTAAATACTATTTCAAGATCCTGGACCTTGGGCATCCAAGTGAGCAGAATTATTAACAAAACATTCCATTACCTATGTAGACTCGAACAAAATTTTCACCTCCTAGAGTGGTAATTGGTAAATTACCCTCTTTGTAACAAAATTTACATCTTTATATGGATGAAACTAACTCTTTATCTCTCAACATCCATATTGTCTTATGTGTACCATGTAAGGAAAATTTCTTAAGTGGACTAAGTCATTCAAGATGAATGACATATTGCACTTAAAAATATGATCAAATCAACTAAAAATTGGACCATAAAAGTTCAATAAAGCAGGCGCTATTTTATTTAGAAAGATCTCATCTACAAATGAGTATCCAATTTAAGAACATATTATAAGTTTATTGATTGCGTAAACTGTGTATGGTCACTTTATTTTGATTCACATCAATTTTGTTAATGTGCTGATACTGCCTATCATTTCACTTTTATCAGACGTGAAATGGACATATTTTGGTGTGTGGGGAAGAGTGACTCCATGCTTGATGTCTACTTTTATCCTCAACGGACATATCTAGGAGGACGGGGAGGGGCGATTCCATGGCCTGATATATACTTTTCTCCCCAGAAGAAGACAGACCTTCGACATTCTAACAGAAAGTTGTAAAATGAACTTGACACTGACAATTTGAAATGCATCTACAAATGTGACTGACCAATCTCTTTGTTTGTATCTATAACTTTGCATCTTGCAAGGTCAACCAATCTTGATAAACCAATAACTGAGTTTCGCTTTGCCAAAGATCCTCCAGCACTCGCGGATAGGAAGAATCAGTTTGTCTGTCATAACTATCTACTTCGTAAACATAAATTAGCTGAATAGTTTAATATCTAGCAGCAATTCCAGCAATCAAACTATTAGGTATGCGGCAAATGGAAAAATAATAGAACCAAATTAAAACAGAATATAAAATACTGTTGACAAATCCAAGACGCCACAAAAGTATAGTAAAATCTGGAGCTCAACATGATGCCAAAAAAAGAACACTTCAAAAATCCACAGCCCAACACGACACAACAAATTAGTTAATAATTTATTTTTCAGCTGAAAACCAGCAATCCAACCTCGCGACGATACTGGAAAAAAAAAATATTACAGATAATGTGAATCCCAAACTTGGCATAAATACTGGGATTATAAAATTAGAAAAAACCTATAATTACATTTGCTACAGTGCACATGCACCTAATCAGAAATCAACAAAAGACAGACATGAAATAATGGCATATGCAAATTAGCCATAAACCAGGCTAGATTAATTTTTTGTGTTATTTACATTACTGGACAAGTCAGAGCTGAAATTAACTTCTTAAGCAATATGTAATCCTAACTTGGTTTTACACTCATAAGTAATAAAAAGAACTAAAAAGAAATCCATTGCACATTCCTAAGTTTATGAAGTTCAAAAGGATCTATGTCCGGGGCAAGAGTTTACTAACTGGGTCCCCTTAGGGTTTTTACACTCTCTAGGAACATAAATTCGAACCCACTGCAATATTTATGCAAGCAAAGATGCAATATTCCAAATCCGCATCAAATGGATTAAAATGCCTCAAGAAAAAAACACGCGATAGTCTATAATGCCTGGTGCAAAATGGATTGATGGTAAGCACATTTCAGGTTGAATCCTTTTGAATTAGGAATTTTCCCCGTGTAGGGGTATCATTCAGTAAAATTTTGGTTTTAAATTAATTTACTGGAAATAAATCAAGACGAAATAATAAAAAAGGAAAAGACTTATGCAGGAAATAATGTATGTAAATTGTCAAATACAATCGAATCAAGAAGACAAGAGACCAAAGAAACAAATCATGCTACCATCTAAATTAGTATAAAATTAAGAAGACTCAAAATTTTCTAAAGAGCAAAAAATTATGCATGGATGATACTTGTAATTCAGATCAAATTAATCAAGAAGAATTACTAAAAAAGTATGCATGCAACGTTAATACACTTGGAATCAATATCAGATCAACAAAAATTACCCAATATTGGTGGCACCCCCATCGTCGGGCAAGAGTTCTATCAAATCATCGATGTTGAAGCTGGGTTCAATTTCATTTGCTTTTCCTTTCCCATCATCCATCGGCGCAAAACTTATTCAAGAATATTATAATACAAAACGTATGAAAATATTTCAAGAATTGAGGGTGAAAGAGGGTAAATGAACCCTAAAAAGAGACGATAATATCTAGATAGAAATTACGGAAATTGCAAAACGAGATGCCGAGTGATCTCGGCGTGATTTGGTCTTTACTCTATCATATATATGGCCCCGTATGTATGAGAATTTAGTACATTAAATCCGAATGTTTGTGGGTTTTTTTGTGTGTATTGCCTGTTATAGAGAGAAATGGCAGTTTCGAAGAGGAAATCTGGAGAGAGGATACGTGTGTCATGGGAAATCTTTGAAGTCCCTACGCCAAAACCCCCCACCTGTTATTTCTTTGAGTACCCCCTCGCCTTCCAATACCGTAAGTTTATCCACCAATGACATTATCGATGTTTAACATAGTCCAAATCGTTAACTTAACTTGGGAGAGTTTAAGCCTATCTTACATCTCATTGCTTTTTATCACGTCCACAAGATTTAAACACATGACATTTCCTTAAAAGAGACTTAAGTTGAATATTGATATCAATTAATTATACATATACGTCAGTTGTGTTACATATACATAATGATTTACATAATAGTTTACATACACGTGATATGGTGAGATTTAATTGGGTTAGAATTTCATCTCTTCAACAAAAAATAAAAAAATAAATTCACTACTTTCCTTTTGGTACCTCATTTGTAAGTAGATTGTTATGTAACTCCATTTAATACAAATAACATTATGGGTGTGTTTGAGCTCCATTCTTTTTTGAAAAATGTATTTTGGAATAATAGATTGATGGAGAATACGTAGTTAAAAGAATGAAATTGTTTTTATTTGCGTGTAATATTATTTAATGAAGAATATGTGGTTATAAAGAAGAGAGAAAAATGTAATTTAGGAAAAATAGGAATCACACACACACACACACACATATATATATATATATGGCGTCGAAAAATGAGCTCTTCCTTCCTTTTTCTAGCACTATGAGATGAGATAAATCCCTTCTTTATTTATCGATATCTAGTTGGTGTTAAGTGTACCTACTAGATCGCAAATAATGAATTGGAATGTGTCCATGAAAAAAGGAGGACAGGGTATATGCCTCTGAAACCCAATTTTATGTTCTATTTGGAAATGAGCTGTTGTAGTGCGATTTATTGATATTATTGAATTGGATCTGATCTGATCTGTTCACTATCCAAAAAAAAAAAAAAATACCATTATTCAAAATATACTCTTTCTTCCGGGAAATCAAAGAAAAGATTCCATCCCTCAATGTATAGATCTTAGGTAGGCTTGATCTCATAGATCTTCTTCAATACATTCTTACTTAATGCCAATTACTAACCGATAAATAGCATAGGGTGGCTTGCTTGGGTTAGCCAAGAAGGCCTATTCGTATTACTTTTTGATTTCTGGACCTTGAGGAATCAAAATATTTGTACACAATCGGCTATTTTCTATTAGGTAATTTACCACCATAATTTTTTTTTATTACATTTCTTTTATAATCACACCTTATATATATACAACAACAATTTTATAATTAAAATTATTTATTTTTATGGTATACTTACCCCTCTCTCTCTCTCTCTCTCTCTCTCTCTCTCTACATTCTAATGCTTTCCAGCACTCAACCTCTACCCGCTCAAAAATTTTGCCAAAGAGAAATTTGTATTGCCGGAAAATAAACGGCATTCTTGAATCTATAAACAAAATGCAAGAAATAGTAGGTAATTAATTAGAGATAGCTAATGTATTTAACAAGGTAGGATGGAAGGAATTGGTAGGCCCACCAATGGGTATGTTAAGAAATACAATCCCGCTACTCGTACAGAAGAGGTTGATAGAATATTCACATGCGAGGACCCCATTTCTTTTTTTGGACTTTTTTATTCATATGGGACCCACTCGCATGTGAGTATTCTGTCAACCTCTTCTGTACAAGTAGGTTTATTCTAAGAAATATTAGAGAAAGTGCTACAAATCTCGGATAATATTTCGTAAAATTTATTCAACACAAACATGGTAGAGTAGGATTATTCATACTTTCTATTTGTATAGTACACTATTCAAGCTCCGATTCGATTGATGTACTGGATCATTGTGTTATTGGCTAGACGGTGTAAAAACTTGGAGTCCATCTTAAAAGGTCAACCTTGTTAAGAGGAGTAGCCCAATGCCTTATAAATTGGCCTATGTTTATATCTTTAATCGATGTGGGATTATATCCCTTAACATGCCCCCACAAGATGGTAGCTCGTTTGAGCAGACCAATTTTGAAATCCATATACTCATATTTTTGAGTCTTACAAGGATCGAATCGCTCGTTGGAGTTTAATGGTCTCTGATACCATGTAAAGACTTGGGGGTCCATCTTAAAAGGTCAACCTTATTAAGAGGAGTAGCTCAATGCCTTATAAATGGACCTATGTTTACATCTTTAATCGATGTGGGATTATATCCCTTAACAGACGGTGGATCGGTGATCAGACCGGTGTGTTATAGTTTAAAAATTATTTACTTTTTTAAAGTCTAGAATTTTTTCAGAAACAAAATTTAAGATTTTAAGTTATTTGTTACTAATTATTTTTGCATATTTAAATTATCAATTTTGTGGTTTCATTTATTAGTGATACTGTTTACATTTTGATTTTATAATTTTGTATATTCTATTAAAAAAAATTATATTATTACATTTTTGTTATGTACTAAAACAATTTGTTAGTTATCAATTAAAAAAATTAAGTTAATTAATATTCAACTCCTCTTAATTTAAAAAAAAAAAAAAAAAAAAAAAATCTTTCCAACATTAGAAAGATATTTTGTATTGCAAAACGAAGTAAAATAATTTTAGAAAATAGTAAAGGATTCATAAATTAGATATATGTTGTTACAGAGAAATGTCAACACAGTGTTGTTGGTTCCAGTTCTAATGTTGCCATTCTTATTAGCTGAACATCTAATAAGATTGTTCATGTCTAATATTATAAATATTAATACATGGCGTTGGGTTTTTTGATATGTAATATATTCGAACAATAATTTAAAATATATATCGAATAATTTTTTGAAACATAGATTTAACTCGACTCAGAAACAATCAATGCTTTGGATGGCCATGTGAGTGAGCCCAATTGGTGGTGATATGCAAGTTGGCCCATTTATATTGGTTGGTCTTGACTTATGGAATATCGGAGGTCCAATTACCCTTTGACCCAATTGTTGACCTAAACTAATTATATATGAATTAACCTTGTTGTACAATAATGGTTTACTGCAAATTTTACCTCACCCTCACATGGGTGCGATGGACCCCGCCTGTTTAAAAAATATTTTCCTCCCAATATGTGTGTATGTTGTCAACCGTGTGGTAACTCATGCGGTACAAGTAGCTTGATCCATTATATATTCACTCCATCTCCTATAGTCGTTTTCTCCTTATGTGTGAGTGTGTGAGCAATAGAGGAGTGATAACGAGGGCAGTCGAAGATCAACCATTGCTTCATTCTTCTTCTTCCTCCCTTTGTGATATTGTTACAATCACCGTGATCCTTTGTGGGCTGGAAAGAGGGCAATCGGAGTGGGTGAGAGACGCAACCAAAGTGCATAGTTTAGGGTCAAGTAAGCTTCGGTTTGCATTTGTTTGATGATTTTTCTAAGCCTGAATTCAAGATTTCTCGAAGCTTTTACCTAACAAATGGTATTAGAGCACATAGTGTTGAGAAATCTATGATTTTGGGGACAAAACCTGGCTGGATGTGGGTTGAAACGAAGTTGGAGAACATGTAGAAAACTGGGAAAAAATCTGTCCTGATTTGTTTTCCAACTGACCGAGGCTGTTTTGTTTTAGGAGAAACAGAGACCATCAATGGACTCAACAGCCAAGGCACATCAGGGTAGTCAACGCATGAGGTTCGATAGTGATGCGTGGAGCCCAGATCCAGAACTCCGATAGTGCGCGTGTGGATGCGAATCTCTAGGTAGTTTCTTCAAGAAGCTTTCTCCAAACGACGGGATGAACCTTACGGTGGTGTCCATTTTCTATTTTAAGCGATAAGATGATGGAATTCAGACGATTTTGACTTTCGATGTTCGAGTGTCGGTGTCATTTTGTGTTGGTGTGGCTGCTGGAAGCTTTACAGCGAGTAATGACGATCCTAAAGTAGTGAATTCACATCTCCCATAGTTTACGGACTTGCATATATGATCACTCGCTATACTATTCTTTGCCTTTTATTATTGTAGTTAAGACTATTGTGTAAGATAGTTATTTAATTTTTGAATTAGAACGGTGTGACATTAGGTTTAGGATTATCATGTGGGGGTAATCATTGCCCATTGTTAAGTTTAGAATTATTTGTTTTAAATTCTTTGTGAATTTTTTGTCAAATCTTTTTTACACTATTAGAATTGCATGTGATTTTAGAATTATTTTTTTTTTACTATTCTGAATTGTATCTGTACTTTTCTTGTGGTCATTATTTGGTATTTATAGCATATATAGGTATAAGGTAAATGTGAAAAATAAGGTGTTTTAACTATAGTTATAATCAGGCATTTCTCAATCTTGAGGAACCTAACCCACCCCTCCCCAATTTAGGTATCTCTTTGTTGCAGGAATTCGAAAATATATTTTCGGAGGACATGCCTAGTGGGTTACCACCCATTCGAGGTATTGAGCACCAAATTAACTTCGTCCCTAGAGCCGTCATTCCAAACCGACCAGCTTATTGAAGTAATCTCAAGAAGACAAAGGAGCTACAAGTGGAGGAATTGATATGTAAGGGAGAGCATGAGTCCATGTGCCGTTCCAGTGCATCTTGTACCGAAGAAAGATGAAACTTGAAAAATGTGCGTGGATTGCAGAGTCATCAATAACATAATAGTAAAGTATCATCATCATATTCCTAGGTTAGATGATATGTTGGATGAATTGTATGGTATATGCATATTTAGTAAAATTGATATTAAGAGTGGAAACAACCAAATTCAAATGGGGGAAGGTGATGAGTGGAAACCCGCTTTAAAAACTAAATATGGCTTGTATGAATGGTTAGTAATGTCGTTTGGACTCACCAATGCATCGAGCACTTTTATGTGATTAATAAATCATGTTTTGCATGTTTTATAGGAAAATTTGTTGTGGTTTATTTTGATGAAATCTTAGTCTATTGCAAGGACCTTAATGAGCATGTAGAACACCTTAGGAATGTGATTTTGGTTTTGAGAAAGGAACAACTTTATGCTAATTTTAAGAAACATACATTTTGCATGGAAAATGTTGTTTTTCTAGAATTTGTAGTTGGTACTAATGGGGTAGAAGTAGATGAAGATAAAATAAAAGCTATTAAAGAATGGCCATCACCTAAAAGCATAACTGAAGTAAGAAGTTTTCATAGTTTGACTAGTTTTTATAAGAGTTTTGTGAAGACATTAGCACAATCACTACACTACTCACTGAAATTGTTAAAAAGAGCGTGAGATTTCATTGGGGTGATGAACAAGAACATTTTTATTGGCCAAAGATGAAAAGTGATGTTGAGAGAGTATGTAGTGGATGCAGAATCTGTAAAAAGGGCTAAGTCTAAGGTTTACCTCAAGATTTGTATACACCGTTACCTACACCTTGTGAAACATGGGTTGATATTTCAATGAATTTTATGTTGGGTTTACCTAGGACTAAGAATGGATGAGATTCATAGCATATCATAAGACCGATTATGCCACTAACATTATGGAGTTATTCTTTAAGAAAATAATGTGCTTACATGTGGTACCTAAGAGCATAGTATTTGATCGAGATGTGAAAATTTTGAGTCATTGTTGGCGGGCTAAATTAGGCACTAGACTTCTGTTTTAAACAACTTGTCACCCACAGATCGATGGTCAAATCGAGGTAGTGAATAAGACCATGACATAACTATTGCACACTGTAGCTAATAAGAATTTAAAGAGTTGGGAATAGTGCCTACCTTTCATAGAGTTTGCAAATAATAAGGTCACACATTCTACTACTTCTTTTTCACCATTTGAAATTGTTTATGGTTTTAATCCACAATACATTTGGATTTAATACATTTACCTGTGAATGAACGAGATCGCTTAGATTGTAAAAGAAAGGTCGAGTTTGTGAAGTTACTCCATGAAAAAGTAAGGATGTAAATCGAGAATAAAAACAAACACTTCACATTGCAAGCAAACAAGGGCCGGGGAAGCGTGACATTCGAATCTGGAGATTGGGTTTGGGTACATTTCATAAATGAGCGCTTTCCAGAGCAGAGGAAATCAAAGTTGCAATCATGAGGGGATGGACAATTTCAAGTTGTGGAGAAGATCAATGACAACGCATACAAATTAGATCTTCCAGGTGAGTATAATGTTTCAGCAACTTTTAATGTTTTTAATCTCTCTCTCTTTGATGTAGGTACAGATTTAAGGTCAAATCCTTTTGAAGAGGGAGATGATGATATGATCCAGGAGTCGAGCCCAGGACGAGATCCGTTGATTATCGAAGGAGGACCAATGACGCGATCGAGGACAAAATGGGTAAATCAAGTGATGCGGCTACTTGTGCAATCAACAATGAACGACATCATGATCTACACAAGAAAAGAAGTAAGTTTCATGTTGGGGTCGAGAGTCGAAACCATTTGGATCAACATGATACAAGCGGCCAAAAGCGGAGGCATCAATCAACACTATGCGACCCCATAGTGTTAAACACCATGTGGTCGCATGGTGTTATACCAAGACCAACAGGGGATGAATTCATTGTTTCATACGGTCGAATGGAATATAACCATGCGATCGCATGTTTATAACTGGGACCAGATTTATTTTCTTTTTGCGTTTTTGTCTAGTTTGACTAGAATTATATTCCTTCCATAACTTGTAATATTCTAGTTAGTTTATGCACATTTTTTTACTAGTTTTAGGTCTAGGATAAATACTTTTCATATTTTATTGTATTACAACTTTTGATAAATTGAATAAAGAGAGACTATATTGCTTTTGAATTCTTGTTCTTCATTGAACATCTTGAACTTATCAAGTTAATTCTTGTGATGTTCAACATCGGGTGTGGATCGCGAGTTATATAATCAAGAGGCCATTCAAATTCCATTTTGTTTGGTTCCTTAGTTAATTGTTCTTGATTCAAACTCAAAATCAGATTATTCTTAGGGCTTTCTTGGGATCGTCAATCTTTTACGAGTTGCGTAGTGATTGTTGCTACGTGGTTCTCATCAATTCTTTTTGTAAGTTCCACTTTCACCATTAACTTTGTGGATTTCTTAAGCTTTTGGGTTGGAGTAACCTTTTGGTACGTAGGTCAATTTAAAATGAGGCCTAATCTTTGTGGTAGCCAAATGTGTCGATTTTTCATAGTGGGTTTGGAATGCATTAGCAGTAAGTATGTCTTTTGGCAATGTGGATTATAGATGCCCGATGGTGCATTGGCAATATGCACGGGAAATATGTACATATGACATTTGGATCACGAGTGGAGAGGTGATTAAATGTTGGAATTCTCTATCTATCAAGACCTTGTATAGGTGGAGTTTGAGAGTGACACTTCTATTACTTTTGTTAAGTGGAGATCCATTATCCACCTTAGGGTTGAGAGAGTTTATGTAATGAAGAGGATTATCCCATGGATTTATAATCTATTTTGGTTCACCAGTTATATATAAGTTAGTGCTTAGTCTAGTAATCATGATGAGCAATGAGAGGAGATATGTGTTCTAAAGGAACGAGATACACGGAATGAGATAAAATAAGTGTAATAAGATATTTTTCAGTATTTTTGTTATAACATTCTTTCTCGATATTCAATTGAGATGATTCAAAGAGAGTTGAAAAGCTGACTCAGAAGACTTCAATTCTTTTAGATATATCATTGATTCAATTCGAAAGTTTACTATGCTAAAATTGGGTCTCAATATGATGCTAAAAATTTGAAGCATAATTTTTTCGGCTGAAAGTTGATGTGTGATAATACTTTGATTATACTTCATATCTTTTACTTTTTTCCTCATCCAATTGACCTCTAGCACTCTC
Organism: Osmanthus fragrans; assembly: GCA_019395295.1. Taxonomy (NCBI): domain Eukaryota; kingdom Viridiplantae; phylum Streptophyta; class Magnoliopsida; order Lamiales; family Oleaceae; genus Osmanthus; species Osmanthus fragrans. Next base: position 16,440,362 of record CM033343.1, on the reverse strand, counting down.
AAATCTTCATAGTGAGGTTTAATGCATCTTCTAGTATTTACATTTTAGTCCTCGAACTTTGGATTTGCTTCATTTAATTCATTTTCTCTTGCAATCTTGTTCATTTATCTTCCAATTGCGTCCAATTAAATATTTGGTATCTTCGATCTTTATTTCGTTGCTGGTCTCATCTATGGATTGTTTACAATTCAGTCTTCAAATTTTGGATTTCACCATTCTTTCACTATTTTTGCAATATTTTCTCCAATTCTTCATCAAACATCGAGTTTTACCTACAAAATGCAATACAATATAAGTTAGGTAGTATTTTATCCAAAGAATAGTAGAATGTCATCTTTTAGGGCATAGAATAAGTGTAGAAACTGTACTTATTATTGACGAAGTTGTGGCCAGAGCAATCAATACAGTGGCGAAATGGAGTCCTTTCTAGAAGTTGACGCTTCGAGCATGGAGGATTATGTCTTTGCTCTAAATGAGGTCATCAACTTTATTGGGATAAAAATGCCTAATTTTGACAATGGTTTTCTTTACGAGGCATTAGAGCGTCGAGAGGCATTGCTGAAAGATATGGCTGGAGATGGTACTTCTCAGGTACCTCGTGATGATGACCTTATCTCTGTTTAAGACAATTACGATTCGAGCAGGACGACCTCTTTGTACTCCAAGATGATCTCTCTCTACTGTTTTGTTTTGTCGCACAATTTTCATTTCCTTCTGTGAAGAATTGATCAGAACTAGAACGAACTTCTTTTGTTTATCTTCCAGAATTTTAGTGAATTTGTTTATGTGTTACAACACTTAACTTGGGCTGCTAAAGTGCATTTTTCTAGTGAGGTTTTGCATAGAAAATTGACTAAATGTTGTAGGTTTTAACAAACTTTACTCAGGTTGCTGAAGAGTAGGCTTGATTATTTTGTCTAAGTATTATAGTTACGAGCTTAGGTCAATGTGTTAAAAAGCAAGCTTTGTTAGTTCGTCTAATTGTTATAGTACTTACAACCTAGCTCGTTCTGTTGAGGAGCAGGCTTTGTGCCGTCGAAGAGCGGGCATTATCTAAGTCTTACAGCACTTACAACCTTAGATTGTGATGTTGAATAGTAGACTTTATATCGCTGAAGAGCAAGTTTTTGTCTATGTGCTGTAATAGTTACAGCTTTAGATCGTGCCCTGAAGAACAGTCTTTGTGCTACTGAATAATGAGCTTTTATCTATGTGTTGTAGTACTTGCAATCTTAATTCGGCTAAAACAGCACAAATGGTATCAGCATAAAAATTTGTAACAACCTAATTCCCACTTAATAGGCTGTCTCGACCTTTAATCGACGACGTACTGTCCTCACTGTACCAACATGGGTCTTTTCAGCATGCTTTGTCCTCACTCGCACGCTCCCCGAGAAAACTTCCCAGGGGGTCACCATTATAGAATTGCTCCAAGTCAAGCACGCTTAACTGTGGAGTTTCTAATGATGGACTTCCGAAAAAAAAGGTGCACCTTGTTGGTATAAGTAGTACCTATTAATTCTTTTAAACTTTCCTGATCTGGGTATTACAATCACCCCCCGTTAGACTCACGACGTCCTCGTAGCGTTCGATCCATCTGAGGACCCGTTGTCAGGCGTTAGAATTCTAGAGGTGGCTCCTACGGGTTCAAGAGGTGGCTCCCGCCCTATGGCATAGCACTTTGTCCTGCATAGCACTTAGTTCCTGATTTTCGGCTGGCAACCTGCTTTGATACCATTTATTTCAAGTCCAATCAGTGGGTAGGTGGTGCCATTTCTTAAAATTGAATATGAAGTCACCGGTCACAAACCATTACTAACTCAACATGTTATAGCTATATCATTGTAATGCATATCATGAATTTAGAGGGAAACCAACATTCATGTCTTAAAATTTTCAAAATAGGCAAATTTAAAATATTTAAGTTATGCAAAATGTCTAAGTACATTCATCATCTTACCCTTTTACATACCTTAAATTCGTTGAAGGGGGGGTCGATTGGTAGTCGTTGAGTGCCAAAAATATTTTAAATTCTCACAGCAAACGGGTGTATTTTTTTTTTTGGAAAGTAATAAATGAAAAATATTTTATGTGATTATCTCCGATACATATATGAAAAACTAGCTCCACAATACAAGGATTTTGAATTTAAAGTTCTACTTGTTCCCTTTGAAAATTCAACCGGAGGACAAGCAATCAAATAAAAAAAATGCACAGTAACAAACACATGGGAAAAAGAAAATACTATAAATATTAAATTGTACTGTCAAATGTCATATATGGTGGCACTTAGTGTAATATAAAATGCATACACAAAACAACAATTGCTTAAGTAAAATATAATATAATTTTTTTTTTTTTGCCAATTGAACAGTAACGTTCATTGTTACGTGAACAGTTTTTTTTTTCAAAGCCTAAAATTTAAATATATATATGGTCTACAGAAAATTAAACCTGAGATCTGATACCAAACTATAACGGCCCAAATTTTTAATTTAAATCGTTACTAAAATTTTATTCAATAAATAAATAAACACATTTCTCATAATAAATTTTCACCAACTGATATCTTAAAATAGAAACTTCATGCATATCACGTTCAATTGACAAAATATAAAGTTTATATCCCACCAACATAAAAATAAAGAAAAACAATCATTTGAAAAATAAAACCAAATAAACTATGTTCTCAATTCTAAATTACAGATCCACGTAATAATAAAATTAAAGCAATTTTTGAAAATAAAAATATTTAATCACGTTACACCGGATTATTTATTGAATTCCATAAATTCTGGCACCACGACTGCACCTTATCGCTCGCCAACCAACGACCCGTTCTAATTGTCATCATATCTTTATAAACCGGTAAGGCTCATATCGTAGCATATCATTTGTACCGAAAAGGCCATAACATCATATCATATCTTTCATAATTATAAAGTTTCATCAACATGAATAAAAATATTTTAAACGGGATAAATCAACTGCACCTCTTTTCCTACCTTTTTAGATTAAATAAATTCTTAAACAATGAAAATCTCAAATCAACTTTTTCTCCTCTTCTCGTACTTTGAAATACCCTTTTATTTGTTCTTTTTATCATATCATATCATGCATAAAGGTAAATAATAACAGTTTGTGCAAATTGAGAAAACGTGTAGAGTGGGGAAACGTGTGGGAGTGGGTATCTTTCAAAATATCATATCTAACCAATTCCCAAAGAATATACACGTGATTGTACTTTATTTATAAAAAGTGCAAAAGAAAACTAAATATAATATTCAAATAAATTGGCAACTAACACACACGTGACACAACACTTTAAATTCATTAAATATATAATATAATATAAGGCTAGTTCTTTGTACCTCAATATCTTGGACTCTGTTAATCCAAATTAACTTTTTTCTCGAGCCTATTAGGCATAATTAGTTACGATCTATTCAACGAGCCCAATATTCATATATTTATTATTACTTGATCAAAATCTACAAAATGACTCAAATGAAATTGAAATTGGCCATAAATCATTTTAGTTCCTAACTTTTCAAAATATAAAAATATAGCATACAAAATTTTAAATTCTATTGTGTGAAAGTTTTCGGGGTATTACAATTAGTCTACACAAGGTTGTCTAGAACTACTATCATGGGTAAACCTTGAAAATTTGCTGGCTGATCACAAAGCGTTGACTAAGAAAATGATAGGTGTCTTACTAAACAAAGAAGAATAAGCATTATATAGTTATAAAAGAGGAGGTCGACCCTGTCAACAAAATAACAATGAACTAAAAGAAAATAAACAAGAAGAAGGTTATGAGATAAGTGGAGTAAAATAAAACTGCGATAAGAGAGTTCAATCGCCTGAGAGAATTGTCGATCTAATGAACCGTGTTTTGTATGTGGCAAATGAGGTCATTATGCCAAGACTATTAATTCATGAAAAAGCCAGCAGAAGGCAATATGCCAACCTCCAATGAGACAAATATAATAATGAAGAAGAGTGGGATGCTGGAGCATCCCTCACAGTAACAAAGCAGACTTAAGGGAAATAATGCAGTACAGGTCCTGAGAAAGAATCTACCCTAGTGTGGTAGTGCTCACTGAACGAATATATTACAAAAGTGACTGGATCATCAATTTTGGATGTTCCAACCACATGACAGATGATAATAAAAAGTTGTAAAATACAACAGAGCAGAAGGAAAGCCGCATGGTGGTAATAGCAAACAACTTAAGATTGCCAATAGCCTGCATTAGTAAGATAGTTTCACACCTCGTTTTACTCTTAGTCAGTGCAACTACAAGACATCTATAATGTGCCAAGAATGAAGAAAAATCTCCTATCAGTATGTTTTGCTTGGAACAAAACATATTAAGGTTTATTAAAATATTAAAATTTTAGGTACATAAATAATGGATGGACAGGAATTAGAGTCCATCTATGTAATGTTTGCAGAGTGCATATGTAGATAAGACTTAGAAGAATGAAACACCAAACTTATGGCATGCAAGACTAGGATACGTAAGTTATTACAAGCCGAAGGTGATGGTGATGCAGTAGATGCTCAAGGTCCTTCCACAACTCGAGATCACAAATGACATGGTGTGTGCTCGTTGTCTATAAGCTAAAGCACACCAGCAAATTGTATCAAGATTCAAGCTATATAGCAAAGCAACCATTAGATTTGGTACACTCTGATGTGCTTGGACTTCTCAGTAACCATCAATTTGAGGGATGCACTATATAGTGATATTCATCAATGACCTCTGAAGGTACGTATGGGTTTTTTATGAAAGAAAGATTTGAGACATTTATTAAATTTAAGGAGTTTAAAAAAAGAAGGAAAAATCAAATAAAATTTGGTACCTACACACAAATAAAGGAAATAGTATACATTCAAGAGAATTATCCAAGTACTTACAAGACCATTAGATTCGTCAATTAATATGGTCAAACACGTCACAGTTCAATTGTGTAGAAGAAATAAAGAATCGACACCTTAAAAAAAGTTTCGAAGTATGCTGCACATAAGGAATGTGCCAGGAAGAGTTCGGGCGGAGTGTATACGAACAACATCACATGTAACTAACATGCTACCATAGGTAAAGCTAGCGGTCAAGTCATCCTTTGAGAAGTTGTTGAGAACTAAACCAACAATTAGTCACTTTAGAATATTTAGTTGTGTATGTTGTGTGTTCGTTATTAATCACTTGAGGAGTAAGTTGATAAGAAGGTAATTAGGTGTATATTTATCGAATATGACAACCAAATGAAAGGATGTAGATACTATGACCCTGCATGCAATCGTTTTTACACGTCAACAAACATAGTGTTTGACAAAGCATCTTGTAGTGGACACCGTAAATGGTGGAGCTACTAGCTTAAAAAAATGGAAGATAAATTGCAATAGGAGATCAACCAAGCACAACAAAGCTTTTAAGAAACAAAAGATGCACAAGAATTAAGCGGCGAGAAGAAGTCTGCTAGCGCAATATAAAATTTTTGGTGCATTAGACAATACCACAAGAGATAAAGCCAAATTAACAGGAGGAGGTTGAGGTACGAACAAGCCTACAACCACAGTTGAGAAAATCAACTAGATAGAAAAAAAAACTTAACCCTAGGTATGCTAATGTAGTAGTGGAAGAAAAAGAAAGTGTCAAAGAACCAGAGATCTTTGAACAAGCGATCCAACACAAGGAGTGTAAAAAGACAATGGAAGAAGAATTCGTGGCTCTAAGGCAAAATGAGACTTGTGATCTGATGCCAAGACCTGATGGAGTGAAGCGTATATCCTACAAATGGGTATACAAAGTAAAGAGGTGTCCTGAGAATCAATAGAATAAACAAAGACCGACTAGTATCTTGTGGATTCTCATAGTAATATGGTCTAGACTATGATCATAATTTTATTCTAGTAGCAACGAGCAAGTCTCGTAATATGTATTTCTTGATGAAAAACATAATCGAGACATATATATGGAGCAACAAAAGGGATTCAAGAATAAAGAAAAGTCAAGATAT